>WUAM01000431.1:93144113-93154749 GCA_024336885.1 Actenoides hombroni | reverse complement strand
GTCGGGCACAGTCCCTCCGGCACCCGGGGAGACCCTTCCCCGCTGCAGTAAACGGAGGAGCCCTGCAAAGTTTGCCGGTGACTTAAGCAGATTTTTGCACCTCGGGGTTGCGGTTTGTGCCCCAGTTCCCGCAAGCTCCAGAGCCGCGGGGCTGCTCCCAGAAAGGCTTTGGGGGGCGAGGGGGGGATTACGGGGGGATCGTTGAATTTTGGAAAGCATCGTCTGCCTCCTCCCCGCCCTTCTCCGTTTCAAGTCGTTGTGATTAGCTGAGTAGGGAAGGTGCTGGGAAACTCGGGCTGGGGTAGAGGGGTTCTTTACAGAATCACTCCGAAAGAGCAAGGAGAACGATTCTCAGAGGACTTTGCGGAGTGATGCCCAGGCCAGCCTGAGCACGACATCCCGAAAAACGGCCCCGAAAACCGATGAGGGTTATCAAAGAGCCGAGTTACGTCCAATCGGTTTCCCGGCCAAAAGCGGGTGGATATTAATTAAGAGGGTGCGAGGAAAAGGCAGTGCAAAGGGGCTCCCCTCCTTCGTGGAGAGCACGCGGGACTTTGGTGGAGGGGGGGCTGGGATAGCTTGGAATAGATTTCAATAGCTTCACCCTTTCGCTCTCTTTCCCGAGACAATCACTTTGGACCGCATAACTTCTGGTAAAAAATAATAATAATCTCTAAAAATTATAAATATACGACAAAAATAAATACAAGGAAGTGGCACTTGAAGCCTTCTGGTGTCCCAAGCCAGACCAATCCCCCCCCACACCCGCCTTTTTTTTTTTTTTCTTTTTTTAGTCAGAATTTGTACAAAATATCAAGCTCAAATTAAAAGGTCCTTTCCCCCCCTCTTATTCTTTCTTGTTCCCTTAATTCCTGTCTAAACGGTTTTGCTCTGGGAGAAGAAATCTTTTCTATAGGAGGGAGAGAGGGGAAAAAAAAAAACCTTCAAGAAGAGAAGGGTATTATTGTTTTAATCCTCTTACCCGCAGTCATTTTAAAACAGGGTGTTTTGGAGCCTGAAATGGCGTCTCGTCTCCCAATCCCATCCTAAATCCTCCTGGGCTGGGAGAGAATCTAAAGGCAAGGAGCTGGCATCTATTAGCAATCTCTCTAAAGGCTTTAAACTGCTCTTTCTGCTGCGAAGGCATGGCAAAGCTGAAAAGCAAACACAACCACCGCTCCAGTTAGTGAGCTCTGCCAGATAACCAGCCTGGCCACTGGACGGGAAGGTACCTGCGAAAATCCCGCAGAGAGTGAGAAAGAAAAAAAAAAAAGGAAAGCAAAGGAAAGGAAAAGCTGGTTTTCCTCTTTTTTACATCCCGGGGGAAAAAAATAAATAAAAACGTGGGAGACCATAAAAAAAAATAACTAAAGAGCCGGGGGGTTGCGTGAGCT
The DNA here is from genome assembly GCA_024336885.1 of Actenoides hombroni. Taxonomy (NCBI): domain Eukaryota; kingdom Metazoa; phylum Chordata; class Aves; order Coraciiformes; family Alcedinidae; genus Actenoides; species Actenoides hombroni. Next base: position 93,153,355 of record WUAM01000431.1, on the reverse strand, counting down.
GCTCGTTCCCGCTCCGTCGAAGCCCCGCGGCTTCCCATCCTTGCCCGCTTTCCCTCCACCTTCCTCCCCGCCCCGGCAGAGCCGCCCGTGTTCTACCGGAGCGGAGCTTCCCCGACGGGGCGGGCTGCGGACCCGCTGCCCCCAGCTCCTCGGGGCTCCTGCTGGTACTCGGGATTTTACCTAGCTGGGTTGTGTCCCCCCCCACACCCCCGTTTTAAAGAGCAGCGGAAGGGTGCAGCACGTTGAGCTGGGACAGAGAGGGGGCCAAGGAGAAGGGTGGGGGCCACGGCGGCTCTGTAATTAACGCTAGGAGATTATCCCCCCCCACCAAGCACCTCCACAGAGAGGGAAGAGGGGAACTTCAGGGTCTGCTCCAGCGTGGTGCTAAGCAGGGGACGCGACTCGGGGAGGGGGGCGAGACTTGGTTTCCCTCATCTATGCCTTATGGCCCCCATCTACCCCCCCCCGGTCCTGAGTCTAGTCCTCCTCCCTCCACCGGCATCCCATCCGCTCCCAGGGATTTAATTAGGCGTTTACACCTCGGCTTGGAGTAAATGACTAGTAAGAAGTGTTGGGTGGGGGGTGGGGGGTGTATCAGCAGCCCCGTTTTGATTGACAGGGTGGAGGACCATTGAAAATCTTGCTGGGTAGCTCCCGGGTCGCTATGAAGCTCCTTTTAAAAATCCTTCTTCAATGCTGCCTCCCGGTAGATGGCAGCTCCGCCGGGCGCGGAGGCAGCGCGGAGGCAACGCGCAGGACGGATGGAGTAGGGCGGGACGGGGCGCAGCGCCGCGCCCGCTCCCCGCGCTCCCACGCGTGGCACCGCTCCCACGGCGGGCGGAGAGGCCCAGGTAAGAACCCCCCCTTATCCCCTCCCCCCCCCACACGCACACAGCGCGACTTTGGGGCGAGCTGGGGATGCGGGAGGGAAACAACGCGAGTTTGGGGGGTGTTTGCGAGGAGGGGGAATCTCCGTGGGGGAATCTCCGTGGGGGACTCCGTGCCCGGTAAAGGGGCTGCCGGCAAGAACGCGGAGAAGGGGAAGCCCAACCCGGGCTCCAGCGCAAGTCCTGTCCCTTTTTTGTTTGTTTGTTTGTTTTTCCTTTATTTGGAATACACTACGCTTTCTCAAAAAAAACCAAACCAAAACAAAATGCAAAACTCCAACTACCACCCCAGGGCCTCGCTCACGCGAAACGCGGCGTGGGCTGGGACCGTGGGCCTGTTCTGCTGTGGGTTTAGGTGGGGAAGGGAGAGAGTGCAACCCGGAGCAGGGGAAAGTGGAGGACGCGCATCCCTCTGTCTGCCGGGCTCCGAGGAGGGGAGAGGGCAACTTTCCCCCCCCCCCTTTCATTTACATAATGATGTTTTAATAAGCCGCCCAGCCCAGGGAGAGCTCGCCGGGGGCAGAAACCACCCCGAGCGCGGCCGGGGGAGCCCGGGCGATGGTCCCGCTTGGAGGACGGCTCTGGGATGGAGGTTTTTCTTTTTTTCCTGATGCGACTGAAAGTTGAGTGCGGAAGGGACGGCGAGACTCCGGGCAGCGCTAGGAAACGGGGAAAAACAACCCACCCCCAGCATACCTGTGAGAGATTAGACTGCAAAACGGAGGGGGACCCGCCTGCAAGGAGCTGGGGGGCCGATCTGTGCCTTCCCCGCCCCCCCCCTCACTCTTTAAGGGGTATATAAATCCCAGACCTGCGCTGTCAGGCTCGTGTGATAAATTAAGGGCTTCGCAGTCGAAACCTATTTACACCTCCATTATAGGGCTAACCAAATGGGGATCAGCATGCATATTTTTACCGCGAGAGATCTCATACATCTCCGCCAGAGTCGCCCCTCGGGCCATAGGATAACAGATAGGGAAGGAGAACGGGAGGGGGGGGGGGGCGGGTGGCTCAGCCAGCACTTGAGCGAAAAAAAAGTCCGTGTGCCGGACTCGGTGCCGGCTGCTCGAGGCACCGGGGACCTGTCCCCCTTGCAAGGGGTAAGGAGACGGAGAAGGTGACCCCCTCCTCGGGGTGGAGGGGGGGGTGAGTCCCACCTTAGAGGCGGGGGGGGAACGGGCTCCTCTAGCCCAAAGCAAGGTCCTGGGGAAAGTTTCTGCTCCATGGGAGATGGGGCTCGCCTGCGAGACCTGCCGTGACTGCCCCTTTTTTGCGCAGGAAAATTGGCCAGAAAAGGTCCGTACGGAGCCCTCCGGTCCCGGCGGGCTGTGGCTTTCCCCGGCTGCTCTTTTCGCTTCTTTCCAGGCGGCGGGTTCCTGGGGAGGCTGAGAGGGAGGGCAGGGGGGTCAGCTGTTCCCGAACCGAGTCCTTGTTGTCCTCAAGAGCCGCCTCGGCGAGCCCGGCAGCATTCAGGAGGGAGGGGGCAACATCCCCCCGTTTCCCGGTGAGATGCGCACCGAGTCCTGCCCGATCCCTTTCGAAACGAAACGCGGGCGGGAGTGAAGCGGCACCAAAGCCTGGGACTTGGGGAGGGCTCGGCCCAAACCCCCCGTCCCTAGGGAAGTGGGAGAGGAGTTGTGGGATTCCCCCGGCACCCGCCACTCCAGCCGGTCGGGCTCCGGCTGAGTCCCGCTCTCCGGCTCCGCTTCCAGGGTCGAGGGGGGGAAAAAGAAATCTTCCCCCTCCTCCGCCCCATCCCGTCCCCTCCGGCGGCCCCCTCCAGTTCCACTTGGTTAGCTCAAGTTTTCCATGTAAATGACAGTAATAAATATCTAATCATGTCCCGCAGCTATCGGCGGCTCGCCGAGCAGCCGGCATTAATGAGACATCCAGGGGAAGTCGGGAGGAAGAAGAGGGGGAGGAAAAAAAAAATTTAAAAGAAGGAAAGTTGTTTCTCCGCTCTCCCTGCATTGGTTTCTGAAAGCGAGACACGGTTGCGGGGGGCTGCGGGGCGCAGAGAGGGGCGCGGAACCCACCCACCCCCCCCCCATCGCCCCTTCCTCCGGAGCGATCTCACCTGTGGGTCGTGCTCGGGTTTAAACCCGTCCCCCCTAATTAACCCCCTCCCCAAAAGCCCGACAATCCTCCCCGGGGGTGGGGAACGCGGGCAAGCGATGGGGCCAGTAGCATCTCCGGCCCGGGGGCTGCGTGTGCCCAGCCCCGCCGTGATTCCCCAACAATTAATGGGGTTGCAAAGAGCTTTTAATGCTGATGGGGGGCCGGGGAAGGCTGAAATTAAACCATGAGAGTTGGATTTGTTCGCCTAACGCTAAACAAATGGACTGATTACCTTCTTTCCAAACGCATCAGTCATACTACATTAAGTAGCAGAGAGCTAATTATCCCAATTAGGAGGCTGATTTATAATTAATGGCTTGGACCAAGTGATAATTGGATGTTAATGGATAACAGTTTTGTCTGAAGTAGCCTCCCGCTTCCCCAAAGGCAGGGCTGGAGGATTTTTTCGTTGGTTTTGGGTTGGTTTGTTTTTTTCCTCTCTCTCACCTCTGCACGGAGCACAAAGCAAACGAGGAGCGAAATCTGCTCTTGGCTGGCTCGGTGGGGACTGTCCTCTGCCCGGGGCGGGGACCGGAGGGTTCGGCGAGGTGTGCTGGGGGGGCAACATTCAGCACTTCCCTTCCTCAGCTTTTCAAGCAGTCCCTGCTCCTTTTTTTTTCCGCCCTTCTGAGTTTCCAAGCCGTGGACAGCTGACCCGAAGCAGCCGGGGTGTCCCACGTCCTCAGGAAATGCTGGGTTCCTCACCTAGGCATAGGTTGAGTCGTGGACTCGATGGGTGGCAAAGGCTGAGCCCCAAGGGGAGCTCCAGTGCAGAACCCCCTGCTCTGCCTGTCCGAGGGAGAGCAGGATGGGGCTCACCCCAAGGAGGAGAGGTTTTACACCCTCCCTGCTCCACGCTCCCTGTGCCGTAGAGGGCACAGTGTGAAGCTGCAGTTTCTCGGTGCTCCGTGTTTCTCTTAACCGCATTTCAGAACTGCCACTTTGGCTGCTTAGCTTTTTCCCTTCCATTCCCGTTTTTCGCTCATGAGTAAATTGATGCAAGCCAATCCTGGTTCCTTGTTTGCCCTAGCTGGCGAGACTTGGACCTACAACCCTTTGGCTTTCAGGTCGTGTTTCTAAGTTCATTTTTTCCATTCTAACTAAGAACTGTAAGAGCAGAAAATTCCTGCAAGGGTAAGAGTGACTTCAACTTTGAGTTACCCCACGACTGATGAGAGGTGGTATTAAATTACACCAGCATACTCAATGCAAAAATATGTCCAAAATCTCACCATCAGTACTCAGCCAATTTAGATTGGCTCTCCATCTTTCCCTGCTGATTTCAAGAGATTTTGATGTCTACATGGGAGAGTTTTCTCATGCTCACACAAATTGGCAGGCTCCTGTGGTAGACCTTTTGCTGTCTCAGAAGACATAGCTCTGTTTCACAGAGCTGGGGCAGGTGTTGCTTCTCCATAGTGCCAGGGGCTCTGTGTGCATCAAAGAAACAGAGCCAGAGAAGGTCCAGGACCAAGCTCTTTGGATGGGGCTACCTACTAGTTTTGCTGGTGAATCTATGGGTGAACACTTTAGCTGTTCTTCCCAGGTTCTTTCAGGGGCATCCCAAAATTCAGCTTATCCAGTTGGGAATGCTTCTGCTGAGGCACTGATGAATATCAGTTGGGCCCGAACCCTTTCAAATAGCTCAGTGCTGACTTCCACCACTAATGTCTGAACAGAAATGTTTACAGCTACCTCACTTCATTTGGCAAAAACACAGAGGTAGGGGGAAAATGCTGAAGAATGTGGATTCAATAAAGCCCAAATTTCTAGGCAGCTACTGATAAACTAACCTCCACTGGGGCCACATCCATCAAAGTATGCTTGTTGAAAAGAGGGTGGAGGATTCTGAAATGCAGCTAAATAGCCAGGAATTCCTTAATGATGCACTGGGGTTAGTCAAAACCTGGGTCTTTTTCTGCCAGTTTGTTCCAGTCCAAAAGCTACTGAAATGATTTTAATTTTATTTTTTTTTCCCTTTTTGACTTCATCAGGTTTTGAATGATGCTCCTTATGTTTTCTAAAGCAAGTCTGGTGCAGATATAGCTCCTGGGAAGGAGAGAGGCTCTGAGGGAGGGCTGGGACCAGCATGGACCAGCAGTTTTCCAAATGGTGGCAAATGGGTGTTTACAGCCAGGAGTTGTGGGTGGGCCACAATACAAATGTGATTTCTTCCTGGTAGCTGCTGGCACAACTCTTTTAGGACCAGTTTCAGCCTTGGCGTGGCTAGACCAAACATACATGAGAAGCACTGCTTTAAACTGTCCAGATGTTAAAAATTAATGTGGGGTGTGGGGGAGCGATGCTTGGGAACTGCACTAAGATCCTTAAAAAAAACCAAAACAACATAAAAAAAGAGAAATAGTGGGGCTGGGGGAGGCAAGCTGATAGATCTTGGGGGCTAGAAAGTGCTCCCACAAAGGGAGCTGCAGAAACCTGATGTCTTTGGCTGTTTGATGCCAAGTGTACCGAGCACCGCTGGGGAGCGAGCGGCTCCGCACGCTCTTGGTGCGCGTTAACCCAAGGTGGGTAAAGGTGCTTCTGCAGCAGGACTGCACACCCCCCTGCAAAACCCAGCAAACCTCTAGCCGCTCTGCCCGCTTTGCAGCTCTTTAAAGCCCAGATCACCTGCTGGAGGCCAAAATCTCTTGCTTACCTTGGCAGCTGCGCTGAATTCAGTGTAGGGATCCAAATGCTTACGGGAAAGCAGCATTACGTGCACTGTGCTGGTCCCCAGCCCCCGGTGCCCCTGCTGCCAACTCAACTCTGCTTTGTGGCCCTGTCTTAAGGTGGCACAAGTCTTCTCCCTCCCTCATAAAGCTGTCGAGCTCAAACTGCTTTTTTATTGATAGGTAGAACGTTAGTGTTATTGCTTCTGCAGAAGGAAAACTCAGACTTCTGTCTTGCTCTTTTAAGGTATTAAAAGCACTCCACAACTGCATAATTTGCTGGAGCTGTCTTTCAGGATTTTTTTTTTTTTTTTTCCTTTTTGACTAAGGTAGGACTTGTGTGCTGTTTTGTCTCATAGCTGAGCTTAGTCTGAGCAGAAGCAATTGCCACTGTGTTTTGTGACTGTAGTTATGAGTGCTATTAAGCACCGTCTGCAGGGCCAGACCCAAGAGCCATCTGTACCCTCAGAAATATCCTAAGTTCAGGTTCTCAGCTTCTGTTCCCTGCAAAATTCACTTGTTCTGTAGATCTCTTAAAAATCAGATATAAGCAAAATTGCACTTGGAGTAACAGCCTTGCAGCTTTTCAGCAAAGCAGCTGAAAAAGCACCTGGGAAAGTCACTTTGTGCCACGTGGGTCAAACTCCACTGATGCGGCACAAACCACTGCACTTCACACAGACGTGTTGCTGTCCTCCTCGTGTGCATGTTTAACTGCTCTCAGCTTAACACCCAGAAGTTACGTTTACTCCAGGCTCCAACTTATGTTTAATTGATCAATAGTGATGGTGGATGGAGAAATTGCCCTCCCTCCAAGCCTCATCCCAGTCGCTGCCCTTGGAGCCTGGCATCTTAGCAGAGGCATCACACTGGGAGCACTCAAAGAAATTGTGCATTTCCATCTGCCAGCCCAGCTACCAGGCAGGCAGCATGCAAGAGCAGCAGGAGAGGAACTGGGGATGTCTTTAAGTGCCTCAGCAAATCTTCATAAACCTTACCTGTCAGGGACATCTTCTGCCAGCACTTCTTGCAGTGACTGATCTCTCTTGCTAGGGCTCAGGGCTATACTGTAAGGTCAGGGTCTTGGTTGTGGTTCTCAGGACAAGCAGTGGTCCTGGTCACTAAATATCACAGGCTTAAAAACATATTTTGATCCTTGACTTGTTAACAAGACCAAGTTGTAGGTAAAATCCTCCAGGATGTTTCCCCATCTTCAGGGACAGTGGGGATTCCTGAATCCCCACCAGCAGCTCCAAGGAGGTACCTTCAAGCCACTCAGATTGCTCATGCAAGTGACCCGCAAATACTCTGCCCACAAAACTGTTTTGGGAGCAGAGAGCAAGCAGTGAGCTGCTTCTTGTGCTGCCAGCAGCCCTGAAGTCGGGCAAAGTTTGGGAATTCTGGACCTCCCCCATTGTCCAGTTTGGAAAAATTCCCTTTGCCCGTGTTACAGCAAATGAAATGATGCTTCTCAAGCAAAGCCGTTTTTGCAAAAGTGAGAGAAAGGGCTGAGCCAGTCAAACCATGTGCAAATACAACTAAGCCAGAAACATGCTTGTTTTGGGTGAAGGGGAGGGAGTACATTTCTTTTCCAAATTTGTTTCACATATAAATACTCAACTGAAACACTTTAAGCTGTTTGTGAATTCGGTAGTTTGATTGCGTGGCGCTTTAAGGTTACTCGGAGCCTTGACGTCGGGCTCAGCCTGGAGGCAGAGGTGCTGTCGGGTCTCCAGATGTGAGCCCAGATGTGCAGCACGGGTCCAGAGGAGCCTGGCTGCAGCGGGATGCTGTTGCCCTTCACATCCACGAAGGCAGAGTGTGCGGGAGCAGTGCTGCGCTGTAGGTACTCAAACCCCTTGCAGTCGGTCTGGGCTGCAGGGTTTGGTTTTCATTCTGATATTGATCATAAGAAACATAAAATGTGTGATTTTCCTTTTTTTTCTTTTTTTGCTGTGTACAGAGTTGGAAGCAGAATTAGACCCTGAAACTAGAGCCAAAGTGATGTTCTTATTAGAAGCTTTTCTTATTTACTCAGGAAAATGTTTCTGTTTTGATATAGATTACAAGAAGTTTTACTATGTGTTGAACACGTCTCTGAAGGGGAGAAGGGAGGTGCGTTTATGCCAGTTTGACCCGTGAGCACTGATCATCTTGGGTAAATTACAGCAAGCAAGAGCTTTAGCACCACAGTGATGTTTAGTGATCCCAATCCCGGCTCTGCACTGCAAGTCACTGGGCTTCAATCCTTAAAAGCGGCTCAAAAAGTAAAGACTATCAGAATGTCTTTTATTTTATTTCAGACTTTTGTGAGCCTGCCCTTTGAAGCATGTTTCTGCAAACAGAGGTGCTAGGAAGTCTTTTGCTGGGAACTGTCTAATCAATCACTTGGTTCTGTCACTGGGGGCTCTGAGGGGTGGGGGAAAGATGATTTCACAACAGCCTTAAATAAAAACCATAGCGACTGAGGAGAGTTACCTCTGTTAGCCAGGGCCCGTTATCTCACCCACTTACAACCTGGTGTCTGAGTTTGTAGAGCCCTACAATAAAACTTCCCCATCAGAGCTGGGTACTCTGAGGTTTGTTTTATAAAACTCTCAAACCCTCTCACACCCTCTTATGCTTCTGCTACAAATAACTCAGCATTACCAACACAGTTGCTGTGCTCTTCAGCAACACAGCCCCGACAGAGGCAATTATTTGGCAAGGTCTACCCACAAACTGCGGTGCTGTCCCTAACTGGAGGTACGTCCAAATTTCTGCTGCTGGCAAATCTTCTTATTTTAAGAAGAGAGATATTTTTCATTTATACCAAGGTTAGTAGTAGTAGCTGAATGTGATCTGCAAGAACTGGGGTAATCAATCAGGTTTTGCTTTCGATGGGTTGCAACTTGTTCAATTACACCCAGCTCTAATTAAGATCTCTTGCTGCACTAAGAAATTAACTGCATTTAAATCCAGGGGTTTACATAGGCATAAAAATATTGCAGGAAGATCAGAAACGGAGAATATCTAAATTTTTTTTTTTTTCATTTTTATTTTTTTTGAGAGTTGTTCTCAGTTCCTTTATTTCAGTTATAAGAAAAGTCTTTTGGAAGCCTATTTTTATCATGCATATTGCTCTTGGACCTTGACGTTTGAATGAGAAAATATGATGTGCTGCAGTATTTCAGATTATTTATATTTCATCCACTGCAAACGTGAGATTGTTTCCTTAGACATTCAGCGATCTCACGTGAGGAACAAAACTGATTTATAACACGCTGGTTATTATCTTGCGCGATTTTGGACCTTTATATATCTTAAAGATTTAGAGGTGTAAGAAAATAAAATAAAATGGAAGAAAACCTCTTGCAAGGATCATTTATTCAGAACCCCCCAGGTATGTAATTCATGTAGTACCAAATACGTATAGAACTGATGTCTGTATATAGAGTGAGCCTATTTTCCTAGGCTGTCAGATAAGCAGAGGCAGAGATTCATCATTTATCTTGCCGATTTAAAGTGTTTCTGAGTAAGGACTCCAAGCATAATACGATAAAGCAGAATCGCTCTGGGAGGTGGGGGG
>WUAM01000431.1:93120616-93144013 GCA_024336885.1 Actenoides hombroni | reverse complement strand
GTCCCCCAGGGCACCGTGCTGCTCCTCCCGGTGCCAGCCGGTGCCCTTGCCTAGCGGAGTCACCCTGCCGAGCCTCGGCCGGTCCCCAGCTCGGCACTTCCCCTTCCCCGAGCCTGGCGCGGGTGGGGGTGGCTGCGGGGACAGGCAGGCCCAGGGGACATCGCCGTGCCCCGTGGGCTGGGCTGTGGGGCACACGGTGCCGCTCTGGGATGGGCGCTTCTCACGCCCTGGCTTTGTCCCTGCCAGGCTACCTGCTCTTCCGGGACTTCGCCTTTAACCAGGCAGAGGAGGCCAAACCCCTGATGGAGTTTTATGAGGAGGTGAGGGACAATTTCTTGCAGCCCCCGGAGGGTTGTCCAGGGCTGTGCCAGGCTGCCCAGGGCAGGGCTGGAGTCCCCATGACCCCTGGAGGGGTTTCCAAGCCGTGGTGCTGAGGGACAGGGGTCAGTGGTGCCCTGGCAGTGCTGGGGGAACACCTGGACTCCATGAGCTGCAAGGGCTCTGCCAACCCAAAGGGTTCTGTGGTGCTCTGGACACCCAGGGGCTGTGATAACCATCAGGTGTCCATGGGACGTGGTACCCGGAGGGGCTGGGGCCACGTTCCCTGCTGGCAGGTCCCAGGGGCCACCCAGCCCTGTGCGGGGCTGAAGGCCGTGCCCCGCGGTGGCACGGGGTGGGGGGCTGGTGTGCCCCTGTGCCACAAGAGCTGTGCCCCTGCCAGATCAAGAAGTACGAGAAGCTGGACTCAGAGGAGGAGCGAAGCACCCGGAGCCGCCACATCTTCGACCATTACATCATGAAGGAGCTGCTGGCCTGCTCCCACGTGAGTGCCCCGCGGGGGGAGGTGCCATATCGGGGTCCCCAGAGCTGGCGGGGAGGGACGTGCCCAGGACTCCTGGTACCCAGTGTCTTCAGAGGCACCTCCAAAACCACCACTGACTGTTCTGGGAGCCGCAGACGGGGGTTCCTCCGTGAGTTCCCCTGACTTGTGGAGCCTTGTCTCTGGCCCCTGTGCCCCCATCCCTTCTGCCCGGGGTGGCACGGTCCCCTCTTGCCTCACAGCCCTTCTCCAAGAGTGCCACGGAGCACGTCCAGAGCCGCCTGAGCAAGAAGCAGGTGCCCCCAGACCTCTTCCAGGTGGGCATGGCCCGGGACAGAGAGGGGGGGGAGTCCCTGCCACCGCAGAGGGTTAATCCTTAGGGCGGGCTGGTGGTGACAAAAGGTTCCTAGAGGTTGGAGGGGGCTGTCCCATAATAGATGGGGACCCCAAGGGATGGTGAGGGTGTCCCCAGCAGGTTGGGAGGGAGGGGGCTGGGTGGTGGTGTGTGGAATATTTTGTTGTGGTTTTTATTTTCGATGACATTTATTGCCAGCAGTAATAAGGGGGACATTGTTAGCACAAACCATTTGCTGTTACTCCCCGTTAATATCGAGCAATGGGTTCCTGTGCTTTGCATAAAGACGAGCAGTGATTTGCAGCGCCTGGGCAGATGCTCGGGCTGGAGGATCACTTCTTCCCTTTCTACCTGACAGGGCTGTTCCTATTGTAGGACCCCGAGCACCAGACTTTTCTATTGTAAATTTTTTTTTTTTCTTTTTCTTTTTTTTCCCCTTCTTTTTTTTTCCTTTTTATCTAATGCTTTTCCCAAGCAGTCAGGGTGCAGACCCAAGGCAGTGCTGAGATCATGCAAACTTCTAACGCTTTGCTGGTGAATCTGTTTTCATCAATAATGAACTAGGGTCTTGAAATTCACTTCTACCCATGAGTTTCCCAAGTCCAGATGTAACTTTTTCAGTACAGCTTATTCCTCGCCTCCCTAAAAAGTCATACACCCCTCCCATCATCACCAACCCTCCTGATTTCTGAACTGATTTAATGAAAGAACACCTAACACCCCACAGTGCCCACCAGTCCACAGCAGGCTCTGGTATCCTCTTCTTGACTTCTCTAGGAAAAATTCAGTCTTTTTAACTTGTAGGTTCTCTCACCCCGTTCTTCACAATGGCACCTGAGTATCTTGGGTAGGTCAATGAATTTAGTCGCAGTACTTTTTTGAGTTTGGGATGACTCAGTATTTGAAGGGAAAAGAGAAAATGGTCCAAAGCCCCTGCAAAGCTTCAAGTCTGACACCTAGCCTCAGACTCATCTCACCCAATGGCATTTGCTTGAGAAGGGTAAATAAGATATTGAAGAAAAATCCTCCATCTCACCACTGTCTAGATTTGGAAGGGGTGGTGTTTAGTCCAGAATAACACACTTGAGCAAAGCCACTGTCTTGGTTTAAAATTCCTTTCCTCCAGAGCAGCATCGACACAGGGAACTGCCGTGGATGTCCTTTATTCAGGACAGCTCAGCATGGGGAGAAGCTCTCCGGTGTTGACACAAGCTCTGTGGCCAGCACAAGGGACACTTGGGTTTGCAGGCTGCAGGGATCGATACGTTTCTCCCTTAATGAGTTTTGTCAGTTCTGTGTTCTGGTTAAAGGCCTCGTGTGTGGCTGGCAGGTGAAGCCAGGTACAGACTGAGGATGTTTTGATGGAGGAAGTAAGGGAGTGAAGTAAAGAGAGGAGCAAGCTGAAAATATCCCCAATAGCAAATTCTTTGGTGTAGATAATACAGCTCCAGGGCGGGTTTTCTGGTTTGAGGTTGTGTTTTGTTTTATCTTGGGTTGTGGTTTTTTTCCTTCCTGATAGAAGGGAGAATACGGATGTTCTGTTACAAAGTACTTTTTAGAAGACTTCAATATCTAATTTTTAAAAGATGTTTTATTGTTCCCAGATCTGTTTCAGTCACACACACACACACACACACACACACACACACACAAGCCACTAACAAGAATTTTCACCTGAGGAAATGTGCTGTTCTCTCCTCTTTGCATCTTGTTTCAGGACAGAATTATGTGCCTGGCTACAAAATCAGTGACCAGTTAAATAGAGAAACTTAAAGCCTCTTACAAAAGTTGAGAAGCCGAAGCTGATAATATTAAATCCCAGGACCTAATTTCCCCTATATGCTACACTGTTAAGTGGTGTACAATAAATTGCACCACTCTTGTGCTATGTGACTTTATGGGAACCAGAGGTTTTCGAGGGCAGTGTTGGGATGGGGTAGATGGGAGCCACATTGGGGCTGGAGCAATGCAGCTCTGCTCTGGGATAACAGGGTTCCAGTTCCTGGCTGGCAGATGTGCGAATTGTTTTGCATCGGATTGAACAGCAGCAGCTGAATGAAGAGTGTTCTGCTCCCTGGATTGGTCTGGGATGAGTAGAGACCTACATCACCTGGCCTCTAAGCAATGCAGAGAGACCTGTTTTTTCATAGACAGCAGCAGTTAAAGGGGAACTCCTGGTCCTTTCTATGAGGCCAGATCCTGGCGGGACCCAGTCTCTTCAGGCTTGTGAACCAGAATGGGCACAGCAACCCTGAGACTTCCATGGTGAAAACTTAAGAGGTAAAAGCTATAGAAGTGCTTGTAACTGAAGTAATTATGTCAGGATTGCAAAGGCAGAAGAAGCAGGAACCCCATCAGGGTCTGGCACAGAATGTAGTGTGGAGACCTCACAGCCTGGTGCTGTGAAATTTGGGTAGCTGAGAAGAGAGCAGCCAGTCTTCTGATGCTGGGAATGGGAGAGTCACTGACACAGCCCTGAAGGGTTGTGCAAAAGGGAACCACCAACCCCAAACACAACCCCATACCCATCCCCCTGTGCTGGGATGCTGCAAGATCTTCCCACAGGCACTTGTCTGGGGCAAACACAGTCTGGCCTCACCCTACAGAGAGATTTTCCTCTCACGTATTGGTTTCCTTCACCTTTCCTCAGCTCCCATCTCCTTTTTCCACCACTCCCAGCTCTTCAATGAACTCTGATGCCCAAAGTCAGGGTGAGGCATCCCCTTTCTTTCAGGATGGACCCTCCCAGCTGTATTGACAACTGCTCAAGCCCTTTCCCTTCCACAAAGCAGGAGCTCCAACTTTGGTCTCATCCTCCTGGCTGTGGCTGTTCCCGAGGCCCTCCAGCCACCCAGAGACATAAAAGATGCATTTGCAGATTTTGAAAATTAAAACCATCTATACAGCCGGTGGGAAGGGATCAGCTTATTTGGTTGCTTAATGAAATATAAAGATTATTTTAACCAGTGTAAGCACTATTCGACAGCTTGTGAAACACAGCGGTGGCTTGATGAATGGTTTTCTCCATTAAAAAAAAATAAATTGCTGCATGATGACTTTCAAATATTTAATTTATTGAGGTTGGAGTGTGCTCGGAGCTGACGCTTAAACAGGAGCAGTTGGTGGTCTCAGTTAACTTTGCTTATTAGGCTGAACAGCGTCGCTCGGTAAATTCCCTCATTTTTTTTCTACGGAATCTGGGATGATACATGTGCTGCACAAGTGAGTAGGAAGTTCTGCCTGTTGTCTGCACTGCAGCACGCCAGGCAGTTATCACTAGAGCTGCAATGGGTATTGACTCCCATCCCAAGTCCATCATTAAGTCCTTTGCTTCTTAATTTCTTTCTGTCTTTTTTTTTTTTTTTATTTGATGCACTTTCTTCTAGGCCACCCAGGAGAGTTTGTTCAGACACACATGTACACACAAAAGCATCTTTTAACAATCAAATAAAATAAACTCTTCCTGGAGCAAGTGCTTCAGTGGAAACATTGAGCTGCAGACACAACATCCTTGGCAGGGTCCTTGGAAGACTATAGTACAGGAAAATTCCCCTCCTCTCCCTCTTCATTTTTCCCTTGATGTGCCAGCTTGGTACACAAACAATGTCAGGCAAGGGGGAGCAGAAAAGAAACAGGCGTTTCTGTGAGTTGGAAGTCAAAGGCAGTTGGCCTCCTATGTATCTCCTGGCAAGACTGAGCCCTGGTGTGGATTCTCCAGCATCTATTAAGGATGGAGGTCTGGCAGCAGCCTAGGACAGTTAATAGGTTCTATGGTTTTCATGAAACACACAGGAACTTAATAAGCTTTGAGACCTCCAACCTGCTGGCCAAAGCTGGTGGAACCATCCAGCTGTACCCCAGCTGAAGCCAGGACACCAGGTGATTCACAGTTTAGGGGTGGGAAGGGTGAAGGCAAAATGAAGCTGCAAACCTCTGGTTTGCTGCCTGAGTTGGCCAGAAAAGTCAGTCCTACTCTTGGACCGTGAAAGTAAAGAAACAAATGACTATCTGTCTGGCTGGGGGGGATGTCTTGCTGATGATGGGTCCAGGTGAGCACTGATGCCTGTGCAGCCAGCTTGGTGCCCACCAAGTGCTGCTCTGCCACAGCCTGCAGCAGGATGATGCTCTTTGGAAATGAACTGTGCCAAGACTGAAGTGAGGCTGTGCCATAGATCCCGCTGGAACCATCCAGGGTAATATCTGGGTCAGGAACCTGCAGGTATTCCCTAGGTGATGGGAGATATTCTCCGTGGCCACATCAGCAGCACATGTCACTGGGACATAACCCCATAGCATGTGCCACCAGCTGCAGCAAAGCTGTGCAGAGCAGCACAGCAACATCCCTGCTGTAATTTCATTGTGAGCCCCTCATGGGGAAAATACAAATGTCAAAAAATCTGTTGGTGTGTGAAATGCCTCACCAAGAAGAGACCCAGCAAACCATTTTGGCACTGCTTAGGTCTTCCCTAAGCTCGATTAGAGCAGAGCTGTGACATTCTTGTGTTTATGTTGGCATCTGAACCAAAAATACCGGTTTTCACAGGGGTTCAGCTTAGCATAGTGTTGGCTTTTTCTCTTCTGAGAGTGAATAAAACCTTAACAGGGTGTAGATGAAGGTTCCTATTTTGTTACGGGGTTGTCTTTGCTTTTCTAAAAATGAAGGTAAATTTTTAAATGGAGCATTTGGAAAATGAGTTCAAAAGTAATTGCTTGAACACCATGAAACAAAGCAGATCTGATTTTCCCCTGCTTTCCAGAACTAGCTACAAAATAAGTCTCAGGCACCCTTAAATGCATTTTTCAACCAATCAACTATTCCTATCAAAATTGTCTGTCTGTACTTTGAAATAGGAGGTAAGGGGTTTTTTTCTCATACATTTTATATAGGATGTGGTAGAAAAGGACACGACCAGTAACATTCTCCATGGGCCATTAGCATGCGGCTGGCTTTGCACAGAACGAGGTGGGATGTGGGTCCTTTCCAACCTGAGATATTCTATGATTCTGTGAAGGTGCTGGATACCCAGACATCTTTTTGTGAGTCTAAAAATAAAGAATAGGAGAGTGAATCCGGAGTGGGCAAAGAGGGAGACACAAAGCAGATGAAGGCGGTGTCAGGGTGTGTATCAGACCTTCATGGTGTAACCACATCTGGATCTGTTGCCCTCCATTAGCACTCTTGTCACTGAAATGATGTGGTGTCAGAGCAGAAGCAACTCAGGGAAACAGGAATGAGGCCCAATGCTAGATGCCCAGATTATTGGTTCATAATGACTGTAGGTTCTTTGAGAAGACAAGCCCAAAGGCAGCACTCACACTCATGACACAAAATCCCTCAGTCAAAAAAGCCCCAATGTCACAGAGCAATGAAGACCATCCCTGAGCTGGCAAAATGTTGGAACAAACTGCATCTGATGGCTTCCCTCCTTCATCCCTGGGCATGGCAACAGAGAGGTTCTTGCAAGGGAAGCCACAAGATGTCCCAGGTCATTGCCAGATTCTATAGTAGAAAATTCATCTACTTTTCCCAGGATCTACAGCTTCGTGGCTGGATGTCAAACAAGGTCACTCCATGTTTAAGCTTCACGTGGGAGAGAATGGGAATCCAGAGTAGGAGGGGTAGTGGGACAAACTCATTTCCATTCCTCCCTCTTCACCAAGACTCTGTCCTCCATGGTACAAATCCTCTACAGAAACAAAAATGAAGGTCTCTCCTCAGTCCAGCAAAAAACAAGAGATAATTTTTTCATCCAGACTTTTTCTGTTCAGTGCATCAGGTTTCTCCTAAAATCATGACTGCTGAACCACCTCCCTCCAACAATCAAAGTGTTCTCTAAGAGGTTACCTAGATAACCTGGCTGCTTTCCTTCAGTTAGTCCAGCTGGACCTCTTTCTCTGAACGTTCATTCAGTGCACTGATTTTCCAGACAATGATTTGCTGATGTAAACGGTGGTTTAAAATTTTTCTTTTGTGCAAATGTTTCACAACTTCCTTTCCAATGTCTCGTAAACTGCAGAAGCAGTCTCCTGGAGGCCCTCAGTCATTTATAACAAGGACAAATGAACCATCACTCAGCTTTTGAGCTCAATATTAGCTCAGTTTTATAGAAGGTCTGTAAGGAAATTCAGCTTGAAGTTTCATGCAGAGCCCACAGTCGAAAAAAAAGCCATTAGTTTTCTGAAATAATTTCCTTGCTACTGAGCTATGAAATGTCAGTATTTATTGCAAACCCTAATTCCCTCTTTAGCCATAACGTTTTATTACCCTACAGATTTATTTTTTTACACCACATGCTTTTTTTAATTATTTTTTTTCCCTGTATCATTTGTGTTTTGTTAATAACAACCTTAAGAAAAATGAATGGAAACAAGTTATGCATGAGTGGCCTCAGATGAGAAAAATTAATTGACATTGTAGCAATGGGATTACAGAACAGCTCAGTGTAGGTAACGATAGGGACAAAAACCCAGCTAGCCCCGGGACAGAGATAGGTTGATTTGTTAAAAATCACAATAACATGACAAATTTTATTATGGTACATAAAGGAAATCCTTTCCCATCTTTTGTTGAGCATATCATGAGTGGGATGCAGTGGGTTGCTGGTCTCTGATCTCAGAAGCCAGACTGGTGTCCCTGGTGATTTGGGTCTACAGGAACAGTCTGGGTGATTTTGGTCTACAAGAACAGTTTGGGTGATTTTGGTCTACAAGAACAGTTTGGGTGGTTTTGGTCTACAGGACAGTATTTTACTTCCTGTCCCAGCTGGAGTGGGGATGCTGGACGCGAGCCTCACGTGCAGCAGTGTATGTTGGAGCTCAGCATTTCCAGAGCTCTGCTGAGACACCGAGGTGCTGGAATAGCTTATCCCTCAGCATCTCTTCTCTCTGGCTGCTGTTTTCCAGGTTTATGTCACCATGCAGCACTATGGAGTGAACGGTTACTCCCTCCACGCCATGAATTCGCTGAGCGCCATGTACAACCTCCACCAGCAGGCAGCCCAGCAAGCCCAGCATGCCCCCGACTACAGGCCCTCGGTCCATGCCCTCACCCTGGCAGAGAGACTGGCTGGTAAGAACAACTCATGGCTTTCGATGTTCCCTGGGAAAGCAAAAAAAACAAACAAACTTGTTGCTTGCACCGAGTGAAACTCTTCTGCAGGAGCTGGAGGGTGGCATAGCCAACTGGCAGAGGATGCTCCTGAGGACTGGCCCTGTGGTCAAGCCCTGCAGGTGAGACGTGCTCACCATTGTTTGCTGCCAGTGACCTTGTTGCAGACTGGCCTCCAACGGTGGGGGAGCCCGGGGTTGAGAAGGGAGCAGCCGCACAACATGGGATTGAAAAGAGACAATTAAAATGACCCCGAAATATGTTTTGACAATTGGAAAAAAAAAAAAAATAGCAGAAAAAAATTACTTTCTTCTTAGTAAATAGCAACACAATGAATGTGAGCATGGAGTGAATAGGATTCCTCCACCAAGCGACCAGGGACTTGCATCCCCTAACAGCCACCTCCTGCCATCCCAGGCCAGAGCTTTTTCTTCCATGTTGCCCTTTCTTGAAGCTATTTTCCGTTTCTTTTCCTACCAAACACTCTCTCTGGAAAATGATCTTTATTTGGATCTTCTTTGTGTCTCACCTTGACCTGTTTCTTCCTGGAGATCCTAGACCTTGGCTTTGGTGACACTTTCTTGCAGGTCCTGCTGGATCCCTTTCTGTCATTTTTGTGCTTTGCCTCCCATAAAAAAGCTCTTTTAGGCTCAAAGAAAGTCACATGTGACATTACCCTGAGAGTGTTATTTACACAGCATTGTTGATGGGGGGACAGTAGGACAGGACCTGTTGCAAGGATTTCTTGAAAGATTTTTGTGATCACCTCTATCTTTTACAGTAGAGCATGGAGAACTTAATGTCTTTGACCCTAACCAGGGTAAAAGAAGAGGGAGATTAAAAAAAAAAAAAAAAAAGAAGAAGAAGAAGAAGAAGAAGAAAAAAAATCTATTCTCATATTCTTGACCAGCAGATTCAATTGGTTTTCTAACCTCTTATCTGTAAAATTAATAACCCACCTGGAAGACTTTCCAAATTAAATTCCACAGTCCCCTTCTCTGCTTATCATTGGCAGAGTAGGCATTATACACGTACAAGCTGGTTGCTTTGCAGTTGCTTCACATTCTGTTACTCCTGAATATCTTTCAGTGCAGGTTATAGATCTCATGTGCCTTCCAGGGACAGTCAGAATAAAGCAGCACAAAAGCAAATGACCTTAAGTCAGAAAACAGAGGTTTCTGATTGTAACTGCAAAGGCTCACCTGCAATTTATATTCTCCTCCTTGCACAAAGCCTGAAAACATAGTTAAAAACATTAAAATAATTGCTGGTTGGTGCTCGTTGGAGTGGCCAAACTTAATGCATGAGCTGCAGCCTCCGGGGAGCTGGTAGGTCTAACCTCTACTCTAGAAACTCAGGAATATTCCAGCCGGCAGGTAGGGTGTTTAGCGAGTGTCCTTTCTCCTGATTTCTTGTGCTTGAAACACAAACGTTCGCTTTGTAAAATGTTACTGGGTAGCTTCAATTTCTTGTCCTGGAACATCCCTTCTCCTCACCTGGCTGCACCGCAAGCGGCGTCTGAAAGCACCAAGGACCGGCTCTCTGCCTCCGAAGTGGCAGCTATTCCCAGCGGTTTAACTCCCCAAGGAGCCGCGATACCTCAGACACAAAAGCCTCTGGTATGCGACCAGCACCGTATTGTGTTTGGCCGGAGACCTTTCGCCCGATCACGTCTTTCGCAGGTCGCCAAAACCACGCGGCTTTGGCAACCGCGCAGAAAAGCGCCGCGAATGCTGACCTAGAATGAAACAGCTGGAAGTTTGGCAGGGGAATGTTTGGGCGGTGCAAAGCTGATTTGCTACGCTCGTTAGCCAGCGTATTTGGAACCTGGCTGCGTGGTTCTGGGGCCGGCCTGCCAGCAGGTTTTGGTTTATTGTTTAGATTCATGCCACGATGCTCGTGACAAAAGCACGAGTAAACGGCGGCCGGAGCCTTCATCGGGCTCCGCGCGCTGAGAACGCCGACTCTTCTCCCTCTTCGGTTGTTTTCTGGTGTGTTCATTCCTCCCTTCTACTGGAAGTCACATTCTTAACTGAATTAAAAATGATACCAGACACTGCTCTTTCTGCATTTCCTCTCTGAGAGAAAATCTCTTGCCAGACTATTTCATTCCAATGCTGTAGCACAGCACGTCCCAACTTTCATAATAAACGTTTTGTTTTGATCATTTTAAAGTTACTTATTTTCATTGATTTAAGATCTTTCTACTCCCACTAACGGTTGTGCAATAATAACGCCTCTGGTAAAATAATAAGCCCTTTACTCTTGGCCTCAGATTTTTCCCAGCCTGAATTTCTTCCCTGCCCTCAATTTTGCAAGCACAGTTTGCAAAGTCAGACCTTGCGAGTAGCTCTTCTACTGAGAAGAGCTCAGTACGTGAGCTCTGGGCTTGCAGTTGGTGGGACTGGACTTGGTCCTGGCTGCCGTTTCCACCCCAGATGCTGGAGAGTGTCTGCGCTCAGTAAACCATCTGCTTTCAAGCTAAACACACATCAGCACGTGAGCGTAAGTGCTTTCCTGAACAGGAGCCCAGAACAGCTCTCCAATGCCATACCTTGAGGACTACATACGAGACACTAAAGAAGAGCCAGCTCAGCCTGGTGTCTGGGGAGATGCATGTCTTCCAATGCAGCTGCATTCAAGCTGCATGGACCCTTCCCACCGGTCAGTGCAGAGCATCGTGGCAGCCTTGAAGTTCCCACTGAAGCTCTGCCCTTGGTTTCAAGGAGAACATGGCACATAATCTTGGGCCCCTCTTCTGATTACAACGGTGAACCTCACCTTGTTTCTAATTGTGTTTCGTAATGAAAGGTGCTTATGGCACAGTGGCGTCTGGGCATCTGCACGTCCTGCCCCACCGTGGCTTATCTCAACCAAATTTAACGTCGGAATCTCAACAGTTTCCACAGCTGTCATAGAAAGAGATTCCCTCTCCAGAGCAGGCTTTCTAGTCAGAGGTTTTATCTCCTCAGACACCTCAATTAACCAGCAAAATGCATATGTGTGTTTTATTAGATCTAGAGACGGGGGGGGGAGGTTCTGCAGGTTCATCTAGTGTTAGCAAGTGCTTTATTCACCCGTCAGCATACAAATTCCAATAATTAAATTGGCCACTTTTCTTGTCTTCCAACGGCTGTACATTTCAAGACATCATTTTGGAGGCACGTTATGGATCCCAGCACCGCAAACAAAGGCGAAGTCGCACGGCCTTCACCGCCCAACAGCTGGAGGCACTGGAGAAGACCTTCCAGAAGACTCACTACCCAGATGTGGTGATGAGAGAGCGGCTGGCGATGTGCACAAAC
The DNA here is from genome assembly GCA_024336885.1 of Actenoides hombroni. Taxonomy (NCBI): domain Eukaryota; kingdom Metazoa; phylum Chordata; class Aves; order Coraciiformes; family Alcedinidae; genus Actenoides; species Actenoides hombroni. The sequence continues at coordinate 93,132,425 of WUAM01000431.1, read as the reverse complement.
CTACCTGAAGCCAGAGTCCAGGTACTGATTGTGAGTAGGGACGGTTAAAAGAAAACAGTGGGGTTCCCAGAGGGTCGATATCTCCCTTGAGCCTTCAGAAATCTTCCAGTGTCAACAAAGATTTTGGGGCGGTAAAGTTGTTAAAGGCAGGGGGAGGGGGAATAAAATAATCATCCAAAGTCACACATCTGCTGAAGAAATCCTTAATCTGCATGCACGTTTTTTAAATTTAAGATTGTCTGAAGTGTACGCTGGTTTTCATTTGTTCTTTCACATTTCTTTGGGGGAAATTTTAGAAACAGCAGCAGAAGTCTATTTATTTATTTATTTGCAAAGCTTTCTGGCTTTCTCAGAAGAGCAGAAACCCAAGTAATTCCAGCTGCTCTTTTCCACCAGTGTCAATATTTGTAACATCTCGGGCCAAGATTTGGTTTGGGTTTTTTGGATTATTTTTTTTTCAGCTTCAGCTAGTGCAACGTGCTACATAACCTGCTAGTGAGGAAGTTCTTATATGGCTGGGCTTTGTACGACTAAGTAGCAAGTTCTTCAGTGTGAAGTGGATCTGTAGTAGAAAAAAATAGTTCTTTTTTATAAACGTCAAGGCATTCTGATCTTCAGAATTTTTTTCTCCTCATCTAACTAGCCAAACAACACTAACAAAGTTTGCAAGTATTTTCTCCATTCCATCTCTACTGATTTAGGTGAAAAAAGTATGGATTCTCTCCTTCCCTAAATTCAGTTCCCAGACAACACCCCATACCTGTAAGGACTTACTTTGAGTGTTGCCACCATAGTTTTGGTACACTTATAACCCCATGGTTTTAGAAACCAACAGAGCACTGTACTGTAAACCAGCGTAATGTCATCAGACTCAGCTATAAGACATTCTGGTTGGACACAACTGCCTGACCAATTAGAAAGACAAAACAAAACAAAACAAAACAAAAACCCCACAAACCCCACAGAAAACAGGTAGAGCTCCAAGATCCAACAAAGTGGAATGACATTTCGGCACAGTGGGTTTGCAGTACCTCATTACTTGGGGTTCTCCTGAAGCTCCCAGGCTGAATGATGGTGAATTTGGCACTAAGCAGGATTCTCACCGGTTTTCCCCCTTGCTGTTTGTGGCATTGCAGGTTTGGTTCAAGAACCGGAGAGCCAAATTCCGGAAGAAGCAGCGTAGCCTGCAGAAGGAGCAGCTGCAGAAGCAGAAGGACTGTGAAGGGAGTCACAGCGAGGGAAAGACAGAGCCACCCGTGCTGGAGACCCAGGCAACCACCCCAGACACAGAGAAGGTCCAGAGCCTCCCAAGTGAGGTAGGGGTGGACCTCAACTTAACCTTGTCAGAGCAATCGGCCAGTGAGTCAGCACCTGAGGACCAGACTGACAGAGAGGAGGAGTTTAAGAGCACCTTGGACGAAGCTAAAGTGGACAAGAGCCCTGGTCTGGACAGCAAGGGTTTGAACTGCAAGAGAGCAAGCCCAAAAGCAGGTGAGGGGCAGCATCTTGATGGGGGTTGGTGTCATGAACTGGTATTTCCAAGGGGGATGCTTGATTGGGTATGGTCCCTTATTCCCTGTGGCATGGGTGCTCACAGGTAGACTGTCCAAAGTTGTTTTCTTGTCCCCAGCACTAAATGGGACCCACAGAAGGCATGATGTCCATTGTAGCAGGAGCACAGAAAGAGCAGAGACCTTCTGCTCAGCTTAGAGCCTGGGGGCAACAGCGCCCGGTGGCAGCAGGAAAGCCATAGCAGAGAGGTCAGCCCCATTTCTATGCTGTACGATGCTAAGTATGGAACAAACACATTTAGCTCTCCTGAGCTAACACAACCCCTCTCGCTTGCCCTCCTGATGCAAAAGAGAAGCCCATGCTGCAGTCCAAACAGAATCACAGAATCAGAGAATGGTAGGGGTTGGAAGGGACCTCTGGAGGTCATCAAGTCCAACTCCCCTGCCAGAGCAGGATCACACAGGGCAGCCCACACAGGAACAGATCCAGGCAGGTTTGGAAAGTCTCCAGAGAAGGAGACTCCACAACCTCTCTGGGCAGCCTGGGCCAGGCTCTGGCACCCTCACTGTGAAAAAGTTCCTCCTTCTGTTTCCATGGACCCTCCCATGTTCCAGCTTACACCCATTGCCCCATGTCCTGTCATTGGACATCCCTGAGCAGAGACTGGCTCCATCCTCCTGACACTCACCCTTGACATGTTTATAAACATGAATAAGGTCACCCCTCAGTCTCCTCTTCTCCAAGCTCAAGAGACCCAGACCCTTCAGCCTTTCCTCAGCAGGGAGATGCTCCACTCCATCATCTCTGTGGCTCTGTGCTGGACTCTTTCAGGCAGTTCCCTGTCCTTCCTGAACTGGGGGGCCCAGAACTGGACACGATATTCCAGAAGTGGCCTCACCAGGGCAGAGTAGATGGGGAGGAGAACCTCTCTTGACCTACTGACCCCACCCCTTCTAATCCACCCCAGGATGCCAAACTTACTGGGGCATGGATCAGCACCTGCAATCCAGCCTGTAGAAATAACTCCATCCCCTCTGTCTCCTGCTGCAGAGTCTCCCATCAGCACGACTGTGACGCCTTCATCCAGCAGCGGCCTGGCCCAGACTCACTCCTACTCCTCCTCACCCCTGAGCCTCTTCCGTCTGCAGGAGCAATTCCGCCAGCACATGGCGGCCACCAACAACTTGGTCCATTACTCCTCCTTCGAAATGGGGACACCATCTGCCATGCCCTACTTGGGCATGAACGTCAACATGGCGCCGCTGAGCTCTCTGCACTGTCAGTCGTATTACCAGTCGCTCTCCCACGCTCAGCAGGTCTGGTCCTCACCCATCCTGCAGGCCTCCGGCTCCCTTCCAAGCCTGAACAGTAAAACGACAAGTATCGAGAACCTAAGGCTCCGGGCAAAGCAGCACGCAGCGTCCCTTGGGCTTGACACCCTACCCAACTGACTGCCAGACCAGCTACCATTGCCCATGAGAAGATGCACCAGAGATTGGCACTAGACATGTTACTCCTTGAACCCACCCTCATCTCTTCCTGGAGTAAGGTGCTCCCTTTCAGGGAAAATTTTGCATTTATTAACATCTTACTAGCACCGTGATTGCATCAGACGTTGCTACCGGCCTGGTCTTCGCTAAATATTTAAAGAGGAAGGGGGAGAGGATGTATGTTTAGACAGATGAACTGTCCTCTGGACTGCCATGAGCTAAACCTGTAACGTTCAGGAGAAGCCCCTTTCCTCACCCCCGCGATAACGTGCCAATCGTGTTGTATACACCTTTTTTTTTTCTCCTTGTTGTTGTTGTTGTTGTTCTTTGGGAAAAGAGTCCTGCTTTGTCTTGTATATAGTTTACAATGTTGACAGCACCCATCGCCTGCCTGTTACTGTCAGTGTTACAGAACTGTGACCTCTTTTGCTTTTATTCCCCCTCTCCTCCTCAAGTTTAGTAGCTAGTATCAAAGTTACAAATCAACCACCCCCTGCACCCCCTCAGCTCGTAGCTAGTTGCTCTTCTTGGGTCCGCATCCTAAAGGTGTTCATGACGAAGAGAAATGATTGTGCACTTCACCGCCCGCCTCCCCCCTTCTCTGTGAACGAGAATCTTATAACAGTTGGGAAATGACCCGAAGGTGATTTTCCTGTTTAAGCACTTCCTATAAGGCAAGCATTTCTTGTTTACTTTTTAACAGCACTTGGTCAAAGACGGAGGACAAAATGTTGGCCAAACGCTGCTGGCTGGGGAGAATAATGAAAGCCAAATTCACGGGATTATTTTTGATCCAGATTGTTTCCTCTTTTGTCGTGTAAACTCCTCTATTTACAAGTTACGGGGGTTTCTTTTTGGAGGGCGTTCTGGTCTAACTTTGACAATAGACAATAATAAACACTTTGTATGAACTCCTGGTGTGTTCATACACCATGAATTCCATGGTTCTTTGACAAAAGCTTGATGGAGGCAAGCTGTGTCTAGGTAAAAAGATCACCAAATTCTACCCTCGAACCCTGCAGCTTCAGGAACTGGTTAGCAAGTGGAAATGTAACAGGTGAAAAATGCTGCAATGCTGGTGGCAAAGCAGGTGATAAGCAGAGGCTTTATATTCTCTTCCTATTTGCAGGAGCTGAAGGCGAATGCAAAACTTGCCAAAAAAAGCAGGGTTTGCAAGTAACCAAAATTCACCAGCCTCAAAATTTTTGCAGTGAACGGTTTCAGCCTCGTTGTGTTGAAACAACCCATCGTTCGGCCGAGGGTGGTTTTCCTTGCTGAGAAGCAATGTTGCTGCCAACTCAAATCACGGGTTGGGGTTTGGATTTTTTTTTCTTTTTGCCAAACCAAACAAATCCTTTGAACCCATTCCTGTTATCCCAAGAGCTGGGGAGGGATGGCATCCAGATCTAATCGCTAATGTTGACTAGGACCAAAAAATCCAGACTGACTCTGTGGCAGGTGCTAGGTTCAAATCCCAAGGGTGACAGCTGGATCTGGCACTGAAACACTGGGCAGAGCTGTGTTAATTCACTCCACATGATCAGCTGGTCCACACTAGATTTCACCATGAAGTGTAGACTCACAGCCTATGTTCCCTCTTGCTCTCACCTTGCTTCATACCAGGGGTCAAACCACTACTTTAAACATGGAGAGGAAAAATGCTTTCAGTTCTGCTAACGCCTCTTGGAAAAAAAAAAAAAAAAGTAATCCAACTCCTGCAAACAGAGATGTAAGAATAGCCAAATTTGTTGGGAAATGGTGTTTTTATTGCCCATAAAGTTGCAGCAAGGGGAGACTTCTGGAGGGGGCAGCTCATCGGCTACATCAGCTTCCGAGGAAAATGGAGCATCTTCCTTAAATAGTTCTGTTGTGCCAAATACTTCAGTTTTGAGGTTTTCTGTCTTGCTTTAGTTTTCCCGACTTTGTCAAATCAGCCCCCGTGACCGGCAGAGTTCTCCGTTTTGCCAAAACCAAATGTATTCGTAGGAAGTAGATTTTTGGCTGCTGCTTTCAGAAGAGTCTGATTAAATTAAAACCACCAAAGTACATTCACTGTCTCCAAAAAGATCCTATGAAAGTCCTGGCTCTCATTTTTTGAAGACTGTTATCTAAACCAGGGACACCAGAGCAAAGCTTTAATTTTTCTCTTCCTTTTTCCTCAAAAAGCTGTTTTCACCTTTATTTTTTCTGCCTCCTGTTAACCTCAGCACATTCGCAGGCTATAGAGTTACTTTGCCAGAGCAGAGGAATTGCAAATTTAATTAAGGCCCATCCTGAAGTTGTTCTCTTGTTGCAGTCTAGACTGAGCTGGTAAAGTGAACAAGGGTGGTGATTAGTGATTGGCAGTGAGACCAGGTCTGGACTTCAGCTCTTCTTTAAGTGATAAAAGATGCCCATGAAACTGCAACTCACATCAGTGAATATTTCAGGCAGAGAACAGAGGGTTGTAGTCACTCTTGTACCACCCCAGGTAAATAAAGCATCTCTTCTCTGCCCGCGTACTGTGGGGCTGGAAAGGGTGATGTCAGCTCAAATCAGGGTGACCACAGGTCAATGTGGATACCACAGCATCCAGTACAAAAAGGTCAAAATATGTGGATTTATGCCCTGCTTCTGCAAGGAGGGGACAGGGAGTGCAGGAGATAAGCTCATTTGATCCAGCTCTAGATCCTCTGGAGAGAGATGAGACCTCCTCCACCGAGCCATGGAAGGAAACTCTTCCCCATGCCTTGGTGCAAAAATTCGTTTTAACATCCATCGTCTTCACATATCTTGAGTGATCCTGGTGCCTGACCTGCTTTATCCCTCATGGTACTGCTGGCATCCTCATAGCAGCCTTGGAGCAGCTACTGGGAACTTCCCAGACAGAGCATCTGGCACACCATTAAAACCATGGACACCAGGATGAGGCCAGCACAGCTTAGAAAGGAAACTGGGAGAGGAGACCTCTGGATCTCCATCAGTCCTTAGGGGCATCTGCTTGGTGTCATCCTCATCTGCCTCTGTGGTGCAGCAGCTGACTGAGGTGCAGCTGGTCCTGGACCAGGGCATGCAAATATTTCTTATGTGGAGATTATTTCTCCCATGCTGAATCAGGATGAAAACACCTAATATTTAAAAACAAAAGAAAAAAATTGCTTTAAATATATATATGAGCCCCTCATTTTATGCCAGGTTTGGATTTTATCTTCCTTTGGTCAAAATTAAGCATCCACAATGGGAGTAAGCTGACATGTGAAGTCAAAACTCATTTGGAAATGCAAAAAAAAAGCAAGAATTTAGGGTTCCCCCTTGCAAGAAGTTTAATAATGAAACATCTGTCAAAACTGACTCTCTCCTGTAGATTATTTCAAAGCTTCTGGGCTTTGGGGCTTTTTATGAAAACAAGACAAAACAAAACAAAACAAAACCAAACCACAAAACAAACTCACCCCAAAAACCCAAAACTAAATACCAAAAAACCAACCAAAACAAACCAAAAAACCACTGGGAGAAAATTTCCGTCCAGTTCAAGCCTGTGTATGTAGTGGGAAGAACGAAGGGAGCAATTCTGCATCATTCTTCTCTGAGCTTTACATACCTGAACATTTTTTTCAGAACTCTTGCAAATCTCCTCTGATTTGTGTCACGAGCTCTGCTTGTTCCTTCTCCTTCCACCAGCCCCAGATATTTAGGAAAATTAAGTTGCTGATGAAGTCTCAGAAAAAAAAATAAATCCCAGATTGAGGTTCCCCTCCCCTTACTGTCCAAAGATCTAATGCATTTTAATAAACATTGCAGTTGGATATAACACGGTTTCTTCCATCACAGGCATAAGATGCCTGGAGTGTAGCCCAGAGATCCTACCTCATCAGATAGATGAACTAGTATGGGGGGAAAAAAACCAAAGCTATCTTCTCTGGATGCTGTGCCAACCTGGTGCCATGACAGGGCATTCTTGGTACAGTTTCAGTCCTAGAGAAATAAATGTGAAAAGAGGAGCAAGGTTTTGTGTTTCTTAATGCAGATGATCAAATTGATTTTTTTTTTTTTTTTTTTTTAATGCATGAAATGAATGCCAAATAAATGCAGAGCGTGATCAGAGGCTGGGAGAAAGAATACACCCAATTTAAAAACAGCGATGGAGAGGCTGAAAAAAATTCCCCCGAGTTCCTATTTTGCAACAGGTTATGTATCTGGAAATTTCCTCTGCTGGGCTTTTCCCCTTCCTACGACTTTGCTTACATTATATCTCCCTGGTGAACCAGCTATGGCTTCAAATCCTACTTACCAAAGTTTTAAAGGTTTTAGCTATGGCCCTCAGAGGATCAGGGTCCAGGAGAAAACAGGTCACAGTATTCAGAGTAAGAGTTTCCAGTTACATTTCTTCTACTCTGCAAGAGAAGTCTCATAGGTATTAATAAAATAAAGGAGGCATTTAAACAGTGCAGGAGAAATACTTAATACTACCAGTGAGAAAAGATCCAGTAATGATGCTGGGAGGCAGAAATAGAAAATCTTTCTTCCCTTTTTTCTTTTTTTCCTTTTTTTTTTTCCTTTTTTTTTGTACGTTTGTTTTGTTTTGGTTTAGTTTGGTTTTTTTTTTTTGTTTGGTTTGGTTCTGTTTTGGTTTTTGTTATTTTTTTTCCCTCAGAAGTAGAAATATCCTTGATGGCAAATATAGGAATAAAGAGAGAGTTTTGCCTCTATTTCCCCCACCAAAAAAAATCATCATTTCCTGCATAGGAAACTCAAAAATGCTCCCAAACACAAACCCAACCATCAACAAGCAGATCCCGCCCCTGCATCTCATCTCTTATTTGGGTATTTTCACCATGTGAAGACTTTTCACCAGCTGTAGGTTTCTGCTGCCACCGCAGCCAGCCAAAGAGATGCTTCTTTTTGCTGAAGAAACCCCAAAGTGGTGGACATAGAGGAGGGAGCTGGAGCTATTTCTGTCCCTGTGTGCCATGTGTGGTACTCTCATCGACCTGACAATTTTGAGCAATTTCAGGACACTTCTGAAGAGTTCATATGTGAAGGATTCAATAAGCCTCTGTAGAAAGGAAATGCAAATTCAAATCCACCATATTCTATTAGTTTAATTACAGTAGCTATGAAAGATAACTCAATTATGCTTGAAAAAAAGGCAATTACAGAACTTTCCTGCTGGTTTTTACAAGCTGTGTTGATTTTTCTTTTCCTCCCTCCTTACCCCTCCATGTGCCCCTTGCTGATTTTTTTATAATCTGTTCTAGAGCAACATAATACATCTCCTTTTTCTTTTTTTCTATTGAGCAAAAAACCCTGCTGTTTCTCCGAGTAGTTCTGCTCTCAATCCAAATCCATAGCAGAGGGATAAGAAAAGGTTTGTGCAGTAAACAAACAAAGAAAACCCCAAACAAATTTCCAGCAAAAGAAGATCAAACAAATGAAAAAAAATCCCCTGCTCTGGTTTAGGGGGGGAGTGGTGTTTGTGTGACTTTCCCACCGCGTTACAAAACAGCCCAGTAATGATTAACGGCCTCTGTTTTCCACGGACTTTGGGGAACGTGCTGGTTCATTCCCAGCTGCAGGGAGAGCAGCAGCACCCGCATTGTCCCCTGCTCTCTCCAGCTGCCTGGGGAAGAGCTGCAAAAGCTGAGACGTTAACGTCACCTCTGCCGTGTATGGGTGCCTCTCATTAATGCCAGCTCTCATTAACGCCAACTCTGAGCATGGCCTCAGGATCCTGTACAAAGTTCAGGACATGTCCCAGGTCAGGCAGTCTTACTGGTTTCAGAAGAACCTGGTGGGACTTGTAAAGTTAGCCCCAGACACTGCGTGAAGGAAGGGCCTCATCACTGCTGTGACGACATAGCGCAGTAATTGCACTGATTTCAGGGAAGCAATGCCACAGCTAAGGACAGGACTTACCCTCCAGGTTCATTTGTAAAGAGTTTAAGATTTGTCATATACTACCAAAACCAGAGTGATTATTTTGTCCACTGGGGGGAGGGGCTCCAAGCTAAAAGCCCTCTGTAAAAATTCTCTCAGACAGACACACGTCAAACCCACCACAAAGTCAACGGTGCATCTGATGCCCTACGAATGGCCAAAGCCTTTTCTAGCTGCTCTAGCAATTGAGCAAGGCCATCTCACACAGCAGAACATTAGACGTGTCTGTGCAATGGAAAATAACTTTTTGGTTTATTTTCTCGTGCCAGGAGGCAAACTATTTATTCTTTTTTTTTTTTTCTTTTTTTTTTTTTTTTTTCCCAGCTTCTGACCCAAGGCGTACAGTTAGCTCCAAAGTGTAACCGTGTTTGTGTGTCAAACCTATCTTGCAAAGGAACAAAGGCTTTTAAAGGAGAACAAAAAGGAAATCAAAGTAATATACTGTACAGACTGCTGTAAAATTGAGCTGTAGTGTAAGAGCTTGTGCTTTAGAACTCGTTATCGAGGAACTCAAATGTGTATCATATTTATTTATTCTGGTAGGTAAAAGAAGGGAAAAAAAAAAAAGAAAAAAAAAAAAAAAGAGTTTATATTCATTTCCAAAAAGCTGCAGCATGATGCTATGTACCAATTGTGCCAGTCCTGCTTTCTGTAAAATTATTGCCTGTTTTCATACTCCACTAATAAAAAAAAAATAAACAACAACAAAAAACCCCACAAACAAACAAACACAGAAAATTTATTTTGTGAATCCTTCTTTAACAACTACCTGAGCTGATCAGCAGGGGTGTAATGGCAAGGCAAGGAGGCTGACCTGTTTTGTACCCTGGTTGTGTCACTGGTGGGCTGCAAGGTGTTTTCTAGCTGCAGAAAACCTGGACACGGAGTGTGGGTCAGGCACTGGTGCCCACACCGAAGCCCTTGCTCCAAACCTGGCCCCACCACGTCCCTGCTGATAGTGTCAAGTGCCATTGCCCATTGGCCTGGGGAGGCTGGGACCACAAGGAAAAGTCTGCATGGAAAGATTCAGAATACCCAGCTTCTTGCTGTTGGGATCACTCTCCCCAGCTGGGCAGAGGCTGGGAGAACGATACACCCGGTCTAAAAACAGTGATGGAGAGGCTGAAAAAAAATTCCCCCTAATTCCTGTTTTGCAACAGGTTGTGTATCTGGAAAAAGGTGACAAGACCCTTTGGCTGCAAGACACCGAAACGATCGTGGCAGCACCTCGTGGAAGGCAAGCACAAGGGGTCTGCTCTCTCATCATCTTCCAGCAGAAGCCAGGAGACAAATTCATTCCTGATGAAGTGGTGATGGGAAAGACCTGACCAGAGAGCTTGTCTTTAAAGACAGCAGTGTGGGATAAATTTGACCGTTCTCAAGTGATTGGCACTTTCGTGCAATTTTCAGGATGTTTCTGTTCTTTTGATTGAAGACCTGTCCCTCCCTTTTCTAGACCTAACCATGGTGGGCTGTGCTCAAGAATGGGGCAGAGAAGCTTTTAAAAAGCTTGAACCTAACTGCTTATTATTTTGAACATCACCTAGATGGCAAAACTTCTGTTCGGGCAAGAAGTTGCTGGGGATGTCAAGAGCTTTCCACCTTGGCTGCAAAGCCTAATTTGATGCCTGATGAAGCTGGTGGGAAAAAAAAAAATATATTTTTTCTGAATTTATTGAGATTTTCCCGAAGCTCTTGAAAAAGAATCAAATTATTCAATTTCAGAATGTCACTCCCCACCAATACGACTTTCTAGTTTCTTTTCCCATCTGTAGAAACATTGTAGAGGAAAAAAATTATTGTAGGGAAAAAGTTATTGGGAAGGAAAAGCAAGTGCATTTGTAATAATGACTAATAACTTTTCTGACATTCTCAAGAAAAGTGACTTTCTCTCAAACCAGGCAAAGAGCCAGGAACACTGGAACTACGGGCTGAGCCTGGGAACACCCCTGCCTCCAATATTTTTAGTTCTAATTTTTTTGACCCGATTCCATCAGTGCCTTCAAGGACTGTTTCCTCACACGTACCCAACATATCAGCCAGCCACAATTGTCCTAGACTGCAAATATTGCTATTTTTTCTTCCCCTGGAAAGTGGAATATTAATCACTGCATCTCCTTTTTCACTGCAGTTACAGGTTTGCTTTGAATATTAAAACCCCTGTGAATAAGGAGTGTCTGTGACCTTCAAGGCCACCAAATAACTTGGTCAATTCCTGCCTCCACCAAAAAGGGAATGAGCAGTGAGCTGTGATCACTTCTTTGCGTGCAGTTATCTTCAATTAACAATAAGACCTGATTTTTCCCCTCGAACAGGGTCGATGAGGTAGAGTCAACCACCTGGAATCCAAACTTGCAGGAAGTTTAAGGTGATGTTTTGGCCTTAAAGACCATGTCCTAAAGTTTTCAGGAGGTTTGTTCCAGAAAAACACAATGTGAAGGGAAAAATAAGATTTGAAAGAGCTCCAGAGCTCAGTATTAACTGCACATGTGGCATTTTGATCCATTTCCATAAAGCATAACATAATATTTGCTAAAGAAGGAGGAGGAGGAAGGGGAAAAAAAAAGACCACAGTTAATATTCTCCTTTGGATCCCCCATTTGCTGATTACTCTGCAAGCTGTGTAATTGGGTGTCTCTGGCAATATGATGAAATGTGCCACAAACATCAAAAAACGGTGCTACATTAAATCTGCTTTTCATAATCTCTTCTCATTTCCCAGACCTGAGACATTTTATTCAATTTTTCCCGACTAAGTTGATATGTAAAGCCATATAAACATATCAATGCAAATAAATACATATACATTTTTCAAATGCTCATCGAAATGCACTCATTACAAAGATTTGCATCAAGGCTCTCTCACATCTATGTTACCCGAAGAAACTCTT
>WUAM01000431.1:93095814-93107745 GCA_024336885.1 Actenoides hombroni | reverse complement strand
GGGAATTAACCCCCCCCTGAAATGGGGAAACCACCCTCCGGGAGGAAGGCTGCCAACAAGGAGGTCCCCCCCCCCCCCCCACCTCACCTTCAGCAAATAATTTACTGTGGTTAATTACCCTCAGAGTCCATGTTAATCTCGCTATGAGATCCTGTCGCATCCTAAAGCTCATGCCTCCTTCTCGGGTTGCTTGAGATTTCACCCCTGATTGCTGATGGCATCCATGGTCCTGCTGGTTATGAAAAGCTCGGCTAGATCAGTTGCACAGGGAGGCTTAAGCGTTTCCAAGACCATAATGAAAATTCCTTTCTGTAGAAACTGTGACCCAGACATGAAACCCAACCCTCAGTGGGAGACTTCTAATTTCATAGGAGACAAAAGCCAAGCACACACACACACAAAAAAAATTGTCACTCTCTTGCAGAATAGGGATTTATCATTCAGGTGTGAAGTGCTCCGGCAGCCTCCACACACTGGTTTACTTAAGGATGTTTTTCTTGGGATTTATTTTAAATCAACAGAATGAGTTTGGGAAGACTTTGTGTCTGCCTTATCTGGACAATGGGGCAACCAAAGCATTGGGCAGTTTTCAGTATCTAAGGCTCCTTTCTTGTTTCATTCTGAAAGTGTTTATTTGGACTTGAGGAGTAGTTTGTTGAAGATCTGGGAGTTGGGCCACCTCATCACTCACCCAGATGGTGCCTCTAGGCAGAGAAAACTACTGGAGGGAGTGCATCCTATCCACAGAGATGGGATATTCAGCCACCTCAACCATTAAGTCCATTTGTTGTTTATCTGATGGCAACTGCAATCACCAGAGACTGCTCTCTGTCTGCACCTCTGTGCCTGGCTTGATGTCAGGCTATATAAGCCCAGCCCCAAAACTTCCATCACATGGAAAAAAAAAAAAGTAAAAGTATCTGGGTATAAATAGTAACTTGATTTCAACCACAAGATTGTTAGTAGAAAAATATTCTCATAAAGTCTGTGCCTAAGGAAAAAAATAGCCCATAGAACTCCTCATGTCCACCCCCATGAGCTACCATGCGCTTAACAGAGAAGAGGAGAAGCCAGAAGAGGGGCATGGTGGTACAGTCCCTATGTCGATACCTCAGCTTTGTGTTCTAGAATCCAAATTCACCATTTTTTTCCCATGAATTTGCCTAGTGACCTCTCTGTTCTATCCCTTTCTCAAGCAGGACAAGCAAGTCCGTGTCCGTACTCAAAGCCTTATAGAAATGGGTTACAAATTTGGGCACCCACTGTGTCCAACACACGAGATGCTTTTGTATGGCCAGGCTCGGGACCGATCCTGCGCGTTCACGCTCAGCACGTTCAGGCTGAGCACCACTTCCATGTCCAGATGAGTCCAAGGATCCCACCATACTCCTGCTCCCCTTTCCCCAAGGAAAACAGTCGAAGAGGAGAGTTGGAGGAGGAGGATTTGGGGGCTGCAAAGCACCCACGTGCCGCACAATGTGATCACAGCCACGAGGACATCCTTATGCCGGGGAGGCTCTCACCCATTCTCCATGCCAGACCGTTGCAAAATCAGCTTCTGGGAGGACTCTGCTTCTCATTTATTCCTCCTGTGCCTGTCCATGCTTCCCCCCTATTAACCTTGCCAAATTTTATCGCGTTCTTAAAACAGTTCAAATTAAATGGCTTTTCAATCAGTTCGATCGCAAGCGCTCTTGCCAGAAGTGCGGCACACCCGTGAGATCAGGAATTTCTTGCAGGACAGCTACTTTCTGAGAAAAGAAAAAAAAATATTGGATTTTCTCTTGGAAAATTATCAGCTCAAAACCAGAACTATTCGGCCTCGTAGCCAACATTTTCCTTTTTATTTCTTCCAGAATTTGGAGTAGATTCTCCCCCCTTCTCCTAAAATTTTGTTCTCAGCAAAGTATTTCATGGATAAAAAGCAAACCAAAAGCACTCTGTCCTGGCTTGGAGTTCAAACAGGCGGGAATTTTCACACAGTCCAGACCTGGGGCTTGGAAAGGCTCTGGCTTCTTGGCAGAGCCTGTTCAGTAAAGTAGCCCGGAGTGCCCACATTTCTCCAAGGCATACCTCCAAACCAGTTTAACACTGGAGAGGCTAACCCAGTTCGAATAATTTCTAATAGAGATCTGCTGAAGCTTTCCTTTCTGGTAAATATTTAATTTTTATTAGCAGCAACTATCCAAGAGGCATACTTTCAGGGTTGGCTCGGTCCCTCTTTCTCAGCCTCTTGAGGACCAAGTCATGATTTTATGTTCATCGTGGGTTTTCCCTCGTTCAACACTCACCAGCCCAGAGGACCGCTGTGATTTATTTGAGCAATGAGGGTCTGCTCGGGGTTTACTCACCACACCAGATTGCTGCGAGATAGAAGAGCTGGGCTGTGTTCCCCCTGCTCCTAACGCTGAGATATTAGATGGGGAAGCCAGATAGCCTGGCTCTGGAAGCAAGCAAACGAGCAACCCTAAATACCTTCCTAGACCCGGTGACCGTAAGTCCTTGGCGGTGACTGGTCCTTGTGGGATAATGCCAGGAATAGGCATATTAAGCACATGAATGTCAAGTCCTAATTCATCTCTTTAATGTTGTACAGTAGCAGGACTGTACCCCCCTGCTGTGGTGTAATTTCACGCTGAGGAGTCTGATGGGGCTTCCTGCAGACTGATCCTTTATGGATCAGAAAACTCACTTTCTCTTTGTGTTGGAGGGCCCGGAGATTATCTTATTAACCACCTCCGTGCCAGCACAGATTAAACACTGGGCTCTGCCTCTTCTGAGGACTCCTTTTAGTGCTCCTTTCCCCCTCCTGTCCGTTCATGTCACAGAGGTGAAGAACATTAAACACCCAAGCTTCTACCAGCAGGTCTCACACTTAGGGGAGCAGATGGGCTATTTTGCATTTTCTAGGCTCAGATGCAACACTGGCCTTGCTTGAACCCTAAATCAGTTTAAGCAGCTTGGTGCATCCACGTTAGGGCTCCTGTATCCCCTTCCTGGCTTCTTTTCTCCTCTCCTTTCCCTAAAAGAGATAATGCTGACTACTTCAAAGTGATGCCCTGCAGGTACCAACAGCCCCAAAGATGCCAGTTCAACGGCAGGAGCGGGTAGACCTCAGGCGCTACACTCTCTAGGACCTGGCCAGCTAGAGGAAGAGTTTCTTCCCTTCCATCTTCTCATCCCACCAGACTGCCATTCCTGCACTAGCTCCACAAACATCTCCAGACCACAGTGTGGGAACAGCAAGATGAGTCAGTGACCAGTTAGGATGTTCCTGTGGCCGCTAAAGATGTCAGGCACTACACACAGGTCAGCAGGGCAGGCAGAAACCCGAATGTATTCTCAGACACTCCTCAAGATGGGGGATTTTCCAATCCAAGGAGACAAAAGCCTTCTGCTTTCACCACTAGACCACGGCTGCCTCCCTGAGTGATGCCAGAGGGCCACCCTGTAGCCATGTCCCAGCGTGTAACAGGGAATGGTAGTTTATAATCTCATTTTCTGGGCTGCCTGCCCTTCTGATGCCCCTCATGCTCAATGTAAATCATTTGGAGTCCAATTTCTTTGGCTCATGGAGCTATTCTTCTCTCATCTGCTTCTAACAGGCTCCTGGCTGAGCAGGGAGTTTGTCAGTGAAGACAGTCCCAGAACAATCCCACCAAAAAACCTGTGACTCAATGTTGTTTGGACAAGATGCTGAAGCCAGGTCCAGGCTCCTGTCCACATGCAGTTTCAGCAGACTAGGAGCAGCTCCAGCATGCTACCACCTCCCCTGCAATGTGTATGTGCCTCCCCATCCACTGGCACTGCTTCCTGAACCAGGGTCACCCCATCCCTTTGTTGCTTCACTTGATGCACTTAAAAAAAAAAAAACAATTCTGCACAGTCCTCAGTGGATTTCAATTATTTTTAGGATATTGTTCATATCTGCTTGTGTTGTGCTGAGCTACAAACCTGGTGGCAAGTTTCACTGCCACCAACAGCCTTCTTGCATCTAATGAAAAATAACCTGCCTTTTATCTGCAGAAAATAGCATCGCCCGGGTCTTATCCTGGCCAATTATTCAATGGCTCTTCAAGCATTAAACAGTCCTTCCCTGTCTATAGGGCTGTGTAAATCTCTTCCCAGCTGCTATCCTCCTGCTGCGTTGTTGAGCACCCTGACTTACAAAGCAGAGCCATGAACTACAGTCGAAGCTGCCCCATCCCATCAGTCAGGGAGCCAGAGTGGCCTCTTCCATTGCTGGAGGCAGTGAGAGACATGAGCCCTCTCCCAGATCCCTGGTTCTTCTCCCCCCAGTGCAGGTCACTTGTTCCCTGGGAGGATGCAGGACAGCAGGAGAAAAATCCTGTAGTCCTGCTTGAGCACACATCAGCATCCCAGCAGGATGCCAGGAGAGGCAGGTGCTGAGCCTGCAGCCCATCTCTGCTGGGTAATGGTGAAGCCCTCAGGTTTCTGAGCATCCATCCCTCTCTTGTTTCCACATTGAATGGCAGAGGTGGGAAAGCCCCTAACACCGTTTGCATTGCAGCATCCCTGGGAAAGGGGCTGTGCTGGGACCCAGCACCCCCAGGAGGGGCCAGGGCAGGAGCCCAGCCTGCAGCTGCCTCTCTCTCTGCCCCAGTCAGTGTCACAGCAACATGGTCAGAGAAAAGGGACCTGTCAGAAGGGAACTGCCAAGTCAGGGGCTGTTTTTAAGAATTTGGCCATTAATGGAGTGGTTGGGTTTTCTTTCCCAAAGCAGGGAGAACAGAGAGGGATTTCTTGGTTTAATTGCAATGTTATTCTCGTTCTTATTTTATTTTTCCATGAGGGAAGAAATGAATCCCTGTGTTCTACCCCAGCTTCACTGAAAGTACAGCAAATAAACAACAGTGAGAAAACTCTTCTCAAATCTCCAGGAGGAACTGAACTATTTCTGTTGTTGTTTCTTTGCTTGTTCATTTTTGTTTTGTTCTTGTTGCTGTTGCAAACAACGTATTTAAGAAACCCCCTGGAGGAAATATATAACTCGAACCCTTCATTTTTGTATTTACAAGCTGACAACTCTCTCCTTTGCCCACAGGATTTGGTTCAGGTTTGGCTTGGGCTTGGGGCTTTCAGACTCTCTTTCCATCCAAATCTATGAAGGTGATGAGGGAAGGCTTACATAGATGATGGGGGAAGACTTATGAAGATGATGGGGGAAGACTTATGAAGGTGATGGGGGAAGAGTTATGAAGGTGATGGGGGAAGGCTCATAAAGATGATGGGGGAAGATTTATGAAGGTGATGGGGTAAGGCTCATGAAGGTGATGGAGGAAGGCTTATGAAAGCGGTGGAGGAAGGATTTGGAAGCTGTGTAGGTCCTGACATCCCACTGGGTGGGAAGCACAACCTGCAGCCATGAGGCAGGCTCTCCAGCCACAGAAGCAGCTGAAACCATCACCAGCAGAGATCGTTGCAAGTTTCGGGGTGAAGCAAACCAGAAGGCAGCTCCCCCGAGGACAGGTCAGGGTGACCACCACAGTGTACACAGAGCTGCTCGCTTGCTGTGAGACTGGAGCAAAAGCCATTGGAGAGCTTTTGCCTCCCTGCACGGCAGGAGAGGAGCTGCAGGTCCCTGTGCTGCTACAGCCTCCACAGCAGCAGGCAGAGCTAAGGGGGGAAGAGGAGTGGGGAAGGCAGCATCCCTGCGGCACAGCTCGGGGAGCCCCTGCATCCTGCAAAGGGGAAGATTTTCAGCCTGAGTAAATGCAAAGCCCCCTATTCTGCCCGGCACAGTGGGTTTCCCAGAGCCTCAGCCCATGCCTCAACGAAGGACCTTTTCCAATCCGTGAGCCGTCAGATCCCAGAGCAGAAGGGAGGACTATTTGTTTAGACCTATGTGGGTTAGGCAGCTCAGACTTTATTCTTGCACTTTGATAGGTTCCTAAATGAAAATCCAATAATATTTTAAGCAGAACGAGTTCCCATGAAAGTCATTTCTAAGTCGCCCGGCTCATCCTACCTGTCGGCTGGATTCTCCATCCCCACTGGCCTAAGCCCGGTGTAACGTCCCTGCTCCTGGCAGCGTTACTCCAGGAGCTGAGTCTGGCCCTCCCAGAGAGCCCCCGCCTGCCTTTAATGAACATGTAAATAGACGGGAGGCTTCCGAGCAGAGTAACCCTGCAGTCAAGAAGTTCTCCAAAGCAGCTCGGGAGAAATAATACTTTATTCCTGGTGGTGCAAATAAATGATAGGGACTGGCTAAGAAGGGTTCATGCAAATACTCCCGAATTAAGCTCCGTCTGAAGTTAGAAAGGCGAGATGATAAACACACCCGGCTTTAAAACTGCAAAATATGCTTTGCAGGCATGAAACTGGAGGAGTAACAAAACTATCTGACATCATATTAAACAGCAAAGCATTTCTTATTCTCAGGGCTGCAGTTACCTAAAACCAGAGTCCCATTAAAAAGCCCTAACT
Organism: Actenoides hombroni; assembly: GCA_024336885.1. Lineage (NCBI taxonomy): Eukaryota > Metazoa > Chordata > Aves > Coraciiformes > Alcedinidae > Actenoides > Actenoides hombroni. The sequence continues at coordinate 93,101,298 of WUAM01000431.1, read as the reverse complement.
ATTATTTACATTTCTAAATCTTAAAACCATTAACAAAAGCCACTTAATTCAATTACTTTCCCAGGGCGACGATGTTATTACATTATTGTCACGAAGCCGAGTTTGGCTCTGGTTTTCTCTTTCCTTTTTTTTTTTCCTTTCTTTGAATTCATTCCTCTTTCCTCTGTGCCGAGTGCCTTCCCCCCCCCCACCTCCTCGTCTTCCTCTCCCCCGATGTCATTGTGTAGAACTAATGGGGTAAACTGAAATGGTATCTGTCCTCATTGACAGGTTTATGAGAATTTAATAAAGCGTGGCACGGATAAAATGAGATATTACAAGGCCACACAAAGCTGATTGACTTCTCCAAGTCAGCATTTTTATTTGGTTATTTATTTATTTCTTTTCAACGCAGGGGTGATCTCACCAGTCCTTCAGTAGTGCTGGCCCAGGAGTGATGAGAGGGGGAGGGAAACCACGGGCAGCGGGAGGGACCGATGGATCCATCGGCTTGTTTACTGTGAGCGTGGACCATGGTGCTCTGCAGCTTCCCGATGGCTCCTGGAAGATGACAGACAGGAGTCTGCGAGAGCCCCACTACTGCTGCCTGTGCATGTTCATGCCCCTCATCCCTCCACAGTGCTGGGATGAGCTTGCCAACAGCCTGAGGTCCCCAGCGCTTCACTACAGGGGGGTCTGAACCAAGGACCAGCTGCTGGGTGCCCAAGACACTGCCCAGACACTTGGCATGGATGGGGCAGGAGATGCGTTGGTGTTGTGCGAGTTGTGTGTCCCCAGAGGAGTGACATCTGCAGTGATGCTGAACTGGTCCCCTCATAGCCTACCTGGTGACCCCACCCCAGGCCACAGGGATGTTTACAGCGAGCAATCACAATCTGCAGTTAGGGCCAGGAGGTCGTCAAGAAGAAGGATGTCACCAACCAGTTCCACCAAAGCACCGGTTTGCTCTGTGCCTCAGCTTCCCCTCCTGCCCAGTGCCCACCCTACTTGTGTAGAGGTTACCCGGGGGCCTGCACAGATCAAACCTTCCCTCTGGGAAAATCAACGTCTGTATTTAAATGTGTTTGCTCCGGGGAGAGCTGGAAATCTATAGGCTGTGCAGTTACCGGCTGGCTGTCTCCCTCTCCTGGCCTGCTCAGAAAGCAGGGCTCTCAAAAGAAGAAAAGCAAATTAAAAAAAAAAAAAAGAAAAGAAAAGAAAAAAGAAAAAGAATAAAATTCAAGGTTTGTGTATTTTTTTCCAGGCAAGGAAAATCGCAGTACCAGTGGCCAAGGAGGTCTGGAATCAGTTCAGTAACACTCAGAGGTGCACAAGGGCTCGGGACCCTGCTACAGCTCAGGGCCCCACTTAAATCTTGACCCCAAACTATGGAAGAACATTGCTTTGGGGGATTTGGGTCAGGATTAAACTTGGGGATGCCTCTGCTAGCCTCAAAACTTGGCCTATGGGGCTTTACACACAAATCGTGTTCATTGTTTCCCCCTCTCTGCAACATGCAGTCAGAGAAGGTGGAGATGCCCTCGCTCATCCCAAAGTGCAGGCAGCCTGTCAGATTCGAGGCATGGTCCTGGACTCCGCAACAAATCCTGCCAGCAGCAGAGCTGCAGGTTTCTTGAACACCGACGATTTGCAGCATCAAGCCCTGCTGGGCTGTCCTCCTTAACAAAACCAACCCGGCCCAGATGGACCAACAGCAAAAGTCCCATCATTTTCTAAGAGCACTTAAAACCGTCTGAAATCACAGCACTGCTCCCCACAACAGCTCGGGCTGTCCCACCATCCAAAGAGCCAGAAAAGGGTTTTCTGCTCCCCTCATCACTCCTTGCAAGTTTAGAGTATATAGTGCAGGGGTTTTAGGGCGCAAAAGCCTCCTAACCTACGATTCCTGCCAGGACAGCAGCTCAATCCTGCTCTCTGGTGGCTCACAGCCGAAAGGCCAAGTACATCCAGTAGCCACGTCTGCTGGGAGCAGCGAGAGATGCACACTGTGCCTGGCCTGGGATTCCCCCGTGGGCTGGAAGAGGTCTGGCCTTCTCTTTTTCCATTCATTTAGCTGATGATACAGCTCAGAAGGCAGCTGTCCATGAGAAGATGGAGATCGTGGAAGGTTTTAAGATTCCCTGCTGGAGTGGGAGATGGGTCCGTCACTGGAGAGGGACCACGGGCTACATAAAGGGGCTGAAACCCGCTGCCTTTCTTTTAAAAGCCCCTCCAAATCCTGCAAGCATCCTGCTCAGCATTGCTCACAACCCCTGCAACGCTCTGGTCTGTAAGCACCTCTCTCCCTCATTATCTCCTTGCTGAAGGGCCGCATGGTGCAGAGCAAGCCAGGGAGCATTTCTCCTACATTTCCTCCCCCCATCCCTGCTGAGACACACCATTCTCCCAGACCCACAGATGTGGCAGCATGATGGCCTCGCTCAAAACACAGAGCACAGCAGATGACCCTCGAGGATGTCACCTTTGCCGTTGCACCCACCACGGGTCTCCCAGGGCTGGGCAATCACTGCCTGTGACTCCAGGAATGGTTTTACCAATTCAACACAGCATGGGGCAGCATCCTATAAAGCCTGGGCTCATCCCTTGCTGTTCTGAGGACGCTTTAACCATCTTCACCATACTTTTTTTGCTCTGTAATGCAGAAGCAAGAAAAAGAAGGAGCAAAACTTGTCCCCACCTCACCAGCCCTGGCTCTGCTCCCACCTCCCTGAGCACCAGAGCTGCTCAGCGTGTAAATGTATGTAAATCTTTGGCAGTATCCACAACATCCCATCTCCTGCTCTCTTTCTCTGAGCTGCTGGAGTAATTACAGCGTAGCAGTGCCAGCACGAGGCATTTCTGCTGATGAATGCACTCAATCTAAGCACAGTTTTATGTATCATTAATTCCTTTAGCATTCAAAAAAATAACTTTTTTGATGGCAGATAATACTGTAATCACTCACAATTGCCAACACAATTATCTTCATTCAGCTGTGTAAAACAACTACAGGAGTAATTTTACCCACTTAAATTTTCGTTCTCTAGCCTTTTTTTTTTTTTTTTTTTAATGTTCACATGCAATGCAGAGCTGTTTGGACTTAGGCTGCTGTGACACAGGCACTACCAGCAGGAAGTCCCCACTCCCTCTTTTGAATGGAAAGGAGGTTTTCAGAGCCTGATATTATGTGCTTAAGGTGTCTTCAGCAGTCTTGGGGATGTCCCAAAGGGTCCCCCTCCATCCTAGAGACCCCACTTCTATGATCTCTTCAACTCTTCCTTACTCTCCATCAAGCGACCATGCAACAGCTGCCAGGTACACAAGGGGCAAGACAAGCTGTGCGAGTGCAAGTTGCACGTGCAAGTCACAATCCTCTTCCAGGTCAGCTCCTCCTCAGCTCTTGCTCGTGGAAAAGATACAGGGGCACTCCCTAATCTGCTTCAGAACAGAGTCCACACAAAGCTGGCACAACCTGCGTGTTCCATCTGCTTACTGTAACCCAGGCAGTCCAGCTTGAGGCCGAGGTGGCCACAAAGCAAACAACAGAGGCGTCCATGAGTGAACAACCTGATTGAAACATGTAATCTCCTTGCAGGGGCAGAAGAAATTGCTCTCACGTGACTCTACCTCTTGCCTGAGCTGCTGGATAACTTCCTTGCAGGGGTTAAACTCCAGCTCTGAGAGGAGCTGGTCACCTTCTTGCAGAGCATATTGAGGAATCCCACTCAGAAGGCAGGAACCTACAAGGAGAGGAGAAGTTAAGCGAGAGGGACTGTTTAGCTGTTGTAAATGAAGCTTGGGTTTTCTTCCACCCCAGAAAGGGGGTGACCTGCAGCTGGTGGCAGGAGCAAGTTGTTAACCACCGGGAAACGGTCCAAAAGCAGTAGGGTGAAAAGGAAGAACAGAAGTGTGCAAACTCCCAGGTGAACAGCAAACAATTTCTTTGTGCCTTTTCTAAAAGTAAGGGGCAGCAAATGAAATCAGCCGAGGAGATGTCGCTTCCCTGCAGCGAAGAACGCGGCTGAACTGTGGATCTCGCTGCTGCAGGACGCTGTGAGTGCCAGGATTGGATTACTTCACACCAGAAATATCTCTACGAGCACAGGGCTGTTAATCACTGAAATCTAACCCCTGGCTTGAGAAGCCACAGCTATCCCAACGCCAGCGTTGAGGAAAACGTTGCTGTGTGTTTGCCCTGCTCTCTGGTGTCAGATGAGCGGGTGCTAGCTGGTCCTTCAGCCCCAGCTGATGCAGCTGGTCGTGCCTGGTGTGTCATGGTTAGAAGAACACGATGCCTTTCTGCCCCTCCTTTGGTTACCACACAGGGTGTGGTTACCACATCCCGGGGGTGTGGTGGTATCCACCCAGTCGAAGCTCTGTGGACACAGGGAGGGGTGTGGGCAATGGGGAAAGAAACCTTCAAGGATCCAGCTGGTCCTGTCATCCCCCCTTAGCCAAAGGCTCCAGCCCTGCCGGGCAGTGGAGGAGGTGCAGGGGCAGGATCCATTTCCAGAACCAAGATTCAAGCACCCTTTGCTGCAGTGTATGGACAGCCCTATGGATATAACAGCAGGAGAGCTCCACTTGCTCATCTGGCAAGGACACACCAGTGTCCCGAAGGGACATCAGGCCATCACTCACCCCACAAGCCAGCACTTGGACCCCCACACCGGCCCATGGGGAGCAAGGCCAGATGTGTTTTGCCTCTCTTAGATGGAACAGCACGTCCACAGCCACCATCTGCCTGTGCTGGACCCTCCCTGTCCTCTGTCCTGCCCCATCTCTGCTGGCAGCGCAGTCACAGCAGAGACCTGTTGCATTTGGGGGTTTCCCATGCCCTGGGTTAACCTCCCAAAGCTGTCCAGCCCCAGTGCAAATCCACTGTCCTGCTTGCTGCCTCAATCCCACTTATTCCCTGGGAGAAGGGAGGTCTCTGGCAGCAGCTCCTGAAGGCACAGGAGCTCCAGGAATAAAGCTCCTATTTTGTTTTCTTCCCTTTGACAAGTCCAACTGCAGAAACTGAAAGCCATTCCTGCACGAGTGAATTTAAGCAGGGTTTAAACTAGGGGGAAGAGGGTTGCAGAAGTAATTTTGTTATTCCACCAGAACTAGTTTTTAACTTCTGCATCCCCAAAATTCACGACTTTTCTTTTTAAAATGCTTCAGGCGCACTTGGTTTTACAGCCTGCAGGGAAACAGCCTTATTCTGCTATCGTGCTGCTATGAGGTGAGATCAGTGTGGATGGGGAGAGTGTGAAGCCTCCAGCAGAAGAAAGAAGGAAGGCGGAAATAGGGATGGGAGCATCTGCTCTTCACCAGCCTTGAGCTGATCCCACCCTCCTGGCTCATTGCAAGGGCACCCCCCACCAATCTCACTCCCTTCACAGTGACTTGTGCCCTGAGTAGTCCACGTGCTTGGGAAATAGTCCACGTGTCCTTGGAAGCTGGCATTGCTGTATAACCCTCTGAGCCTCGTGTTCTGAAGGGTGTGTGTGTGGGGGGAGG
>WUAM01000431.1:93077155-93087853 GCA_024336885.1 Actenoides hombroni | reverse complement strand
CCCTGGATCTGTTCCTGCGTGGGCTGCCCTGGGTGACCCTGCTCTGGCAGGGGGGTTGGACTTGATGATCTCCAGAGATCCCTTCCAACCCCTCCAACATTCTGTGATTCTTCTATCCTACTGTGTCTTTGGGACCCATGGGTTGAACATCAAGCAAATTTGGTGAGGAAAACAGGCCTGGAATCTACTCGGCTTCCCACAGCTTTGATGAAAGTAGATCAGCTGCTTCTGGGAAAGAGAAATCCTTTATATTGCAACTGGATTTCTCCTCTCAGCAGGATCTCAATGCTGTTTAGGTGCTGGTGAACACAACAGGGAGCCCACCCTAGTCTGTAACACATGCTGGGGCATGGACACACTCCTGTATGACTTGTCTGTGGTGTGGGTGCATTTACTCACACCCTGGCTGAGATCCACATTTTGCTGAGTGCTGTGAAACCTGGTTCCTGAGGCAGTGCCCACAGGAGCTTACAGTCCTTTTGGTGTATGATTGTTGTCAGCTCAGCATGTTGGACCCTCTCCAGTGACTGTGATGAGTTGTTATCCAAGTATTTGTTTAGTCTGTTCTCATTCCTGTTTCACCTCTTCTGCATCATCATGTGTTTAGTGCTGGGCGCCGCAGGATAAAAAAGTCATTGAGGTGCTGGAGAGAGTTCAGAGAAGGGCAATGAAGCTGTTGAAGGGCCTGGAGAAAATGTCTTATGAGGAGTGGCTGAGGGACCTGGGGAAGGTCTGGAGAAGAGGAGGCTGAGAGGAGACCTTATTGCTCTCTACAGCTCCCTGAAGGGAGGTTGTAGTGACGTGGGTGTTGGTTTCCTCTCCCAGGTAACTAGTGATAGGATGAGAGGAAATGGGTTTCAGTTGCACCAGGGGAGGTTTAGGTTGGATATTAGGAAAAAATATTTTACTGTGAGAGTGGTGAGGCCTTGGAGCATGCTGCCCATGGAGGGGGTGGAATCACCATCCCTGGAGGGGTTCAACAAACATCTAAATGTGGCACTTCAGGACATGGTTGAGTGGTCCTGATAATATTTAGTAGACAGTTGGACTTGATGACCTTGAAGGTTGTTTGCAACCTGATTATAAGAATCACAGAATCATCGATTCTGTGATCTCCTTTGGAAGCAGTTCCACAGCTTCTGCTGCATGTTGCGTGGAAAGCCACCTCCTAGTATTGTATTTGGAAACAAGGACCTAAAGAGGAAATAAGAGGCCCGTTGCAGATGGCAGATCTTTTATAGCCAAGGAGTCCAGACCCATTTCTAGGGTCTTGGGTTTCTGGGGTGCTGAGCAAGAGGTTGTCTCCTTCCTCCTTTCTGCCATTTCAGCAAGTCATCTCCTGTGTGTGAGGCATGGCCAGACAGCTGCATGCCCCCCCCTTACCCTTGCACAAGCATCATGGGCAGCACAGGCTTATACTCTCTTGTCACCCACTGCCAGTTTTGGAGGGACCTTTGTGCCTTGGAGCTGCTTGGACATCAGGGGGCCAAGCCCATCCTGTATCTTTGGACTCATCAGTTTTTCCTCCAAAGGAAAATGGCATTTTCAGGGAAGGATGGATGGGATGGGGAGGACCTGGTGGCCTCAGATGCTGGAGGCTTTCCTGAGGGCTTGCCCGAAAATCCTCAGCCCAGCCCAACTCAGTGCAAGCCCTGGATGGCTTCTCCCACACAGCTTGCTCGTGCTTGTGCTACTGACTCTTCTTCCATTGTCCTTCCAGCTGGTGCCCTTCGAACTCATGGATGTGGACCACGTGATCTTCAACTTCTGTGTCAGGGGACTGTTTGCAGATGGGGGAGCCACCTTTCTGGAGAGATTGTAAGTGTAGCTGGGAACAGTTTGGTGTGATAGGTGACTTTCTGTGAAAATCCTCCAGTAGATAGCACTGGATATGCACTGGGATTTGCTGGGGAATTTACCATCAAGTAAATCAGCTGAGCCTGGGGTCTCTGGGATTGTTACCAGCCTTGACAGATGAAAGGAAACTGGGTCTTGATATCCTGTTAATATTGTGAGAATCAGGGGGAGCCCAGAAGAGTGAAGGAAACTTCTTTTTGTGACTTAAATCTGCTGTTCAGAGGGGTTGGCCTTGTGCAAAGTGACCTATGGTGTGATTGCTTCCTAACACTGCTGAGCTAAACACCCTTTTCCCTTCCAGCAAAGGGGAGCTGGAGAAAAGCGTGGGACTGATCTTCTGGCTGGCAAAGTCACCAGACTGGCTAAAAAATGTCCTTTCCTGGATTGTCAAACCCTTCGTAAGGTCCATTTCTTTCTAGCGTAGATGGAGTTAAGCAATAGGTGGTGAATAACTCGTTTCCAATTGCAGTTAGGTTTTATCACCGGGAAGTCTCCAGGTGTTGCTTCCTGGCTGTGCTTGGACCCGTCTCCAAGCTGGAGGGATGGTAGTTCTAGTCCAACTCTCCCCACTTTGGGGAAGATCCACAAGTCCTGCCCGAGCACTGAGTCAACAGCTCGTATTTTGTGTCAGAGCTGTCTCAGAGGATGGGGCTGGGATTAATGTCTCAGAGGATGGGGCTGGGATTAATGTCTCAGAGGATGGGGCTGGGATTAATGTAAATTATTTTCATTTATTTATTTATTTTCTCCTTCTCAGGTGCCTCGCCTGTCAGCTATCTTAAGAAGTATGAGAGCAAAGTGAGTAAATCTGAGCCTGAGCACATGTGTGGAGATTGGGGTTTCTCTTTTGGAGGGCAGCAGTGTTTGCTGTGTTAGATACTGTCCCAGCTGCACGTGCCTGAGAAAGCACAAGCTGGGAGTAAACTGAGAGCAGTTTATGTCCACACCTTAACCCCACAGGGTTTGGCAAGCTGCTCTGGCAGTGAGGATGGGGATGAGGGCAGGGGGCTCACAGCCTCTTGCTGAGGAACTGGATGAAGCATGTGGGAATGAAATAAGAGTGTTGGCTTCAGCAGCTGCCGTGCCATGAGGCAGGGACCCTGTAGGACAGAAGGAAGGGAAGCTCAGGGAAGGAGGTTTGCTCTTCCTTGCTGCGGTGTTGGTATCAGGCAGGTAGTGGTGAGAAAGGACTCAAATCCCATAGCAGAAGGGTGGGTTTTGTGCTGTGCCTCCCGGGCAGTACATCTGTCCCCATGTCAAAGGATCAGTTCACCTCACATGGTCTGGCCTTTGAGAAATGATGTGCCTGGGCTTCCACCTCCTCAGCACAGCAGCAGCAGCAGGGCTGGACACTTGTCAGGCCAAAGCAGCACTGCACCAATCTGCCTTTAGTGCTCCATCATCAGCAGAAGCAGAAATAAGACCCCCAGCACTTCAGAGAATCATTAAGGTTGGAAACAACCTTCAAGATCATCAAGTCCAACCGTGTACTAAATATTATCAGGACCACTGAACCATGTCCTGAAGTGCCACAGCTGGATGGTTTTTTGAACCCCTCCAGGGGTGGTGATTTTGCCAAAGTCCTCTCTTCCCTTGGCTGCAGCTCCAGGAGCAGAGCTAACCTGTGCCCATCTGCTTTTTGACGTTCTTCCCTACCCCTAAAGCTGCTCTTTGCAGCACCTCGTGATGCCTCTCACTGGTTTTGTTTCCTTTTCCAGCACAGTGGATGAAGTCTGGAGTCTTCATTGTGAAATTGAGGTAAAGTATTGCTCTTGGGGTTGGTTTTTGTTTTATTTCTCTTTGGGAAGAGGCAGATTTAATACCCACCGAGATTAGGACATGATCAAGTCTCTGGTGATGTGAGATAGGAACGTAGGGCACTCCTCACCAGCTCTCACTTTGGATATTGAAGTTCTCAGCACATTTAAAGATCAGGACATAGACACGTTCACGATCCCAAATCAGACCTGAATTTTTTTTTTTACTCCTACACTTCAAAACGTGTGTCATCAGCTGCAGCAGAGTTGCTTTCATTTCCATTCTGGTTTCCTCAAGACCCATGCCTGTGTCCCAGGTTGCCATGTACCTCTGCATTCAATCTTTCCTCACCTCCAGTTTTAGCACTGGGGAGGGTGCTTTGTATACTGGGAGGGCTGTTGGCCAAGAAGAAAAGGGTTGCTGGATTTTTAGCTGGATCAGGCTGGTCCTGGGGAAAGGCTGAGAGCCTGGCTGGGCACTCAAGGAGAGCCTCAAGACAGCAGCCATGGGACAGTACAACCAACCCACTGCCCACCAGTGCATTTCCTCCTCAGGACTTTTGCTACCAGTTCATCGCCCAGTGGAAAAAGCTGAACCTGGATGTGATGCTTTGTCCCATGCTGGGCCCAGCTCTCAGCATCGGCTACCCTGAGAAGCTCTCAGGTAGGACTGCCGACGGGGGACCTTTGCCTCCAGCATGCCCCTGCTGCAGCACTCCACCAGTATCAATGAGAAGCCTTCCTCCTCCTCCTCCTCCCCTCACATCCCCAGGGCACTGGTCAGCGGTGGGAAGAGCTCAGCTCTTAGGGCACCTGCAGCCCCAGATGATGGGGTACACCCCGGACAACCCCCCCTCTCCCCGCTGTGCCTATGGGAGCCAAGGGGCAGGTTTCCAGTCAGAGCCTTGGAGTTCCCAGTGCCAGCTCCCCGTTAGCGGAGGGGGGTGAAGGCTTTCTCTGCGTGGGGCTGGTGCTGCGAGCTCCCCCTCTCCCCCAGTGGCAGTCAGCTACACCATGCTCTACAACGCCTTGGATTTCCCCGCCGGCGTGGTCCCCGTCACCATGGTGACGGATGAGGATGAGGAAGAACTGAAGGGCTACCAGGGGTACTTTCGGGACTGGTGGGACCGGTTGCTGGCAAAGGTGAGTGGTACCAGGATCTCCAGGGACAGGAGCATCCCCAACCCTTCTCTTGGACACCCCCCTTGCCCGTTCCCCCTCTGTCCCCAGGCTTTTCATGGCAGCGCAGGGATGCCAGTGGCCGTGCAGTGCGTGGCCTTGCCGTGGCAGGAGGAGCTGTGCCTCCGGCTCATGAAGGAGGTGGAGACCCTCGTCCTGAAGAAGAACAGAATCGTTTGAGTCTCACACGCTTGCCCGGAGCAGGATCCCAGCTGAAGTCAGCACAGGTCATCCTTTGGTCTGACTCGCCTGCAGGACTTGGGTTCGCTCCCTGGAAGGATGCAGCGGGGCTGGGCTGGCTGCTGGGAGTGCAAGGGGACAGCCAGGCGAGCTCCACCGCGCTGAAGCACCTTCAGTTGTTGTCCTAATACAGTGGTTTTTTGTGATTGGAAAGTGTGTTATTTCAGGTCTGTGTTTGTCTGGGGGGTTGGGGTGGATTTTAATAACCCTTCCCAAAAAGGAGGACAACACCGAAGGAGAAGAATGGGATCTTTCTCTTGCAAATGGGGAAACTGAGGCATGGGCACGGGCATGGGCACTGGTTTTGTCTGAGATGTTCACACTCCTGCTTGGAGTGCTGTAAGAAAAGGGATTTTCCCCCTCCGTTCTCAGCTCCCTGGGTACAAAAGCTGGTGGTTTCCCTGCCACAGGCCAGCAATCTGAGCTGAAAGCTGAGCCTGCTCTGGCAAGCTGGGAAGAAGCTGGCCCGTTCTGCCCAGTGCAGGGCTGCTGGCACGGGGAGGGGAACCCTTCAGCTCACGGGGTTGCCTGTATAAAGCAGCGTGCCTGGGCTGGAGAGCCTGCCCTGCACACCCTGCCCTCCCAGGGCGTGGAGGAGCCTGGGTTGTGTTTTCCCAGTGAGGATTCCCAGCCGCTGACACAGGGACTGGCAGCACTGGCTGCTCCGGGCAGGTTTCCAAGGGTAACCCAGGAAGGGAGAGCACAATGCAGAAGGGATTTCCCAAGGCAGTGATGTCACAAGCAGATTGTAACAAAGTTCTGGCAGGATTTATGGCGGTGGTTTGGTTTTCTGTGTGGTTTTGGTTTTGTCATTTCTTTGTTTTTCTGTGTTGGGTTTTTTGTGTTGGTTTTGTTTTTTTTTTTAATGTAGTATTGTTGTTTAAACCAGAATTCATGCAAAACTATAGGGGGTCTTTTCAAGGCACGGGCAGAGAGGTTTGTCCCAGGCTAGGAGAAAGCAGCCCTCAGGAGCCTTGTTCTTTATCAGCGGGCTTTAAAAAAGCAGGGAAGGAGCTCCAGACATCCTAGGGCTGAATGCTATCTAAAGCCAAGCCCCAGAAGAGCTTGGGTGGTTTTGCAGATGCTTCCTGCCCACACAAGAAATGCTGGATGGGGTTTATCTGTTGACAGATTAAAATTCCACCTGGAGGAGGTTGTCCCAGGAGAGGCAATTCCACCTGCACTCCCTGAGAGCTGAGATCAGCATCGCTCCGTTGCTCTCCCCCTGGCAGGGAGGTGGGGCAGGGTGCAGGTGTCCAAACAGCAGAGACACCAGGGGACCAGAACCAGAGAACACTTCTCACTGGAGGCCTTGAGAGAAGACCTCCAGCGAGCCATGCCCACTGCCATGGGCAGGGCCAAAGATGTGACTCTGGGGACTTGAGGATGCCAAAAAGGGGCCAGCTGCCCACTGCTCCCAGCCCAACGTGGACAGAGGTCGGTCAGTGTGCATGGCAACACTGAAGCCAAAGGCTGGGACAGGGCAATGAAGACCACGTCCACACAGTAAGCAGGGAAAGGTTGGTGACATCCACGTGGAGTGGTTTAGCTGGTTTTGATCTCCACCCTGGCTGAACAGGGAGGATCCTCCTCGCCCTTCCAGTCAGCAACTGATTTCTTGCTCCTTCCCCAAGCTCCCTCCCTGCTGCCCTAGGAAAAGTCCCACAGGACATGTCTGTAAACGGGCAAGGTAACGATAGATCACTGGCTTTTTGTCCCCAGACCAGACCTCTCCAGCAGAGAGCAATGGTAACCCTGGCCGCAGCCTCCTTGCAGGCTCTGCTACCTTGCATGGAGCAGAGGCAGCATTCTCCAGCTACAGCAGTGCTGCCTTGCAACTCGGCAGTGAATTTTCAGAGGTATCTTCTGTTCTTTCCTCGTAGGCTTGCAGGCCCCTGAGGTCTGAGAGACGTTTGATCCTCCAATCCTTTCTTTCCGTACCCTTGGGGACAGTCCCATGGGTAGGGAGCACTCATGGCAAGGGGCAGCTCCCAGGGCTGTCAAGGCTGCCCAGTCCAGCTCCTTTGCCTTGTGCTGGCTGGAAGATGGCTTAGAAACTGGAGCGCAGACAGGATACTGGGTCCCTCAGAGAGGATTTCCCCAAAGTGCTCACCCTCTGACTTGGGTTCCCAAAGTGCTTTTCAAAGGGGATTGCCTTGAAAATGACCCAGAGCAGCCATACTCCTTGAAGGCATCTCCAGATAGCTCCTTCAACACTGCCTTTCCAGAGTCACTCTGTCCTACTTGTACCTTCATCCCCTTGGTTCTCCTCAGCTCCTGCCTCTCCAACAGGTGCAATTTCACACCTGGCACCAGGTTCCCCAGGACAAGCAGAGCTCTGTTGGCCCAGGCTCAAAGGGCTGCACATGCTGATGTTCTGAGGGACAGAGATGACGGCTGAGCACCCGTAGTTAGTGAGCTTAAGTGTTAATTAATGATTAGATGTCGGGGTAGCCCAGACCTGGGTTTTGCAGACATTCAGCTTTGTTATCAGCTCTGTCCCCTGTGTGTAGCCAGGTAGAGCAGCAGCCAGTGGCTTGGGGAGACACAGCCTTGGGGGACAACCCCCTCCCACCCCAACCGCAGCGTGAGCTGAGCATGCTGCTTTGCAGCCCAGCCCATAAGCTTCTCCAGCAGAAGATGGAGGAGGTGAGGAGGACATGGGATCTGGTTCTGGAGCGAATGAAGAAGGCAGGTCAGGGGTTTAAGCAAGAGGTGTGTCTAGGATTTGGGGTAACGAAAGAAGTGGGGGAGTGCTGATCAATTCCTCTTTGGACGGTGGTTAGGGCAGGTGCATGTTTTGTATCAGCACTGATTTTTTTTGAGGGTCACCACCCTCTGTTGTCACAAGAAACCCTGGCACAAAGACAGCGTAAAGGAAGCATTTCTTCATGCAGACCTGTGGAGGGAATCCTGAGCATGAAAGATGGGTTGGAGTTTAGGACCCTCTGAATCAGAGCACCACCCCAAACCTGCCTATGCACTTGTGTCCTCATTCATCCCTGTCACCAAGGCTTTCCTCTCCTGTCCTCCATCTCTGCCCCTCCATAGGGACCTGTCTGCCCCATCATCCTCAAAGTATGGAGTGGGGGGCTTCACCTCCCTCCAATACCTCACATCAGTGACCAAAGGCCATTTTCTTCTGCCCATGCACAGGTAAAGAGGCACCTAGATTGTAGGAGGACAGGTCCTTGGATTTGAGATTTGTCTTAAACCCACAATAAATACCTACTGCTGTTCTTTTCTTGGAGGGGGGGTAACAAACAGCCCACACACTTTTTTTTTTTTTCCTCTTTCTCCATGTTAATGATAGATTTTGTAAAACTTTAGCTGATTGAATTGCTACTCAGCACATTGCTGACGAGTTAGAAAGGGGGTGAATGCCTGGAGGACAATAAACAGAGACAGGTCAAACCTCTCTTACAGGTTTGTGCAAGTCTCCAGTCAAGAGGCAGTTGTCTGTTTGTTTTGGTTCTGGTTTTATGAACTAAGACTCAGGAAAATCCCCATCAGCAAATTCCCTGTCCAGTACACGTGGTGCTGTGTGGGAGGTCTGCGTTTCCACAGGGAATGGCTCCTAAAATTCTTCATTCAAGATGATTGATTGCCCTGCAGGTGATAGCATTGGGTATTTGCAGCCTCAAACACCCGCCTCTTCTGTTGTTTCCTTCCCTCTGCCCCCAATTTCCTCCCCTTTGCAGAACCCAGGCACCCAGACTGCACATATCCTCTCGCTGACAATGGTGGAGAAGCTGAAGGAGGGGTCCCTCTCCACAGAAAGTGTCTTCTACTCCTACAAGGGTAAAGTGAGTGGTGCCACCAGCACGGGAGAGATGCTGATGGGGCTCTTGTGTGGTGGAGGCTTTCAAATTGAAAACCAGCTCGTTTGCAGAGAGAGCTGGCAATGCTGGGGGTTACCACTTGTCAATAGTGTGATGTCTGAGGGGTGGCTTACGGGCAAATGAGTGGGGCAGAGCTCCAGGGCAGAAAATTATCCCAGCAAGAAACATCTGAAGTTTATAAGTAAGGTCTGAATAACAAAAGCTGGAGGTTTGAGTTTGAATTTTCAGCTTGAAAACTGTTTCCTTCCTCCTGACCATTCATCTGTCTTGCTGCTCTTCTCTCTTCTGGAGAGGCTTTGGAGGTGAACTGTATGATAGACTTCATTCATGGCTGTGAGGATCAGCTGCAGAGACTGGAGAAGCAGAAGGAGAAGGGGCTGCTCTATGGCATTCCCATCAGCATCAAGGACCACATTAACTGCAAGGTACATCCCCAGTTCCCACTGCCTCTTGGCCTGGGGCTGGCAACAGCCCAGGATGTCCCATCCTCATCAGGCCTGGCTAAGAATTCCCTCAGACAAGGATGTTCTGGACCAGACATTGTGGGACCAGCAAAACTCTCTTTCTGCTGATGAAAATTTTGTTTTCTGCAGAAATTTCTAACTCACTCTGATCTGGTTTTCTTTGGGGTAGTCAGGTCCTGTTCTGCCTGTGAGAAAAGTTGGGTGGGAATTTTGTCACAAGAGGCAGCAGGACTTTTGTCTGTTCTTGTCACAGCTCCAAACAGCATGTGCTGGCAGTGCTGGGGATGCTGGGACCGATGGAGAGAGAGCTATGGACAGCCTGGCCCTCTGCCTGAAGGCACTGCTCTGCCAGGAGATGTTCCAGCTGAACCCCACTGTGCCCCCCAACCCCTTCGACGAGGGGGTGAGGCTCAGAGACAATCCCATGTCTCTGGTTGCCCAGAAACAAAGTGAGATCGTGGGACATTGCTATCTGGTTTCATGTCTCAAGATAACGAAGGACCCAGGGAAGCAAGTGTCCCTCTGAACAGAGAACAGTTGTCAGAGCGACCAAAAGCAGCAGCCACACAGCAGAGTCGACAGGTCCCTGTTGGCTTGTCCTGAGGAGACTTGCCAGATGCAGACCCCTTCCTGGAAAGTTTTTCCTTTGCCCTGCACTTTCTAAGCAGAAATAGCATAAGAAGATCCACTACAGATGAGGCTTCATTTTTATTTTTATTTTCTTCTTCCCATCTCTTGGTGCAAATTCTTCATTTCAGGCATCAGGTGCTATTGTCACAAGCTAAGACTATGCCTGAACTATCAAGCAGAGACCTCGGGGGTCAAAAATTACAGCTGTGAACTCTTTGGCTTAAGGTGGATTTTGTATGAAGTCATTTGAGATCAGGAACACGAGTTCTCCTGGGTGGCCAAGTCCAGTGCTGCTCACAAACCGAGCACATTCCCCTTTAAAACCAGATCAATTTTATGTTTGCATTTGTTTTTACTGGCCAGCTCCCCACCTCCCTGCTCTGAAGGTTGGAAACCTTGAACTATCCCGTGCTGTTTATTCCCTTCCAGTTTATTCTCATTTTATTCCTGTCCTTGAGCTTAAATAGTGCTTCTCCTCTCTGGTATTTTCCACTGCCACCCTCATCCTTGATCTATTTATAGGGAGCAATTGTATCCTCTTTCAGCTGGTGTTTTGCAAGGCTGAAGAAGCCAGAGATGTTTTGGTATCCTCCCGTAAGACAGGATCTGTGTTCCCTGGGACACTCTTGCCACCTTCCCCAAGCAGAAAGATGTCCCCAGCCTGCATCTTCCATCAGTGCCAGGCGCTCGATGCACACTCACTTGTGGCAGGTTTGGCAGATTATATAG
>WUAM01000431.1:93062997-93077129 GCA_024336885.1 Actenoides hombroni | reverse complement strand
CTGGTCACTGGGTTGATGGGAGTGTTTGGAAGGAAATGGGTTTGGGGTTTTTTTTGTTAGGTGAAAACAGATTTCTCTCCCATGAGGGAAAAAAAAAAAGAAAAACAAAAACACACACACACAAAAAACACCCAACAACAAAAAAAACCCAAACAAACCACCAAAAGAAACCAAACCACAAAAAAAAACAACAAATGCCAAAAAAACTCAACCAACTGAAAAAACCCTACAAAACAAAACCAAACCAGCAAACAAAACCCCTCTCCAAAGGGTTTCTCAGCCTTAGAGATAATTTGGCCCGTTTTTCTTCACTGAAACCGTATTCACATATTTTCATCTACTGCAAACAAGAGCTGAGGCAAAGCTTTTGGCTCGAAACCTGACCAAAAAAAAAAAAAAAAAAGATGTTACCCACGCAGACCTTATTTCCTAGAAGTCCAGCTTGGCTGTTGAACTTTCAGCAGAAAGGACCACAGGCTGCAGGTGGAAATTGAGGTCAGGCTGAAAAAAACAGCCTCAGGGGTGGGGCTTTCATGAGAGATGTGGAAGAACCTTAAAGAAAACTTGGGATAAGAGAGTTGTGCTGGACCAGGACTGGACCCGGGGACAAATGTGTCCTTGTAAGCCGACTAACCAAACCGAAGCTGCCATACTGTGGTCCTTCCATGTCTGTTTACTAAGACAAAGTGGCACAGCTCTTGTCAGGATGGATTCAGTGATTGCCTGATCTCCAGCAAAGCTGGGGTAAACCAGACTACAAATCTAGATTTCTTTGGGATCGACAATACAAGCCTGAAGCTGCACCTCGTGTTGTAGGGGGCAGGACCTCGGGCTTGCTTCTCTTGCTGCTTCTTTTTATTACCTGTAACCTGATGCAGAATTTGTGAAATTATTTTGAATTCACGCCTTCTAGATTCTTTCACCAAAATAACTGAAGCTTCTAGGAAGCGTGGCTTTTTAGTCAGCTAGAGATAACTCTTCAAATGACTGTTGGTTTCTGTTTGATAAAATTCAAAGACAAAACTCTTCTCAGGAAGGGTTGGGTTAATATTCAAAGAAATGCACTCTGAAATGCCCACCTGGAATTAATGTCTAGGTCTGGGCAACACATGGTATTCTGACAGGAGACCTAAGGACGAACAAAATCCATTGTCTCTTTCAAAGCACAGCTCAGATTTTGATTTTTCAGTTGTATCAAGGAAAGCTTTTTCCTTCCTTTTCTCATGCTGTAGACATTGATCTGCTACCTCTGTCCAACACCTCCTCAGTCTTTCCTTCTAGGTTTACCGCACTGAATTCAGTGCTAAGTGAAGGCAGCTAAGGCTGGATGTGATTCTCTGTCCTGCACTGGGGCCAGCCTTTGACCACGGCTACGCTGGGAAGCTATTTGGTAATCTCCACTGAGGTGTCTCTGGATGTGTCCACAGTGGTGTTTGTGGGCAGAGCCGGAGCGAGATATTTTGGTCTCTTGGACGTTTCCCAAGCCACGTGCAGTGCTTGGTTTTCCCTCTGGGGAAGAAAGCAAAGGAGACTTGTCCTCTGGGTGGGTCTTCTCAATGCCCCCACCTCACCTGAGCTGCAGGTGCTTGGATTATTATGGGGCAGCAATTAGTGGCTCATTCATGGGTGAGTTTCCCCTGCATCATCTGTCCTGCAGAAAGCCCAAGAGCTACTCGTGCAGCAGAGAGTATCTGTTGTATGATAGGAGTCCAAAGGGCTGTTTACCCCAGTATTTTTACTTCCAACAGTGGGCAGAAGCAGATGTTTGTGGAAGAGTTTAACCTGGTAAGTGCAGGATTCCCTCCCTGGCTGTGCCATTGGTTGGCTAAGAGTCTTTTTGGCAAAGATCTGTTGTCAGCCCATCATTCTTAACAGGTACCAACAATGTTCTCCTTGATGAACTTGTTTGGCCCCTTCCTGAGCTCATTCACTCTCTTGTCCTCCACACCACCAGTGCTGTGGCAGTAGACTCTGCAGTTCAATTATGCGGTGAGTCGTGGAAAGCTTAGTTGGTTTAAGCTGGGAGAAGTGGTAATTGGTCTGTCTTCATTGTTGTTCTTCTCTTTCTTCCAGTTAAGCAATGGGAAAAAAGGTTGGGGATTTTTTTATTGCATGTAGGCACTTGAGGGGAAAATGAGTTTAAGCATCTCTGTGGCTACATTTAAACCATTCACACTGTTTGGTGCTTCCAACCTCAGTGGGAAAATTTGAGCAATGACCCATGCTTCCTCCAAGCTTGGATATCTCTCCAGGGCTGGAGGCAGTATTTCCCCAACGGGAAGAAAGAGCCACAGGACCAAGGGGAGAAGCTGCTCTCATTATTTATCTGCATCCCTGGGACTGTGCAGGGATGTTGCAGCCATCCAGTAGCCTCCCATGGTCTTGAGCAGGTCATAGTAAGTTCTGGCTCCTCAGCCTGACTCAGCACCCTCCATTCAGCACAGGGCAGGGAGAAGGTCCAAGGCATAGTCCTGCTCCCAGAAGATGCCCTGCTCTGCACCAACCACAGAGCTCCTGCCTGATGGGAATCTGCCAAATGACCATGACTATCTCAGGCCAGGAGCAAAGGATTTTTTTAGCCATCCTCTCATAGGGAAGAGGGGAGCTCACCATCAAACAGGTAACCTGCCCAAGTAACATCCCTGGCTAGATCTGAGCATGCACAGACCTTGTATTTCAAGGAAAGAACAGTGTCCTCTGCTCGTGTATCCCTCTGTGTCTTTGCAAGGCTGAATGAAGTGAAAAGGTCCTATTTCTAGAAGGAAATTCCCCATGCACACTTGTGCTCTGCATTCCAGCTGCTCTTTGTGGGAGGCTCTGAAAGGGACTTACTGTTCCTGCCACTACCTCCCCTGCTGCCTCCAGCCAGTCATTAGATCCCACAGCATTGGCTCCCAGGACCCAGCATCCCAAGGGGAGTCCTCACTATGATCAATTAGATGCTGATGTGGAGTGCATGGGTGCTCTCAGCCCTGGTCTGCAGCTCAGACAGAGCTTTCCTGGTGCTACTAGAGTGGATAAGTAGAGACAGGTCCAGAAAAAAAGATGGAAGAGGCATCAGGGAGACAAGATACAGGTTTTGGACCAGATGAAGGGGTCTGTTTAGGAATTTAAAGAGCAAGTCCGTGTGTCAGCTTGGCAGAGAGCAAAGCACCTTCCTGAGTAAAACACAGGGTCCTTCTCAAGACAGGTTGCCCATGTCAGTTGGTATTGCTGCAAGAACATGGAGGGGTAAGTGAAGAGGATGATGCTGAGAGCAGACTGGTGAGCTCAGGCACTGAAACTCAAGGAGGGAAAGGCCTTTAGTAGGGCATAACTTCAGGGCTGCAGGAGAGCTCTTCATCCGGACCTCGGGAGAGTACTTCATGCAGACCTCCCTCAGACTGGTGAGAGGACGGCAGCTCCTTCCCACACCCACCCTGATTCAAACCCGTCTGTGGCTCCTTCACCATAAGCTGCTGGATAAAGCTGTGCAGCCCTCTGAGACCTGCACTGTGTGTTTACAGAGTGTTTGTCCAGCCGCCTGGCACTGACCAAAGTCCAGACTTTGATCTATCTCAAAGAATTAGGTAGAAATAAATGCTGCTTGGGCCCAAAGGGTTTTGTTTCCACTTGTTTCTCTCATCTCCAGCACAATATCCTGGCTGTGGTCTTTGCTTTGATCATTTTTTCCTCTTTCCTTCTGGTTTTGAAAAGAACTGAAATCTATTCTCCTCAAGCCACGTTTCATTCTGTGGCCAGATAAGTGGGTGAGGTTGAGAGGTTGAGTCATCAGACAGTCCAGCTTTTTCATTTAGTTTTACCTTATTTTGCAGGGTTGGTTTTTTTTTTTCTTTAGTTCTCAGGTTAGACTTTGTATAGTCACAGCATCAGAAGCAATGAGAAGTCTCCAGAAGGACCAATAGCAGCAGAACATGGGTTGTTAGGACAGGTCAGCTGGCCACTTACAGTGTTCAAAGCAAACAGAGCTGTCTGCTGTCACACAAAGTGGCAGAGGGCATTAGACACTCCAGTGTCCCCAGGATCCCAGATCTCCATTTCAAACAGGTTTTAAGGGAGGAGATAGTTGAAGTAGATAAAAGCAGATGTTTTCTTTTTAAAGATAGGGGAAATGAAACACCTTACCATAGCCAGGGCTTGTCCTTGAGACTCAAAATAAAATGCAAGTATTAGTGTTGGTACTCATGGTCTCAATCTGCTCTTCTCTCTCTCTCCTCCTACTTCACACTCAAATCAACTGCCTTCCTCCCTGCCAGGCTTGCCCTTGGTGAGACCAATGAAAAGCCCAACTTCCAGCTGTGAGCTTTGTGTCCAGCCATGGAGCAGCTGGGAACATCCCAGTACTTCACCATCAGGGTGTGGAAGTCTCTGCTGCCACTCAGAGGGGACAGACTTGTGCAAGACACCAGGCACTGTGGAAGAAGTAGGAACGCTCCTGGACTTCTGGTGAAGAACCATCAGCTCTCTGCAGCACCTTTGCTGACGGTGTCTCTGTGTTGCTGGTGATGTTGTAAGTAGGATCCATACAACCCACTTGGCTATGGAAAGGCCCAGGGGAAAATAGTGGAAGACCCCACACAAGTGGGAAAGGTGATGCTCAGGAGAGAAAGCAGCCCCTGGTGACAGAGGTGTGGGAGGTTTCTCTCTCCATCCTATTTTGCAGTTTATTCAGGGAGAGCCAACAGGGTTCTGGGGTAGCAATGTGAAAAAGTGTTGATAAAAACAGAGCCTCACTTCTCAGCTGATGTTCTTGGTTGTTGGAGTGGTGCAGATTAGATAGTGGCAAGTTTCTTACCAGCTGATACATTCTGTGAGTGCTGGTGGAGTTGGACTGGACTTGAGGAAATTCTTATGCTTCCGAGAGCTATTCCAGGCTGAAATGAGTCAGAAACTGGAGAGTTCTCAGAAAACATTCTTTTTCCAGCCCGCTGAGCCAACTGGAACAACCTCTGCAGAGAGGACCAGCCTATTTCACTGTGATTTCAGCATTTTGTGAAATATCTTTAAAATTCCTTCCAAGCAGCATAGTTAACACACCTCCTTTGGTAAATTGTTTTGAAAAAGCTCATCAGTGTGTTTGGTTCCAAAGCCAGGAAGACGAGATGCAGCTTTCAGTATTTATTCTTTGGCCTTTTAATCAAAAAGGGACTCCAAGCTGACTAGAAAATAATTATTACCAATTTAGAGGGAAGGCAGTTCAGTTGTAGAAAATTTCTATCAAAGGTCAGCCTGCCAGAGAGCTGAAGGTGTTGGATGGGGTGCGATGACAGGAGCTCAGTGCAGTTTTGTTTTTGCAGGCAAAGATGGTGCAGCTCTTGCTGGGGACAGGAGTGGACTGTCGAAGTTGGTCTAACTGCTTTTTTTTTTTTCTGTCATGATCCAAAGTGAAGGAGAAGTCATGGATGCCACAGTGAAAACCCCGACCAGCTGCCACAGGCCAACTCTTCTTGCGAAAAGGGTCTTGGTTTTCATCTTAACTCCACTGGTGAGTTTGATCTTGGACCTGGATCAATTCAGGGGAGAAAAAAACATTGCAAAAACATTGCCCTTGGCCTTGGTTGCCTAGTGCACACCAGGGCAGTGTGGAGGAGTGAACACTAACCTTTGAGTCAGGCAGGTCTGTGTCCTCTATTATGGGCTGAGAACATCCCTTTGCTTCCCTGCCTTGGTTTCCCCATGGGGACAGTGGCCTCTTTCTCAGTAGACTTTTCTCCCAGGCATTCCTTACTCCTCTTTGCCTGGATCTGGGTCCACCCAAAACCACCCCCTGGGTCACCCAGCCTCTGTGTAGCTGCTCCCCTCTGTGGCAGGGACTCTTGGACTATCTCAGGAGCAGGTGTCAAAACAGGCAGGAGGTGCAAAACAGGCTTGGATTTTGAAACCATCCCAGTGCTGAGGGTGGATTCACCCTTCCCTCCCTCCAGTCACTCCCCACGTCCTGTGTCCTTGCTGCAGACTGTGGTAGGAGCCGTGGGGCTGCCCGTGACCTTGTGGTGGCAGGAAGAGCTGGACCTCCCAGTCACGAAGGAGGTGGATGTGCTCACACACTGCCAGGGAAAGAGGCTTCCTCAGCAGCATCTGGCCACCTGGAAATGCAGCTCTGCCTGCTGATAAATCTGCCCTTTGAAATACCAAGTTGGTCCAGACACGGCTGCCTCTGTCTCTGTTAAACCTTTGCTGGGTGTTTAAGGGACAGGATCAGGGCATAGATCCCAGTGCTCAAGAGGATGTCAGAAGCCAATGCCTGATGCTTCCCAGCATGGGGGAAAAAAACCTCTCCCACATCTGTTCTGCCCATCATAGAGATCATGTTGGTGTGAGAGAGGCAAAGAGCCCACCTCTGCCTCGGGAAGCCCTTGCACGGGTTCCCAAAGGCTGGGAGAGGGCTCTGTGTTGCTGCATCCTGACCCAGATCACATGTACCTTCTGGAGGCACCTACTGTGGCCACCACCATGGGGCAGGGGCAGGAGGTGGGGGGCTGCAGGCATGTCCCCATGTCACGGCTCTCGTAAAGCCCACAGTGCCTCAGGCAACCTCTGAGCAAGGGTGTCTCTGAAAGGGTGCACAGTAAAAGGCCAGCTTAATTTCTTGCCACAAAGCTAATTGCTGCCAGCTCCAAACTGTCGCTTAGAGGATGCCAAAGCCAGTTTTGTTCAGAGTCCTTCATAAATTTCCCCAGTTAAGAACAAAGAGAAGAACGTTCCCCACTGACACTCATTGTTAGAGAAAACAACAGTGGAGTCTTATAACCGCTGAAGATGGACGTGACAAGGGGTGAAAAATCAAACATTAGAGGACTGCCCTGATGGGAGGAGGCTCTTCACCTTCCTTTCCATAGACAGTCCCACACTCTGTTGGAGGAGGATCAGGTTCTGGGCCTCCGGCCATCAAATGCAACCTTGCAAAGTTTTGTAATCCACAATCTAGCTGCTCAAAAAAACCCTTTTCCAAGGTGACACCCACTGGAGGACCCACCACCCAAAACCGGTAGAGAAGATCAAAGGCAGACCATGGGATTTGTTTTGGGACTGATGTTGGCTGGGTTGCTGCCTTCAGCTCGGTGCATGATTCTTGTGTGCTTGTAGTGAGAGGCATCTGTGCAGGAACGACCTCGGGCACCAGCTGGCCCAATGTCTGTTGGATGTAGTTTGCTTCTGGCTTGCAACCCAGTGAGATTTTCCACTCCTAAGGCGATGCCAACGTGCTCTGTCGTTGGGTGGAACAGCCTTTCCTTCATGGCAGTGCTGAGCCCTATCTCACAGGCCTGAAACAACCTCTGGCCACCACTTTGGGCTAAGGGATTTGGTGAGTGGGTGGATACCCCACAGCTCTGCATCCTCTCCTCATATCACCCCCCATCCTGCCCAGGGAAGTCTTGTGATTTCAAGCTGCTTTTTTCCCCTTCTCCCATTGTCCTCTCAGGCTACACAGGAAATAGGAGAGCAGCTATTTCCTTGCTGCTTTTGTTCAGCTGATCCCACAGCCCTTCCTCCCCCATGGAGAACTTCCCACAGTCCAGAAAGCTCCTATAAACCCAACACCCCAAGGTTCACTGGCCAAACTTCACTTTTTCCATTTCTTGGTCAATCATTCTCCACCGCACGCTCCACTGAAGCCAGATTTGCAGAGGTCAGCTTTGGACTGGCAAACTATCTGCTGACCAGAGGTAGTGGTCAGTTGGTAGGGAGGACAGGTCTGGGGAGGGGGGAAAGTCTCCTGCTCCTGCCTTGCTGTTCTTTCTGACTCCATCCCCAGAGACCAGAAGACCACATTATGATCCAGCAACATCTGAGACAACTCCTGCCAGAGGAGGTGGACATTTCTGCTGCCCTCGTCCTGCTCTGTGGCTCGGCAGCAGCCGTGGTGGTCTGGAAATGGCTGGACAAAAGGCAGATCCAGAAGAAAATAGAAGAAGCTCGGAGAACCCGGGATGAGGGTGTGAAGAAAATGGCAAAGGCTGTCCAGCAGTTCAGGGAGCAGGTAACCTGTCCTTCTCGGGGGGAGTCTGAGTCCTACCGGGGTGTCTGCTGATGTTGTTCTTCAGCTCCTCCTTCCAGCTCATTCCTCCATAGCTTTTATAATGTGGAGTCCAGGGCATGTGTGCCAGCAGCCCTCAACAAGAGGAAAAGCTGCTTTGGGAGGAAGGGAGATCACTGCTCTCCTCAAGCTGGATGAGATGCAGTGGGACCTTACAACCAGGGAGAGGTAAATTACTCACTGGGAAGAGAATTTGGACAACGCAGGTGATGAAGCACTGGACCTTCATTGATCCAAACACCAGTTCTGTTGGGATCTAAAATTGTCTTTTTTCACTGTGGGTAGGAGCAAGAAAGATTTTACCTCTGCCTAACTCTAGATTTACACACCTGTCCACATCCCCGGATCTTTGTCTCTGAAACCTGGCTTCTGGATGGCTCTTGGAGAGTCTTCAAAAGAGCTTTCACTAGGGTTTCCAGCAAATGAGACCTCCCAGCCCAGCAGCCTGCGCAGAAGATGACCTAACTCAACACTAATGCAGCACAGGGCATTCAGTGTCCCCTGGGAGCAAGCAGGACATGACATGGGGACAAATGAGGTAGGCACCCAACCAGCTTGGATGTGCCTCTGAATTCCTAGCACAACACTGATTTCTAACCACCGTTCCTACCTGCTCCATTTACTTCTGAGCAGGTACTGGTTAAACCAGTTCATGTTTACGCTGGTAACGTACCTGGGGATAAAGCATACCAGCTACAAGTGATATATAGCTCTACAACCTTTGTTTCTTTAAACATCTATCTATAAATACGATCTAAATCCTCAAAAAAAAAAAAAAGCTGGTGGCACTCAGAACTGCCAGTCTTCTTCACCTGAGTAGACCTTACCCACTTGTGAGTCACTGCTGACTTCTTTGCAGTTTGCCAAGTTTGAGCTAGTAGATGTTTGTCCTGTCCTCAGCCCAGGCTGGCCACCACTGCCTGGACCCATTCTGAGGGGTAAAGGGCCACCCTGAGACTTGTGTGCACGGGCTTTGGTACCTTCTGCCCAGGTTGGTGTTTGCGCAGCTAAGGTTCCCTCCTGGTCAGTGGGTAAGATCCGCAGTGCCAGGGGGAAGGCTCTGATGTGAGGCATTGCCTTGTCCTCTGCTGCAGTGGATGCACGAAGCTCTTCTACACCTTCAGAGACAGGTGGGCTCCTGTGTTTGCATCATGTTCGTGAGACCCAAACTCAGGATGAAACACTCAGCAGCTCAAGGTCTGAATTCTCGTGTGCAGGGTCTGCCTTTCCAGCAAGCTCTGTTGGTAGTAGTGACAAAACTTGAGAGCCTTATCCCCTGCTGTCCTGGCATCCCATTCATCCTCCTCTTGCAGGTCCCCAGTGTCCAGACAGATGCCATCTTGTCCCTGCCTCTGCTGGAACTCACGGAGAGACTGCGGGAAGGGTCTCTGTCCCCTAAGACTGTCCTCTACACCTACTTGGAGAAGGTGAGTGCCTGTCCACAGCGGGATGGGCAAACCACTTACGTTCTCCGTGCCATGGTGTGTGGGCTGGTGGCTGAGAAGACTTGGAGCTGGTGAATATGACAAGTCAGGAGAAAGATATGAAAAGGCAGGGATCTCTCTGTCTCCTGGGTCAGCCCCATCACTGGGCAGTCCTTTGAGATGGCTTGAGCTGGGATGCTCTGGGGAGGGGGTTACCATGCGTGCCAAGCCACGAGCCCTTGTTTTGGAGACCCGGGTAGCTACTGAGTGCAGCTGGGTAACGATGCTGGTCTGCTCCTAACTAACTAACTAACTAACTAATTAACTAACGCCTCTTCCTCCACGCCTCTGGCAAAGGCCCTGGAGGTGACCCAGCAGACAAACTGCTTGCGACATTTTATCCCAGAGTGTGAGGAGCAGCTCCAGGAAATACAACGGCAGAGGGAGAAAGGGCTGCTCTATGGCATCCCTGTCAGCATCAAGGATCACATCGGCCACAAGGTGATTCTGTTATTGCCCGTGAAGTGTCCTGTCGTGAGCTGGGCCGGGTGGTGAAGTGGTGGGACCCAGAGAATGGGGAAGGGGCCCTATCACTCCCTGCTTGCACCATGGAAGCCTGGCTGGGTCCGAGGCTGTGGTTTCACATCTCATTGCAGTGGCAGCCCTGGCAGTTAGAAGCACCCACCAGAAAAAAACCCCAAGGGGTGAATAGTTGTACACTTCTCCTCTGATAGGTGAGCCAGCACAGGCTGGGCTACATGGGGTTTTGGGCCATAACTCAGATATCTACTCAAAGATTTTTCAGCATCAGGGATAAGAACATGCTGCAGCTTCTATAAAGTCATGAGTGGCAGTAACTGTTAAGCTCAGATCCCTGTTGTGCTGTAGCTTGGCCACTGAGTCCCTTCACTGGTGGCTACACTTGGACAGCAGGACACTGGGTTTGATCCTGAGCTAGTGCATCTGTGGAGCTGCAGCTGGGTCAGGGTAGAGAAAGACCATGGCAAAGAGCAAGGACAGCTTCAGGAGAAGCCTTAACCCTATAAGTGCTTGGCAGCCCTCTGCCAAAGATGGAGGGAGAGGGAGCCCTTGGCCCTTCACTCAAGGACTGGCAAGGGAATGGGTTAGTACCCACCACCTCCACAAAGGGGACAATGGATCATCCTTCCAAACCTACAGGGGAACTATTCAGACCATGTGTCTGTTGTCACATTTCCTCTCTGCAGGGGCATCTGTCGACCTGTGGGCTTGTGCAATGCCTGGACACTCCGGTGCAGGAGGACAGCGTCCTAGTCAAGGTTCTGAAGAAACAGGGGGCCATCCCCTTTGCGATGACCAACGTGCCGCAGTCCCTCTTCAAGTAACGTACATCATTCAAAAGCTTTCCCCTGAAGCTAAAACCCAGCCTGCAGGTCCCAAGACAGGCTCTTTCCTGTCTCCTGGGATGTTGTCTGGACGAGTCCCTCTTCCATCGGCTGCCAACAATCTTGAGTCAACGGAAAATAGCTTTCAGACAAGATTGTGAAGAAAAGAACCTACCATAAGAGAGGCCAAGTGCACTTGTGCATGGGAGGGGCTCATGGGAATGAGCCATGTCCCAAGGCGTTTATGGGATGGAAGGATGGGGTTGGCCGTGCCACATAAGCTCACTGCAAGGGAGAACCAACAAACTGAGGGCACTTGTTCTTGACTGGTTTTCTTCTGTTCTTGACTGGTTTTCTTCTGTTCTTGACTGGTTTTCTTCTGTTCTTGACTGGTTTTCTTCTCCCCAGCTATGACTGCAGCAATCCCATCTTCGGGCAGACCTTGAACCCCTTCAACCACCAGAAGAGCCCTGGGGGGTCCTCAGGAGGGGAAGGAGCTCTGATCGCAGGGGGAGGTTCCATCCTGGGCATCGGGTCGGACATCGGTGGCAGCATCCGCCTGCCCTCCAGCTTCTGCGGGCTGTGTGGGCTCAAACCCACGGCCGGCAGGCTCAGGTAGGTGCTGGTGTCTGTCCATCTGTCCATCCCACCCTGTGAGCAGCCTGCAAAGCATCAAACGCAGCAGAAGGGGCAAGGTACTCAGTGAGTGCTTGGTGGGGCAGGGTGGAAGGAGAGGACAGTTTCTTAAAGCCTGGTTTTCTTTGCTCAAAACCTCTCCCAGGAAGCAACATTGGGTTTTTTTTGGGGGGAAATGGTCATGTTTTCACTGTAAATCTGGCCTGGAGTTAAAAGGAGAAGGAGGCTCAAGTGGTTAAACAATGCCAACACGAGACAAAGGTTTGTTGGGGTTTAGTTGTTGGGTTGGTCTGTTGTTTTTTATTTTTTTCATTTGGACCAAAATTTTCTGTTTCACATGGCTCGGATCAAGTACTTTTAAGAATTCCCTTCTGGTTTGGGTCCCAAACTGCAGACCCCACTATGCTGTTCAAGCATATTGGGAATGTCTCACCGTGAATGAAATGATAATATACTTCTAATTTTTTCTTTTCCCACAGCCTGTCTGGTGTCAGTGGCCCAGTCGGAGGGATCCTGGCAGGTACATGAATGTTTAATTGCTCTCTCTACATGCTGTGCAGAGTCCTGTGGCCTCCTCTAGGCTTGAGGAGAGCCTGAGGCAACCAAGATCTGTCTGGAGTCCATCTGAAACATCCCACCTCATCCCCTGGTCATCCCTTGCAGCCAGCGTGGCCGTGCAGAGGGGCTGGGTCAGTGTTTGGTGCACCCGTTTGCTTAGTGGGATTGTTTGCTCTCGTCCCACTCCAGTTCCTGGTGCACTGGGGCCAATGGCAAGGGACGTGGACAGCCTGGCTCTGTGCATGAAGGCACTGCTCTGCCAGGAGATGTTCTGGCTGGACCCCACTGTGCCCCCCATCCCCTTCAATGACGAGGTGAGTTCTTAGGTCAGCACGAGCTGGTTCTTTCGAGGGTGCTGCATGCTCAACATTTGTGTTCCCTCAGGGTCCAGTTATCTGCACAGTACTTGTTTCCAGTAACTTGTTAGCTCTCTTTGAGGGCACAGTTTCCAGTAATTAGTGCAGAAAAAAAAAATCAGTTAATAAGTGGCTCAGTAAGTAGCTGTTCTTTCTATCTTCTCATCTGGCATGTAGCTTGTGAGATTGAGAGACCCCAGGAAAGAGCGGGGAGGAAGGAGACACCAGGAGCAACAAGCTGGAGATTTTTAGGGGAAGATGAGACAGGATCAGAAACTCCTGTAGCAAATCTCTTGCCTGAGCACATTTCCTTTCCCTCTGCAGCAGACAAACTTCAGGAGGTTTTTCCACCTCCATCCTTTGTAGCAGTGGTTGAATCTACTGGTCTTGAGTGGCTCAGCTCTATCTGAAGGGTGGGATGAAGAGGAGGGTGAAGAAAAAGGCAGGGGTGACCATTAGGGAAGGACAACCCATGGAATGAGCAGCAAACCAGAAAATTAGTTACTCCCTAACATCAGTTCTGCAGCGAGCTCCAGCCTGGGGCCAGTTCCATCCTGTGGAATAATGACTGGAGGTGACTTAGAATCACAGAATGGGAGGGGTTGGCAAGGACCTCTGGAGATCATCGAGTCCAACCTCCCTGCCAGAGCAGGGTCACCCAGGGCAGCCCACACAGGAACAGATCCAGGCAGGCTTGGAAAGTCTCCAGAGAAGGAGACTCCACAACCTGTCTAGGCAGCCTGGGCCAGGCTCTGGCACTCTGATCTTTTGAGGTCCTTTCCAACCCCAAATGTTGATTGATTCTGTGACTCTGTGCTCTCTTAACCGAGTGTGTTTCGCATACCTGCACGTGCTCTGCAGTTTCTTTATCCCCAGCAATCCACAAGAACCTGTACTCCTGTTGCTCTCACTGTGCTGTTCACACTGTTAGTGGCAACAGTTCCCTTACTGGGAGCTGCCAGATCCTTACTGGCCACGTGAGACTGTGGAGCACAACCAGGTGGAGAGCACAGTGCTACTGGTACATCTGGAGCCGGGAGAGTTCAGATATATTGGATGTGCCTGGACTAATAGTGCCAAACTGGAGATCCCTCAGAACCTAACCCCATTCTCTCTGATACCTGAGGAGCAGCTGGAAGGCAACGGGGGTTTATTTTCTGCCAAATGACATGACCCTGTCCCGCGACATACCCCCAGCAGAGTTGGAAACGCTTAACTGGTGTGTCTTTTTTTGCTCCAGGTGTACTCCAGCTCTGGTCCCCTGCGGGTCGGGTACTACGACACAGACGGCTACTTCCCGCTGCCCCCCTGCATGCGGCGGGCGGTGCTGGAAACCAGGGGGGCTCTGCAGGCAGCTGGACACGAGGTGAGAGCAGCTCCCCCCAAGGTGTCCTCAGCGTTGCTCCTCGCTGCTGGAATCACCCGTCAGTAAACATAGCACCCAGGAGCTGGTGTGGGATAAAGGATGTCCTGGTTTAGGGTCAGGGCAGCTCCTTAGACCTATGACAAATGGTGTCTGTGAACCCCTCTCCCTCCCCAGAGGGGAAGAGAAAGGGAGAGAGGCTCAGCCATTAGAGAAGGGAACTAGAGCAGCTTGAATGGAAATGAAAATAATAAAAATAAAAATGGAATATATACAAGTACGTACAAAACCAGTATTGAACCCAACCACCCTGATGGCAATTCCATCACCGTCACCACTGGTGCTGTGGAGCAGGCACTGGGAGAGTCGCAGCCTGGGCCCAGCACCAGATAG
>WUAM01000431.1:93013575-93025243 GCA_024336885.1 Actenoides hombroni | reverse complement strand
TTACACAAGGAGGAGAAAAAGAGGAGAAAAAGAGGAGAAAAAGAGGAGAAAAAGAGGAGAAAAAGAGGGACCCACAAATTCCTATTTCCTTAAAGCAGCAAAGGCAAAAGGAGCAGGGAAAAATCTCTGCAGCCACTACTCCAGTGAGCTCTGGGGCCCAGAAATGCTGCACCCCCACTTCCTTTCTTACAGGTTTGCTGCGTCCCCCTGCAAACATCTCTTTTCCCCCTGCTGGAAATGAAGATACCCTCCCCTCGAGGACAGAGCCCCCTGCACCACCATGCTGAGCCGTGCACCATGGCTTGAAAACCATGAGGTGGAGAAGGGACGGGTGGCACAGAGACAGGAGGGGGACAGGAGGGGGACAGGAGGTGGATGAGCGGGCAGCACAAAGAGGGGTGGCCTCCAGGTAACACAACAACCTCCTCCAGGGACAGAGCCCTGGGCTTCCTCCTTCAGCATCATTGCTGCATCCAGCACTAATTGGACTTTTAGCAGCCGATTCCTCTCCAGGCTCGTGGCACTGGCTGAAGAGAACCTGGCAGCAGAGGCTCACCCACCAACCTGGGTTCAGCATCACTCAGCTAACAAAGCGCTCTGCCCCCAGCCCCGCTCTGAGAAAAACCATCCCCAGCTGGAGTGCTCCAGCTGATTCCCACTCCATGGGGCTGCTTCTGACAGCCAGCCCTTCTTTCAAGAGGAAGGGCTGTCCCTACGGGGTGCCTTCCCCACGAACCATCTTTGCTTCTAATGTCATTTTTTGCCAAAAATGGGGTTTTTTTAAACATGCGTGAGTCTGAGTCAGCAACCCAAAATATTTCATTGATGCAAAGCAATATGTTCTAGTTTGTTTACAAGCTAATTAGCCAATCTTATCTCCCTCACCTTTATAAGCACGGGCAAGCCAAAGCCACAGCCTGCAAACAGTAAAAAAGCCTGGGTTTAGGAAACGTCAGAGTCCAACTGTGTCGACGCTTCCAGAAACACATCCCTCGCTTCTTAAGGGGAGGAGGGGAGGCCAAAATGACTTCCCAAATTCAGCCTGATTTTGCAAATTGGTTTAGCCCTGCTGAAGGGCCAATTTTGCAAGGAATTTACAATCAGTTGCAATTTTCCTCGCCAAGCTCAGACATTTACAGAGCACTCAGAGAGCTGCAGAACAAATCCAAGGGCAGATCTCAGCCTTAGGGACCAGGGACAGCCCTCGATCCTGCTGGGTCCTCACCACTCACCCAGCACCACCACCATCCTTCATTGTGGCTGCATTTCAGGGGTGCTGCTGACGGGTACAAATACGCCTTTATGCAAATCCAATTGCAGGACCAGGACTGAAATAAATTGGATTACAACCACCTTCCCATAACAGCTACCTCCATCACGTCACTTTGATGATCTACAGAGAGACACCCACCATCGTCAGTCTGGGTGTGAAAACTGAAAAATAGAATATATGAGAATATATAACATAGATACACATATGCACACGCACACACACACTGACTTTCTAAGCAGTTAATCTACCAAGAACCCTCTGCCACATTAAAAAATATTTATCATATTTATTTATTTATGGCCAAGGAAGACTTTCCTGCAAATGGGTTTTTCTGCAGGGCAGGAGGAATTGCTCCCTTCCCTGCTGTCTGAGCTCTGTGAAGACCAAGTGCTGGCTCCCTTGGGAGAACAGTTTGGCCCCTGCAGATGATTTTTTGTGATTTCTCCAACCTCCAAGGGCCAGGAGTGAGGCTGGCTGGCAGCAGAAGTGCTCCCTACCTTGAGGAAGCCATCTGGATGGGTGGGGGAGGTCCATCTCTTGGAAGACATCTTCTGAAGCGTGCACAGTCCCCAAAACTGTTCAGCTCCTCTATTTAAAGGGGTGCTGGCAGGGGTTGAGAATAACACACAGGCAACAGGGTTTTCAGATTCCATTTGTGGCATCACACGGTCCTTCACACACCTTCCCACTACTATACCAAGGTGTCCTGGGTCCTGTATGGCTCCAGTGACCTCCAGGACCAGCTTAGGAGCTCACAGCATGGACCATGCAACCTTAAACAGACCTGGTGGGCTGACCATCATATTGCCCAACTAATAAGGGATAGGTCACCTCTGTGTGTGGCTGCTCTGCCCAACCACTTTGTCTTTGCTCAAAGAAGTCCTTCCTCTGGCAGAAGGCAAAATATTATTCCCTCTGCCCCTGATTAAATCTCAATAGAAAAAAAAAACCCCACAAACAAACCAAACCTCTGGCTCCTGTAAGTAATGGCTCAGGACAGAGGAAACATCATTTCATTGGGGCAATTAGTGCAGTCTAATTAAACCCTGGTCTTCTGATCAGGCTTTGCTGATTAAGTGGCTTGCAGGCAGTCTGGATTATATTAACAAAATGAATCAGTTAATTACATGACAATCAATAAGAAGCAAAAAGTAGGACAAGCAATTTGCCTTTAAATGACCATCTAAATTCATCAACATGATCCATGTTTGTTAGTGGTGAGGGAAGGGGCAGACACGACAGCTCTCTTAGGCACTAAGATAATTGTTTCTGATAGCTGCAGTTCATGAAAAGCAGAGAACTTACAGCCTCTCCCTGAAAAAATAATTATCTTTTAATAATAGTTTACAAAACAAGCAGGGCACCAACAAGCTCAGTTACTTGAGGGGGGGGGACACCCCACCTTCAAACTTAGCTCTTTAATAAAGTGAAAGTCTCAGTTTGGAGTTGTGACCTAAAATGGTTAGCACTGCTTTGAACCAGAGACGCTGTGGTCTTGAATGATTATCTGACTTAGAGCTTCCATCCAAATTGAAAACCTGGGTGAAGTGGGAGCTGGAAAAAATGACGTTGTTAAAGAGGCAATTTTTGCTTTGAAAAGCTTACAGCTTGAGTGGAAGGACTTGAAAAATAAAGGGGAAAAACTCTTTTGGGAAAAAAAAAAAAAGCAAAACAAAAATAACCCCAACAAAACCCAACCCAGAAATACCTGTTCTCATTTTGCAGGGTTCAAAACAGTCAAACCATGAAGGATTTTCAGCGTTTGTAATGAATGCTTTTAATCGTCTGGGTTTGTTGGGGTTTTTTGTCATTGTTTTGTTGGGTTTTTTTAAGTCAACAAACCAAAAAACAAACCAGAAAGTGTTATCAAGATGGCTATTGAGCATTTCTCCTCCCTGCAAGCAGGCTTTTCAGTCAAGCTAAAAAGCAATAACATTTTCAAGAAAAAAAAATTCAGTGAAAATGTCATAAAAAAAAAATGAAATGTCTGACAAGCTCAACAATCTTCCCAGCCTTGAAAAAAGCAATTGGGTATTTTATTTTTTACTTTCTGCTTTATGATTCTGCCTGGCTGGATAATGCAGAATTAGGAAGGTGACTTTTCCTTTTTCCAGAGGTGAAGACCTGAGGACCAGAAAGATGAGTTTTACCCCAAACCGTTCCTGCAATCACAGACTCACTTAAATGAGGAGGGACTTCTGGAGGTCTCTGGTGCAACCCCACGCTCCAAGCAGGGCCAACCTCCAAGATGAAATCAGTTTGCTCTGAGCTTTATCTAGTTGAGTTTTGAAGATCTCTGAGGATGGACATTCCAGCACCTTCATCCTGGTCACTGGAAATTGCACCCAAGTTTTCAGCCTCTAGGCTTAGTGCCCTGAGGAAAAAATGTCCCAATGTCCCTTCCTGACCTGGGATTGTCAGGGAAGAAATCCAGAAGGGCTGGCAAATGCAGTGGCATCTGCACTCACAGGGGCAAGAGCCTCAAAAAGAAAGAGGTGTGGGTCAGAGCTTTCTGAAACCTTCAGGCTCTGTCCATTAGCCTTCAGTAGGGACATGAGTAACTGGGTGGGAGTGGTCTCCAAACCAGCCTCATCCAAACCAGCCTCATCCAAACCAGCCTTATCCAAACCAGCCATGCTGTAGACACTCAGCCCCGCCGTAAGCCAGCCTCCAAGCTCTACTCCATACCTGGTCTGTCATCCCTCTTTGTTTTCTCCCCCTTTCAGTCTGCTGCCAACTGCATTTCTGGGAGCACGGGGCTCATTTAGGACTCTCTGCATCAATAAAACAAAAGGGAAGAACCTCAGTGCCACAACCTGGAATGCCAGGCAAGGAATTTGCTTGCCAAGTGTGGGCAATCATTTGCCATCTTGCACGGGAAGCAGATCAAGCTACTGGGGGACCTTCAGCTCCAAAAACCCTTAGAAAAAAAACCTGAAAGTGCCAGGAAGCAGAGGAGAGCGGATGGCAGTGAGACGGCTCGGCTGTCCCAGCAGCAGGTTTTACTGACTTTAAGAGCTCCAGGCTCTTGGAATTGCTTTCCCAAAGTCTTTCCAGCTGGCTGCTGAGGTGGAGCTTGCAGACAGTCAAGGCAAATACCTTTCATCTTTTTTTAAGCTTTATTTCTGACGAGTGCAGAATTATGCTGCTGTTCTCTCTCTTTTTATTTTTTATTTTTCCTAATAACTTTTAAATCCTTTGGCTGCTCGCACCAAATTTTTTCAGAGGGGGACCAGACATACAGTTCTGACAAGTCTGGAGTAACCAGGCAGCTGGGGAGAGGAGAAAGGGACTCTGCTAGAGCAAAATGTCTCTGGTTGACAGTCTCACTGGAGCATGAAACATCTCATTTACTGGGCGCTGTGGAGGACCAAGCAGAGCTCAGCCTCCAGGAATAACTCCGTGGGAAATGGGCTGCTCTGGTTCAGCCCATCTGCCTCCCAACTAAGCTGCCCTGCTTCACAGCAGGGGTTTGAGGTTCACTCTGAGCAAAGCTTGTGGGCAAACAGCAATCAGGAGTCGGTTTCTAGCATGGAAAGAGGTTGTGCTTGGGGCTCCTTTAGTCCTGAGCTGCCAGAGCCACCCCATGTGCAGCTGCTAAAGAGCTCTGCTGCCTCCTGGGGTGTTGCATCAGGCTACACAGACGCATCAGGGCCTCTTTTCTCTCCACACAACTACAATACTGTGCTCAGTTTTGAGTACCAGGTCTCAGCGTGTCAGGAGGTGGGAAGCATGACCAGCGTTATCAAAGGCCTTGAAATTAGGAAGTGCAAAAGTAGGCTGAAAAGACTGAGCTTGTTTTAGTCTCAGAAAAGGGCAATGTGAGAGTAACCTGCAAATTTGCCAAAAGTTCTCGTGAAGAAGGGAGTCTTCTCTGTGATCACAGCGGGATGGAATGGAAGTGTTTGGCTTTGGTTGCAGCCCAAGAGGGTACGGGTTAGAAATTAAGGAAAACCTTGCCAAGAGGAAAAATAATCCTGTCTGGGCAGGGATGGTGTTCCACCTTTGCAGGTTTTAAGAGCAAGCAATACATCCTTCAGCTGGGTTTATGCTTTGGGTGGAAGTGACCCCTACACCTCTTTCCTGACCTAATTTCTACTTTCCCATAAGGAAGCCACGGTCACTGAGACCACCAGCAGCTTCACAGAACCACAGAACGTTTGGGGTTGGAAGGGACCTTGAAAGATCATCGAGTCCAACCCCCCTGCTGGGGCAGGGTCACCTACAGCAGGTCACACAGGAACAGATCCACGGGGGGTTGGAAAGTCTCCAGAGAAGGAGACTCCACAACCTCTCTGGGCAGCCTGGGCCAGGCTGTGGCACTCTAACTGTGAAAAAATTCCTCCTTCTGTTTCCATGGACCCTCCCATGTTCCAGCTTGCACCCATTGCCCCATGTCCTGTCATTGGACATCCCTGAGCAGAGCCTGGCTCCAGCCTCCTGACACTCACCCTTGACATGTTTATAAACATGAATGAGGTCACCCCTCAGTCTCCTCTTCTCCAAGCTCAAGAGCCCCAGCTCCCTCAGCCTTTTCTCAGCAGGGAGATGCTCCACTACCTGACCTAGATGGGCAGGATACAAACCTTAGGAGGGTTTTCATGATGGTTTGTCAGCTTGCTTGGTGTACTCTGTGCTGCACAAAGCCCAAGGAGAACTCCTGTCCCGTTTCTCTGGACAATAAGGATGCTGCAAATTCCAGATTATGATTCTTTCCTATCTGTATTCAGGAAAACCTTGGGGCTTTCCTCTATGCCACAACTAAACTACAGTGAATTAGCATTTTAAAAGCTCTGCTGAATGTCTATTAGGTAAGAACAATGCAACCGTTACTAATTTCAACTCAACCAAACCATTATCTCACTATTCAGTGGAGAATTTCAGGCCGGATCTGGACTTTACCATTTTTGTGCAGGACATTTGACCGCCTGGAGTTAATCAGCCCTTTCAGCCTGACTGGTAAAACTCACCTAGGAAGCACCTCTCACACCGACCAAAAAGCTCCCTGCTTGCCAGAGCAAAGAGACCACTGCACGCGGCCAAAATCTATCTGCAGTGCCTATGGATGCACACGCACGTGACCAATGCCCCTCTGAACATCAGGAAGAAGGCTTTTCCCCTTCAAAGGCAGCCCACTGACTTGTTCTTCTTGGAGAGTCTTTTCTGAAGGCACGAGGACCCTAAGTCAGCTGACTGTGCCACACACAGCCTAATCAGCAAACCCGGCACGTTCGTGTGCAGAAGAGGGGGAAAAAAAAAGGCTTGATCACTTCTTGCCTTTTACCTTAACCAAGCCTGCCTTGATCTCACAGAACCCAGGGTGCTTGGAGTACAGAGACACACGTTCAAAGAGACAGCAATAAGTTAATCTGAAAGCAAAAGGTGCTCTTCAGGCAGGTGGGAAGAAGTAATTAGAAAGCACAGCTATTCCAAAGCTTCAATAAATGACATCAAGGCAGCCATTATAGACTCTCTAAAGCATGAGGGTCCTCCACTCTTGTCAATCAAAAAATGTAGACACATGGTCCAGACTGCAAAGGCAGGAGCACGCAGGGCTCCTCACCACCCTGCTCAAGCAGCCAAAGGCAGCTACATCAACATCCACTGTGCTCTGTGAGCTCCACGGAGCTCTGTGAGCTTCAGCTTTCCGTAGGCAATGCCCCATTTTGGTGTTTTCCATCCCAAGTGCACTGACTTTTAGTTTAGCGTTTTAATTACTATTTCATTTCACCTTCAAAAGCTATAGCCTGTCCTGGGAAGCCTGCTGACAAATCAAAGGGCATTTAGAGTTTTCCTATCTCCCAGCCCCAGGCAAATGTAACACCAGAGCTGGATTCGGGATCCTGTCGCTTCCGAACTGCAGATGCAGAGGAGATTCCCTTCTGCATGATGCTTCTGTCTGTAAACCACAGCTAATCATTGCACAGCTTTTGCCTATTTAGGCTGTAAGCTACTAGGGGATAATCAAGGACACCGTGTGCAAGGAGCCCTCTCCACCAGCCAAACAGAAGATGTCTTGCACGAGCTGAGTGCAGGCAAGATTGGCAGTGAGAGATGGCATCTTTTATCAGAAAAAAGTGATTAACAAAAGCCAAGAGGAGCAGTTTTCTCTCCAGCAAGCAACATCAATACGCACATGTGAATGCAGAGCCGGTGTTTCTCCCGCAGCATTTCACCAGCCTCCTTCCAACATCCCTCTCTACCCCTGCCCAGCAGCAGCGTGATGTTCAGACAAGTGCTCCCTGACTTGGGCTCTGCATAAGGCCTGAATCCCATGTGGCAGCGATGCAAACCCAAAACCTCTCTCCTATGCCAGATGTGTGCCAGCTGCAGCTGAGCAGCATGACCTGCGATCATCCTCTCAACTGCCTCTGGCTGGAGGAGCAGGAGGAGGTTGTGGTACCCAGCTGCTGCTGGGGGGCAGGAAGGGAAGGGATGCTGCTGAGCAGCAGAGCACATCCCTTCTGCAAACCAACAGCTCCTCGTTCCTTCTCCCCCGAGCCCAGGAGGCACTGGCCACATTATGCAGGATGATGCAGCTTCTGATCCTCGAGGGTTGGGAGAATCTCCTCGACACTGAGCAGGCTCCCGCTGGAGTTCCGCAGCTGCCCGTGTGAGTGTGTGATCCCTGCTGCTCCCCTCTGCTGTCAGCTCTGCTCACAGGCAGATCTTTCTAAGCCTCCCAAGCCTCTCTGGAGCTGGGGATGCTGGCAACAGTAGGAGCCCTTTCCGCTGCTGTAGGCACTGATCCCTCCTAAAACCTGAAGCGATTGCATTAATCAGTTTGCTTCGAAGTAGGCCATGCTGAATGTGTTTGAGCCTGGCTGATAAAATGGGGAGAGGAAGAAGTGCAAGGAGATTAGAAAGGAATCGTGCTTAATTTGGGAACGTCTCTGAAGATTTATTCCAAAGCATGAAAGCCACGGAGAACGCTCCCGCCCAGAGATTAAAGATGCTCTGACTCACATCTCTGAGGCCTGACAATAGCTTATTCAGGAGAGCTGCCTGCAGCCACGAGACAGAGGATACAGTTTTCCCAAAGCATTTCAATTTTCAAGAGAAAAAAAAAAAAAAGGGAAAGAAAAGACTAGACTTCATTAGTTTCACCAAATAACATGAGATGCCATCATCCCCACCTCTCCTAAAGCTGGCTGTAGATCCCTGCGCTTTTGTTGGCCCGAGAAAGACCAGAGCCAGCAGTTAGCAGCAACTTCTAAATCACCACTGGCTGGCATTTCCTACTGCTTTTGACCTTCAAACCAAAGCAGAGCTGAAGAAGCCAGTGGAAGGCCTTTGCCAGTCAGGGGGGAATGCAGCAACCATCACCCCTTGCCCGCTGAGCCCCTTCGTGCCTCTTCCTCTTCCTTGCAGGAGTGAAATCCAGGGGCTAAAGGTGTTCAGCTCTTTTATAGCATTGGCCTCTTCCAGGCCCCCTGGTTCTCCTTGCTGCAGGCCAACTCTGTGAGCATCACCCAACCCCTGGGCAGTTGTCCCCATTCTGTGATCCCATGGGTGGCCCACTGAGCACTTCACGACTGGATGGTGCCAAGACCTCAGTGTCTCTTTCCTCGCAAGCTCATGATGGCCCCAGTGTCCATGCCAGCTCCAGGTGAGCCTCCGAAGGAAAGAAGGTGACACATGCAAGAGGGTACGTGTAGGAACTGGTCTTGTCTTTTCTGCTTTGCTCCTCTCATCAGGTGCAGAAGGGAATCATAGATTCACAGTGAGTTTAGGAGAGATGGGATGGCAGGTATAGGGAGCAGTGGGATTACTGTCAACAGACAGCCCGTGCTGGAAATCCCTTTGGGGAGCACTGGTGTAATGAAGCCGTGGGGATGAGCAGCAGGATAGCTCCAGGGCATCGGGAAGAAGGAATCAGAGCTGATGTTTGACTGATGTGGGCATGTCTTTGACGTCACCTCTCACAGCCAGCGTAAACACAGCCCTGCGTTTTGATTCACGAGGACCTTTTGGTAGATAACCCACCGAAGAGTTTGTGACTGATGCTGTTGAGGTGAAGGCTGACGCGGGGTACACCATCTGGGAGATGTCAGCTGGGAGACCATACACCGTCTGGGAGATGTCAGCTGGGAGACCATACCCCCTCTGGGAGATGTCAGTTCTCTTCTCAGGAGGTCAGGCTGTTGCTGCGAGGTGCTGCCAGCAGGGTCCTTTCACAGGACCCTTTGTGGGACTGTGCAACAGCAGCTCAGGGGACAGAGGATCAGAAGGCAGGAGAGTAGCCGTGGCGCTGTGTTACTGATGCCTGAGAAGTTCCCTTGCATCACTGTGCAGCAGATCATCTTCGACGTAATGTTACAGACAGTCCTCTCTGAGCAGCTGCCTCTGCTGCTCCTTGTTCTGTTCTCCAAGATAGCTGGAGCAGAGACAAGCCCAGCCCCATAAGAGGCTCTGCAGAGTTTGTTTTGATCTTCCTGCAGATGAGGAAGGACAGCTAGAGCCTGCTGAACAGAAAAGGCTGTGTACCAGCTCTAGGCGTCCAGGTAATTGTACTCATCTCCCATCCATCATCCTGGGAACAGCAGCCGCTGTTGCCAGACCTAATGCCCTTTCTGCCATTTCTTTCATGGAACCAGCTTGAAATTGATTTTGAAAGAGAAGCAAGAAAGCTGCATCAGTTTTCCCCTTGGAGGGGTGACAGTGTGTCTGCTTTCTGCCAGCTTAGGTTATTTTTGTTCTCTGCTCTGTGTGTGCGCATTCCCCTGGCTCTGTTCACTGAGACAGGTAGAGAGGTTCCCGCCTTTCTGAAGTCAGGCTGTGGTGGGGGAGAGGAGATGACTGATAACATGACGTAGCAGAACGACAGCCACCCCCACACTTCACGCTGCGTCCATCACCTGCACCCTCACCAGCCTGGTTTGCCAGGGGAAGGATTCAAGGAAGAAATCTGAGACAGATCCATTCTCTAGGCTCAGTCAGCCCTTTCCAAGTCATGAAATTCATCTGCCAAGATGTGGAAGGAAACTGAGTTTAAAGGCTAATGCACAAGGTTTCCTCAACTTGTGGTAGGGGGACCACATCAAAAGGCACCCCCAGGTTTCTAAGCAGTGCAAGGTCATAGGACTGCTTTTTGATGTCTTTCTTGAGGCTCTGAGGTTCCTGCTTTACAATTTGCCTCTCTAACTAGAACCTGTAGCACTAAAAACGTGCTAAGAGGTGACAGCTCTGCCCGTGGGTCGCCCTGCTCTTCTGCAGCCATGCAGCAAGATTAGGATCTTCTGGCAGGAGAGAGAGTTGTGGAGGGGATTCATAATCAGAAAGAGGGTGGAGTTGTGGTTTTTTTCCAGATCACTTTCAGATTAAATACTAACAGAGAAATCAAGATTTCCTCCATTCTTAAGCAGAAATCTTATAGCACCATCTGATCTTGAAGATTTCTGTTAACAAGCACACTGTCATTCACCAACACAGCTGCCAGATCTACTCCAGTGTCAGTTTGAGACACTGCCAACTGATGTGGACCTAATCCTGCTGTCAAAGTAGTCCTCTCAGACCCAACCAGGATCCAGGCAGGGTTAGAGGAGCCTTCACAAGGTTAGTCCATCCTCCTAAATCAGTCTGAAAATATGTTTGTTTAACATGCCCTTTAAAAGCTCCACAGAGTCACAGTCACAGAATGGTTGAGGTTGGCAGCAACCTCTCAAGGTCATCTTATCCAACCTCCATGCTTAAGCAGGGGCACCTAGAGCTGCCTGCCCAGGACCATGTCCAGATGGCTTTTGAATATCTCCAAGGATGGGAACTACAACCTCTCTGGGCAACCTGTTCCCGTGATTGGTCACCACGATGTACTGGTGGTGCCTGGAATAGTTCCTCCTCAGGTGCAGGACTTTGCACTTCTTGTTGAACTTCACAAGGTTCCTGTCAGCCCATTTCTCAGGCCTATCAAGGTCCCTCTGGATGGCAAAATGACTCTCTTGTGTATCAGCTGCTCATAAAATCATAGAATCATTAAGGTTGGAAACAACCTTCAAGATCATCAAGTCCAACCGTCTACTAAATATCATCAGGACTGCTAAACCATGTCTTGAAGTGACACAGCTGGACATTTTTGAACCCCTCCAGAGATGGTGATTCCACCCCCTCCCTGGGCAGCCTGTTCCAAGGCCTCACCACTCTCAGGAAAATTTTTTTCCTGATATCCAACCTAAACCTTCCCTGTCACAACTTAAGCCCGTTTCCTCTTGTCCTATCACTAGTTACCGGGGAGAGGAGACCAACAGCCACCTCACTGCAACCTCCCTTCAGGGAGCTGTAGAGAGCAATAAGGTCTCCTCTCAGCCTCCTCTTCTCCAGACCGAACAACCCCAGGTCCCTCAGCCGCTCCTCACAAGACATTTTCTCCAGACCCTTCATCAGCTTTACCACTCCTTC
>WUAM01000431.1:92976910-92989954 GCA_024336885.1 Actenoides hombroni | reverse complement strand
CCAGGGGCCCAGTTCGTGTTTGACCAACCAAGCAGCCACCTTCGTGGTCACTCCTCCAACCCCTCACAACTCAGCCCCACTGCTAACACCACAGTTCCTAGTCAGACCTATTTAGGCACTGGCTCTCAAAGGCTTTCCATCTCATCCCTCCATATTCTTCAATTAATTGTCCCCAAAGACTCTTGGTTTTCTTGTGGGCTGCCCGGGGAAGCAGGTTAGCTTTTCTCTGAGGAGGTCAGAGCTGCCCATCTCCTTTAACAGCCCAGGGAAAGAGCAGGGATATGAGCCTTCACACACAACTGTAGGCAACACT
The DNA here is from genome assembly GCA_024336885.1 of Actenoides hombroni. Classification (NCBI taxonomy): domain Eukaryota; kingdom Metazoa; phylum Chordata; class Aves; order Coraciiformes; family Alcedinidae; genus Actenoides; species Actenoides hombroni. Next base: position 92,989,641 of record WUAM01000431.1, on the reverse strand, counting down.
GCGTGCCCAGGAGCACCAGACCAAGGTTTCATTGCCTGGGTGACATCCAAAGCACCATCCATCACCCCTGCACTAACCCAGGCAAGCAGCCAGACTGGGAAGCACGGGGAGGGTTTCCCATGGAAAGCTGAAGTCAGTCCAAGCCACAGGCAGAATTCAGCCAAGAGTCCTTGCTTCTCACACTCCCTAAGGAGCTGGAAAATCTCTCCATTGATTACCTGGAGCTCACACATACTTTAGTCTGTCACTTCATCCCACTCCCACAGAGCTGTGACCAGGCTTCTCACCATGGGGTCACTCTGTTTAGCAATACACGTACGCAGGCTCTCAGCTAAACAGCAGGTCTGCAGCAGTTTGTTCTCACCTATATTTTCTCCCTGCATTACTAAGACAAATAATCTGTTTAAGTGAGCGGAGGGGCATTGCTCTTGCTACTTTACATGCTTCTTGTTGAAAGCAAGATTCCCCTGATGCGAGTCTGCGTGAAGCAGATGAAGACCTTTGTAACTGTTCCCCCTCTAGTAAAATCTCCTTCCTTACTGCCATGATTTGGGCTCTTCTGTCTCTCAGGAAGGGACATTTTCACCCTGTCCAGTAATTTAATCCCTGACCCACTTCAAACTGCTGTGTGTTGCACGTGAACAACAGTGTTCAAGGGTTGATCAACTTCCTTATCATCTCTGGGATGAAGCATGTCCCAGCACCATGTTGTTTGAACTGGTGATAAGCAACTATAAAGAAAAAGGAGTAGGATCTGAAGATTAATCCACACCAAAGGCTGAAAACTGAGCCAAACTTCTCTCTAGGGTTTAAAAACTACACAGCAGCACACCCTTAAAGCAGCAAAATAAATGAAGTCAACTAAACAGTCACACTGCCAGCATCTCCAGGGTCAGGATTTTCACACCTCCCTCTCCTGGCTTTCAGAGTCCATTCTTCACAGGTACAAACAGTCACAAGCCTGAGAGAAGAAGAAAGAAAAAAAACCAAAACCAACCAACAAAACACAAAAAAAACCCCACAAACCTAAAAGCCCAACAAACAAAAACCCCCATCAAAAACCAGGGAAGTGATTTCAGCTGCTGTCATTCACAGTCTCACAGCAACAAGCCTGTCTTGCCCTCCTTGCTCCCCTTCCAGCCTCTCACAGTTGGCAGAGATCTTCTTCTGAACAAACAAGGCTCCCTGCAGTGAGGATTGCCCGGGAAGGTCTGATGCTTCAGTCTAGCGTGAGGATGATCTCTTCACCTACAGAGATGATGGTTCTGGGTTTACTTCTAACCGTCAGCTCTCAGACCCCCATCTGTGAAGGTCCCCAGCCCCACTCCAGGGCTGAGCAGCTGGTGACAGGGTCTGTGTCAGTAAAACGGTTCTCTGTTTCCACCCACATTTAAACCTGGGAGGGGAGGTGGAAGATAACCATGTGAGAAGACACTGACATCTCACCCTGTCTAACCAGTCCCATTAGGCTACAGAGAGAGGACTTCCCAGGGGCTGGATTTTGCTCTAAGAGAACTTTCTGTGCCTGTCTCAGGAGGGAAATTAGTGGCCTGAGCTTCCTCCAGAGCTTTTCCTTTTCTCAATGAATACATGAATAATCAGCATAATTTCATGCCAATTTTTCTGTGTTCCTGCACCACAGAGGTTCTCTGCTCCTCTGCTACCCAACCCCTTCGCTCCTTCCAATGAAATTAAGTCCCAAATCACAACTTCTACCTCCCCAGAGTCATTCACACAACTGGTGTTGCCACAGAGCTGGGTGGAGGCAGAAGCACATCTTCAGAAGGTCACTGGCACATTTAAGTTGAACACAATCAATGTTTGAGGACTTCCAGGATAGACTTTTTGTGGCTGGGCACCTCTTCTGATGGGTGGCTCTGAAAGCACTTACCCACATGTATGGTGAATCATGCCTGCCTGGGATAGTAGAATTTTACACCTCTGTAGATGTGTTGTCCTGACATTTTCAGCTGTCCTTACTTCAGCTATCAGTAAAGGCCAGAGGAAGGACAAATAATTCTTCTGGCCTGTGCTGGAAACACTGCCATCAAACACTTCTTTCAGATTCCAGAAGGTATGGACTGCCTGCATGCTGGGGAAAATCAGTTGCTCTCTACTGCTTCACTAAAAACCACTCTGGACACATATTGCGGGTGTCCATCCATTGCTCAGTGATGATAGGGGACCAGAAAGTTTTTCTTCAGAGCATTCATATGGGATTTACACCACACTTCTGTCTCTCCTAGGCAGAAGACAGGAAAATACGCTTTCTATGCTGTGAGATTTCCTCCAGAAAATTTCAGGCCAAAAAACCTCAGACAAGGGTAGAAAAATATCCCCAAGTTGTTAAGTCCCACCCAGCCACTGAGGAACTTAAGGCCCTTAACAGGTACCAGGTACATGTGGCCAAAGGCAAGTTGCATCCCTGAAGGCAGTAGACCTGTCTGATCAGCTCTTCATGCTGCCACCAACCTCAGTGCCTTTGGGTGCCATCATCAGGCAAATTAAGAATAATAACCATTAGCAAGGGCATTCAGCACGCGGGCGAAGGACTTCAGGATCCCTGCTGCACAGGAGAGCAGAGCTAACGTTGCGTTCAGAGGAATTGTGATTCATGCTGGATTTAACCAGGTGAGCTACAAATCCGACTCTGTTTCTATCCCAGGGGTGCATTGTGCCGGCTTCACAGGCCTGCTCAGGAAGCAGGTTGGGCCCTGTTCATACCACGTGTGAGCCATCCCCTTTAAACTCGAGGGAATCTCTCCGTTGCTGTCCAGGGATGTTGGATCAAGGCTTCCTTAGATGCAAGGCTGTCAGGAGGAGGCCAAGGGCTGTGAGCCAGGGAGGTATTTGTTCCAGGCCGTGAAGGCCCAGACCCATAGCTGCTTACAGGCACAACAGGTCTCCTGACCCTTCTCCTCTGAGTGCAAAGCAGCACTGGAGTTATTAAAGCACCAGCTGGGCTGGCAAAAATAAACCTCTCAAATCTGCCTGCAAAGCCAGAGTGGTACGAAATGCCTCTTGACTTCCTCTTGGGTACCCCTCTGGGCTCTGGGGCACCTGCCACCCTCCCTCCCACGTGTGTTTGTGGGCATATCCTCAAGCTGTGTTTACAAAGGGATTTCAGGCTCCTTTAGGATAAGAGGTTGCTATAGAAACAGCAGATGGGAGATAGAACTCACTGGGGGAAGGCCTGGACTCTATTGGCTTAAACAATAGGAAAGCCCATCCGGGGAATACATCTGGCTGGAGATGGAGTGTGGAGCACAGTCTGCTTTAACGAACACATCGTCCTTTGGGGGAAAGTAGGAGACTGAGTTTCTGCAGCCCTCTGGAAGATCTAAATGTTTCCAGTGTAAGAAGGGCCACTACAAGAGGCACTTCCAGCCTTGACATGGGATCTGGCCACCTAACAGGGTCTTGAGCTCAACCACCCTGCCAGAAAGCGTCTGCCCAGATGCAGCTTGGGCTCATACCTCACGCTTTAATGCCCGTGGGTGGTCTGTGAGCGGGCTGATGGAGGTGTGACTGCTCACAGACAACGCAGAGGAGCAGACTCAGGATGCAGCTGGGTAAATGAAACCTGCTACAACAGACCAACGAGGACAGAGCCACAAAAAATCCTGCACCAGTATCATTAAAAAGGTGATCAACACTGATCCGGACAAGAGCCATTTCAAAATGCAAGCTGCAAACCAAGAAAATATTAAGTCAGACCCAGGGGCACATCCTCCCAAGAGGGAATATTCCACATTCCCAAAGAAGGAATCTGACCATGGAAGTCAAGCCAAGACATTCGGCTGCAGGTTGTTGCTTGCCCCTATTCTTGTTTCTTCCTGCAGCCAGCCTCAAACAGAATACAAAACAACACACCAAAAAAACCCCAACCACACCACCTGGAATAAAAACCTTCCAAAGAAAATCCTCTGTGCAAAACTCAGCCAGAGCTCATCAGGCCATGATTAACTGCTGAAGTAGCAGGGCATTTCCATTTCCAAAGGCAAAGCTACCACACAGCCCTGAAAAAACCTCTTCACAATCAGCCTGTGTTGAAACAAACCCAATCAGTTAGACACCGAGAATGAGTGTCCCTCATGGATCCCTGTGGGGAGCTGATCTGATTATAGAGTGAGCTGGAGAGGCACTGGGAAGCACCCAGTGGGGGGTTGCAGAGAAGAAAATCAGAGAGGAGTCTTAGACCAGAGAGCCTGGGACCAATAAACTCAACTGGGTGCAAATCAGAGATGCTGTGGGGAGAGTCTGCTTTGAAAAAAGCTGCAGATCCTCGTACAACCTGCCCACATAACCTGAGGTGGTAGGAACACGAGAGCACACGAGGCTGATTGTCACAAGGCTCTCTGTGGCCTGAACAGCTGAGAACCCAAGGAAGGAAAGCTCCAGCCCTGTTAAAACCTGGTGACTGAAGCCCTAGGAATAGAAGTGATCTGCATCTACAAGTCACACCACGAAGCCTTCAGAACCAAGAAGCACTTCATACACTCTGGATGGCTGAAGCTTTGGCATGGTCACCGGATGGAGGTGACACTTCCTCACCTGATGGTGAGATGATGGATAGGCAGGGCAAGGCTGGCAGCTGGTTCCCCAGGGACTCTCCTCCCAGGCGGGCAGCCTGGGCACCACACCACCTGGCAGGCAACAGGGCTCAGATGTCAGCAGTCAGCAGTCCGTGGCTCACCAGCATCTCTAAGGTAAGCTCCAAGGAGATGCCCTGAGAATGAATCTGATGCATGGAAACCAACATGCCACCAGCTGACCCTAACCTGGATACCCCGGCACCTTCTGTATGTGATCACTTGCTCCATTCCCCAGGACTCTTTCCCAGACAGCCAGAATTTGCCTTCCCCGACAGTTGGGTCAGACAAACCCTGCCAAAAGTCATAACCCCATCACCCTCCCCAAAAAAGAGGGAGAACTTGTGCCCTGAAATCACCCACTTCTGCTACCATTGAGGTCTGAACTCAAACACGTCTCCCAGGAGACCCCCTAGGTCTCCTCAAAAGGATTCGGATCCACATGCTCAGAGCTAAGCTCATGTATAGGGCTGGTGCTTTGGCTGAGGTCCTCTGTTCCCCCACATTAGACACTCTCAGCTGCAGAAAGGGCTTGGAGCTGGTGACTCAGAGCCCACCGACTGTCGTGTTGCGCAGCACAGCGCGCTGTCCCTCCTGTCACGCTGCAGCCGGGAGCTACAAAGAACCTTATGAGACAGGCACCAGAGGGAAGCCATGCAAAATCATCTGCAAACCAACATCTCATAACATTGCCAGGTCCCCAAAGGGAACGAGGCAGAAAAGCAACCTGAAACCAACTGTCAAAACAATACACTCGGTGTGGATAGGGAGTGGGTTTCTCGCTAGGTGCCAGAGTCACTGGCTTGACCTTTCTGCTCACCCCTGTCTTCTCACTTTAAAGTAAAACGTGTATTTAATAGCAAGGAAAAAGAAGAGCAGAAAACAGTCACAGCATCCCCTGGAAGTGGGAATCAAAGGACACAGGAGGACAGAAATAGACCTAAGAGGAAGGCAGGTGCTTCGGGGACGAATGTTTCCTCTGCTCTGCTCTGCTAGGGGTCAGGACACCCTCCCCTTGGCCAGAGCCTATTACAGGCATCAGGATTCAGAGGTACACTGAGAAATACAGAGATACTGAACAAATCCTGATGGAGTCAGGCAGGAGCTTTTCCCCATTACTCCTGAAGTCTTAAGACAAAGTCCCAACCAAGAGCTCCCTAAATGGAACAAGAGATCCCGCAATGGGTTAAAAGGCCTTGGTCAGTCTATGCCACACTCACCTTTCTACTCACACATCCACCCCTTCATGTCTACCCTCCATCTTTCCACTCCTTTATTCCTACCCACACCTCTCTGACTGTCTTACACATCCACTCACCCAAAGCAGCTCTGGAGCTGTTTGGTACCTACAGCACCGTAACATCAAAATTCAGGAAAACTTTCTGAGCCAGGACCCATCCAGTCCCCAAACTCTCAGGGACCAAGGCATTCCAATTTTCCAAGTCCTGCATTTGGGAAAAAACCACAACTTACCCAGAGGAGAAATCAATGCCAGGGGCCTTGGAGAGGGTGAGGTGTCTGTAGCCTTTCCTAGGACTACCCTTCAGCAGGCAAGATCCTGTTGTAATTAAGATTATTTTTCAATACTGCTGCTGAATGCCAGGTAGGAGCATCCCACCCTCCTCTGGTTTTTATTTTAATAGCAAAATGAGCTGATGGTGCAGCGGAGGAGTTGAGGGCTGATGCACTCACTGCCTGAAGAGCAGAAAAACCTCCAGAAATGGCATCAGCAAGACACAGATGGATGAAGCTCTCTTGTCCTGACACCAATGGATCAGGAAAGCCTCTCTGCTGGGACCACCTCAGTTTGCATTTCACATAAGGGACAGTTTGGGAAGTTTTAATTAAGAGAACCAACATTCCAGGTTTGGAGTATGGAAATATTAAGGTCTGTGTGGGATAGTGAAAAACTGGAGGCTCAGCCCAAATGTGTGCAAGCAGAAAGAGGCCCCTGATGACAGCTACACTCAAGTGCACTGAGGGGTGGGAACTCAGGAAGTGATCTTCTCAGGTAGAAGAGCAGGATCTGTGTTTCAGTGATCTCTTTCCTGACACACAGCATGGCACCAACTCCTCTAAGCCTACCTTCTCTAAGCCTGTTCTGGGACAAAGAAAATCTGTGCCAAAGCTGTAGAGATCAGCCCACAACCCCTTTCCCCTGCCTTTGGGGGCACACAGCCCTTTGGGCCACACTCCATAGCCTCGGGGAGGGTGTGTGGCAATGAACAAGCCCCAGCTGCAAGGTTTTGTCCCAGCCTAAGCCTCCGTGGAGCCAATAGGGGGGTTGGAAGTCATGACCTCTGTGTCTTTGGGATACTTCTACATACTGCAAACCCACGAACACACCCACGCCCATCAGGCCAGGGACACAATGATCCCTCAGGCTGGCCCTTGTCCCACACTCAGTACAGGAGAGAGATAGAAACCCCTTTGTTCTTTCAGCTCCCGAAGGAGCATAACCAGCTTTGGAGGTCAAAGTCCAGCTCCTGCTCCCAGGGTAGGGACAGGACAGCACCCATTTAACTGGCAAAAGGGGCTTAGCTAGAGCTATATCAGGTAAGGGGATAAAAGCCACCAAAAAAAGAGGAGGTGGAAGGACACTTAATCCCTTCAGTAAATACTTAAGCTAACATTCGTATTTGTGTATTTGCCAATCACAATTCAGTTAGAAAGAAAGCAGCCTGGGGGTCAGAGAGCAGCAAGAGCAGGGCGGCTCCTGAAGGCAAGCAAGCTGGGAACAGAGGTGGCCCTCACAGAGCAGAGCAGGGTGCTGGTGACAGGTCCACTGACAGCCCCAGGTAAGGCAAAGTGTTAAACCAGGCCCAGAGAGACAAGGAAAAGTAAATCTGAAGTAGCAAAGGGTGTTTCCAGATGGTTTTCCGTTAATAGCTTATTGCCAACCAGCAATAAAAGGGAGGGAAGAATTCACTTCTTATTGTACTTTCTCAGAGGTGCTGAGTAGGGTAATGAAATAGAAAATTCGTTTCCAAGATACATTCAGCCCTGAAATCTGAGCATCTTTCCCTGGATGATTGGGAAGGGATAAAGAAAGAAATTATCACCACCATCTCCCAAGTGGTAGCAATTGAGGTGTTCATTTAAAAAAAACCAAAACCAAAACAAACCAAAACAACAAAAAAACAGGGGGGTGTGTTTTTCTTGAATAATTCATCAATAGGACTGGTCACACTGACACTTTCCAGGCAAATTCATCCCATGGGAGGTCATGGCAATGAATAACTGGAGATTCTTTGTGGTTTAGCCACGGTTTGAAATAAAACACTGAATTTGGGAACTCTGGGCAGTATCATCTCTCAGCTGCATTCAGAGTCAATGCGTGCAGCCTGTACAGACACAACACTGCCTATCTACTGTGTTGGAGCAGCGAACGAAGTATCTGTCTAGGGAATATCTGGGGAACTTTGCCTTCACAGTCCTCTTGTCTCACCGCTGAGGCTACAGGTTAGAGAAGCAGAACAGTCTCTGGGAACAGCAGCTTTCACTGCACTGCACTGCCAGCTCAGGATTGGTGCCCAGGGGGCAAGACCCTCAAAGCCATCCAGACCTGCAGCCTGGAGCAAAGCTCCCAAAGGACCGCAGGAAGATAAGGTACTACTGAGCCCATGTGTGATGAAGCTGCTCCCAGTCCTTTTGCTGGCTATGTAAAAGAGTCTCCCACTAACAAGAAACCTGAATGTACCTGAGCAGATCTTCACACTCCATGAAAATCCCCTCCTGCTAACCTGTCACCAGAGATGTCCCCAGACAGGGCAGGGAGGCTGTGCACCACAGCCCACAAGCTCTGCCCAAGTGTTCATCCTCACCCTCCTTAGACAAATGAGCCAAAATCTGTGATGGTCCAGGTCCCATGAAGCCCAACTCCTGCCAATCCCTCCTTATCCCAGATCAATCAGCCTATTAGAGCCCCAGTTGACTGCAGGGACACTGCTCTCTCTTGTCCCTCTTGGACAGATCTTCACCCTTTGGTGCTTCTCTCCCCTTTCACGCTATATTGCAGGTTAGCCTCCTGATGAAACGTGCTGAAAAGCCCATCTGTCTGCCTGCAGGACAGGTAGCTCTTGGCAGATGTGTTCCCAGTGTCCACACTTTTCCGTCACTCTCCTGTCTGCCACTGCCTCTTGGATATTAAAAATCACCCGGAGCAACGATTCCTCATTGCTCTGTGCTCCCTTCTCTGGTCCATCACTGCCTAAGCCACTTGACAGGTGATTAGTCGGTCACTGAAGCCAGGGAAGCTGGACTGAAGGAAATTAGTGTCTCCTTAAATAAACATGCAGGCTGAATTAGAGAGGATTTCTCTCTGGACAAGCAGACTATCTTGGGATCGCACCACTAAGCTGCGTTATGGCTTTGTGGAAAGACTCTGGCTCTGTGTCACTTCCCTGCTGGCCCTTTTCACCACGGGTAGCCACCCCTTGTGCCTACCCTAAAGGAACGAGGCACTGCTTAGCCTGGAGCTGTGGCCAGGCTCCCACTGTGGCCATGGTTTCTCCACGTCTCTCAGTGTCATGTGTGATGCTAGAGGCTCGGGGCTCTGTTCGTTTTGATGCACTCATTCAGGAATCTGCTGGGTTTCTCTGACAACTGGGCTGTATCTGCCTGGCGTCGCTCGTCTGCTCAGAGGTCCAGGCTTCAGGAAACCACAAGACCCAGTCCCTGGATCAGGGCTTCAGCTGGAGTACCAGTAGGGCAGATATCTTCTCCCCTTTAAGATCACTAACTCAGTGTCTCTCTTCCAGGAAACACCATTTCCCTCCCCCCCCTTATATAAGGTGGATAATAAGAACCAAACAAATCAGATGCTTGGAGTCCAAGACAGTTCTTTGGATACACACTTTGTTGTCCTGATGAAGACACTGTGTTTTTTGGCTTAGAGAACTAATTTTGGGACCTATAATCTGTGGTGGTCTGCCATCCTAGCTGGAGACATCTCTGTCTCCCACCACACCCTTCTCTATCACAGGGATCTTCATACACACAAGCTGTTGTGGGCAGGCTTGGGTTGTTCCCAGCAGTGCTTAAAGGCAGCCAAGATGAGTCTATAGGACTTTGGGATTTACTGACCTTCCCAGAGCCAGATCAAAGCTCTCAGGGCTGTGATGGGATGTCCCTCAAGAGCAGATCTTCAAAAACTTCTCAGTTATGAAAATTCATTGCCTGTCTATGTAGGAATTTCTGCTGGTCTGTTATCTGCATCTCCAGGAACCATACAAAAGGGGTTGAGTTTAGGTTGAGCTTACACCCAGATGCCTCAGCAGAAGGTCCCCACAACTAGATCAAAAGTAGCGTGGAACCATCCCTGACATCAGTGAATACCTCACCGTTTTCAAAATGGCCAGGAAGAGCTGTGCAAAAGTCATGTCACCCTCCAGTTCTTTGCTTAATGATCCTTTCAAACTAGATTTCACAAATTCTGGTTATGCTTCATCCAAGCCCCTATACATTCCTGACTGTCCTTGCTCTGGTGAGGCACCTTCTTCAACACCATCCCTCAGAAAACCCATATAATAAAGAAGAGTCGAGAAAAATCGAGTTCTGCATGTTTTTTTTCAGGCAGTTTGGCATTTATGAAGTATGCTCTACAACTTGAAAGGTCACCTAGATCCGTAGTACTGCTGTGGCACTTTGTTATGTATTTAAGGTAACTAATTAGGAACACGGGTACTACAGGGGAATTCTCTACTGGCCACAAGCACCTTAATTGCTTGTTCTTTGAGACACTTAAGGAAAAAAGAGACAGGAGAGAAGGTGGCACCTGAAAGAGTAAGAGTACAGAGTTGTACCCCCATCTGCCCATCCTGGAGATCAGCAATGCTGCAGATTTTAGCCTGTGCTAGCCCACAGCTTGCTGCAGGGATGGCAGGGCTCCTGAGAGGTGTCCACAGCAGGTCTGACACCCCAGCACCACATCGCTATGGGAAGTGGATATGGATCAACCTCCTCTGCAAAAGGGACCTCTTCTGCCTTAGTTTCATGTTGCGGGGAAGAAGTGCAGGTTTGGAAAAAGTGCAAGCTGGTATTTCTAAAAGGCATTTTTTGAGAGAGTTTTTGAACGGTGGGGAAAGGAAAAAACCAAGTCTTTAAAAAAAACCCCAAACAAACAAAACACAAAACCAAACCAAACCAAACCATAAAATAAAATCAAGAAAAATAGCCAAAATATCCTACAGATCAAAAGGCTTACATAGCATCTCACTCTCTTGGCTTCCTACACACCAGGCCTCCCCCGTTCCTGTGCCTCCATTCACAGGGCCTCTCAGTCCCTGCACCTCCCACTCTGTCAGTGTCCTGCTCCCTCCCTCGGCCTCCTGCTCCCTGGGCCTCAGCTTCTTATGCCTCCCACTTTCCTGGGCCTCCCACACTTGATGCTTCCCACACCTTGTGCCTCTGCCTCATTCCGCCATTTGCTGGGCCTCCCTCTCCCTGGCCCTCTGCCCCCTCCACGGACCTCTGACTTCCTGAGCCCCACAACCCCTGGGTCTCGCACTCCATGGGCTCCCCACTTTCTGGATCTTGACTTTCTAGACTGTCTGGATCTCCTGTTCCCTGAGCTTCTCACTCGCTTGGTCTTGCTCTCACTGGACCTTGCTCTTGAAGGCCACGGAGGCCCTGCCTGTCCAGCGTCCCAGTGACCTTCACTGGGTTAAAAATCAGCTGGATGGCCGGGCTCAGAGAGTGATGGTGACCAGTGCTGCATCCAGTTGGGGTCCGGTGACCAGCGGTGTCCCCCAGGGATCGGTACTGGGCCCAGGTCTATTTGGCATCTTTATTGATGACCTGGATGAGGGGATTGAGTCCACCCTTAGGAAATTCACGGGTGACACCAAGCTGGGGGGGAGTGTCTATCTTCCAGAGGGTAGGAAGACGCTGCAGAGGGACGTGGCCAGGCTGGGTCGATGGGCTGAGGCCAATGGTGTGAAATTCAACAAGACCAGGTGCAGGGTCCTGCACTTTGGCCACAACAACCCCAGGCAGTGGTACAGACTGGGGGAGGAGTGGCTGGAGAGTGGCCCAGTGGAGAGAGACTGGAAGTGCTGGTTGACAACCAGCTGAACATGAGCCAGCAGTGTGCTCAGGTGGCCTGGACGGCCAATGGCATCCTGGCCTGGATCAGGAATAGTGTGGCCAGCAGGACTAGGGATGTGATTCTTGCCCTGTACTCAGCACTGGTGAGGCCTCACCTTGAGTTCTGTGCACAGTTCTGGGCCCCTCACTTCAAGAGAGATGTTGAGGTGCTGAAGCGGGTCCAGAGGAGACAACAAGGCTGGGGAAGGGACTAGAGGGAAAGTCTTATGAGAGGCTGAAGGAGCTGGTGTTGTTTAGCCTGAAGAAAAGGAGACTCAGGGGGGACCTTGTCACTCTCTCCAGCTACCTGAAGGGAGTAGCCAACTCCACCACTAAACCAGGACCTACATGTCTACGCATCTTTTAAATACCTCCAGGGATGGTGACTCAACCACTTCCCTGGGCAGCCTGTTCCAATGCCTGACAACCCTTTTCCCTAATATCAAATCTCAACCTCCCACAGCACAACTTGAGGCCGCTTCCTCTCATCCTATCGCTTGTTATTTGGGAAAAGAGACTGACACCCACCTTGTAACAACCTCCTTTCTGATAAAAAATGAAGATATTTTGTATTGCATGAGCACCAGAGCATCAGAGGCAGAGCACACAGCTGAATTGCACCCACAGGACTGTGCAGTCCAAGTAGAAAGAGACACTGGAAGCACAAGATCCCAGTAGTACAGTGCTAGTCAGGCATCAAAAGACCCATTTCTGTGGGGGGGTTGATTTTCTTTCCTATTTACACCATCCCATAAAAATTCCTGAGCCTGGCCATCCTGAGACCAACCAACCAAGCCAGACATCACAGGAACTGCTAGGAGATAGTCACGTTCAGAGCCTTGCAAGTCCCCTTTGAGGATTGTTGGCTGTTTAATCCCTGCCCACTGGGGCTCCTCTGTCAGGTGACCACCTTCAACACAGTCCAGGCTTCATCTGTCATGCCCCATGAGCTGGAAAGGTGTTGCTCACACCCCCAGGTTGTGGCTCCTGCTGGGCAGGGCTCACACGGCACCAAGGCTGGTTTTCCAACATTCCCCCTGCAGTGGGATGGGG
>WUAM01000431.1:92964906-92976810 GCA_024336885.1 Actenoides hombroni | reverse complement strand
GGTTGTGGCTCCTGCTGGGCAGGGCTCACACGGCACCAAGGCTGGTTTTCCAACATTCCCCCTGCAGTGGGATGGGGGGGGACGAGATCTTGGGAGGGGACACGACTGGGACAGCTGACCCAAACTGACCAGAGGGATATGCCATACCACATGATGTCAGTTTAACAATAAAAGCTAGTGAAAGGGGAGGGGGGAATCATCTTGTCCTCTGTGTATGGAGCCCTGCTTCCTGGAAAGGGCCAGACAGTGCCTGCTGATGGGAAGCAGAGAATAAATCTTTGTTTTCTTTTGTTTCTGTGCATGGCCTTTGCTTTTCTTTAAACTGCCTTTGTCTCAAGCCACGAGTTTCTTCCCCCTGGTCCAATTGAGTGGAGAAAGGAGGGAAAGTGCTAGAGTGGCTGGGTGGGCACCTGGCATCCAGCCAGGCTCAAACCACCACAATCACCTTAAAAAAAAAAATCCAACATCATCACTAAACATCATCCCTGACACGAAGATCTTCTCATCCTCAGAGCTAATGCGCTGGACTTCACGCAAGCTGCGGGAGCAATGCTATTAGCAGGCAGCAGCAGGAGGTTTTGAAGTTGGATGTGAGCTGGGCATCCAGGCATAAAGCACAGCAGCAAGTCCTCTGAACTCACCCCGTGTCAGATCACTCCGTTACTTTCATCCTGCTTGAACCCACTGAGTTGGTGGCACTGTTTTCTGCACTGTTGGTTGTTCTCGCATAAGAATTTCCCTCTCTGGTGGAAATATCTTGTTCCTTTCCAAATGACTGTGATATCTGGAAATAATCATCTGTGTCAGGTGGAAGAACTAATAGCCAGGATTAAGGAACAGGGGAGGAAAAAAAAATCCAGGGGTCTTCCACAGCTTGAAACTCTGATCTGCTTCGGCTCAGTTGTCTGCCTGTCATCCTGCTCCTGGCCTCCTTAGATAAACTTTGCCCTGATACTGTCATACAGTCAAAAAAAGTCTTTATTTCCTCTGCCAAAGAGGCCTTCTTGAAAAACGGTCGAAACCAGTTAGGAAAGCAGAGGGAAAGGGAGTAATCAGCACTTTTTTTCAGATAGGGAAATCAAGACACAGAAAAAGGCAAGTGAGTTTCCAGAGGTCACAGGGGCCGTCAGTGGCAGAGAGGAATAAAAAGGGGACCATGGGACATGTGTCTTTCCGAGACTGCAACCATATCTCACAGCCTCTAGGAGACAATTTTAGAGTATCCCAGTGCTTCTCTGGTCCTGTTGCACAGCATTTCCCTGCCAGCAGGTCACTTGGCAGGCAGGGACTCTGAAAGATGGACCCACAGCAGCACTGAGAAGCTGGGTGAGAGGAGGACAGGTGCCCTGTCTTGAGGTGTAGCCCATCCCTGAGGACAGGTTTCCCCTTGGACAGCATACATCCCTCTCTCTCCCTCTTCATTCCTGCCCTGTCGTTCACCTTTTCATCTTCCCTCTCCCTCTTCATCTCCAGATAATCTCATTACTTAAATTGATGTCAAGCTTCTGCTAAGCACTGTCACCTCTGTCCCTTGGCTGGGCTACAGTTCTGTCCCCAGCTTGGAGATACTCAAAAGCACAATCATATCAGCATGAGCGTTGCTGGAATCCTTTGGTTGTCTGTACCATTTGGTTTGGAAACTTCTCTTTGGGGACACTGAGGGCTGGAAAACATGAGTTGTCCCCACACAGGGGGATCCCAAAACTGTGAAAGAAACTGTCTGAAACACAAATCTCTGCTTCTAGGCCAAACCCAGGGAGGTCTGGTCTCAGGTGAAGAAACAGACTCATGAGGACCACTAATTTCTACTGTGGCAGGGGTTCTACTCCCAGGTTTCTTTCCTGTCAGCTCCTAGTTCACAAGCTGTAGGCTTGCATGGCCACCACAGCCCCCCAACAGCTGGCTGCATAGCCCCTGGCCAGTGCCAGCTTTCTGAGCAGACCTGGGAGGAAAGAGGCACTACATAAAAGGCAAAAAGTGCTACAGGGGGAGAATATTAAAATGAAACATTTAGAGCTGCCTCTTTCTGCTGTGTCTTCCCCCACACCATCAGCCTGGTCTGCTCTTGCTCTGCACTGCGGGTATGACTGGCTCTGATTGATTGCCCTTTATTTCCATATTAAGAGAGGCAGTTGGGAAATGAACTCCTCCCTTTGCCATGAAGCCCCGTGTATAATTTTTATTAAAAGGTTGTTAACGTGCCTTTTTTTTTTTTTTCAATTATTTTTCCTCATTCCAAAGTCTGTGGTTTGCATGCCATTAAGAGAACCATAGGAGAGAAGAGAGTTATGAAATGCCAAATTATGTTAAATAGATTCTGGAAGGTTTTAATAGGAATTTAGCATGTTGACAAACCTGCTACACCAGCCCTTGTGCCCAATATTAAGTCAAAGTCCTGTTTGAACCTCCTCTGCGAGGGCCACATGGAAACCCACCAGTCAAAGAACAGTCCCACCTGGTCCTCCCCAGTGAATATTCCAGTGCACTGATAAGATGAGCTGTTCAGTGAACCAGAAAGCCACCTACTGCAGTTACCCAGCTCTCCTGACACTCCAGCACAGGCCATCTGTGCCAGAACCAGCTCTACCAACCAGGCTTTCATTAGTCAAGTGTCTATCAAGATGCTGGGGTTGATGGTCTTTCTCTCTGGAGTACCAGGGAATTTTCCTCCCTGGAAAGAACTACTTCTTGTGCCACCCCACAGCAGGTGGGTCCAGGACAGCACTGAGCTTGTGTGACTCCTTTAACAGAAGGTCCTTCCATCACATGCTCTCTGGCTAATTGGAAAGCTCAATGGAGACTAAGGAAAACAAATAGCTCCCCCTTAAACACGCTTGAATGCTTTCCTTCATCAAGGAAGGCCCAGCATTCAAATGAGCTGTGTATTTACATCTGTCACGCTCGCCTCCAGAGCTGCCCTGCACACACTTGGATGAGTACAAGGAAAGGTCATCTGGTCCTGCTTCACAGGGAGCTCTGCCAAAGGGCTCTGATACTCAGCACTCTGTCATGCATGAGCATCATGGAGAGCCTAGATATGCCTGCTCAGGGAGGAGGGGTAATACAGCCTTTCAGCTCTTTTTCCCATGGAGGAAACACCACCACCAACCTTAGAAATCCAGATTAGGAACCTTTCAGGGAAAAACCTCACTGCTCCCACATACCTGCCTTCTGTGCTGGGAGATGTTACCTACCAACAAGAGCAGCTGATACAGATGGGTGCTCATGCCTCAGCCTCCCCAGCTCACAGCTGTGTATTTGCTTGCAAGACAACACCCAGCTGAGAGCTGCAAGTCTTAAATACCTGGAGGAGAGGGAGGTTTAGTGAGCCCACCAACAGCCAGAGACACAAAGACGTGAGCCTTTCTTCTGAGTTAAAGTGCTAGGAGAAGTATGGGTAAAAGCTTTACTTTGCAAAGCTTCTGGAGATTTTTTTTTTTTCTTTTCTGTTCCAGCTGAAGACAAAAGATCAAAATCTCAAGTTTCTGTGAATTAAAAATGAAACAAAACTAAAACAAACCCACCCGGTTTGGGGCAATTAAAATGCTTTTGTTTCAGTTGCTTCTGAACATGCTGTTCATAATCAGTTTAAATTGCAGAACAAGGGCGTTTCAAATTAGGATCCTAAAAATCTTAGTTGTCAAAGTGGAACTTTTCAAGAATTGGAGGGCTCTTTTTTTAACTGAGACACTTGTCAAAGCTGTTCTTTTTTTACCTGCAAAAGGTTTCAGCTTCAATAGATCTGCTCCACTTCTGACACAAACAGAGACAAGGAGAGAGAAAGGCACGGCTGCCCTCGCCATTTCAGTCACGGCCCAAAGCTGGTGGGAAACCAAGGTCACACCCAAGGTCACACACTAAATCACCGTCACATCAAAGGTTTGAAACTATAGGTCTAGTTCTGGATTGCTCACTGGCTTTTGCTGTTGCCTTTCATAGCACCAGGATTTCACTAATGGCTTAAAATCTCCAGCCCATCTTTCATCTCCAGGCATTATGTGCAAACGTTACCTTCTTAGGAGATTAATGGGAAAATATGGCACAGGAACTGTTGGTTTCCACATCATTTGTGCTGCTGATCCAAGTGCCTTCTTCAGCATGCTTTATGACCTCTCTACCTGGGCAGCTTGGACATGACTGGAGTAATAAGCACCCACCTCTTCTTTGTGCAGCAGAAGAGAAACATCCTCAGCATCGTTTTTATTGCTAAAGCAGAGCAGAAGACATTGCTGCTCTTCACAACATCAGCTTGGAGACCTAAACACTGTTTCAACAACTGATGCTTTGACACCTGAGCTACTGCAAGTGGCTCCAGGCATGGTCGGATCCCTAAGCAAGCAGCAGACAAGTGTTCACTTAGGAAAGGAGCTGGAGAGAGGCTCAAAGGCAGCAGTGGCAGAAAGAAACCTGCATCTGTGAGATTTCCACAAAGACAGCAATGACAAGAACACAACACATAAGTAGTCCCCAGGGCTGCTGTAACAAGCACACTTCCACCCGAAAGTCAGGAGATCAAAAACAAAAGGTAAGATGCCTCTGTGGAGCCACCTCAGTTATTTCCCTATGCCAATATGGGGGAAAACGGCCTCAAAAAGACTTGCATGAAGGCAGAAGGGGTCTAATAAAAGAAGGTTTGTAGGATTCCTGGAAAGCAAAATCCTGGAAAGTGGCATAAAATTCCTAGAAAGCAAGGAATTTTCTAGAGAGCAAAGAAGTATTCCTACAAAGAACCTGAGAAAATTCCAAGAAAACATTTTCAAAGTTCCTGGTAAGCACTCTAGGACTTCCCTAGAAAGCAACATGAGAAATGGTTTGAAAACAACATGGGACATTCCTGGGAAGAAAAAGGGAGATGTCTAGCAAACAATGTGGAAATTTCTAGGAAAAAAACTTGAAAAGTCCTGGAAAGTAATATGAGAATTCCTAGAAATCATACTGAAATATTCCTGGGAAGCAACCTGAGAAATTCCTGGGAAGCAACCTGAGAAATTCCTCGGAAGCATCCTAGGAAAATTAAAAAAAAAAAAAAAAAAGCAGAGAAATTCCAGGAAAGGGAAGATTCCTGGGAAACATCCTTAGACATTCTTAGCAGAGGGGAGATTCCTGGGAAGAAACAGCAGTGGGGAAATGCCTAGGAACCATCAGAGGTGTTTCTAGAAAGCAACAGGTGAAATTCCTGGAAAGCACCTGGGGGACAACCCTAGAAGACTAGAATCAAATTCCTGGAAAGCTACCTGAGAAATTCCCATAATGCAACGTGGAGTTTCCTAGAAAGAACTCGGGAGGGATAGAGGGAAAGTGGAGGTAGAGAGGTTGTCTCTGTCACTGAGAAGGATGTGTTCCTGGGGTCATGGGGTAATTCAAGTTGAAAGGGAATTCAGGAGGTCTCAGTCTAACCTGCTGCCCTCCAGACCAGGCTGGTCAGGGCTTTGTCCACTCAGATCTTAAAATCCTCCAAGGACAGAGACTGTGCAGCCCTTCTGGGCACCTGTCCCCCCAGCTTGACTGGCTTCATAGGGAAAAACCTATGCCATACAAGGAGGAGATACATATAACGAGTCTGAACCTATCTTGTTCCAGAAGAGGTCCATTGCTGTTCATTCTCCCACTGTGCTCCACTGCAAGGAGCCTGACTCCAACTTCTCCGTAACTTCCTTGCAAAAGGCTCCTGAGCACATTCATAGCTGTCCACACTGCCCACGCAACCTTCCCTTTCTCTCTGGCAGGCGATGGGCCCATCTGCCCGACTCCCTCAAGACCAGATGTTTTTTTCCATGGCTTCTTCAGATGCTGTTTCGCAGCCCGTTTCTGCTCAGAAGAAAGTAAAGATCACAGAGAAGTTGAGAGGCTGGTGGCATCGCTTTTATGATGTTCACCTCCCCAGCTGACCCAGCTGATCAGGGAAAACTCTCTGGGAGACAGACTGGCAATTATCTCCAATAGTCCCTCACACATCTGATTGACTTCTCTGTGCTTTCATGCCGGACACTTCAAACATCACAGACGTCAAGGAAGGGGGAGGATTTGGCTGGTGGAATGAAACAAGGACTCCAAGAAATACAGCTGCCTCATCCAGAAAGCAGAGCATGTCTCAGCCCCACTGCTGAGCTCAGCCCCCAGGTTGTCACCTGCACACCCAGGCTCGGTGGCACAGAGAGTAATCATTTGTAGATAATTAATTGTGAGAGTGGCAGAGGTGGCACCCGTGTCACTTGCTGAAAGTCAGCATGGGATGTGACCTCAGAAGGTGAAATCCACTCTTGGAGGCTCCTGTTAGGTATGGAGAGGGACCTAACATGTTCTAGGAAAATGGAACTTATACCTCTGGCATGGAGCCTGGGCAGTTCCTTCAACTGGTTTGTGCCTCAGTTTCTCCACCTGTCTCTCTTATCCCACTGAGGTTTCAACTGGGAATGACTCACACCACCTAGGACAGTACTCAGCACAACAGCCCCTTGATTTCACCCAGCTACTCAAATAAAACAGGCCTGCTTCTGGTTTCTGGCATGTAGCCATGGTACAGCCTACATCTGTGGGTCTAGCCAAAGCTCTTCTCCTCAGAGCCAGGTGGCTTCATCCATACTGCCATACTGGAGCAGGTTCTGGCCTGCCTGTCCCCACAGCTGTGCTCAGTCACTGGCCAGAAAGGTGTTCTGCATGGACCAAAGCAGTGGTAGGGAGCACGTTAATGATGAGAGAGGATGGACCAGTGTGGGACAGTGCCCTGGCTCTATTAGGTACTAGTGTAGCCATGTCCACCTCGATCTTTCTTGGGCAACCTCTACCCTGTGGGGATAAGAGCAGACCAACACAACCCGTTCCCTTCCATCCACACTGTTTCACTGTAGCTCAGGTTGCAGGTGTTCAGCTTAGGCTTAGGAAGAGCTGAGCTGAAGGCACTTCCCAGGGAATTGGTTTCAGCATCCCTATGTTCAGACTCCCCCACACCACCTGCAGAGCTCGCTGGGCATCTCTGTGGGGTGGCGGCTGCTCTCCGAGGGAATTCCTGCTCTCACAGGGGGCAGATTTCTGCCTGCGAGATGACAGCTGCTGCTAGGGCAGAGCCATGCACACCCACATGCTGCCTGAATAATGAAAACAAAACTGCCTCACTCCCACTGGATGCTGGTTTATTGCCTGGCTTGTGGTTGCTGCCATGTGACTCACTTCCAGAGGAGCCCACCAGGCACTTCTGTTGCAAAAAGGAGAAGTGATTGCAGAGCCCGAGCTGGTGTGCAGTTGGGAAAGCAGATCAATCTGCGTTTGGCAGATCAATCACTGTCTTGGGCAAGGGAATTCTAGCTGGAAGAACTCTCCTGCTTCTGGTTGGTCATTAGTAGAGCCCCCTGTTCTAACTCAGGGCCTCCACCTAACAACAGTGCTCTACTTGATTAATGCTGATTAGCCCTGCTTTGCTTGGTACGTTGATTAAAAAGCAAGGTTCATTTCCCAGGTTTCCTTCCCAATCATATTCCCTGATTTCTTTTGGCACCTCCACAGCCTCTTAATTCTTCAGTCCTCCAAGAAGCTCATCAGACAAGGACAATGTTGAGGCACTGGATAAGAAAGGTCAGATGTGAATTATATCCAAAGGGAAGCTCTCTCTTGTGCTCTGTTACTCTACATGCGAGACTAGCTGGTGGCATCTTCGCCTTAGAATGTTGTTCATTACAACTTAAAGGCAGATAAAAACCCACTATCACTCAAGATTTCCCTACACATCAGCCTTCTCAGCCACATCTGCGTGACTCCAATACCTGAAGGCACCCTACAGGAAGGCTGGAGAGGGACTCTTCACAAGAGTGTCCAATGATTGGACGAGGGGAAATGGTTTTAAACTGAGGGAAAATAAGTTTAGATTGGATCTTGGGAAAAAGTTCTTCAGTACAAGGGTGGTGAGACTCTGGAATAGATTGCCCAGAGGGGTTGTGGGTGCCCCCTCCCTCGAGGTGTTCAAATCCAGGTAGGATGGGGCTTTGAGCAACCTGGTGTAGCTGAGAGGTGTTCCTGCCCATGGGGGAGAGGTTGGATTAGATGTTCTCTAAGGTCCCTTCCAGCCTAAGCCATTCTGTGATTCCCACTGGCTGTAGCAGCAAAGGTGTCTGTACTGCCTCTTCTCCAAATGGTCAACTAAACTGCCCTAGGAATGGCTTTATAGGTTTAGACCAGGGGCCCACCCAGCCTGTTCAGTGGCTGGAGTAGGTGCACATAAATCCATGAAAACAAGGCACATACAGAGTGGCCTTGGGTCGTTTTTCCCAGCTTTGGACATCAGTGGTTCAAACACCTTCATCAGCTAGAAGCCATACCCATGGGATTTAACACCCACCAACACTTAGTTGAATCCCTCCCTGAGCTCATGCCAACTCCACAACATCCTGTGGTAACAAGGTGGGCAAAAAAAATGCACCTCGTGTGAAAAGTGCTTGCTTGTGTCTGTATCAAACCTACTGCTTGCTTGCTTTCAGAAGCACCAAGTTAGAAGGGCAGGGCAGCAATCCAACCCTTCCAGCTCTGTCCTGTCCATGATAGAATCATAGAATTGTCAGGGCTGGAAGGGACCTTAAAGATCATCCAGTTCCAAGCCTCCTGCCATGGGCAGGGACACCTCCCACTAGAGCAGGGTGCTCACAGCCCCATCCAGCCTGGGATTAAACACTTCCAAGGATGGGGCTTCCACCACCTCCCTGAGCAACCTGTTCCAGTGTCTCACCACCCTCATGGGGAAGAAATTCTTCCTAATGTCCAACCTGAATTGACCTCTCTCTAGTTTTAATCCATTCCCTCCAGTCCTATCACTAGATAGTGGGCTGCCTCAATTGTAACACCTCCTCCTTCTCCTCCTCCCCTGGGGGACCTGCTAGAAAATCCTCCATGATTTGTTTCCAAATATATGTGAGGCAGCCACTGTTTCTCCTTAGCTTGTTCTTGGGTAGATGTGCTTGTTCACACTTGCAGGGGATGGGTACGGGAGCCAGAAAGAACAACTGGAGTCAAGTAGGTATCTGTGCAAAGACACACCAAGTCAGTCCACTACAAGTTTTCCAGGCCAGGGCCATCTCTTTGATCTCTGTACAGCTTCCACCACAGCGAGCTTATGATCAGATCTTCCCTTTGAGTGTCACCATAATAAGAAGAATAAAAACCGAACAACAATCCAGTGCCTTGCCAAACATCTGCTGGGAGCTGCTGTACAAAGCCAGTGGTTTTGATCAGAAACAGCCTATTTCTTCCATGTTTGCAATCTCCAGTGGACCTCTCTAATTTACTCATACAGCCCCCACTACCATGGTAACCGAATACATCACAATCTTCCCTGTACTCATCCTCACAACACAACAGCAAAATCTGGAAGCACAATCATTCTGTGGGTAGATTCTCAGCTTGCTGGTTTACACACCAGACCCTCTCGCTGTGTATCCACCACCACTGTCCTGGATCAGGATTACAGCCAGCACGTCCAGGGCTCCTACAAAGCAGAGTCTTCCCATTTGCTCTGAAGCCAGTACCTGGAGTGAGCACCCAGCCACTCCAGGAAGCTCAGCTGATCTAGACCCAAGTCCAGCACGGGACAGTCCTCTCTGAAAACTGCAAGCCCTGAGTACCTGGGTGAAAGATGAATGGATGCGTGACTACCTTCGTTCCACCCTTACATTAATTTGCTGGGCAGAAACACCCCCAGCAATATGAAATGAGTTTTCCTTTCCTCTTCCCAGCCAATACACCCCTCTGCCCTGTGTCACAGCGTATCCCAAGGCGTTCTAACACCGGGGTACAACAGTGTGCATTTATGCCAAGCCAGCCATTCCAGCTTCGCTCTGAGCTGTGACAAGAATAGTAAATGACTAATAAGCCCTTCTCCAAAACACTGTCTCATTAAGAGTGTGTCCTCATTAAAAGGGGCAAATTTACCATAAACAATTGCATCCCTTATGCACAGACCTCAGCAGCGGCTGAGCATAACATACAACATTTACCCCCTGCTACCCAGAAGACAGTAACACTGAATG
This sequence comes from Actenoides hombroni, assembly GCA_024336885.1. Lineage (NCBI taxonomy): Eukaryota > Metazoa > Chordata > Aves > Coraciiformes > Alcedinidae > Actenoides > Actenoides hombroni. The sequence continues at coordinate 92,966,800 of WUAM01000431.1, read as the reverse complement.
CTCTGGAATTTTAACTAAACATACGATGTGGACAGCTCTCTGCCCAGTACAGCCACAGCTTCAGGGAAAGAGATCCAAATACGACGAGCTCCCTTTCTCCTTCATTTGGTGCACGCAGCGTGACCGTCCCTCCATCTGTGCTGACACAGACGAGCCCCTCCCCATCGTACAGTTGGGATGCTCAGATAATTTTAGAAATTCCATCAGGCAACTGAATATTTGGTATGTTCGATACCATTGAGCAATCTTAGGCTTCCAAATCCATTTTTGAGGTAAGCCTCAGGCACTGAAGTCCCCTGCACTGACTCAAGAAAAACCCCTTTTCTCTTCCGTCGGAACCTACCGCGTGCTCTACAAGCACATCTGACGTGCAAGTCAGTGCAACTCTGCTGAATCAAGAGTATCAGAACAGAATCATAGACTGGTGGGGTTGGAAGGGACCTCTGGAGAGCATCAAGACTAACGCTTCTTGGAGAGGCAGCTGCCTGTTGGGAGAGATTGATTTGTCCTATATGAATATAACAATGGTGTCAATTACATTCAATCTTTAAAGAAGAGTTACTCAAGCTTACAAGGATTATTAAAAAAGGGACAAGAATATAACCTCCCCTTAAATGGAGATGCATCTAAATTACTGCTCTATCTACATGATGGCCCTTTTACAAACCCCAATAATATAAAGGGGCTTTTTTATAGGCAAGAATTGGGTTCAAAGATTTTTCATCCCAGTTATACACATATTTGCAAATAACTCATTTGCTGGACAATGAGCTTATAACGAGACCGTTCCAAGCCAGATGATTGGAGAGAACCTTGATCTGCTGAAAAGCCACAGAAGTTTCAAAAGCTGATCTACAGCATAACATTTTAAATCAAACTAGGAGGAGTCAGCTCTGCACTGAAAATGTCCAGAGAACACAGTCTGATAATTACCAATTGTAGAATTAACGTGCGGCCGTAAGGCCTTGGACGGGGGAGTTTCCTAGAGCACTTAAGGGCCTTTGTTTGCAAGGTTCTTAAACACAGAATCCCCCTTTCCAGGAATGTTTACCCCTTTCCAAACCCCTTGGCACCTCGCCAGGGCCTGACACTACTGACACACACGGGCATCACTCCAGACATGTGATACCGGTAACGTCGACTTCTCTCCGAATGTTCCCCGGAGAAAGACAAATAAATAATGAAAAGAAAAGCAATTCCTGCCTGGCTGCAATTCCACATCCTCGCAAACAGGGACTCCCTTCCTTTTTGTACAGGACAGACTGCCAGCAGTTCTCATTCTCTGCATGGAGACTCGAAGTGTCCGACTATTAACGGTGACAAGAGATGAATGGGAAAATGTCACTCTCAAAGCAGGCTGAAATAATGCAGCATCTGTTCAGGTGGATTAGCACCGTTGTAACAACTGCCAATAGGTAAGTAAAACTAAGAGACATGCTCACTATAATCCCAGTTTCCTTGCAATAATCTATCCAGGAGTGAAAAAAATACTTCAATTAAAAAACCAAACCCAAAACCAAACCAAAAGGAAAAAAACCCACAAAAACCCAACCAACCAAAAAAACCCAACAAACCAAACCAACCAACCAAAAAAAGCCACAGAAAACCACAAACAAACAAACAAACAACCCCCAAACAAACAAAAAAAAACCCACCATGAGAAAAGCTTGCAGAAATCGGTTGTGTTGCCTGATGTGACATTAATTAGGAGACCCTTGGACAAGAAAGTTCTGTGGTCTTTTGATTTGTTCTCAGACATAATGTTATACAAAAATGACTCTATTTATTCTTTTTCTTCCACCACCCCCCCCTTTTTTTTTTTACTTTAATTTTACATCTTCAGATGTTCCAACTCCACTCTGGTTCATTTCCTGCCTTCCTCTTCTTTACCTTG
>WUAM01000431.1:92938671-92964806 GCA_024336885.1 Actenoides hombroni | reverse complement strand
CTGAACAACCCCAACTCTCTCAGTCTGTCCCCATAGCAGAGGTGCTCCAGCCCTCTGATCATCCTGGTGGCCCTTCTCTGGCCACGTTCCAGCACATCCATAGCCCTCCTGTGACAGGGGCTCCAGAACTGGATGCAGGACTCCAGGTGAGGTCTCACCAGAGTGGAGTAGAGGGGGAGAATCACCTCTCTTGACCTGCTGGCCACGCTTCTCTTGATGCAGCCCAGGATACGACTGGCTTTCTGGGCTTCAAGAGCAAAGATGTGATAGGTCTTTGGCATTGCTGCTTTAGGCTCCTCTTGTTCCAGCCAGGGAGCCCTACCTTCGCACAGAAACAATTTTGTAGCTTATTGGAAACCGTTTCAATAAAACAACCAGTGCTAAAGAAAAAAAAAAAAAGATCCCGTCACTGCCTCTGTTTCACAATAAGAAAGTGGAAATTCAGAGTATCTTTAAAACACAACCAAGTAAATAACAATTTGGCATCAAGAGCGATGAGTTAATCTGACATCTGAATATTCACCACTATTAAATAAGATGAAGACTTGCCTCCTTCAGCTCTTATGTAAATAGAACTCATCTGCGATGCAGATTTTATTAATTAACTGGCAAATCGAGAAAACCCCAACAGGCTGTAATTGAACTTCACATTGATGATAGATGAGGAGACACTTACAGGCCATCCGCTGTGTCTGCACAGTCACTGCTGGAGCTGCTGCCATCCCCACCCATCTTCACAGCAGAGACGCTGCCCCATCTTGAGCAGAATCAAGAATGTCTGAGGGGCAGCTGCCCGGAGCTGGTGGGATACCTGGCACATTTGCCTCCTGAAGCACCCTCTGATGATGATATACCCTATGGAAACACACCCAAGGCTTAAGGCAAAGCACGCAGACTGGTCAGATATATCTGGGTCCCAGTGGTGACTCCCTGCTGGGCAACATGGGCAGCGGTGCCAGGGTGGCCCGCGTGGGGAGAAGACAGCCCTAAAGCCCTGCAGGAGCACTTGCCCTTCTCTAGCAAGGTGGCACACAGCACAGCCCTGCTGGAAGGAGATTGAGGCTTTATTGATGTAAGGGGAGAAGGGATGAGCCAAACAACCCCCTGCATGGGTGCTTTGCAGTTCTTGGTGGGGAACTAATTTTGCTTTTATTTTGGTAGAGGAACAGCGAGGCGGCAGTGAGGTGCCCACCCTCAGAGCTGCTGAAGCCTGGGTTCGTCTCAGCACGGGAAGGGGAAGTGGCATTTGAAATGCTGAGATGTGAGAAGAGTTTCATTATTGCTCTGGATGGCCCCTTCATTAGAGGAAAACAAGGTATTTAATGAAGGGGAAAGAAAAGAGGAGCTCCCCACTGTGTCCAGAAAGGCGTCTCTTTTCAGCTTTGCTTCATTCCTCTTATTTACTGGAATGAGGAAGGCTGGGCCTGTCCAACCCTGTAGCACACAGTCCCTGGGTCTCGTGAGGGGTGCTCCAAGGCCACCAAGATCTCCCTGCAGAGAGCAGCTCATGAGTGCAAACCCCCCTGGGATCCCCAGCATTGGGTACCTCCTTGTGCTCCCACTTAGGTGGTCAGAGTCTGGCCTCGTGTGTGGACATGGGGTACTGAGGTCTAACCCTCTCCAACAACACACACTTCAAGTGCTACACAGCCAGCAATTCAGTGCCACTTCCTTGCTCTCCAGGAGAAACTGAGGCATGGGAGATGTGTTATCAACATTTGGCATCGAGTCTGAAGACCATATTTGATTAAAGGGCACAGGGGACACTCCCCCCCATGGCTTCCTTGCAAAGTGCCCCTGGATTGCCAGGGAAGGGCTTGGTTTCTCATGGCTGGCTTAACCCAACACAGGATTCTCACGTGAAGCTAATTCCTCCCAGGTGGCACCAGTTATTTGCCAAGATAGATTTGCTCTCTCAGTTATGCCCCACAAAGTTTTCAGCATGGAAAGGCAGAATCTCTTTTCTTTCTCTTCCTCCTTTCCTAGTAATTGGGGGTATTTTGGCAACACGTCAACAGACTTCAGGAGTGGAACCAGCTCACATTCCCTTTGCTGGGATGACTCTAGCTCTACTAGGAATTGAGATGAAAGGAAACTTGCTTTCATCCCAGCATAAGCAGGCAAGAATTGGAGCATGAACAGAGAGAAGACAAGAAGAGAAGCAAGCACTGATTTTATTCTGAGTGTCTGCACCTAAAGCTGTCCTTAATCACCACTCATGACTCATAGCCATTTCTTTCACTGGGAGCTCCAGACAGGGTAATTTTGTTTCTGAGATTCACAGGCACATTGGCTGGAAGGGACCTCTGGATGTCTCCAGTTCAACCACTTGAGCTGGATGTCTCCAATTCAACCATTTGCTACCTGAATTCTCTCAAGATCCCTTAGGACCTGTCCTGTTCCCAAAGTGATTGGCTTTGAAAGTGTGCTGAGTTGAGAGAGCTTCCTGCAGTGAAGAACATGTTGAAGAAGGAAGAGTGGTTTCAGTGGTTGCTTACTCTCTTCACTGCTCTGTAAAACTCCCCAGCCCAGCTTCACTAAGCCAGCTGTACCAGAAGATGAACTCCGGGACCTGTGTGGGCCACAGTTCATGGAAGACAGAAGGAGGAGGAGATCCACAGGATCTCAGGAGACTGAGTAAAACAAGAGGACAGGAGATGTTGCTTGCGGAAAGCAGTGAGGTTCAAGATAAGGTCAGGAGCTGGAGAGGAACCGTGTATGAAGGGTGGATAACCACAGACTCAGACCATCAAACCCAGCCATCATCCGACTTTAATCATTTTTTCCTGCCTGATTCTCTGCTGCAGCCAGAAGCTGGACTGAGGTTTGCCTGGAGACAGGATCTGAATCTGCTCTGAGACCTTTTGCCTGTTCTGTCTGATTCACCCTGAGACACAAGTGCCTTCATCTTGGGCCTTCGTGTGTTGTTTACAAGACTGCAGAGACCACAGCCCCTTCTCAGCCCCATCACTAAGACCTTCCAGTGACTTCAAAGCGAAGGTGCAAGTTTCCTGTAAATTACATTTCCAGCAAGTGTCTCTGCTAATTAAAGATTATGAAACGAATTTACCATTGCTTCAATTAAAATCCATTCACAGCTAATACCTTCCTCTTTTCCAATGTTATTTATTTATTGAGGGTGGGGAAGGAAGGAACCGCGCTCGGAGTCTCCAGAAGTTCTCTGGATTTGGAACAGATTCGGCTCTGCCTCGTTACATGGAATAGGTCCCTGGAGAATGCAGGCTGATTGCAATCTAATTTATGGCATTCATCAACATATGAATTAATGCTGGGGTCTCAGATATGAGATCTCTCTATTTCCCCCTCTCTCCTCGCACAGGCTTGGCAGCTCGACTCCACTGCCATGCTCCCTTCCCTCCCAGTACTAGTTCTTCCCTTCATTAAAGTATCAGCCTTGGTTTTGGTTAAGAAAGCTTGTTTGTAGTGACCAAACTGGGCATCTCACCTGGCTTTCTGTGAATTAAAGTCAGCAGAAATCAAGGAGGATCCAGGCCCTGTTTTGAGTAAGTCTGGGATCTGGTGCTCAGCTTCTGTGTGCCTCAGCTTCCCTGTCTCTGCCACAGCGACGCTGTTCCCAGCGTCCCTCTGAAAGCCACGGGAAGAATAAAAATACACGTGTTCTTTGGAGCCCTGCAGGGAAGTTTGCAGAGGGCTTTTGTGTGTTTTACTATTGCTCCTCTGTATTGTTCTTGTCTTTGACCTTGGACTGAGCTGAACGAAAACCATAACCAAGCAAAGCCACTTGCATTTCAGGTGCATGTTGGACACTTGTTAAAGAAAGCCTAAAACTGCAAAGTCTTCTGATAGCAGCCATTAACCCATACGGTGACTGAAACCCGGGAGCTGTTGACAAGGTTATAAATCATCAGCAGTGGTGGATGAAGGGCCACGTGTCTGCTCTCTGCCTAGAGGCTGGTGCGGGAAGAACACGACAGCAAAACAAATCTCAGGCCAGAAAGTCAGTGTGCAGCACGCCTCGGGGCAGGAGAGGCAGGTCTGGGAATAGGAGGTAGATATGCAGAAGAGCAGAGCTTATTCAGCTATTTAAAGGGGAATCTTTTGCTTCTTCGTCGACATGAGGAGGCTATAGCTGTATAGGGTAATGGTGCAGACAGGTATAGTCTAGGACAGGAACTATAGGCCTATGATCTCTGACTGTTAGAGTCAGGCTTCCTTTCCTTGGAGGATAACTCTACAGACAGAACTGGTTTTGAGATAGAAACCTCAGAGTCTGCTCTCTCTCACAGGTCAGATCCCACAGTCACCTTCAGAAGGTCCCATTCGGAAGAAAAGGTCCACGTGCAATTTCACTGAAGCTCAGCACCACCATGAACGTAGAGGTTGTTGTCCCATCTCTCACCTGTTCTTCCTCAATTGTCCAAATGTGCATGGACTTAGTGGATGTGCCTTAGTTTTGTCTCATCTCCCTGATAAAAGAAACGAAGCATGTGAGGTCATTTTTACAATAATCTGTAGATTATTGTTGTCCATCAAAAGTATGAAAAAAATGCTCCAGAGAAGAAGGAGAGAAGAAGCTCTCTGTGCTTGATGGGACAGAGAGAGACGTGGACTCTGACTGTAGTGAAGAGGACTCAAGTTGCTTTCCCTAGGAAAAGCTACATCCTGACATCAAAGGACAAGAACTGACTGCATAGCTCCTCACTGGTCAGAGACCTCCTTCATCCATGGAACAGCAGGTTCAGCCAGAGGAACATGCAATACAATCAACAGTTTGGAAGCCAGGAGCTTTGGTGAACTGTAAACTATTTGATGTGACTTTAGTGGACATTTAATACCTTCAGAGTAGTAAAGTGCAGGAGTCAGGGGACTGTGTCTCTGTGTGGTTAACAGCCTACGCAACAAAATCATGCCCTGCTCATTATGAATGTCACCTTTAGTCATACTTAGGCCTTCCCCTGACATTTCAACTCCTAGGACATTTCCCTGGCCACATTTCTCCTTGGCAACATCAGGCAGGCAGACTGGAAAATACAACACGCGGCACTTTCATTGTAAGAGAAAAAGCTGGAAGGGAAGCAAGCACACCTCTGGTTGCGGGTGGGTTAAAAGTGGTTTCCATACTTGTTAAACACATCATTTTGACTTTTGCTGGTTCTGCTCCTGAGTTTATCCTGTCCCAAAGTAATCAAGCGTTTTGCTGCCACTGCCAATCACAGCTGTCTGCTGCTGACAAGAGAAGCGTTGCTGTTGGAGCATCACAGGGTGCTTGAGGCAATGTCCCTGCTGAGACACAGCAAGGCTCAGTCCAGGCTGGAGCTTCTTCATGCTCCTGTCACTCAGTTCAGGGCTCTCGCAGTTCACTAGGAGTTGGCTGATCCTGTCTGACCTGAATAGGAAAATGAGGTGCTATCATCCAGTTTCAACCTTCAGTCCAGAAGGGCTGAGCCCACATCTTTCCTCTATTCCAGCACCCACGTACCTATGGCAGCTGGATGCTCTCACGTGTGATCCACCATTTGCTTTGGAGCACAAGGCAGCGTGACCCACTTTCATTCCACTCATTGCATCTGGTGCCCACTAGAAGACAAACACAAGCTAACATTACAGTCCCCCTCTGCCATCAGCTCCTTTAACGTCACATGCCTGGTGTGGCAGGGACGGCCGGGACACGGTCCCAGGGGTTGGTTTCCCACCTGTGAGTACAGGCACAGTCTGCAGACCCAGTTAAAACCCAAGCAGGCAATGAGTACTGGGAAATAGCGGGTGAGGGTTCAGAGAGGTGGTGGGGAAAGGGCACAGCTGGAGCACAACCTGCAATGCAGAAGCGAGCGCTGCATCACCTCTCGGATACGGCAGCAGATTAATCAGGAGTCACGGGGTGTATTTGTAACCTGCCTGGCAACCCAGCTGCGTTTCATACATTCAACTCTACTCAGCTCTTCTTCCACACCTGAAATACCAGCGTGACTTTACAGGTCCCATGTTTGAAGCAGGTGCCTGCTCTGGGAGGAGAAAACCCTGGAGCAAAGACTTTGTGAGGGACGGACAGCAGAGCTCCACACTCCTACACGTGTGTCTGTAGGGGAACGGGAACGAGAGTTTGGGGAGGTCTCTGTTTCTGTACCTCTAGTTGCTCTGAGGAAGCACAGTAGAGAAGCAGGTAAGTTTTCCAATTTGCCTTGCTCAATTCCTTCACCTGCACCTTACCTCTGCCATTGTTGGCATTTAAAGGTTCCTCCTGGAGCCCAGGCATTGACAGGTGGGCGGACTCCTCAGTCCTGCCCCTTCAAACTCTCTGAAGGCTCAGACAGGGTTTGCATCTACGAAGTTCCTTCTGCATTTTGCATGAAAGAAACAGCTGGTGACTTTTTAATTTAGCTCAACATATCCAACTGAGATGGAGGCAAAGACATAAAATGTAAAGACTGCCAACTTCTCCTTCCGGATCCCTTTGAGAGGCTCTGGGAGGTGTTGGATGCCAACAGCCTGGCTCACCTTCTCACTCTATTTCAGGATAACGAAGGGAGGGGACATGGAGAAAACCAGCACTTTTCCACCTGTTGGGATGAAGCCTTCCTGTTCTGCTTTGCCCACGTGTATCAGATTTACCCACAGATAACCCCTGCAAAGAATTTTCAGCTATTTTTACCTGTTGTGTGGCCAAACAGCACTTTCTAGAGATACAAACCCAACATGTAATTCACTCTTCCCACCTTCACCTCCACTGCAATTGGTCCTGTTGGCCTGGGTTTGTTTGCCTGGGAAATGCTCCCCTTTCTTTCACGAAGCAAGCTTTTCATGCTGGGGTTTTTTGCATGCCTTCAGCCTCTCAAATCCACTGAATAAGCCAAGCTGTCCCTGAGCACACAGAGTTAAAACCCCACTTTGTTTACCAGAGGTAGCAGATAGGGAAGAGTCCTCCTAGGCATTGCACTTAATACGGCACGTTCATGATGTCTTTTATTATTATAATCTGACTGTCTTCAGCTTTGGGAACATGAATAATACAGCAACAAAAAAAAAAGCCATATCTTTTTAAAAAGGTGTTTTTATATATAGCTAGATAAAGATAGCCTGCTCTGATTCATCTGCCAAAACCTGCTGCTGTTCCTTGTTTGTTTGTGGGTTTTTTTCAAGCAGAAATTGCTGGGCAAGAGGAATGCCAGGAATGGAAATCCAGGCTAAGCCTTTATTTCACATCTTCTTGTCACGCAGGAAGGTTGCTGACAAAACTTTGGAACAGGTCTGGAATTTGGTTGGAAAAAAAGTCGCTGCTCCAGGGTGTAGGGCAGCAGCCAGGCACAGCCAGGCAGGGAGACAGGGAAGAGCATCCAACCATCTAGAGGTGGATGAAGGTCAGCACGCCTCATCCATGGGAAAGCTGCAGAGACTGGGACACGAGCTGAGCAGCCTCCACAAGCAAGGCACTGGATATGAATGTGGATGTCACCCTGCATGGCTAAAATCTGAACGGCTTGAAGAAGTCCTGTGAAGACCATTTTTAACTTATGCCAAAGAAGGGCATAAATCTTTGCGCTTCTTATTTTACTGAAGAGGTTTGCTGGGTCTTTGGTGGGGATCAGGGTACAGTGTCAGCAGCCAGTGCAGAAACGAGACACACAAAAACCCTAAGACTGAAAAATGACCCTTGGGCAGATGAATGTCTTGCTCAAAAGTACGGATGGACACGTTGCTGCTGGAGCTGCACCTCCTGATGATATTCTCGGGCTACTTCTGGCTAGCACTCAGCCAGGGCAAGACACAAAGCCTTCCTGTGCCATGACACACTTCACACCAATGAATTCCTACACTCCTACAGCTCAGTTTGCACTAGTTGTTGCTACATCCACAGCCCGTTGCCTTCACATCCCTTATGTGTCACAAAGGAGGCCACGCAGCCAGCAGTGAAGCTGGGAGCAGGGTCAGGTCTCCAGCCATGGTGTAGCAGCCGGGCTGCAGGACAACCTCGGGCTTCACCTTCTGTAGAAACCCTGGGATCTGTTCCCAGTCACAGACAAGAAACCAGACTTCTCAGGGCATCACTTGTAATGTATCAGAGCAGTTTTTTTCAGCTCTGCATGGACAGCAGCATTATCAAAGCCATGTCCCAGTAGTCAGTCTGATCCTGCTTGTATGGAAATAAACCAGCAGTGCTTTGACTGGAGCTACACAGAGAGTAAGCCATAAAATAAAAATACTAAGGAAAAAGCTGAAACAAACACTCAACATCCAGCATGATGGGCAAGACCTTTCTTGACCTACTAAAACATTATTTGTTCTTGTTCCTAGGGGCCAAAACACCGTTCTTCTGCATGAGCTATGTCATTGGCTATGTGTATATCCCTAAATTTAATTTGTCCAATTGCATTAGGACAAGCAGCTAATTCTGAAATTCATTTTGCTCCCATAATCAACCCCTCTGCCAAATGGCATTTGGGTAGAATCGTGGAGATTGTGATTTTTATTTAAAGTGATTTATTGAAATCATTAACAATGTTCCCTAAGTGGAATCCATGGCAATCCTTTTAATCTTCCCCCCATCACAGCAATGCAAACATTTTTTTCTTTTAATAATAGGGAGTTTGAAATATAAGGTTATTAAAATCCACACTTATATTTCTCAGTGCTCTCTCCCTCTGTAATGGGATGGAAACAGTAATCGTGGAAATAAAGCCTCCCTTTCAGACGAGAGAGGCAGAGAGTGTATAATGAACAATTAAGCATTTATTTAGTCACTTTGAGCCGATAGGGGTGTTAATGAAAATGAAAGAGGCCAACTTTACTATCACTGCAGGGAAATGAGAAAGGTGGAGGCTTGGGTTTGGGTTGGGGTTTTTTTTATTATTATTGTAAGCCCCTTTAATGACTTCAGCACATGCAGCAGACCTCAGAGCTCCCCCAGGTTCTTTTCCAGCCTCTCCCCAGTGCTCAGTGGAGGTCTAGCAAGCCAAGGAGGGCTGCCCTCTGTCCTGCTGGAGCGAGGTCCGGGCTGCTGTCACCTGCTGGCTCCAGACAAGCAGAGAGCCACCAGCTGATGATTTGCTTCATCCTCAGACGTGCTGGTTCCCAGCCACGCATTTCCCAGTGAGCTGGGTGTGGGGCATGGGAGACGGAGCTGTGCCAGCTGTGCCAGTTGTGCCAGCTGTGCCGCAAGCCCCTGGTCATGGGGACCAGGACAGGGTTGACCAGCCAAACCACCCGGGCAGTCCGGGCAGGCTCTGTGAGCAGGGGTCTGTGGGTCTCAGCTTCCAAGGGTCCCCAAAGCTGAGTGCAGGGGCTCAGAGACAGCCGAGCGCCGCAGCTCCTTTGGCTGGCATGTGCAAAGCAGCGGGGAGGGGAAGGTGCCAGCCAAGTCTCGGTACGTTCTCCCTTTGTTTGGAAATGAGAAAATAACAGTTGGCTGATGGTATGGCAGGAAGGAAAGGGGTGTTGTCACTCTGGTTTTATAGGTCGGGAAGCAGTCTCCCCCCTGCAACCCCGTTCAGACGTTCATTCAGCTGGTTCTTGTTACCTCTGTTTGGGGTGTTTTAACCCATATTGCATAGGGCAGAGACCCTGGCCCAGCTGCCCAGGGACTCTAACCCAGGTCTGCTTAAAGCACTGGAACATGGTGAGGACCTTAAGACCTCCAAAGCCACAGCATCCCCTTTTGCCCTCAGTTCCTCTGATTCATCTCCCCAAGCACACAGACCTTTGTAAAGATGTTGCCCTGAATGACTTGGCTTCATCCCCTCCTGGGAAGAAAGGTGTCCAGTGTGGTGGGAGCCCACCTGCAATGGTCGAACTCAGAGCCAGCCACAGGGGTGGCTCAGCCTGGACCATTCACTCTCCCTTTCCCTCTGGTTGATGCACTGGTGCCATGGCAACTGCTAACACCAAACAGCTGCAGTGAAAATACAGCTTCAGAGCAGCTTCAGCCCCCAAGGACCAGTGGGCATGTCCTGGGGGTTGTCCTCTCCTCCTTAGGGACTCCACCAAAGGATGTACCTCTGAAGCTGGACAAAGCCAGACTGTTCTATGGTACACCTGCACAGGGTCCAAAACTCAACTTACCTTGAAAAATTCTTATAAAAATATCATCTTGCCATATTTTTCCCCCTGGAAGGATAAAATCTGGTGTGGCAAGACTCGGAGTCTAGAAGAGAAGCTGTTTACCTTTAACTCCTGTCTCCTGCCCTGGCCCTCAAAGCATCCCCACAGCTTCATGCTCTGGAGGCAGAAGAGCAGCTCCAACCCCAGACAACATGTTGCTGGGACAAGGAGGACATCAGGACATGTCCCATTGCAGGACATGCCTCCATGCAGACACCCAGATGTGTTTCTGTAACCAGTCACAGCTCTGTCGCTTGTGAGAAGAAATTTTAGGCTGCTGTAAAATGGTCCTGAGGAACAGAAGTCACTGTGACCTGGTCCATGCCCCCTCCAGGGCAGGGTGGGGGGGGAGAAAGGGGGGCAGAAAAGCTTTTTCCTCCACATTTTCTTTGCTGCTGGACTGTACAATCTGACCTTCACCTGCCTGAGTCCTGGTGATTTTGTTGTTAAGGGAGAGATGTTGCCATTTTATTCCATACACTTCCAACCCTCAGGCATCTGGCAGGGTTGCTGCTGGCTGGTAACACACACACATAGAAAAAAAAAAAAAAAAAAGTTAATCTTTTGCTATTATTTCTCAGAAGCTCCATTTGGCAGCATTTAGGCCTAATGTGGTGATTTCTTTACCCTCATGACAGCTATTTCTTACATGGGGAAGCTGCACCAGAAAAAAAAAAAAAAAGAAAGAAAGAAAAAGTAGATGTGAAAAAAGGAGCTGTGATTTATTTTCACCTCCAAATATAGAAAGACGATTTCCCCCTCTCTCTTCCTCCTCTTTAAATAAGTCCCGGTGCCTTCAAAGGAAGCCAGCACCCCGCTGAAATCCCATTGCCAAGGCGGACGCGATGTGTCTGTAGGGAACCCGGACCCCTTTCAAACCCTCATCAAGGTGACCAGGGACGGGCTGGCTCTCACCAGTTCCCACAGACAGCTAAGCAGGGGTGGGAGATGGCGAAGCAGCTCGACCCCAAATCCTCCGGGCTTTCTGCACATCAGGCATCCCGCTGATGCCCAAACTTCTCCGGGCGGAGGCCGGGGATGGGGAGCAGGGCTGTGGGAAGCCTCTGTCCCCCGGGATGCGGGCGGAGGGATCGCTGCTGCCCGCCCGCCTCCCGGCAGCTCCCGCGATTTGATTGCTCGCTGCCGCCGGCGCGGCTCGCAGACAAAGGCTGCGCTCCCCGCTCACGGGAGGGCTGGAGCCTTGGGGGGGGCGGGGGGGGGTCATCCCCGAGGGGTGACACCAGACCCGTCCTCAGAGCCGCCCGAAGCCGGGCTACCGCCGGGACACGCCGGCCGTGCCCTCCGCACACGCGTGTTACCCGCACACGCTCGGGCTGCTCCCCACCTTCACCTCCTCCTCCTCCTCCTCCCCGGGAACGGATCACGGCACGGCTTTCGGCACCGAAAGGATTAACTCCCCGGGGGTTGAGCCTACGCTCCGGCCACGCATCGCCCGCCGGTTTCCCAGCCGGGAGTTGTGGAGCCGATTTCCCGGCGACTCATCCCCCCGGGCAGCCGGGAAGAGCGAGCTGGGCTGTGGGGTGAAGGACCAGGAGGGGAAGAGGGGACGGGGAAGGGTCCGCACACCCCCTCCCCGCACGCATGCCCGCACCCCCCGCAGCTGACGGGCAGCGGCACCGGCTCGGCTGCCGATGGCGGGGAGGTCCGGAGGGAGCCGAGAGCTGAATAAACCAAGCCGGAGCATCAGGAGAGCGGATCGCTTCATCTCGCACAAGTCCTTAAGGTAAAAAACCCGCTCCTCGTTCTCAGCTGCCCTTCGGAGACCGGGCGCTGGGCTCGCTGCTGTCGCGGTCGTCGTCCCTGAGTCTGGTTTTGTTTTTAAAGGAATCAGCCGGGAGATGCTGGCAGAAGAAGTTGCTGAGAGGCAGGCTGGCGTGGCCGGGAGCTGCGTGCCGCCGGCTCTGTTGCACACCGGGAGCAGCTGAACTTTGTGGGGTTTCAACGGAGATTTCTCCTCGGCGGACACTCCGGGGAGAGTCCCGGCACCGCACACCTTGCTCCTGCTGTCACCCAGACCGAGCCCAGGGGACAGCAAAGGGCGGGGTGGGGGGACATTCCTGTCTCTCCAAGGACCATCAACGGGTGAAGAGAAGCTGGAGAAAGGCAATTTATCTTTCTTTTCCAGATGACTGAAAATACCTACAGGATCCAGTCTCTCCAGCTTCCCTCAGTGAGTAGCAGCAGTGAGACATGGCTGAGGAACAAAAATGATATCGGTCAAAATCATTCCAGAACCTACTTTTTCCCAAGGAACTTGATGCCCATAGAGGTTTGCTGCGGGCACTTGACGGAGTGAGGATCGACGTACCACAGATGCATCCCTGCCAGATCGTGTAAGAATTTGCAAATGAGAAACCTGCCCCAGCAAGACCTCCTCTGCCCAGTTTGCAGTACATGGTTTGGTGTAAGCACAGCAATTCTTGCCTCTTTCTCACCCTTTTAAATCTCTCGGGCTTGGAGATCTCTTTCCTCATTGCAATTATGATTATTTGCAACATCAGTGCCATCAAAGATTGGAGCACTTTCCTCTCCCAGATCCTCCCCAGCGTTAACAAGACTCTGAACTTAGTACAGCAAGTGGAAGCCACCACCAGCTCGGTGGTAAGTGTCCTTCAGGACCCCGAGCAGGACAACTACCTGTCCAACAGCCAGTCCATGAACTCCAGCAACTTCACGGCTGGCCTGGACCACTTGTTCCAGTACTCGTACTCGGACAATGACCAGCTTTACAAGGAGTACAAACCCCCTCCTCGAGACGCCATTCCTCTGCCCAAGGCCGTCCTCTACCTTCTCATGGCAGCCCTGGTGGTGGTGGCAGTGGCGTATGCCATCGTCGGGCATCTCATCAAGGACCTCGTTCATGACTTTATAGGTGAGTGCGGGCATCACGCGGTGGGTGCGTGGGGTCAAAAAGAGCCTGGGGATGCTGGCTGGCATCTCTCCTTTGATTTGGGAGGGTTTTTAGACCAAGCCTTGACCCTCTCACATTTCCGAGAGTGTGAGTTTATCTGATGTGCTGGGTTCTCCAAACTGAGCTGTGTGTTGATCAGCTTCCCGGAGAAAATCCTTGGGTTTAGCCCCCTTCCTAAAGCAACAAGGCTTGTGCGTGTGCGTGTGTGTGTATAAACGTGGCTGTGCCTGAGTCTGTGCTGCTGGATGATGGTAAAATCCATTGGCTGATTTCGACTGAGCTTGGATTAGAGAGCTCCAAAATGAAAAGTTTCACAGCAACAGACACCTGAGCACAGGCAAACAACCCGATAGTGCGCAGAGCAAGAAAAGCTGCCGGATGAGCTTCACCTCTTATCAGACACCAGTGAATCCACAAACTCCTAGGAAACACAGCTCAGCAGCCTGGCTCCCTTGTACAGCACCTAGCACGAACATCGCAGCCTCTGCAACAGATCTGTACACTGATAGCCCAAAGAGTGGGCATTTTTAGGAGGTTTGGCTTCCCAGCTCTTTCCTTTCGTCTTGTTGCTGATGAACGAGGTCCCTCGTCATCGGGGACGAGAGCGCAAACATTCTGCTGGCAGCAGCCACCGTGGGCAGGCAGAGGTGCAGGCAGAGGTGTTTGGCTGCTCAAGGCAAAACCTCAGTGATGCTCTTGCCGTTTGCCCTGTACTTTGTAAGGCTGGTTGTGTCAGGGAGAGCAAATGTGCCCACTTCTCTTCTGAATCCCTGGTACTTTTGGCCCCCACACCCCCAACAGCCAGCTCGCCATGATCTTTTGGGGGACAGGGCCCTGCTGTGGGGATCTGGTGGCAGTTTTGCAGCTTGGATGAGGGGCCAGGAGGGAACCACAGCGGGATTTAAGCTCCTGGCTCCTGCAGATATGCATATCCCCCTGAAAGCTCCGGGGAGCAATACCCTCTGCGGAGTAGCGGGGCTGAAATCCCTTTGCACACCTCGTACTCTGAGCCTGCCCCCAGCCAGGGATGAAGCCCTGCAGGCTCTTTCTCTGCAGTGGGAGGGAGATCACACTCATCTGGGGCAAAATTCACGTGTTCATCCATGATTCTCCTTTATTTCCCTTCTCCTGGGATGCAGGAGAAAAACAACAGCCAAAACTCCGAGCGGTGCCCGCAGGGCGGGCAGCACCCATGCCTTGCTGATGGGAGGGCAAGCCCAGTCCCTTGGGCAGAGGGTCACGACCAGGCAAGGGACAGCAGATCTGGGACATAGACATACGGGGAGGAGGTATTTAGGACAAGAAAGGTCGAACTTCCTGGCAGGCAGCTGTGCTCGGGGTCTTGCACGAAGCTCAGCCAGGAAAATGGCAGGGAGCTGCTGCTGAGAAGTCTTTCTTCATCCCAGCTGGAAGGGAACGGATACTGTCTTAAAGTGTTAAATATAACACTTAATCAGCAGCTTACTGGGGCTGTAACATCTCCAGTCTCTGTCGCTCATCTGATTTAGCTTTACCTTCCCAACAAAGGCAGGCAAGAGAGACAGCACCTAAATATACACATGCTCCTGCCCCGAGATGCTCAAAGGACCAGGTCAGAGCAGGACAGAACCACCCCCAAGGTGGGAGCTTGTCTACTCACAGTGTTCCCCGCAGAGCAGACACCCCTGCCCCAATTACTGGGGTCCCTGGTGCAGGAGAGCATGGACGTGTGTGCTCAAAACCACCCCCCGGGTGAGTACTGCAGAGCCGGGCCAAAATCCACATCAGTGTCGTGCCCCCCCAGGCACAAGAGAGGCTGAAGCCACGGGTGGAGGCACTTGTGCCCTTGCCATGCTATTTCCAGCTTGGCACCGATGCTCCCTGGTGACCTTGGACACCTTTTGCTTTAGCCCCTGCGAGGGACGAGGTGAGCAGGACGTCCCTTCCCTCGCAAAGCCCCTCGCAAAGGGACTTCCACAGCCTTTCACAGCACCTCAGCCACCCCAGGGCTGGCCGGGCACAGGAGCAGCCCTGAGCTCTGCCCACTTTCTGCCACTTCAGAAGAAGCCCTTTCCCAGCTGAACACCTTTGCTGAGGGCAGAATGCCCTCCCTGCCCCATGGGGGTGGAAGGGACACCTCTCCAAGTTAGGACCAGAAATCCAGATGTGAGCTTCTGCCCCATCCAGACAGAGAGGAGAAGGCATTTCCCCCACTCCAGCAGCACCCCTCAGGGCCAAAGGCTGCCTCCAGCTCACCCTATTTAGCACTCTGGGGCCATCTTCACACCATTTATACACTTAAAATGAGCCAGTCCTCGGAGGAGAGCGGACGAGACCATGTTTGTTAACACTGCCAAGCAGCAGCTTTAAAAGACAAGGTTTCATTTGAATGAGTTTGCATAAAATGACTTCAGGGACAAGAGAGAGGGACCAAGGGATAGTAAATAAGAAGCTGGTCTATTAGCTGCTTTAACACAATGCCTGGATTTATATACTCAGCAGCAGCTCCAACCTCCGTTATTAGCGTTTCTCTGCTAATCATATTTAGAAGGATTCAGAGAGAGATGGAAATAAGATGCCAAAGGGCTGGAGCCTGTTTTGGGGAGATTAAAGTGTGAATAGTTAATCGCCACTTTAAACAGTGACTCGAAGACATCAAGGATGATTTGGACTCCTCAATAACAGCTTGTAGGACACAGAGGGGGGGAGTCAAAGCATCACCCAGCCCTGTGCATTCACGGGGACGGTGAGAAGCAGGCGCTGGGCTCGGTTCGGGGTGGCAGAGGGACTCTCGGGGTGCTGCCAAGCTCTTTCCCTGCAAGATCTGAACAGATATTCAAAACACCGACACCTCTCTCACGGCTGCTGCTTAAAAATTCAATTAGAGCTTGTCCAGGCACCCCCGGGGTGAGACGAACGCTGCTGCGATGCCCAGCTGGGTGGGGAGGAGTGGAAAACAGGAGCCTGCATCAGAAGAGAGGGAAAGATGTGTTGTCAGGGAGGAGGAAGGCAGAATTTCCCTCCAGCCAGGGTGGGGATCCTGTCAGCCCTCAACCCCCCAGAGCACCTGAATATGGATTCTTCAGCTCTTCCTGGAGACACCTGGCCAAGGAGAGCCCCAAGCACCTTCGTTTCCCTCCAGTCCCTCCCCGCTTGCTCTCAACTGCCAGAGTCTCACGTTCGCCCCTTCCCCAAACATCATCATACATCTCTGCCTGGGGATGGATGCGAGCCCCCCGAGGCGGGAGGAAGGCTCCTGCGTGAGCACAGCTCAGACCCGGCTACCAGTTAAGACAAATTGGGTCGAAGCATGTGGAAAGCAGCTTAACTGGAGAGCTCTGGAGAGCTGCCAGAGCCGGCGCTGCGGCGAAGTGCCGGCTGGGCAAATGACGAGCCTGTCGCCAACGTACCGAGCGCCTAATTACTGCAATCCTCGGGAATCAGCCCGCCCTCCCTCCTCCGTCCCCAGCAGTCCATGGAATATCGCCCTGAACATAAAAATAAAGGAGGAAAAAGGGAGGAAAAAAAAAAAATTTAAAAAAAGAAAGTTTGAGTGGAAACAAAGGTGTTGCCGTGGAGACCGCGGCGCGTGTGGTCCCCGGGAAAGCATCTCGCTGCCTGCATGGGAACCACACTGTCTGTTGGTTTGTGTGGGAGATGGTGATTTGGGGGGGGAGACCTTTGCTGGTATCACCCAGTTCAGCCGAGGGTCTCCTCCGTGTTGCTGATCTCCTGGGGAAACTTTTCCTGGCCAGGACAAGCTCGCCGACACCGGTGGGACTGTGCTGGCTGATGGCTCTGAGACTACTCAAAACCCGAAGCGGTTCTTGGAGCAGGGTCTTTTCTTTGCCCTTTTGACCCTCCAGCTGTATTTTTATTTTTCAGCCTTATCTCCACACGCCACATTTCAGGCTGCTTTAGAAAATGTGCATGAACGTAGCGTTGCTGGAAATAGCTGCTGGGTGATCCTGCAGGGACTCGGGATCAGCTTTTAATTGCTCCCGTGCAGAACCACAGGGCTCTTAGGATAACTCAGCCTCTGGCAGGGGTTGCAGATAGCATCTCAGGCCCATCACAGATGCCTTGCAGCTTCTTTTGGGGCTCTGTTTTGAGGATGATTCATTTGCCTCCCAAAGTTATTGGAAAAGAAGAGAAGGAAAAAAGGGAGAAGGTTCCCTTCTGTCTCCTCACCTCGGTGCTAACCCCCCTCCAACACTAACCCCCCTTGCCTCAGTTTCCCTTGTGGTGCATGGGGGTGCATTAGGGTTTCCTTAGCCCCTGGTTTAGGGGTGCTGATGACCAGCAGTGGCTGCCGTAGGATGGCTGTCACCAGCTTAATTCCCACTCACAGCTACTGTAACAGCAGGCAGATGCCCAGACCCTGCATCTGCCCTGGCATCGCTGTGGCTGTGGGACGGACGAGTGACCACAGTGCTCTGGCCCTGAGAAAAGCAGGCAGAGGTGGCCCCACTTTTGGACAGCTGCTTTCTCTACCAAACCTTTGAAGCATGAAGCCCAAGCAGTGAGATGGCTCCCAACACACACTGACGGGGCTCGACCGAGGCTGGGCTCGGGGATGCACCATCCCACAGCAGCATCTCCATTCCGTGGTCTAGTGATGGGCCGTGTCACGTCCCTGGGTCGAGGACCTTTCTACCCATCTGCAAGTGCTGGTCTTCCTTGAGCTGAGACAAAGCACAGCTCCCCACACTCTGGCCATCTTTACTCTGCCTCCATGGCAAATGTCTAAGGCTGGAAGATGTGGAGAGCAACTAACCACCCCCAGGAGCATCCCAGCCTCACGTGCACCACACCTGAGCCATCACCTCTCCAAGACCCACTCTCTGGAGTGGCAGCACTGACTGGCTGATGGGACTGGGTTCAAATGCAAGTTTGGTTCAGGGTTATACTGGTGCGGAGAAGCTATTTTTAAGAGAATATTGTAATTAATTGAATGCCTTTTCTATGTCATGCCCTTTCCCCAGCAGACCCTTCATGCTGCTGACAGCTGAGCAGAGGGACTGTGTCCTTACCTGTCCATTGGCAAAGCAGTGTGTTCGTGTTGCTCAGAGAGCAGGACAGTTTTGACTCGGCCAGGACGACCTAACCTAAGAAATTCCTGCAAAACAGGGAAGGAAAAACAGAGTCCAACAACAAGTTCATTTAGAAAGATGTGAATGTGGCAAGAAAGGGGGACTCCTTGTTAACAAATTATTATTGCCCGAGGTAGGCAGAGATTTTCCAGGAGAACAAACCTGGGAGATATCTGCTGATTTTGCTCATGAATAAGCAGAGTGAAACAGATATGATGTCCAGCTGCGACTGCTGCATCGTGTCCAAGACAGGAGGGATACCCTTGAACTCGTGTCTGTCAGGAGTGATTTGGCCAGAGCTGGTCCTGCCTCTCTGCAGAGCACGAGGTGATTGCTGGGTCAGGACCTGTTACAAAGAAAGAGGTGCTTCTGCTCCTGCTGCTGGGAAAAGGGCTTTTTTAGCAGCTGGTTTCACACCCAGATCCATTTAAAGCAAATAAAACTAGAGCACAAGTTTGAGAGTTCATCTTACACAGTCCCCTTTACGTTGCTTGTTTCCATCTCTGCAGGAAGTGCGAATCTCGCACTCAACGGGTTGCATTTAAATTTCAGCCCTTTCTCCCACCTCCCTCTGCTCTTCTGTTAGGAACGTCTCCTTTCCAGTGGCTGAAGTGCCTTGTGGACATCCCACCCTGTCAGCAAGGAATGCAGGGGACCCAGCCACCCCACTGGGATGAGACTGGACGTAGAGCATCCCTGTCCCTCTGCAGCAGGAGGCTGCTCCCTTCTGCCTGCACTTAAGGAGTTTCTCAGCAAGGACCATCCCTCCTGCTGCTGGTACAAGGAGGGGTAAAACAAGCAGTGAAATCTGGGCAGCCCTGAACAGTGTTTTTCTGCCCCCAAACCCCACACTGCATCCCAAGGGTTCTGCTTCCAGGGATGCTGTTGAAAGCTCAGGCGGAGGCAGGGAGGTGCAGGGGCACTTTGTGCCATGTCACTCTGCTCTTCAGGGAGAGATGATATTCCACAGCTTCTGATTTACCCAGTCTACTCTATCTCCTCTCCCCAGCTGCTTTGGATCAATTGCTCTGTATTGATCTCACCCCATTTCAGCACTTCCCACCTCACCTTTCCCCCTGCAAGACCTCAGCAGGCGCACTGAGCCTCCGCAGCACCCAGCGAGTGGGGAGCGGTGTCTCTGGGTTAGATGCTGCTCCCCCAGCCCGGCCAAGGAATTCACTTTGTCCCTTTTATTTTATCTGACACATTCATTCATCCATGCCCTGATTTTGCAGCACGTCTTAGAAGCACCTTCCAGGGGCTAGGTAGGGGCAGGCAATGCTTTTTTTTTACCTCCAAGGTGTGACCAACCTGTGTCCGGGGGTGCCTCTGCCCCAGGAGCACACCATGGGACCCCTGCTCACCCCAGCTCTGCCCCTTGGGTGTCCCAGCTCTGTGGGGTGCAGCCTGACTTTACTTACCTTCTGGCTGGAGCTTGTGTGAACCCAAAATGGACTTTGCTCCAAAAGAGGATTTAATTTCCCTCTCAGTGGCAATGGTGCCCATTTTATATTGCTCCTGTGGATCCTCCTGCCAGATGTAAGAGACGGAGGAAGGAATACCTGTCATGATGCTACCTTCAGCCAGTCACCACCATCCCTTGGCTCCCAACCCCTCATTACCTGATTACACCCCCCAGGGTTCATTATCCAGGGCTTCTAACACCTGCTAGTGCATGATGTGAGCTTGTGCAGCCCGTCCCCTGCAAAGGTCCTTCCACATCAGACCAAGGTTTAACCCCACTGGGGCCAAAGAGATGCACTTGTCCTCTGCCCTTCCCCTTGCCCCTCCCCAGACATCCCAGGGGGGACCCCAGGGGATCCTGGTTTCTCACCTGAAGGCTGAGAGGAGATGAAAGGAGAAGCTGGGAGGAGTGTGCACAGCTGGGGCAGAGCTGGTCAGCAGTTGCTGGGAGGGAAGATGAGGTTGCTGACATTTTTATGGCTGTTTCTCCAGGGTCCTGCTGGCAGGAGATTCTCCGCCGGCTCCACGGGGCCTCACTCCCCATTTCTGCACATGGCAACACGCTGAAGTTACAGGCCATAAATGGCCACAAATAACGTGTAATTGTGTAATTACTTCACTCCTTACTTACACAGTCAAATCATAAAGGCATCGCAGTAAATACCCTCTAATGACAGCCTAATTACATCTTCCTGCAGATTACCGGGTAATTAGATCCAGCAGGCTCCAGAAATAATTCCCAGGGAAGCAGCAGTTCGGATTAGCATGTACAATCCAGCCGCTCTCACCCGGGGATCAGACTGTGGCAGCCTCACACCAGCCACCTTCCCCGGGCACCCCGGCCAGCCGTGTCCCCTCTGGTGCCAACGCACCGTGACCCTTCTGCCACGGAAATGGCTTTTGCTGAGCCACCCCCCCCCGGCATGCTCTCAGAACACCCATCACACCCTCAAAACCACCCCGCTCTGCACTGGTGAGGCCCCACCTGCGGTGCTGTATCCAGTTCTGGGCACCCCAGTTCAAGAAAGACAGGGAGGTACTGGAGAGAGTCCAGCGCAGAGCCACTAGGATGGTGAAGGGAGTGGAGCATCTCCCTGCTGAGGAGAGGCTGAGGGAGCTGGGGCTTTTTAGCCTGGAGAAAAGGAGGCTGAGGGGTGACCTCATCAATGTCTATAAATATGTAAAGGGCGAGTGTCAGGAGGATGGAGCCAGGCTCTGCTCAGGGACATCCAGTGACAGGACACGGGGTGATGGGTACAAGCTGGAGCATGGGAGGTTTTTCAAGAACTTAAGGAAAAACTTTTTCACTGTGAGGGTCACAGAGCCTGGAACAGGCTGCCCAAAGGGGTTGTGGAGTCTCCTTCTCTGGAGACTTTCCAACCCCCCCTGGATCTGTTCCTGTGTGGGCTGCCCTGGGTGACCCTGCTCTGGCAGGGGGGTTGGACTCGATGATCTCCAGAGGTCCCTTCCAGCCCCGAACGTTCTGTGATGTCTCTCAAAACACCCATCACGCTCTCAAAACACCCATCCTCTGTGTTTCTGCCTTTAGCACAGTGCCGTGGTGCTGCACCCAGCTCTTGCTTCTTCCACTGCCTGCAAATGTCCCCAAGAGTTCATGGCTTGGCCACCAAATGCCACCTCCCCTTGCTCGCAGGCGTGCAAAGCTGTGCTCTGTTGCACGCAGCAACCCTCCCCCCATGGCTCCTGGGATACCTGGGGACCTGTCACCTCTTTGTCTACAGGTTATTCCCTTTCTTCCCTGCCAGGCTAGCCCCTGCTCCCACTGGAGTTTGAGGGCTGACGTCAAGGAAAGCAAGCCAAGCCCTTTAATAGTATTTGTAGGAGGCAATCTCGTTACTGCCTTCCGGATCCTCCTCACGCCAAGCGGCTGCACGGGGACTGGTGTGAGACTGGGAGGTCTGGGGGGCAGGAGTGGGGGAGGGTGCCTGGCTGGCGTGGACCAAGCCTGGGCTGCAGGGCCAGGCCGGGAAGCAGCCAGTGGAATGTTTGGCTTTGGTCTAAATCCAGTAAATCCGAGGCAAATGGAGGTCATAAAGAAGGAAAAAAAAGATCTAAATGAGCCTTCCAGGCTCAGCTGGTTTCCTCGGGGCAGGGTTGTGATGGGGAGCACGGGCTGCAGTGGGGGCTGTGGACCAGGCAAACGAAAGCTGAATGCCCCAGTTGGGTTTTTCTTCAAATAAGAAAGAGACTCTTTGGGGCTTTTTTAAAAAAAATCACCCAAAATTCAACCTCTGGTGCAGGCACTGAGCACAGGGAGGACCACAGGTCATTCCCATCTCTCTTCTGACTCCTGCAGCAGCGTCTGGACACCACTGGTGACCCAAGAAATGAGATCTTCCTCTCCCTTCACACCTGGGATCCCACTCTGGCATTTGCCATCATTCAGCCTCGGTTTTGATGCAAAACTTTTTTCTGCAGCCCAGGGAAAAGGCACCATCTCACTGTGATTGCATTTCCCTGGCTCTGCACCACCAGGCAGCCGTGTCCTCCACCAAAGAGCTGCAACTCAGGTGCCCCGTGGGCACAGAAAATACCCCATGGTGCAAAGGAGAGAGAAATGCTATTTCTTGAGAGCAAGCTGCTGGCAAATAGGTGGAGTCCCATAGAAACAACTAAACCAGGCTGGTCCTCTTGTCTGCCTCCTGGGAACCATCTCTGCTTTGGTTCGGGGGCAGTGCTGAAGCAGAAGGGTTCTGGTGGTCTACTGCCCACCACTGCTGGGTCCTGCCTGGCTCCAGGGGATCCTCTTCCCTCACCTGGGTTTCCTCACATCCCAAACAGACAATTATTTTTTTAAAATATTTCTTTTGGAAGCAGCACCACTTGCCTCCACTGAGCCGCAGCTTCTCATGCTGCAGAGGATGTCTCAGTCACATCACCATCCAGCAGCGACCACTGTATTTTGGGGTGGGGGTGGGGATATCAGTCACCCCCAGGGTTGTGAGAGTGGCTGGATCAGCTCAGAGCCACATCCTGGAGTGCCAGAAGTGCAGCCCCAAAGCAGCCCACGAAGGGTTTGAAGGCCTGAAGTGGCTGGGATACACTCTGGTGGCAGATAAGCCATGTCCCTGGCCATGGCTCCAGCCCCGTTTGGATGTCACATGGGTATTTAATCGTCCCCTCTGTTTCTGACAGCAAAAACCCGCTGTGGGAAATCCATTGCTGGAGAGCCCAGATGCACAACTTCGCTTCAGAGACACTTCATTTTCATTTTGGGGATTAGCAGGGTGATTTCATTTGCCTAAGCCTGGAAGGCTTCCAGAAACCATCAGCCTGAAAAAAAGCCTGGAGCTGTAAAGAGGAAAGACCCTGGTACCAGGGGAGCAGAGGGTGGTGAAGTGACAAGGATGGGCAAGGGACCCTCCCGGGGAATGAACACCCAGACCAAGGGGTAGGATGTAGGAAGAGGGCAGCAATTTCCCAGCCATACTTGACTCCGGGAACAGCCAGAGGTAACTGGGGGCTTGTTTTGTGCTTTTCCCTCTTCCAGACTGGATCTTTGGCCCCAGCCCAGATGACAACAGCAACAAAAGCGACGTCAACTGCATCAGCAACAGCGTCAACGAGATGAGCGAGATGCCCGAGATGTCACGGCGCCGGGACCGCCAGTCCCAGGACGTGGTCATTGCCATCACCGAGACCTCCCACTTGCCACAGCAGACGTGACCAGCACAGTGGCTGGGCCAGGAGGGATGGAGCAGAAGGATGAAGAAGAGGGATGGAGAAGAGTGTTGGAGAAGAGGGATGGAGAAGAGGGTTGGAGAAGAGGGGTGGAGAAGAGGGGTGGAGAGGAGGGATGGAGCAGCAGGCACCCTGCGGGGCCAGGCAGCGAGAGGAAGGGATGGGCAGAACCAGCACCACAGTAAAAAGCCCTTCTTGCCCTGGTTTTGCCAACCTCTAAAGACCTTGCCAGGGCAGGTGGCATCGCCCCTTCTCCTGGGCTCATCAGCTCTGCCCGGATGTCTGCCCCGGGTTTGTGACCTCCCTTTCTTCCCTGTGAATAGCAAAAAAAAAAAAAAAAAAAAGCAAAAAAAAAAAAAAAAAGGAAATGCAAAATACACCCACGAGACAAAGCTCGCAAGAGAAATGAGCCAGAGAGGAGCCAGGCGGTTTTTTGGCACAGGGTGGGGGTGGTGTAAAGGGCAAAGGAGACGAGGAGGCTGCAGGGGAAATGGGGATGTCTGCATTTCGGGGAAGAGCCCCAGGATGCAGCAGGGAGCCGGGGCGGCAGCGTGAGGCAGGGCTGCAGACAGGCACGAAAAGGTCAGAAGTGGCCCAATCCAGCCCGGGACATTAATGACCTGCCTGAGCCGTCACTTCTCCCCTTAGTTTTGCAGCTCCAGCTCACAGTCCATTTCAGCAGGGGGAGGTGACAGCCCCACCTCCCCAGGGAGCCTTCCTCCCCCATGCCCAGGGCCACCACCTTCCCTCCACCACCAGTTCTGGCTGACCCCAGCATCCCCTGACTGGGAGCACCCTACTGGGACACATCACAGCCCCATTCTCTGAGGGGAGGGCAGGGACCCACATGCAGGAAGCCTCAGCTCTTCGGGGGGAGAAATAGCCCCTGTAAGGCTGCATCCCTCAGATTCATCCCAGCACAGCCACTTCTCGCTGCCCAAGGGCATCCTTTCCCATTTCTAACTCCAGGCAGATCCTTTGCTCCCCACTTTTTAAGGGGCTTGGGGGAAACCAGCAGCAGGCAAGCTGGGGGGCAAGCTCCTAAACCGAGCATCCTGATGGTTGCATTGGTGTTTCAAGGCCAGCTCTTACCCCGCTCAGGGTTTTAAACCAGGATCTATCATATCTCTGCATACCAGCACAGAGGAACGGGGAACAAACTTGCACCTCAGTCCCAGTGCCTCTTGCTCATGAAGACCCCTTCGATCTCCACATCTCCCCTGAAATGATGGCCCAG
Source organism: Actenoides hombroni (assembly GCA_024336885.1). Classification (NCBI taxonomy): domain Eukaryota; kingdom Metazoa; phylum Chordata; class Aves; order Coraciiformes; family Alcedinidae; genus Actenoides; species Actenoides hombroni. The sequence goes on along the minus strand of WUAM01000431.1, from coordinate 92,940,325 downwards.
AGACCCAATGCCAGGAAGAGGTCAGGACTTCTGCCTCTGCATTCAGGGAGACGAGCCCTGCCGGTCCCAGTCCCAGTGCACCCCAACAGCAAGGGCCAGAGCATCATTTTCCTCTCTGAAAGTGCGTAGAGAAGATGGATGTGGTTTCAACCTCCTGCTCTGATGGCTTTCATTGAGAGCCAGTACCAGGAGTCCCACACTGGGGCTTTGTCACCCGGCAGCAAGCAAAGGCGGTATGGTGTCACCAGTACCGCCTCCTCCCAGTAACTAACCATTTCCAGTCAGACACACCATCGCTGCCACCATCATTTTTCTCCCTTTTTTTTTTTTTTTTGGGCCCTTAGTTTGTAACGTGGCTGCTCTGGCAGCTGCCAGCTGGCTCCTGCACTGGGGTTGTTGGGAGGAACTGGATAAAGATGCTGCGGCAGCACAGGGCGTGCTGGTCTGTCAGCCCCTGGAATCAGGGCTGCAGCACTGGAGCTGGCTGTGGGCTGGGGCAACTGGGAAGGTCCAGATTCCTATGGGACAGAAGATTGTACTGGAGGGGGAGTGGCTGGTTTCCTTTCAACATCTAGAGGCTGGCCATCGGGGTCACCCAGGTCCCCCTGGCCACCACTGTGGAGGGATGGAGACCACGTATCCCACACAGCCAGTGCCGTGGACACATGCCACTCACCAGGCACAACTGGTCCCCCCACGGCTGCAGGCAACAGCCCCAGCAGCTCACCTGCATCAGGGATCCATCACCCACCAGCTCCTGGCAATAAGGTGGGGGCTTCCCTGGGGATGGAGACAGCCACCTTCTCTCCAGACAGGTTCTTGTTCCTTTCCCGAGACATCTCGGGCTCCATCTGACACAGTCTGACCCCAAGGAGATGCTCCCACACCAAAGAGCAGCTCCCGCCCAGGGCCAGCGTGGTTGTCACCCAGCCCAGGCCACCGTCCTCCAAGCAGGAGGAGAAGGAAGGAGCCAAGCTCCCTCCTGTGGCCACCTGCACTGGGCTCCACTGGGCTGCTCAAGGCTGGGAAGAGGCTGGCAAGAAGCTGCCCTTGACCCGCTCACCTCCTTGGCTTCTGGAGCCAGGACCCCACTTTGAAGCCCCTTTTTCGCAGAGATCCTGGTGCTGTGTCCATGCCCTGGGCTGGCTGAGCCCCTGGGTAGTGGTAAGGCAGTGTGCATGGCGGGGGGAACCACGGGCGGTCTCCCTGAGCTGCAGGGTCATGTCTGGTCAACACCAGGAACCAGGCTGGCACTGGAGATGGTCAGGACCCCATGGCTGTAGCTGCTTTCTCTATGGACCCTGATGGAACCTGCCACGTGGTGGGAGAAAACCGCAAAGAAAGCAGCTTTCCACACCAGCTTCCTTCACATCCCCCCATCCCCACATCATTGCCATCATCCAGCACCTGCCTTCCTCGTTTTCCCCCTAATCTGGGGAGGGGAGAGCTGTTTGGGGGTGAAAGAAATGGGGCAGTAACCTCATTTGTTCTTCTCGCCCACCAGGACAGCTGCTTCAGGTTGGACTGTCTCCCCCCCAGCCCCTTCCTTGTCATAGAATCATAGAATCACAGAATGTTGGGGTTGGAAGGGACCTCTGGAGATCATCGAGTCCAACCCCCCTGCCAGAGCAGGGTCACCCAGGGCAGCCCACAC
>WUAM01000431.1:92908528-92925712 GCA_024336885.1 Actenoides hombroni | reverse complement strand
CCCCCCCCCGCCCCGTGCCGATGTACGAGTGGAAACCCCACCCCGCCGCCAAGCCCCACAAGAAGCGGAGCTGGTACCTCGCCTGGAAGTACAAGCTGATGAACCAGCGCGCGCTGCGGAAGCTGTGCCAGGTAAGTCACCCGCACGCCTACGGTGGATTACGGAGGATAAGCGACGGGATTTATGAGTCTCTGGAGCAGCTCCATGGGTGGAGGTGGCTTTGCCGGCAGCCCTGGGTGACCTGACACGCTGTGGGGAAGCACGACCTGTCCCCCACGAAGCTACCTCCAGTGGCTTCGTGCTTCTGCGGGGAAGGGTCTGCCGTGTCTGGACCGGGTCCCTTCGGCTGCCAGCGGGCCTGTGGGGTGGCTGTGGCAGGAGATACAACTTCCCAGGTGTCTTTGGGAGGATTTCAGCCAGAAACCTGACCGGTTCCTCCCTCCCTGCTGAACGCCGCAGTGCTCAGCGTGCAGTGGGAAACCGTCCCTGTTTGGTTTGCAGGCTAAGCCTGGTATAAGGCACAACAGGTGGGCAGAGAAAACCAGGCCGGGTAACAGGATCTCGCCCCCCAGAGACAGCTGGTGTCTGGGAAAGCCATGGGCCTGCTTGCTAATGCAGTAAAACGGCTAATCCTTGGTGGAGCGGGCGCTCTGGGGCTGTAGCAAGGACAGGAAGGGTTTGGCCCCGTGGCAGCGAGCTGCAGAAAAGGGGCCGTTCCTGAAATGAGCAGAGCTCGTGAAGTCTGGCACTCAGCTCCTGTGGGAGGAAGCAGGGGAGGGTTTTGCACGTGCCTGGGAGGACGAAGGCTCACGAAGGCTCCCTGGGGCAAGAAGCTGCTTGGTGCTGTGTGCCCTGGGCTGCTTGGGGCTTGGGAACAGGCCTGGTCGTTCAGGCCGGTGTTGCTCATCGTGCTGGGGGTGACAGGCTAGAGCCTGTCTGCTGTCATCTCTGTGCTTCGTGGTACTGCTGTGGCTTAAAACGCAGATGAAAATTGGGCTTCAAACATGTCAAGCAGAGCTGCAGGTATGGAGTAGCCAGTTCGAGAGCAGCTGGGCCTCAATCAGCAGCTCTGACTGAGGCAGCCTTGCTGGACCCAGCAGCTTAGTGCTGCCTTGTTCACTCTGGGTACCGGGGCTGCTCCCCCGTGTCTCTAGTACCAACCAGTGTGGAAGGTCTTGGCAGGTTGGGTAGGTAGCCTTACTGCTGGCCACCAGGCACAGCCTGCTCCTTGCCACGAGCCTAAGGCTCTGTTCGTGCCTAATTGAAAGCTTTCTGTGTAGAGATCCCAAAAGGTGCTTGTACTCCTGAGTCAACAGCAAATCAACGAGCCAAAATGCCATAGTGACATTTATATCATCACATCATCTGACTGCCAGTTTCCCACCTTCCTCTTCCTCAGTTACTTCTTGCACCCGTTTGGTGGAGATAGCAGACATGTAGCTTCGAGGCAGCAACTGGCCAGGTAGGGCAGGGATCCTTTTAGTGCCTCTCACAGGGGGCTGTGTGTCATCTCAACCCCATGCCAGACCTCAGAGAATCAAGTCTCCTAGAGCTGATAAAGGCACCAATTTCTAAGCAGCAAACTGCTTGGGGGTTGAGGGGCAAGGGAAGAGTCTCAAACCCACGTAAGACCTCTCTCAGCATCCATCAGGCTATGAGCAGCCTTCACCAACCTCTCCCCTCCTCTCCTTTGGTTGCTGTGACATCTCCACACTGAGTTTTGGGATGCTCTGGGGAGGTTGGTAGGACCCTGAGCTTGTATGGCTAAAGCTGGAAACCATGCAGAGCCCCATGGCCACCACATGCTGCTGTCACCTGTCAACCATGAAGAAGCACCTGGGTTACAAAGCTCCCTGGGTCAAGCAAAGACAAACTGCTTCAGCTGAGGCCTTGTCTTTCAATCCTGCAGCCCAGGCCAGAATTACAGGTCTAAGACCATCCTCTTGGCAGTGGCCAAGTGTGCACTTGCAGCTTATACCTGCAGGGGATTGCTTCCCAACATGGGATGTTTGTGGTCCAAGTCTTTTTCTGTTTCAGAAAAGGCCCTTTTAGCGTAGAGAATTTCCTGCTTTACTCCAAATACCAGGAAAGAGACTGAAGTTGAGGAAGAGGGGAACAAGGTGCATTCAGCTAAATGCAGGTGCCTGTACAAATGTTGTAGTCTTTTCTCCGTCCTCTTGGTCTGGGAGCAAAAAGGCCATGGGCAATGGTGATGCTCACACCAGGAGGTCCCATGGACCCCTCCACAGCCCTCTGTGCTGGTGTCCACGTGGGTTGCCATGGTTTGCTGCAGGGCTGTTCTCCGAAGCATGTGGCACGGTGCGGTTTCCTGAAGTCAGACCTCAGCTTCTTTCTTCTCTCTTTGTCCAGAGAGGTTGTGGAGTCTCCTTCTCTGGAGACTCCAAACCCACCTGGATCTGTTCCTGTGTGGACTGCCCTGGGTGACCCTGCTCTGGCAGGGGGATTGGACTCGATGATCTCCAGAGGTCCCTTCCAACCCCTCCCATCCTATGATTCTTCCCTTGGCCTTTCTTTAGGCTCACAGCATCTCCTCCCCCTCTGAATGCATCCTCTGGTTGCAGAGGCAGGGATGAGAGTAGTGGTGCTGCAGGAGAGGGAGAAGGTTAAGATTACCATGGGAGCTGTAACTCGGACTTACCAAACTCTTTGCCTGCAGACACCCTCAACCTTGATGCAATATTTTAGCAGGAACCTGCTCACAGATCTAGAAGGGGGGATATGTTGGAAGTGGGTTAATTCTCACATATCAAGAAGTCGGTGCTCTCCAGCTGATGAAAATGTTTCACCTTAAAACTCAGTCACCTGTATTTCTTTCTCTTTGCCTTTACTCGGGAAAAAAAATAGGGAAATGTAAGATGCTTGTGATTCCTTGCAAGATCTTGGGGTTCCCTGCAGCTTGAACTTGGGGGTTGTTACTTACAAGCTGCTAACGCAAAGCATCCTGCATTGCAGACAGGCGCTGTCCTCTTCCTGCTTGTGACTGTAATTGTGAATATCAAGCTGATCTTGGACACCAGGAGAGCAGCTTATGAGGAGGAAGAGGAGTCTGCACAGGACTACGGTGAGGGGCAGCATCCTGCTTTTCTTTGAAAGCAAGGAAATTGGAGGGAGGGAGGTAATTTCTTTAGGTCGGGGCAAACTTGTGACCAGCTACAGCACGAAGGATGGGTCTGTGCTTATGGGTTTAGCAAAAATCAAATAGAAAGGGCTATTCCCATTCCTGGTTTGTCTACTCAAGGCTTCAGGACATTTGGCTGCAGAGGTCTGTGTGGGGATAGTAGGGGCCAGACCTGTTGCCATTTTGGATTTCCCTTACCTGCCATCCCTGTAGATTCTGACTCATGGCTTGTTGGGCTGGCATACCTGGTGGGCATCACCTTCTGGAGGCTTGTCTGGGCTAGTGCTGAGCAGGAACAAGCCAGAGGTGCCTTGGCTGGTTGAGACTGGGCATTTCTCCCCTGTAGATGATGAGATGCTGAATGTGGAAGTCCCTAGGCACCCTGTCAGCAACAAGAAGGTCTTGGATGTCGAGGTGTACTCCAGTCGGTCAAAGGTCTACGTGGCCGTGGATGGGACAACGGTAAGCGATGGTTGCTGGCTGTCCCTGTGAGCAGAGGGTAGCTGGAGCTGAATGGGTCAAGCCTCAAGCAGCAGGTGATGAGAGCACTTTGGTGGCTGGCAAGATGGTCAGGAGTCGACCCCCCTCCTACCTGCATTGTTTTCCAGTCTGCCATCCATCACTGCCATGAGCAAAGCCAAAGTGTCACAGGAGAGAGACTTGCCAGTTGTCTGGTGACTCTGCTGTGCTGGAATGGGCAGGGAGTAAGAGGTCTTGGCACACAATTCTCATCACTTCTTCACTTGCAGGTCCTGGAAGATGAGGCTCGGGAGCAGGGAAGAGGGATCCACGTCATCGTCTTAAATCAGGCTACGGTAAAAGCATCCCCCTGTGTCTGCATTTGACTTTCTTACTGGACAGTGTTTGTCCTCGCTCTTTAACTGTTGGGTGCACGAGGCAGAGGGCAGCCAGGAGGGAAGTCCCCAAACACATTTTGTGTGTAGTTTCCAGAGCATGACATGGTCCCAGGGCATCCCTGCAGCCTTTCTCTTGTGCCTGCCTCGCTGTCCTTGGGGAGCAGGCAGGAGAGGAGTTGGGAGGTTGGATAACGCTGTCCCATGGGCATCAGCACTCTTCAAGTCATGCGTGAAGGCCCAAGGGCTGAGCTTGCCTGGGGACCAACTCCCTGACACACCAGAAAAGCACCTCATGGTGTTGCTCAGGGGGACACAACACATTGTGTTGCTCAGGTTCCCTCCAGGACAGATTCCCATCATTCTGTGTGTCCTGGCCGTATATATTTAAGATACATCTGACATTTGAATACCAACAGGGTCATGTGATGGCCAAGAGGGTCTTCGACACCTATTCTCCCCATGAAGATGAAGCCATGGTACTTTTCCTCAACATGGTTGCCCGGGGCCGGATCCTGATCTTCACCATTAAGGTATGGGACCTTAGTGTCAAAAGAAAAAGTCACCTTGAGTCGGGACACCCTAAAGCTCCCCTGGACAGTTGCCTCCTGAATGTCATCAGGCATTCCTAGAGCTAAATGTCACATCCCCCCTGGGCTATGCCTCCCTGGCTGCATCTCCTCCCTTGTCCTCTCGCTGCCCCTTGTTACTACAAATACTGCTGTGTGTGCAGCAAGGCAGGAGAGCAAAAAGCAGATGTGTCAGAGCCTGCAGCAGTAAGCAAGAGATGAGGTGGAGAATGGACATGAGGAAATATAAGGATTTGGTGGGACTCTTCCGGGTCCCAGTTCCAGGCTTTACAGGGGGAACTGTAGACTGTGCTGGTGCTGGGCTGCTGTGTGAGCAGCACAGTCCTGCTTCAGAGTTCCAGGTTTAGCTGTGTGAAGTGTTGCTGAACACGTGGCCCTGCTGCAGAACGATTTGATGTTGAGGAAACAGGAGTCTTTGACTCCTCTGACCTCCCTGTGAGTCACGATGAAACCACTGGCAGGTTTAGTGGCACAAAGACCTTGGGAACCTGCCCTTGAAGTTTTCTGGCTCAGCTGGTTCAAGGGTAGGAGTGGGCCTCATACCACTTTGGTGGTGATGGGAGACTTTCCTTGTCTGCATCAGGAGCCAGACCTCAACTGAAAGGTTGTGGATTTTTTTTTTTTTTTTCAGGATGAAGGCTCCTTTCACCTCAAGGAAACGGCCAAAAACGTCCTGAAAAGCCTGGGGAGCCAAGTTGCACCGTTCCTGAGCTGGAGAGACATGTGGACATTTGTGGGGAAGAAGGGAGGTGAGTCTTGCACAGGCTGGGAGGAGGTTCCTTTTTTTCTGGGAGAAGCCAGGTGAAGACAAACCCAGCCCATCCCCAGCTCACCATATGAGCAGGGAACAAGTCACAGAGAGCAGCAACTCCATTCCTCGGGTGAGGGAGGGGAGGGAAGCAGAGCGTGTCCCTTCAGCAGCTCGCCAGAGGCCAAGGGGAAAAGGTGCCAAGTTACCACCTGGGCTCCACGTCTGGTCATGCTTTGACATGCCAGGGATGGGCCCTTCTAGACAATCCTGACCCTGTGTCCCTCCTCCAGGGGAGGTGTACGGGGAGAAGCACGCCAAGTCCCCCGCCCTCTCAACGTGGGGTGACCCCGTGCTGCTGAAGACTGAAGTTCATCTGACATCTGTGGAAGGTAGGAGGGAAGATCTGCTCTGCAATGCCAGGTATCTCTGGGAGATGTCTGCCTGCTGGTCATGGTGGTTTTGAGTCAAAGCTGTGGGTCTGTGAGCAAAGTCCCAGGATGGATTTAAGGCTGTTTGAGGTGGGGATGGTAACTTTTTTAAAATGAGGCCAGCTTCCCTTCTTCCTGCTCCCGTGGCAATCCCAGGCATGGTCATTGAGAAAAGTGAAGATGGGAAAGTGGGACACGGCCTCACCATCCATCACCTCTCCAAACCAGGCCTAGCCCAGTCTTTTCTGACTCTTGGCCTTGAACATGTCCCATTACTGCTCGGAGAAGCTGTATGGTCGGGGGGTATCTGCTGAATGGCTCCTGTGGTTACTTCTGGCATCCGGAAGCGTTGGTTGTTCATAGTGATAAGGACTGTCTTGGTGATAGCTGAGCCCAGGGAGGGCCGTGCGTGTGTCAGTGCGGCCTGGAGCACGCAAGGTGAGGATATGGGGATGAGCATTCTGTTTTCTCTCCTTGGTGCCTCCAGATGCAGAGTGCCATTGGCCTGAGACGGAGCTGAACCGCCGCCGGAAGAGGTTCTGCAGCAAAGTAGAAGGTTATGGCAGCGTCTGCAGTTGCAAAGACCCTACACCGATTGAGTTCAACCCTGATCCTGTGAGTGCAGGGACAGGGCATTCAGGGGAGGCTCCAGGAGGGAGGGCTGGACTGGACCAGATGTGTTTGCAGCTCAGAGACAGAGCCCTGTCCTTCAGCTCCAGCTGAGTGATGAAGACTACCCCTGGGCAAGCTCTTACCCCCAGCAAAGGCGAGGTGAATAGACGTGGTCAGGTTATGTTGGGGAAGGAGAGTTCCCTTGCCCCACGTCTGCCCTGAGCTGCCAGGTTATCATGGCTCTGGGGACATCAGTGTGAGCAGCAGAGGCTGTGCGTTGGGAGAAGGAGCAGCTGTCACAGCCTTTGGGTTGTCCTTGCTGAAGGATTTGGTCAAAAGTCTCTGAGTGGATGCAAGTTGTGACTTGAGCAAAGCTGTCAAGAATTTCCAGCAGTGCTGAGTGGAGACTTTGGTTGGTCAGTGTGGTCCTGAGCCAAGGGGTGGGACAGTGCAGCTCTGCTGTTAAACAGCAGGGCTGATCCCGATCCCTACCCCTCGGATCCTGCTCTCGGTGGCATAGAATCATTTAGGCTGACATGACCTCCCCCAGCCCCACTCACACGCACGTTTTTGTTTTCCAGCTAAAGGACAATAAAGTCTTTGATGTGCCTGTAGCTGTTATTGCAGGGAACCGCCCCAACTACCTGTACAGGTGAGCACTTCCAGGGGACACAGCTCCTCCGCGCTACGAGACCAGGCCTGGCCCCAGCTCTCCCCACCGTCCTGCCCCTGGAATCCAGCCTCTTCTGGGGTTGCATGAGCCACGTGGGCAGACCTGCTTGGACAGCTCCCGGGGCCCTGGGCCATGGGAAAGGGAAGAGCCCAAGGGCAGCAGGTCCCGTTCCCTTGTCGTGCAGCCTTTTCCCCCCTGGGGCTGTGTGCTGAGGCCCCTTGATCTCTTCCCCAGGATGCTGCGCTCCTTGCTGTCGGCTCAGGGTGTCAATCCACAGATGATCACGGTCTTCATCGATGGGTACTATGAGGTGAGAGCACTCCCAGAGGTCCCCATAGCCACATCCTTGGTTCTCCAGCCATGAGTATGTGGTGCTGGCCCAGTACTTGTTGGGTGGCAGGCTGTGAGTCCCTTCACCCTTCCTCCTGCTGCAGGTCACACTGCTCCTCACCTGGTCCTATGCAGAGTTGGTCAGCTTAGCCAAGCCATGGGTGTGGATAAAGCTGCCTTGGCCTTTCCCAAAGCCAACTTCCCTATGTCAGAAAGGGGCTGGTGCACAGGAATGAGGTGGTCATGCTGGTGTCTCCCCATCCCCTTTCCATGATGTGTATCATCAGCCCTTTGAGCAGGGTCTGAGTGTCACACCACCCATCCAGCTCCCTCGCATGAAGTAGAACAAACCAGTCCAGCCATGCCTATCCAGTCCACTCTCAGTAAGAGGTGTATAGACCCAAAATGGTCTGTTTTCACAAGGCTCATGAAAGCTGAGGCCAAGTAGAGGAAAACTGGCCCTTTAAAGGGCAAAGACCTTCCCATAAGCTCAACCTTATAAAGGCCTGAAGGATCCCACTGCAAGCCCTGGCTTTCTGGCAGGAGGATGTGCTCTGGGACAGGCATGTGGGACCTTACTAGGTTTCAGGAGCTTGTGAGCCCTCCTCTCTGCAGCAGCCCATGTCTGGTTACCTTGTGGGGATGGAGAAGGGAACAGGCTCATTCCCTTGCCGGCCTCTCCCACCACTGCCAGCTTGTGGGGCTGGGGGAGCTGGTTTGTTTATGCAGGCTCTTACTGCAGCACATCGGAGTGGTTAAAGATAGCAGCATCCATTGCCATGGCAACTGGAGCAGTATCCCTCAGCTATGAGGGGGCAGCCTGGATGCTCTGGATGCTTGTGCTGCCATGGTGGATAGCAGGGAAAGGGGGAACAGTTGGTGCGATGGGAGCTCCTTCTCTTTTGTGGCTAGGAGATGGGATGGACAGTAAGGGAATAGAGAAGGCCTTGGTGGGGCCTTCTGGGACAGGGATGTGTCAGCCCAAACGTGGATTATTTCTGACCCCAGTGCAGATGTGCTTGGTCAGAGAGGTCCCTTTCTTGGCAACTGTGAGAGAAAATGAAGTTGATTGTGATCTTGACATTAAGCAGCTAGTAGGTGTTCCTGGCTGTACCTGTGTTCTTTCTGCACTGTCAGTGGGGGACTGGGAATCTGGGGCCTCTCAGATATTCTTGGATACAAGAATTTCTTGGAGTCTGCCAACTAGCAGGGCTAACAGAAATTTACAGTGATACTTAAGGGCTGAAGGACCAAGAGGGTTTGGCAAGTTCCTTGCTGCAGGGTCTACAGCACAGCATCATTTTTAGCCTCCCTTTGCCCCCAGGAGGACAACCACCTGCAGGGTATTCCATAGGCATGTCCCAGGGAGCTGACACTGGCAGAGGGTGGGGGTGGGGGGGAATGTATCCAGACCCACACACTTGATGAGCTTTGTACCTTTCCATTGCAGGAGCCGATGGATGTCGTGGAGCTGTTTGGCCTCTCAGGAATCCAGCACACTCCCATCAGCATTAAAAATGCCAGAGTTTCCCAGGTGAGAGACCCAAATCCTGGGGAGCTGGGATAGCATTCGAGGCAGGCAGGCTTAGCCCTGCAGCTGTGCCAGGCTGGTGCTAACGCAAGCAACAATCTCTCTTGTCTTGTAGCACTACAAAGCCAGTCTGACTGCCACCTTCAACCTGTTCCCGGTGAGTGGGGCCTCTGCCTGTGCCCTGTCCAGCTGCTTTCCCATGGGAGCAAAGCAGCACAGGGCTTTTCTGGGAGGGTGGCATCTGGGACCCCCATCTCCCAGGAGCTGGACTCAGGGCAGAGAACAGCACAGGCAGGGGACGCTCCTCAGCGTCTCTGCTCTGTCCTGTTTCCTCTTCATCCTCCTGACTTTCTTCTTACCTTACAGGATGCTAAATTTGCTGTAGTTCTAGAGGAAGACCTTGACATTTCTGTTGACTTCTTCAGGTAAAGCTGTGGGTCCCTGTTTGGGTGGAGCATTTCCTAGAAGCTTTCTGGCTGCTCAGGAGAGGCCAGATCCCTGCCGTGCTGTAGCTCACCTATCTGAGGCTAAGCAGTTCCCAGGCAACAGCCCTAACTGAACTCTGCCTGTGGAGTCCACTGTTCTGATGCTCAGTGCAGGCTGACGTCGGGGTCTGGAGTCTCTTCCTGGGTTGCTTTTTGAAGACATCAGTCTCTTCTGTACACACACAGTTGAGGCTGCCCCAGAGCAAGAGAATGGGTACAGTGTCTAATGGGGCTCTTGTTTCTTCTTAAGGAGAGACTCTGATGGAGCAGGAGACCATGTTGTCCCCTCCCTGTGGTGAGATGCAGCTTAGCTTGTTTGGATGCTCCTCCACTCATCTCACACCAGCCTCACCTACCTTGAGCCGTGAGATGGGTTAAACAGTCCCAGCAGTTGTGGGTGGCTTGTCCCTTGGTGGAGAATTTACCTTGGTTTATGTGGGGGAAGGCTATTTGACAAGGGACTGGGCAACTCTTTCCTCAGCTTTCTGAGCCAGTCGATACACCTTCTGGAGGAGGACGAGAGCCTCTACTGCATCTCGGCCTGGAACGACCAGGTGGGTCAGGGCAGGACAGTGGAGCAGGGACATCTCTGCCTTGTGCTCTTTCTGTGTCAGGCTGGGGTCTGAGCTCTGTCTGTAAAGCGGGGTGTCTCCCAACTATCAAGCTAAGTGGGCCTCGCACCAGCCCTGGGCTGTGCAGAAGTGCCCTCTGCAAATCACTGTCCAAATCACTGTCCTGTCCTTGCCATCTTCTCCCCATGCTTGGGTGTCCCCTGCTCCCCGTGTTGAGATCCTCTGTGGAGCAAGATGCCCCCTTTCTTGGTGGAGTAGGGGTGCATTCAGGGTGCTGAATGCTCCCTGTAACATCACAGGGCTATGAGCACACGGCTGAGGACCCCTCTCTCCTGTACCGTGTGGAGACCATGCCAGGCCTGGGCTGGGTGCTCCGGAAGAGCCTCTACAAGGATGAGCTGGAGCCAAAGTGGCCAACCCCTGAGAAGGTGAGTACCTTAGAGGGACTCTGTCTTCTGCACCCTCATTTCTGCTCATCAGCAGTCCCTGATCATCACCAAGTCCCTGTGGGTGCAGCTCTTGGAGGGCCCCTGACTCTTCCTGAGCTGCTACTGGGAAGGATACCCAAGCAGAATGGATTTGGGCCAGGCAACAACTTGAGGACCATGTAACCAGCAACAGAGCTGTCTGGAACAGCCCAAGCAGGCTGTGGCCGAAGGGGCTAGAGCTGACGGGGGCAGCCAGAAAGGTCTCTGAATGGCCACACTACCAAAAATTGTCCCCAAACTCGAGTGTAAGTGGCGGTTTCCGCTCCCCAGCTCTGGGACTGGGACATGTGGATGCGGATGCCCGAGCAGCGGAGGGGCCGGGAGTGCATCATCCCTGACATCTCCCGCTCCTACCACTTCGGCATCGTGGGGCTCAACATGAACGGCTACTTTCACGTGAGTGACATCCCTCAGCCCCCAAAGCCTCATCCTGGTGCTGAGCTCTGACTTGGCCACCTTTCCACCCAGCGGGGATGCTTGAGGTCACCTCCAAGTACTGCTGACTCCTGAGTGAACCCTGTTTTCCTTTCCTCCCCTTCCCTCTTCCTCCCAGGAAGCCTATTTCAAGAAGCACAAGTTCAACACAGTTCCGAATGTCCAGCTTAAAAATGTGGAGAGGTGAGTGCTGCTCAGAATGATTGACCCTGACCCTGGTCCCCTTGTGCTGGGAACATTTCCCTCCCTTCTGGAACAACAGCCATACTCTCCAGCCCCAGCACAGTGGCCTCCGCTGGGGAATCCTTGCAGTGGTTTTTGTGGGGTTGGGCTCAGCTACCCTGTGCTCCTGGTGGACATGTTGAAGGGTCACATTTTTGCTGCCACATCCTCCCGCATGCGTGGCTGTCCCTGCTGTCTCCATCCATCATCTCTCCAACCTGCCTTTCAGTGTTATGCTGGGGCGGTCTTCAGTTTGGATCATCTTGGGATGTTCTCTGCTTATCAAGCTGTCTGACTCTGCCCTGATCTCGTTGTTCTTTCCTCCTCTCAACAGCCTGAGGAAGGATGCCTACGAGGCAGAAATTCATCGGCTCCTGGGGTAAGCACCTGCAGGAAGGTTGGGTGGCCACGGGGCACACTGGGTGAGCTTAAGCAGGGCAGAAGAAAGAGTGGAAGTGGCCCTGGTGGTCCCAGCCACTACTTGCCTGTCTGAAATACCCTGCAGTGGCAACAAGGAGGAGGTGGGGTCCCCTCTCACTCCCTGTTCTGTTCCCACAGTGAGGCTGAGGTCTTGGATCACAGCAAGAACCCCTGTGAGGACTCCTTTGTCCCCGACACTGAGGGCAGGGTCTACGTCATGTTCATCAGGATGGAGCAGGAAGCAGATTTCACCACCTGGACTCAGCTTGCCAAGGTGAGGCCCCTGATGTGGCCTGTCTTCACCCCAGCACTGATCTCAGCATCACTGGGAAACATCTGGCTGTTGTTCTTGGGTTTGCCCGTGGCACGGGCGCAGCTCGGCAGATGGATTCTTGCTGTCCTTGGGTGATGTCAAAGCTCTTGGTGTTTACAGAAGGCATTGGGTCATCCAGGGCAGACACTTGTCTCAGTGGAGACCACGGGTCTTGTGACTTCCCTGTGTGGGAACCCAGGGCCTGAGCTTGTCTGGTAGTTGTCATCGCTTGCCTGGAGATGCCGATCAACCCCCCTGTCCTGAGGCAGGGGTGGGGTGGAGGATGGTGGCTCTGATGCTGCAGCTGGAGGGGTGCTGCCCTGTGCCACCCCAAGAAAGGGGTGCAGGCAGGGCTGGTAGCTCTTCCATTGCCAGAGGACAACTGGCCTTGCTGTCTGTCACCAGGCTCTGATGCCTCTTCCTCCCTCTCCACCACCCTAGTGCCTCCACATCTGGGACCTGGATGTCCGTGGGAATCACAAGGGGCTGTGGCGGCTCTTCCGCAAGAAAAACCACTTCCTCGTGGTGGGGGTCCCTGCCTCCCCCTACTCGTGAGTATCTGGGGGACTGCAGCCTGGCTAATCCCCCCCTCATGGCACCATCCCCTGCCTGGCACACTGCATCATCCACTTCTGCTCCAGCCCAGTCCTGGGCCTACCACCCTCCCTTCTTAATCATCATGGTGGCGGGGGGGACAGGATACATACCCAGGCTGGAGGGTGCCCCAGTGGGAAGGGGAGATCATGCTGGGAAGGCCAGGCAGTGCTGTTGGGAGTTGGGGTCCTGAGGGGAACCACCACCTCTGCCCACTCCCATCCAGCCTCCTCGCTCACAGGTCCAAGAAGCCCTCGTCGGTGACACCAATCTACATGGAGCCCCCTGCCAAGGAGGAGGGGGCTGTGGCAGTGCCAGCAGTTCCTGCAGCAGAGCAGACGTGAGACTGGCAGCTGGGAAGCGAAGGGGACCGGGGCAAGACAGAGACCCCCACGGTGCAGAGTTGGACAGCAGCTCTCGGAGGCTGGTGACTGGACACAGGACTCCCATTTCAGGCTGCAAAATGAGATCTCAGGCTCCCTCCAGCCCCCTGTTGTGGTCTCCCTCTCCCTCGCATGGAGCGGGGTCCTTCCCTGTGGATATGCCACCTCCCAGCCCAGGAACTCTTATTTTATGGTGGGTTTTTTTTTAACACAGACTCTTTACTAACGCTGCTCTTTTTGCCCCCTGGCTGGGCAAGGCCGGAGGAAGGAGATGCTCCACTGGGAGCTAGAGGAGGCCTCAAGAAACAGCTCTGCTTCCCTTTTTGGCCCCCAAGTCCTGACAAGGCAACTGTGCTCTTGTGCAAGTGCTGCAGCCTACCAGCTGGGTGTTATTTATTAACTCTTGCCTGGCTGGCTCCGTGCCCCGTGGCAAAGAGGGGATCTTCCAGCATCTCTTCTTCCTCCTGCACGATGGACGCACCTTGAAGACACTAAGCTGGGTTGGACATCTCCCCCCACTATGGCTTCGCTTCTTGGGCTGCAGTGACTGGTGCACCCCAGCTGACGGGCACAAAGGGAATGCTGAAGAGGAGCTGGACTTGCTGCCGACACGTAGGGGACACCCCCTACCCAGCACCAGGGCTGTCAGCTGCCTGCTTCATTTCTCTGCAGTTCTGGGAGCTGGGGAGGAGTGCAGGTGGAAGGGGACCAGGCTGGGTGCTGCAGCTCAGACCGTCCTCACCCACCCTCCCTCTGGGGAGCAGCCCTGCCCCCCGAGTCTGGGGAGAGGGGCTGGAAGTGCCTTGCAGAGTGAGAGGGGAGCAACCCCCAGGCACGCCTCTGCTGCAGGGGCAGGATGGACCCGAGTCCTCTGGCTGAGAGCTGCTGCGCTCTCCAGCGTGGCCCTTGCCTGTGGTACTGTGCCCTGTCTCTCCCCCTTCCCTGGCCAGGTACCCCCACCCTCTGCTGCAGGCAGAGGGGGTTTCTTCTCCTGAATCCCCACCCCTACTGTGGGCAGCCTGGCTCTCCTGCTGTGCTACAGCCCTCAAGCAGAGGGAGGGGGTCGCTGTCCCCCCTCCCATGCCTTAGGAAGGACCCCAGGGTCCCCTCCCACCCCCAGACACTCGGTACTAATGTCCCTCCCTGCCCTGGGGTCCCTCCTGGTCCCCTTGCTCAGTCCCCCTCCCTGTCTCATCCATGTAGCGAGGAATCTATCCTCCGCCCCGGTCCTGCAGCTTCTGGTTTGCCCTCGGGAGGAAGATTTGCTGCTCAGCCCTTTCCCTGTGGTCCCAGGGGCTCTTCCCCTTCGTTTTCTCACTGTGAACTGAGCGTTGGGGTCTACACTACACTAACTTATTTATTTATTACTTGTGGGAAGGGGAGGGGGGCAGAAAAGCAGGGTGGAGAGCTGGCAGCCCCCAGCCTCCAGGAGGGCAGCTGTGGGAGGAGGTTTGTCTCTTGTCTCCCTGGCTCCATCCTCTGTTCCCACCCCTTCCTACCTTTCCCAGCACAGGAATGAATAGTTGTGAACCTGGGAACTCTGCTCTGTGGCAAAAATGAGCCCGGTGTGAACACAGAGCTGCTCTAGTGTGGCCATGGGGACTCAGACTCTGTCCCAGCAGACAGGACAGATGCAGTAGGGGTATAAGAGGGTGCAGAGTGGCCCCCTTGAGACTGTGGTACTGGGCTTGGGTCCAGCCCTGCCCTCCTCTGCCACCCCAGTGCTGCCCTTCTCTGGGACTCCTCTGGCAGCCTGGGGGCTGGTGGCCTCTCTGTGCTGGCCCCTGGGGTAAAGCAGGTCCTCTCAGTGCCAGGGGAAAGGGACTTGACTTCTTCCTGGGGAAGGCAGCTCACCCCCCATTCCCTGCTTTGGGAAAACGTCCACGGTTCTCCACTGTGATGCCCTTTCCTTGGCATCTCTCTTCTCAAGACCCAGTTTCCTTTCTCCTTGAAAGTAAATGTCCCATCCTGTTCCCTCCTTTCCCTCTTCTGGGGCAGGGCTCAGGCTTGGCTTCCTCCTCACGCCTGCTGGGGCTAGGCAGGGGCTGGTGTAGCGGGTGGAGAATGGCTACAGGCGAGTTCCCCTCTGCTGTGCACCCTCCAGCACCCAAGGGACCGTGGCTCCCTGCTCAGCAGCAGGACTTGGCCCCTGGGGTGCCGTTTTCCGTCCTTCCCCGTTCCCTCCAGCAAGGCTCTGGTGTGGTGGCCGACAGTGGGGCTGGGTGGGTGCTCGGGCATCCCCAGGCCTTGTCGCTTTCTGAATCCAATTATTTTTTCAAGAGTAAACACTGCAAAGCTGTTGAGCCCTCGTCGTGTTTCATGGTTGGCTTTGCGTATGGCCCAGGGTTGGGGTCTCCGGCTCTGGCCAAGCTGTCTGGAAGGGACAGGCCTCCGGCCTCGCTCTGCCTTGTGCTTCACAGGGCTAGCCGGTGGCTAGCGGTGGCCCTGGGCCCTTGCCCTGTAGCTCCTGTGCCAGCAGAGGTCCTCCGAGCCGTGCCATGCAGCGCCGGAGCGGCTGGCACGGGTTCGTGAGCTGTTCCCTCCTCCAGCTTTATCGCTTCTCCCCTTGGCAGCGGATGGGAGCTCTGAGCTGCTGCCTGGGGCCTGGTGCTCGGTGTAACCAGCCCTCGGCCTCCCCCCGGCACCTCCAGCTCTTGTCTGCTGAGAAATAGTCTGGTGGCCCTTGGTTCCAGACTTGGTGTCCCCTGGGGGGTCAGCGGGGTGAAGCGGCTGCTCGTCCTGGGGTGGGGGGCAGCGAGCACCCATCCCTGGTGCTTGCACCCATCCCTGGTGCCTGCACCCATCCCTGGTGCTCACACCCACCCCATCCAGCAGTCTGAGCCCCATAGGGCTGAGTTCTGTTTCTGGCATCTCTGGTGGATTTGGGTTTCTTTCCTTTGAGGGAATGGTGGTCTGGGAATGAGGACCCCCTGCCCAAGATTACAGCAGAAGGAAGAGATGTCGCTGGAGGGGACCAGCCCCCTGCCATCAACCAACCACAGTTGGAGCCGAGATGGAGACCTGACACTTCAGGTTTGTGCCACACCAGGGCCAGCCTCCCCCCAGAACTGCTCCCGAGCCGTGTGGCCTGTGCCTGGTCGTGGCCAAGGATGGCACAGCAAAACCCGGGACTGCAGGAGGGACCTCCAGCAAAACCAGCCCTGCAGCGCAGCAGCCTCCGCTCCTCCCCATAGGGCTGGGTGCAGCCAGAGGTGAAGCGAAGCCAAAGGAGGAGGAGAATTGGTCCTGCCTCTGGCTCAGCCCTGTGTGGCTGCATTTTGCAGGAAGCCCAAAAGTCCTCTCCAAATTTTTTGTCCCCATGGGGCAGGGGGGTCTGGGTGGTACACTTGTTTCTGGGGCAGAGACCACAGAGCCCAAACAAAACCACACTAGGGGAGCATTGGCCACTGGCACAGACTGGCCACAACCTGCATCCTGTACCTCCTGATCCCTGCAGCCAGGCTGGGCTTCTTCCTAGGCAGCTGCCACCCCCTCTGTGGCACTAGGCACAGATTTCAGGGGGGAATCTCCTTACCAGAAGCTTTTTACCCAGCCCCAGGGGTTTTGCTTGGCAGTGATGGAGTGGGCTCGCACCTCCTGGCAGCCTCCTTGTCCACATCCACCTCCCACTGAGACCAAACCCCACGGTGCTGAGCACATCCTGCCCGGGTGCTGGTGATCCTCAACTCAAGGGCCAGCATTTGCAAACTGCTGCGTTTATAGGAGCATCCCCTCCCGAAATGAATGCTGGAAGTGGGTTAACCCTTGTTGGAGGAGCTGAGTCGCTCCCCATCCTGCCCTTTCTTGGGGGTCCTGCTCACATCTCAGCTCAGTCCTCGGGCACTGGGGGATCCCCAGGTGTCCGGGAGCTGGCTGGGCAACTGGCCCATCACTTGCCTTTCCTGGGAAGCCCAACCCGCTGGCTGGCACAGCTCAGCCCCGCGTGGCACCAGCTTTAGCAGGTGGTGCCCAAGTTGCGGGTTCTCTGCCCCGTGCGGCACCCCCGCAGCCCAGCCTCCCTGGCTTTGTGCAGCTGCACAAAGGAGAACCTGTCCAGGCTGCTCCACGTCCCAGGAGCTGGCTGGTAATTAAACAAAAGCAAAATAGCTTTGGCATGAAACTTGACCTTTCCAGAGCTTGGGGGTGGGGGCGGGAAGGAGAATTTTGCATAATATTTGGTGGTTGTTTTTACGCACTGTGCTTTTTCGGTAGAGATCTCTGTACCCGGGGAGTGGGGAGTCCCTCTGCTCCACTGATGGGCTGGGTTGTGGAAGACAAAGACCAGCACATAGAATAGTTTTGGCTGGAAGAGACCTTCAAGATCATCAAGTCCAACCTTATTCCCAGCCCTATCAAAAACCACT
>WUAM01000431.1:92857372-92868112 GCA_024336885.1 Actenoides hombroni | reverse complement strand
CCCCAAACCCCCTCTCCAGCGGCAGCGGGAGGTGGGATACTTTCTCGCTTGGCTGGCTTCATGGCAGGGCTGAGGTGTCAGAGCCGGTCAGCTCTGAGCGAGAGGCCTGAAAACTGGCAAAACCCACCCAAAAGGGCTCCCGCGTGGCCCCTCTCTGGGTGAAAGCAGTCAAGGTGCTGGCGGGGGCAATGCCGGTGCAGGGGCTCAGCTCTGCGTGCCGATGAAGCAGCTCTGGGGCAGCACATCCCACGGCCACTGCTCGCCCTGAGAGGGGAAAGGCTGCGGGCTGAAGGCGTGCGGAAGGCAGCGGGAGCATCCCCGGGATCCAGCTGCACAGGGCAGAGCAGGATCTGGGGAGAGGGCTGGTATGCGGGATGTTTCCTAGGGAGCAGGGGGAGCTGGGGAGGTTTCTCGCTGTCACAGCTGCAGCTAAATCACAGCAAATAGGAGGGGAATGGGACACACGAGGCTGGATTATATTACAAAGGAGCAGTCCATCATGGGGTATTTAAAATAATCCGCTTAGATGCACAGTAGCAGATTTGGAGTGCTAAGGGAATTGAAGGCGCTGTGGCTTTGCAAGGCTGGATCAGATCTAGTTAAGATGCCACTTAGAACAGTACATCCCATCCTGTCTTGCTGCCCCAGGGAACAGGCACATGGCAGCCCCTGCAAGGCCACCCCCACCCCACCGGGGAGGCACCCAAGGTGACACTGGCTGCGTTGGGTTGGGTGACAATGTCCCCGGGACAGGAGGCAGGTTTAGGTGGTGCCAGCCCAGAGCATGGAGCCAAGGGCTGGATTAGGCACAGGGCAGGGGATTCCCACAAGGGGCCAAGCCTGCGGAGGGGTGAAGGAGGTGTAACTGGTGCTCAGGGTCCCAGGGATGGTGGTGTAACTCGAGTCAGTGGCACCTTTGCGCCAAAGGCAGCTGCCTGGCTAAACAGCTCAGGGCAGGGGAGCTCGGGGGTCCTCTGCTGGGGCCTGGGGTCAGCCAGGGGTCTGCATAAGCAGGACCTGCGGGCACAGTCTGAGCATCCCTCGGCATCCTTGCACTGCTCCTCTGAGCCCAGGGAAGCCATCTCAGCCCGAGAGAGGGATTTCATCCCAGAGACGTCATCCCAAGCAGGCATTCCCCTAGAAGAGCATCCTTTCAAAAGCAGTTTCTAGTTTGGGCTGGCACCTCCAGGCTGCTCCAATCCTGAGGGGTTCAGGCTGCAGTGGCCCTGCAGAGCCAGACCCAGCAGCAGCCTCTCGGAGCCGGGCAGAGTGGCCGGACGCGACCCCGGCGTGGAGCTGACCATCCTGCTGCCCATCCCTTTGTTCCCAGGGAGGGCAGGGCTCTGGAACATGACCACAAAACCCAAGGCTGCGTGTCAGATTAGGCCATGGGACTGCCTGCCCCTCTCTTTGCCTTAGCCTGTGCCCTCTGTTCCCCCCTGACCCCACTGCAGTGTCACGCTCAACGCGAGGGCTCTCTCCTGCAGGTTTAACCACTGTCCCCAGCTCCCCTGAGCATTAATCCAAGGGAGGATTAAGGTTAACAAGCTCCAGGAGCCACCCAGCCTTCATGCCTCCCAGGATGGACCATTCTGTCCTGGTCCCAGAGAGGGTGCGGTGTCCTGCTGTCCCCCTGGGACTCGCTGCTGTCCCCACTGAGCCCCCCAACCTCTCCTGCACCAGATGCATCTCACCGGGGTTGCATGGCATGTGTCTTTCTCTCCCAAAATTGGGGCCCAAGTGCCATCCCTGAGGCTTTGGGGGCTTCCAAGCCTCTGTGAGCATCCTCCTCCTGCTCCCTGCAAGCCCTGGGGTGGGGACCAGGGTGGGTATTAGCTTCTGCCCCCACCTCCCTCCTGTCCCCTGAGCACTGTTCTCCAGGTCACTCGTTCCTAGATAGCTCTGGGTTCGTGACAACTAGTTTAAATATGCGAAAAATACCTTAATCCCTGGTAAGCCCCAATCTCTGCCTACCTCATGCTCCCAGTGAGAGCCCTCCACTCTGTCCACAATCCCCAGGGAGAGGTCATCTGTGCACCCTCAAGCCCTAGGGACAAGGGACCCTCTTCAGAGCACCCATGAGCTCCTGGGCCCGACCCATGGGTGCTGGTTAGTCTTGCCCAGGGAAACCTCTGTCACCTGCAGGGGACGATGGGGACAGGGTCCCCCGGGTTGCTCCTGCCGTGGGGTGGGATAGTCTGGGCAGGGAGGGTCATAGGTGGAGCCACCACCCTCCTGTGCCAGCCTTAGTGCCACCAGCTCCTGTGCAGGAGGTTGCCTATTTTTATATGGTTATGATTATTTTTCAGTTTCCTGTTCGGGTTCCTATATGCTTCACAGTGAGCAGAGCCCCCAGCCTCCCGGTCCTTGTCCCTCCCAAACTCTGCTCTATCCTGTCCAAGGAGGCTCTCCAAGGCATGGAAGTGGAGGAACCCCTGGCTTGTGGGGTGAAAGGGTTGCCCTGGCTCTGCCCCCAGCCCCATTTCCCCAGTGCCAGGAGTTTCTGCTGCCTTCACGTACCCTGACCCACAGCCCCAAGTGCTCTAATTCCCCTCCCACTGCACCCGCAGGTTCAGAGGCTGCCAGCATCAAACCCAACCTGGAGAGAAGAGGGCATGGGGGGGAGGATGGTAACAAACCCTAATGACACTCTGGGGAGAAGAGGAGGAGAGCGACCGGGTCTCCCCATCCCCTCGGGTCCCTAAATAGGCAAAAGGAAAAAAAAAAAATCCCTGTTTGCAGAAGTGTCTCCTATATTTTTAAGAAGCAAAGACAATGCTGGGCTAGAGGCTGAGCTGAGCTTTTAGCCAGCCAGATTACACTTAGCAGGAGCATTTCCCTCTGCCTCTAATCCGCCTGCCACAAAGACTTGCTAACTCCTTCCCGGATTTAACTGCAAGGCTTGAACTCTTCCCACAGAGGAGAGAGTTCAGCCCGAGCTGGTGCTGGAGGGCTGTGGGGCCAGGGTCAGTGCTTTCCCCAGGCACAACAGATTTAGGCTGGACTCTTTAGCCCCAGACTCAATTTTTTTTCTGTGAAGCTGGTCCCTCGGGCAGGACAGGCAGGTGCCAGGAACCCCTCGGTCCCTGAGAGCTCGGTGCTGGTGGATTCAAAATCAGAGCAAGAATTTGGACGTTTCCAAGCCAAAATCACTGCTGCTTAAATGCAGAGCAGAAGCAAGAGCTCTGGAGCCACCTGGCAGGCGCAGCCCCTCTTGTTCTCAGCTGGATTTCTTGCAAGAACAGAAAATATCCTCAGCCAGCGCTGAGTGGCTGGGGCAGGCAGGGGAGAGAGGCTGCTGCAGGCTATGGCCATGCTCCCAAGACCTGTGGCCAGTGGCCCTGACCCCCCTGACCCCCCTGACTCCCCCACCACCATCACCTGCACTGGATCAGGCCCATTGATGTCAGAGCCCAGGGCACAATACCCACCGGCCTCTGCGTGCATCATCCCTCCGTGAGCATTGCCTCGCAGGAAGCTTCACCTCCACGCCAGGGAGGGGAGAGACAAAATCCCCAGCCCTTGGCCCCACAGAGCACCTCTAGGGCACCCCATGGCACTGTCACCCTGTGCCACTGCCGGGGGCTGCGGTGCCCCGTTAGGAGGTTTCCCTGGGAGGGTTTGGGGCAGGGGGACAGGGACATGGAGTGGGCTGATGGCACTGAGGTAGTCAGCGTGGGGCAGTGGGCAGCCCTGGCAGTGCCGCTGGCAAAAGCATCTCTGTGCAGCCCACAGCCCACAGCCTACCAGTGGAATGTCCCAGAGAAGGTGGCCCGGCTGGGAGAGGGGCCAGAAGAGCTGGAGCAGCCACCGACACTGGCATGAGCCCAGCTCTGCTCCACAGGGCCCAGCCCAAAGGGCTGCCCACCCTCCAGCTCACCCCGCAGAGCCAGCACCCACACCTCCCCTGGCTTCTGGGAACCTGGCACTATTGGGAATTTCCCTCCTGGCACTATTAGGAATTTCCCTCCTGGCTCCTTTGGGAATTTCCCTCCCAGCACAACTGCATGGCAGGGGACAGCCAGTCCCCTCGGCCAGACCTCGCACGGTCTCGCTCCACCCAGTAGCACCTCCCTGGGTGCAGGGGACAGGAGCCTCCAGCACAGCCCAGGCCAGAGTGACACAGATGGTGACCCCACTGCCGCCCCGGCACCGGCTCCCCGCACAAAGAAGGGAAGCTGGGGGCAACTGGGGGGTTTCCCGCCAGCCAGCAGCACCCAGCCCAGCCTCTGCCGGCCTTTGCTGAGCTGCTCTGGCAGTTTCTGCCACAGTTGAGGCTTTCCCTGCCTTTGCTGCACCGGCACAGCCAGCTGCCCCAGTGCCACCACAGTGGAACCAGTATGGGGGCTGGGGTGTCCCCTGGGCATAGAATCATAGAATCACAGAATCATAGAATCATAGAATCATAGAATCATAGAATTATAGAATCATAGAATCATAGAATTACAGACTTAGAGAATTATAGAATCATAGAATTATGGAATCATATAGAATCATAGACTTACAGAATTATAGAATTATGGAATCATATAGAATCATAGAATTATAGAATCATATACTCATAGAATCATAAAATCATGGAACCATAGACTCACAGAATCATAATCATAGAAACACAGAATCACAGCATCATAGAATTATAGAATCAACAAATCATAGAATTATGGACTCATAGAACCACAGAATCATAGAACCACAGAATCGTAGAATAACAGAATCACAGAATCATAGAATCATGATTTAGGTTGGAAGGGATCTTTCAAGGTCACCTAGTCCAACCCCCCTGCACTGAGCAGGAACATCTGCAACTAGAGCAGGGTGCTCAGAGCCCCAGCCAACCTCCCCTGCAATGGTGCCAGGGATGGGGCAGTGACCACCTCTCTGGGCAGCCTGGGCCAGGCTCTCCCCACCCTCAGTGTAAAGCTGTATCTGCTCCATACAGGGTTAGTGTTCCAGCACCGCTGTCCAGTGTTACACTGGGTGACAGAAAGCACCTGGCAAGAGAAAATCCACCTTGTGTTGACTTGTGCCAGGCTGCCAGAGCCCATCTGCAGCCGGCAGTGGGGGGGCAGCCGGCCACAACCACCCTGACTGTGGTGGGACTGTGCTGGTGGGGGGAAGATGTTTGCCCTCAGTAGGTCCCAGCCCTGTCAAGAGGTTTGCTGCCATTTGGGATGTGTCTTGGGGCAATCGGCTGTTCTGTCTGTGGGGTGCCTGTGGCGACCATGTGTGTAGGGCTGGGGTGGCAGGTAGGGGGTCCCCTCTGGGGTGTGCTCCAGCCTCCTGCATGCCAGCTTCCAGAAACCACCTGAAACCCTTTGTCAAAGGTGCCCCTAGCCCCTTCACGGCATCTGGGCAGGTTTCAAGCCTACCTTCTACTTTTGCTCTCTGTAGTGAGTGAGCTCCACCAATGCCACCAGGTACACGGGACACTGCAGCCAGCTCCATGCTGGGATAGTGGTTGTTGCTGGAGAACAAGAAAGCATGATTTGGTCACCACAGCTTTTGGGTCTGTTGCCTTCCTAGCTGAAGTGCAGGGCTCCTTTGCCACACTTTGTTAGCTGCATAGGGCTGAGCAGTGATGCCTGCAGACAGTCACTGGTGGGTCCCTCCTGTCTGAACCCTTAGCAGCCCTGAATTCACGGTGACCTGACGCGAGCAGAAAATAATCCATCCCTAATGACGAGCTCTGTGGCCATGCCACAGCATCCAGTCCCTGCAGCAGCAGCCACCTTCCAGCTCCTCCTGCCACACACCCAGCCTCAGGTGAGTGTGCCCCAAGGGGCCTGGCTTCGTTTCGAGGCTACGAGGTGGCAAGTGGCTCCATGCCATCAGGCTGCAAACAGCAGGAGCTGGCTGTGGAGAGAAGCAGGTTTGCAGGCAGGAGGGGATATATCCACCCATGCACATCCTCCAGCCCTGGCACGGCTGGTGCCTCTGGGTGCAGTTCCACGAGCTCTGGAGTTCGACAGAGACCCCTGAAATGATGAGAATCAGCCCCAGCTGGAGGTTTCCAACCAGCACAGAGGTGGGTGAGCAGAGTACACGTGTGTGTCACACACACCCAGGAGCCCACCCCCCCTTTCACCACTTGTATTCCTCGCCCACTGCCTCCCTAATGAACAGCCCACCAAATTTCAACTCCTTCACCCAAACAAAGAGCAGCAACCTCTGGGAAACACCGTTCCCAAGGGCTGGGGGCCGGGGCAGGCAGGAAGGGCTGCGGAGTCCCCCCATTCCCCTCCTCCAGCCTGCTGGGCAAGGGGCCAGCTTGGCTCCCGCAGCCCTTTCTGCAGGCAGGGCTGGTATGTTCCCCACAAGCTATAGATGGCCTGGCTGCCACTTCCAGTAAATCTGAGTAAGTTGTTCTGGGCAGAGCATTTGAAGTTCCTGCAGGCAGCAAACCGGCTGTATCCTACCAGCATAATCAGCTGCCGCAGGCGTCTCCCGTTTCCAGCGCGCCCTTTGGCTTTCCCAGCACCGACCCGCTCCACGTCATCCCTGTGAAGCTGATCTCCCAGGGCTTCCCCACCTTCCCAGAGGCAGACGGTGTCTCGGGGAGAGGAGCTGCATCTGCAGTACCCATCCCCAGGTGCTCTGGCTCGGGGTGAGCTGGAAAGGAAGCAAGGAAGGATGCTGGGGCGCTCGGTGCCCACCGGCACGGTGCCACAAACCGCCAGCCCGTCACCCTCTTGCTGCTGCTTTCTCCCATCACTGCCCTCTGGCCATCGGCTGCAATGTCCAGTGAGGGGACTGGGGGATTTTGTGGCTTTCTTGGGTGACTAGGAAATCTTTGCCCCTGTGGTGGCCAGCAAATGAACCTGAAGCATCACTTGAGTATTTCTTTAATTGAAGTGGTGAATCACACACAGAATCACAGAATGTTCAGGGTTGGAAAGGACCTTGAAAGATCATCGAGTCCAACCCCCCTGCCAGAGCAGGACCACCCAGAGCAGGTCACATAGGAACACGTCCAGTCTGCTCCAGCCCTTTGCATGGATGGGCAACTCAAAGCACTGGGAAGAGGCAAGATTTGGCTTGACCAGAAGAGATTTTCTGAGCTCTCGGGATCACATTTTGCATTTTTCTCTCCCTTACTCACAAGGATTTTCTCCCTGCCCACTTGTCAAGTGAAAACACTGAGGGTCTCATGTCTCTGGTGACTGTGAGGTTGGGGGCTGCAAGGACTGTCCCACACTTCATTTCCCATTTGCACCCTCAGTCCAGAGCAAAGTCAGGTAGACTCTGGTAAGAGAATCAGTCTTGTCTGTTGAATGACGGAGAAGCAGAAAGCAAGCAAGGCACTAAGTCACCCGAGGACAGATCACCTCCCAGATGCTAAGCCCTGCCCCCCCTGACCCAGCGGCCTGGGGGCATTGCCCCAGAGCAGCTCTGCCAGCCCCACAGTGTCTTTGTGGCTCTCCCCACCTCCCCATGCTCCCCATGCTCAAGCAGGTGTCTAGAACAACCCTGTGGCTCCGAGTGAGGATGGAGGACACAAATCCCCACGGGAAAGTCAGGGTCTCTCAGCAGGACCCTCCTCCAGCCCCCAAAGTGACAGTGATGTGAACATTCCTATTCAGACCAACCATTTTTTCAGGCATTTGTAACCCCCTCTAATGTGTTTTTCTCTTTCCTTTGGGGTTGGAATTATTCTGTCTTTGTGCAAAAACCAACTCTGCAGTGCTTGGGGAGTGGAAACCTCCCATTATACTTTTGAAAAATAATATTAATCTTCCCTCTCCTTTTATGAAGAGCTCTCTCCCCAAAGGCTCAGGACTGGAGGTAGGCATTTGATGTGGAAATAGCCCCTGCTGAAAGCCCTTTTGATGTTTGATTTTCACAGGGCCAACTCCAAACCAACTGCGGGGGCACCGGGTGCCCGTGGGGCTGAGCTCCAAAGGGTGCTCAGGAAGGACACAGTGCAAAGGGGAGGTGCTGCCAGACCCTTATCCTGCCTGCCTGCCATTCCTCTTGAGCAACAGGCAGGTGTTTCCAGGCTTTCAGAGACAATAAAACCAGAGGGATTTCCATTCATGAAAACTGCCCTCAACCAGATTCAGTTCCAGGACCTAAGGCAGGTGCCCAGTTTGCAGTGAGCTGGAGCGATGGCCGGGGCTCTGGGCCACCCATGCTGCCTTCCCTCTGCCAGCAAGCTCTGCACTCCCATAAGCACGGCTGTGCTGGTCCCCAGCTTGCCTTCTGCACCAGCCATGCCCCACTCCCTGCCACTGCCCACAGCTAGGACACACAGTTCCCCAGTTTTCCCTTTGCCCTGGGCAAGAGAGACCTGGCATTTCCCCACCCACCGCAGAGACCAGAGGGGATGTGATAAGCAGTATTTGGCCTCAGCTGCAGGAATACAATGGCAAAGGGAAAGAGAGGACGTGCTGGCTGCTCCCATCCCCCGCTGTGCTCCCCAGAATGCCTGTGCATTCCCACCCACTGTGGGAATCTGGGGCCACGGGGCTGTGCCGTGAAGATGAGGATGATGTGCCTGATCTCTGTGTGTGTGGAGGTGGGGACAGCATTCGCAGGTGACAGCATCCCCATCCTGGCTGCAGGGACACGGGGAACAGTGAAGTGGAGACTCAATTTGGGACTGAGCCACTGTCTTGGGGTGCCTGTGGTGGCAAGGAGCCTGGTCACTCGTTTGTTCCTTCCAGTCTGATGCTGCTCTTAGATCCTTATTTAGGGGTTTTAGTATCCAGCAACTTTGCCTTCTGTCGGGAAGCAGCAAACTTGTCTCTCCTTCCCCTGCCTCTCCCACTGTTTTCTCTCCTAGAATTCCTCAAAGCACTTTTAAGAGGCCATTCACCTGGGAGGTATCACCTAAAACAAAGTTGTATTGTGTACGGTTGGTCAAAGCAAGATAAGAGCTTCCAAAGCAGTAAAGGTGGCTTCTTTGGGCGCTGGCAGCTCTGACAGAGCGTGCAGTGTTTGGGCCGCGTTAACCCACCGGCCGGGATTTGCATAGGTACAATACCCCTCTTCACTTCCCGGCAGGTTCTTGGCCTGCCAACTGTTGTATTAAACCTCAGACCAGTCTGTTGGCCCAGTAATCGGTATCACGCTATTTACTTTGTCTCTCCCTTTTTTCTTTTTGGAGACAATAGCCATTTTATGCTTTGTCAGCAGAAGGTAGGGCGAGAGCTCACCCTTCGTCCCGCTCACCCTGGAAGCCACAGGCACCCGGTGCTCTGGCAGCTGCTGGCTTTGGCTGCTCGCTACAAATTGCTCACATCCAGGGTGTGTTCATGCTGCTGAGAAATAATATGGGTTATGCTTTTGTCCCTACCAACCTATGTGTCACGAGAGAGACCCAACCACCTTTTTACCCAAAAGCTTTGCGCTCGGTAAAATCTGAAGATGTTGCAAGTTTTGTCTGATCCTTGAGGAACAGAAGAACTGCTGAACATCTGGAAAACCTGGATGCGAGCACCGTGCTGGCAGAGCTCAGCCCTAAGGCATGTGCTTAGCAAAGCCAACGCTCCTGGGAGGCAGGGGACCAGCCTCACGCATGCTGCACAGTCCCTCTGTGCACAGAGGGTAAAGCTGATGCCTTCCAAATGCTCTGGATTTGTTACACATTTTGAGGACATCTGTGCAGGGGAGGCACTGATGGGCTCAGCCTTCCAGCACTGATGGGCTCAGCCTTCCAGCACTGATGGGCTCAGCCTTCCAGAAAATGGCCAAAAGATGTACCTGGTGTGCTGGGAAGCTGAACTTCATGCTGCAGTGGCTGATGTGCTAGCATGTGTCCACCCACAGCTATACCACTGCAGCCGGGACTCAGCGAATCTGTGGAATGTAGAGGTTTGATGGTGATAAAGTCCTGTCCGATGGTGCAAAGTGGTGGTGCGGTCTGCAGGGTTGAGGGAAGTGGTTTCCTGCCTGTTTCTAGAGGATGCCCAAGGCAAGCGTGGCAGCAGAGACACAGGGTGAGTTCCCAGTGCCCCAGAGTCCCACCTGTCCTCCAGGAAATGAATATTCTTCTCTTGGGAACCCAGCGTTATTCAACCAAATTCCCCTTCGTGTTTCGAAACCTTCAGCGGGGAAAGAACCTTAATGCAAAAGACAGAGGGAAAAAAAGGTCTTAAAGAAGCAGATGTGCAAGTTGCCTTTGCTCAAGTTGCCCTGCCCATCACCTTGGCTGGCTGAGGAAGGCATCACGTTCACGTGCTGATTTTGAAACGCTTACCCTATGCAGAGCTGCTTTATTTCCCGGCTCAGCCTTCGGAGGCTGTTCTTCTCGCTCTTATTTACTGTAAAGCAAAGAAAGCCAGGGAAAACGATCTCCAAAGCAAACAGAGCCATGTTTCCATTTGGGAAAACTTCGAGGGAAAGCGCATGTAGCTAAGCAACAATGCATGACGGTAAATGGGTCATTTTCCAAGGCATGAATTGCATGTGGATAACTGCAAGGGAAACAACTCCAGCCAACATGCTGCCGACGCTGGAGTTCTTGGCCTAAGCAATTAATAAGAAATGAGATGACTTTTCAATACCCCCGAGAGCTCCCTGGGTTGTTATGGGATTTCTTTTTCTCCTGTTTTCTATCTCCACCCAAAACCTTGGGTGGGAGTCTCCATTACTGTGGCCGGGCAGAGCTCAGGGTTGAGTGCTAGGATGGGTATGGATGTATTAAGAAATTAAGGGTGCATTAAGAAGAGTGTGTCCAGCAGATCAAGGGAGGTTCTCCTCCCCGGCTACTCTGCCCTAGTGAGACCTCACCTGGAG
>WUAM01000431.1:92798519-92810280 GCA_024336885.1 Actenoides hombroni | reverse complement strand
AACGCGGGACCACACGCACCCCACTGCCACCCCTGCCCCTCTGACTGGAGGGGATCTCTGGATCTAGCTCCTCTGCTCGCCGCACGCTTCCCTCGGGCCCCGCGCCGGGGAGCACACGCCGGCTCTTCACACGCAGCGTGGCCAACATCTCGGTCCTCCCCGACAAGGCTGGTTGAGGAGGCATTTAAGCCATTCTCAGCAGAGCAAGGAATAAATCTCGGGGTATCTACCTGGCTTATTGTCAAAATTTTACAGAAAAAAAAAAATCTTTTTTGCCCCAACTTTTCGCTAAGGTGCACCACAGACGTTTGACAGATGGTGGAACTGGGATGATGGGGCCCCTTGGCACCCCAAGGGGAACTGCAGGACTGAGCAGGAGCGGGGGACACGGGGCTTTGTTAGGATGCTTTCCCGGTCACACTGTTTGGCTTTGGCTTCCAAAGGCTTTAAAGGCTTCCCCAGGGCTTTAAATTGCACCGATGGCTTTCTGTACCACAGCTACGCAAGGAACACAAACCTCACCTCTTCTCTGGCCAATTCAGAGACAAGCTGTGACACAGCAAGGTCTGGCACTCCCCTTTTGCTGCGTAACAGAGGGTAACTCTGCAACTCGGTGCTGGAACCACCAGCTGCAAAGGGAGCGGGTCAGTCGCTAACAGAACCGGTACCTTCAGCAGGTCCCATCCCAGCCTGTGTGGGATGAGCCAGGTTACCCAGTCCTCTCTCCTAGGAGGGACAGCTGGGTTTCACCTTGGGTCTTTTTGCACACAGAGCCCTTTGTGGATGCCCCAGGAGCAAGGACAAGGAAAAGGGGACCTGCCAGGCAGGGGACAG
The DNA here is from genome assembly GCA_024336885.1 of Actenoides hombroni. Classification (NCBI taxonomy): domain Eukaryota; kingdom Metazoa; phylum Chordata; class Aves; order Coraciiformes; family Alcedinidae; genus Actenoides; species Actenoides hombroni. Next base: position 92,809,446 of record WUAM01000431.1, on the reverse strand, counting down.
GCCAGACCACGTCCTCGCTCTGGGCTCCCTCCTTAATGGATACAGAGATTTCCATCTCGCCAAGGTTAGGTGCTCTCAGGAGATAAGCTTGAGGCTTGTCTTTGTAATTACCACAGGCTCAGGCTGCTGAATCAATTTTTCACTATTCCTGTCCGTTTTACCATAGACTGTACTGCCCATCAGCCCCACGGTTCTCAGCCATTCAGGAGCTCAACCCAGCGGGGAGAAAACCAGTCAGGTAAGGACCAGCTCCTGCCAAGTCTGCTCCTTATCCGCCATCGCTCCCCATCAGCACAGAACGACGCACGTCAACGAGAGTGCTTTGAGAAGCTGGAGGTACCCAGGACCCTGAGAAGACAGTGGAAACGCTGCGGGTTTAAAACCCAGTTTTTAGGAGTAGCCCGTGAATTCCAGGAGAAAGAGCAAAGAGACAGCACAGCAGGCTCTGCTCGCGAGACTGGCACAGCAAGATTTATTAACGTGGTACCCGGGAGCGTCGAGGCTTTGGTTAGTGTGTTAACAACACCACACATGTTCACACAGACACACGGAGTAAACACTCGTTTAAACATCTCAAAAATAAACCCAACGAAACGAAACTCAAACCAACCCAAAACTTGGTCCAGAAATGAAACCCGAGCAGTCAGAAATCGAGGATATAACGGGGTGCGTGTGTGTGTGTGTGTAGGGGGGAGCAGCGGTTGGACAGAAAGAAGCAGGGTGAGATTCCAGAGCTTTGAGTGATTTGTGGATCGAGCTGAAATCGAGTTGAAAGAGACGGAGAAAACATATTCCCCTATCAAAATGTATTTGCCTATTAGGGGCAGCAAATCAAAACTCCAAGCTCAGAAAAAGCCAAGACACGGGAAGGCGGCGGCGGCGGCGGAACGCGATCGGCCCAACGAGGCAGGTGTCAGCTTGCAATACTGTTGCACGAGTCATTCTGCTTCTAACAGAGCAAGGCAGTGAGCAGGAGCACCAGACCTCGCGGGTGACGCGCGGGGAGACACACTCAGACGAGACTGGATTAAAAGCCGAGCACAACCTGGGACAAACGACGGGAGCGTTCGCCGAGAGGACCCTTTAGTTGCAGGAAGAAAGGGCTTCCAGCGCGACAGGGATCGCCGCTCGACTCGTTTAGTGGGGTGTAATTATTGAGCTAACCCTCAGCAAAGAGCACTGCTAGCCAGAGTCGCTCACGGTTCAAGCAAAGCCACGTCTAAAACCTAAGAGCAAAAAGGAATTTTCATTGTTTTTTTAATGGAAAGTGACCTCAGCAGTGGAAATGATCTAGCTAGCAAAGCTGAAATCTTAAAGTTACCAAGTGCGTTTGGAAGTCTGCTTGCAGCTCGTCCGCAGAACTCGAGGAGGCAGAGCTCTTCACAGGTCTTCTGGGTTTGTTTTTCCCAAGTGGCAGATTCAGAAAACTCAGCACGTTTCCCAAGCCCCGACTCAGAAATGTTAAGGAACACCTTAAAATCCTGACCTATTTCGAGAAGGGAAAGTCTCCAAAGGTCATTTATCATTGAGATGACTTTGCCTGAGACACGCTGGAGAACACGTGACTACACATTTCTCTTGCTTTAAAATCAACCTGGAAGGCCCCACTCTCCTGGGGCCACTCCGAGGCAGGGCAAGTTATGAATTGAAGCCAAAGAAAGGAAGATAAAACATCATAAAAAAAATGTAAAACCGGAGGGAAAAGTTGCCATGTGTCCCATAAAGTAAAAACAACGCAAAAAAAATCCCCGAACAAACCAAACCCCAAAAGCAAAGCGAACCAGCTTACAGATTGGAGATTTCTCCTTCTGATTATTCCATTGAAAAAGAGTTTTTTGGTTGGTTCAGGGAGAGGAGGAGGACCACTCTCTGCCCATCCCCTCCAGCCACGTCCCCCCTGCCTCCGTATCCTCCAAGGACTGCCAACGGACACGGCGACGAGGGTTGGTAGCTCCACATCTACTTGCTGACAAGAGAGTATTTTCTTCTCCTGGTCAAAGGACACCAGATGGTAAATTCAAAGAAAACATCGGAAGGTTTTGAATTTCAATGGCATTTCAAAGAGAAGGTTGAAAAGTGGAGATTGTAAAGTAAGCTGCCTTTTTTTGTATGTACGTAAAATTTTGGGGATCTCGAATAAATGCAGGGTTAGAGGGAAGAGCAACAGGCCTTAAACTCAGGTAATGTAAACAATCTGGAATGGGGGGGGGAACAAAACACAATAAAAATCAACAAACTGTTTCTTAAGCCCTGCTTTAAAGATACCCTGTCCTAAAGAGACCTCAAACAGCAAGCGTTACCGTGTACAAAAATAGAATAGCAAGGATGAAAAAACACAAAAAACAGTATGAAAAAAACCCTCCCAAAAATAGATGTCCACAAGTTCTATTTTATATTAGTGTATCTTACAAAATTCAAACATGCAGTCTCTATTTCGAATGCAGAATGCTCCAGTCCGCGCGTCCCGGGGATGCTGCTATGTTTTCTTTACAGCACCATCATGTGACAGGGGAAAGTCTTGTGTTTTTAACTGGTTTCCAACCTCTCTGCTTCTCGCCTGCCCGGGAGTCCCTTCTTTACACGGCCTCATGCTGCCATCTGGCAGAGGAGAGGCTCTCAGAGCTGCTTGTCCCACAGACGCTTCTTTCGACGCAGGGATTTTGCAGCTGCCTCCCAACGCTTCGGGTGCTTTAGCGCTGCAAAAAGTCGCCTCCTTTTTTGCCCCCAGGGGACACGTTGGCTCCCAGGGCTTTGCTGAGGTGAAGGACTCCGTGCAGGATCTGCTCCTCGGGGTCAGACCGTCCGCGCTGGATGGTTTGGCTTTCTCTTGACATGCTCCTGCTTGGGAAGTTTCCTGCCTTTTTTGTTTTGAATCCCTGTCTTCTTTACAGGAGGCACCCAAATGGGGGAAATCCTTTCTCTTTTCCACCTCTCCGGAACCGGAGATACTGAGCTTCAAAGGGCCCAACACGCTCTGAGCCAGCGGCACTAACTGGGACACGGAGAGGGCTCTTTCCAGAGCGCCGGGGACGAGGAGCGGGGAGGACACGGGACCCGCCGGGCTGGTTTTGCTGGCGGCTGGAGCACTCTCTGCCTGGGATGAGACAGGTTGCTTTTCAGTACTAGGACTTTTTTTGGACATTTCATTGGTGCTTCCAGGAGGCAGCGAAGAGGTGCCGTGCTGTTCTGCAGGCCGGGGAGTCTCCTCGCGATCCTTCTCGCCGCGCTCCGCGGGGCCGACCGGGAGGGGAGTGCTCACGCTTGCCGGGCACCACGAAGAAAGTGCCACCAGAGGTTTGGAATCCTGTTTTTTCTGACTGCTTTCTGTTAGCACAGGGTCTTTGAGGTCAAGCTTACCACAGGAGGCCCCCGAAGGGTCACCTTCTTCAAGTTCCAGGAGTTTGATAGCCGGGCACTGCACACGCTCCGTGCGATCTATTGGTTTTTGAGCACTTGCAGTTCGCCCGAGGTCTTTGATTGCTTCAGCTGACTTGTCCTTTGGACCAATGCACTCAAAGGTTTTGTTTCCTGGCAATTTATGTTCCTTTGCAGTTGTTTCTGATCTCAGGAATGGCTTTTCAGAGTTAGCTAATTTTTCTGGCGAAGTTCTCGGGAGGACCTCTGAGGGGGAAGGGTGCACACCGATTTGCAGAGGCTCTGAAACAGGCTTGGCTTGTTGACCATTTCCCTTCTGCAAATCTTCCGTACCTTTTGGATCTTCAGGTAGAAAGGCATCATCTTCAATGCTGTCCTTGCTTTCCAACTTCGATGAAAACTTACTATCCTCGTTAAAAGAATCTGAGCCTTGGTCTCCACTGTCAGGGGGCTTGTCCAGTCTTCTCCCATCCTGACTATCTTCTGAACCATCATCCGTTTCATCTTCGGAAGAATCTACTTCTCTGATGGCCTCTTGCTTCTGCAGAGACTCCCTCCTCTCCACCCTGTCCTGTCGGATGGCACCCAGCTTCCGCGAACCCGGCTTCTGCAACATCCCTTTTTCGGCCAGCCCAAGTTTGCCGCCCGTCGTTTCGTTCGCGGCCTCCTGTAAGCTCTGGAGACTGGGATCCCTCTGCAGCATCTCCTTCTTGAATTCCGAGTGGGAGATGTCCAAGCTGTGCTTGCGGGAGGAAGCCAGCTTCTTCTCGGAAGAGGACAGCGAGGCAGCCAGCTTCTCAGCCGACTGCACTCTCTTTAGCAGAGGAGACCGAGGGGGCTCAGCGCTTTTGGGGCGAGAAATCTGTCTCACCAGGGGTGGAGAGGAGTGCAGTTTTACTGGGAAAGACTGAATGACGCTGGAGCTGCCAACTGAGTGTCCCGGTAAAGGAGACGGGGAGCGCTGCGGTGACGTGGACTGGGGAGTGGGCGAGGGAGTGTGAGCTAGTGGTGACAGGGGGATGTTTCCCGCCGATTTGCGCCTCGGAGACCTGTACTGCCTTTGGAGCTTTGGTGCCAGTCCATGCAGGGAGCTGGGGCGGATGTGTCCAGAGCTGGCTGGAGAATTGGGAACGCTGGAACTGGGAGAGCTGCTCTGGGAAGAATTGCCGCCAACTTAAGAGAAAACAAAACAAAACAAAACAAAACCCAAAACAATACAGACTTCAGATTAATACACATCTGACCATTAAAGCAAGTTACTGAAAAATAAGACAAGGCAAAATGCCAGGTTACCAGAAAGCACTGCAGTGATGTTACGAGGTAATATTGCACAGCTCCTGACAGAAAATTCACGTCACTGTCACCCAACACCAGAGTATAGGAAGAACCCCTCTGCTATCAGAACATTCTTGTCTGAACAAAGGCCCCAAGCAGCTAAAGCACGTGTTTGATTGCTATTCTCCAGATGCAAATCTCTTTATTCCATCAGCTGATTCCGTTTTCAAATCTGACTTTGCCACGCTGTTTTGATTCCTTTTCTCTGAACTCATACAGAACACGTGTCAAACTGCTACAAAAACACTGCAACCTACAGCACAGATCTGCGTCGAAGTGAAAGGATGCTCCAGAACAGCAAATGCATTCTAAAAGGGGTGTATGGATTTTCATTTTTAAATGACTCAATCAATGAGGAAAACATCCATCCTTAAGGCAACTGACATCACAGCTGTCATTTGACTTCACAAGCAGATCTACTACCTGCTGCTGCTGCATATTTTACTTTAATCGAGAAGCAAAAAAATCTTTCTCCAAGTTGGTTTTTGTTTTTTCTTTTTTTTCTGTTTGGGTGGATTTTTTCTGGGTTTGCTTTTTTGCTCTTTCTTTTGTTTTACCTGAGTGTACAGACTCGGGAGTGGACCGGTAGCTCTGTGTTGGGGACCGAGGAGACAGGTTGTGAGTTGGAGAGCCAGGCACGCTTTCTCCCGAAGACAGAGAGCGGTTTAGGGAAGACAAACTCCGGCTGGTGTGAAGGAGCGATGCTTGTTTAGTGATCTTCCTCAACAAAGAACTCTTCTTCTTACTGTGGAAGAGCATTCGAAAGTTGTTTACAAGCCCAAATGGTTTCTTTACCTTTACTGGCATATTTCAGTCAATTTTACGGCACGGATAAAGAGAAAAAGAACAACAAAATAATGAAAAGAACTAAAGGATGTACCTGCTGATAAACACTACCTGCAAACAGCTTTGACAAGATCTCTCCTACATTACCTTGGTTACCATTTAGAGAAACATCAAAACGAACCTTTCCTGACCATCCTTAGTTTTGCTCTTCTTGTTCCTACGAGCCATCTTGGATTTGTAGCTGGCTTTGCGAGCTGGACCAACTTTGATGGACGTGTTCTCAAAGGGCGTGGTGGAGATGGACACTTTATTTCCACTCTGTCAGAAAAAAAGACACGGAGAGGGTGTTTGAAAGGTGACTGAAGTGCATCTGCAGGCTAAGCAGGTAGGCTGCTGGTTTATTGCTGCCTGCCATTTCGTAATCCTTTGTCAAACTCCATTTCCCCCTTTGCATTTCCACCTATCATTTATTAAGCAATTGCTGAAAGAGAGCCCTCTTTAGTCAGCCTTTCACAAATGATTAGCTCAGACCCCAGCTGGTAGGTAAAGCTTCCCAGAGCAGATAGAATGCAGCATCTGACCTCTCCCATTGAGCTCCCAACTGCCTCAATTTAATACTTGTAATACTTGGGAAGTCGAAGAAAGTGATATTCTGTCACCACTCCTATTCCCAGTGCTCTGAGTGATGGCAGACATGAGTATATCAGGCATCTATCATGATGAATCTGCAGCACAGAGCATGGCTTGTCTCACTCATCTTAAAAAAAAAGTAAATAAAATACTAAGAAACCCCCTCCTGATTGCTCCTCTGTTTGCAATCCCAGACTTCTGTCTCTTGGAACCATCCAAAACTTTGGGTTTTATTGCTGTAAACAGATTCAGCTCAGAGGAGGTATCAAAATGCAAGTCATTTAACTGGATAATTTTAAGACCAACCATTACAAAGCTGCTTTTAAATACCACTAGGAATAATCCTTGAGAAAGCAGCATTAAGAGCTAATAACATTAGCACAGCCCAAAGGCAAAAAATGATTTCCAAAAATATTTTTTTTTTCCAAGTTAATTTGGGAACTGTTTACGGTATTTGTTTCTTCAAGTGATGTTTGAGGAAGGGCATACTTACCTCTGCTTAACCTCTGTCTCTACTGCTGATAAAAATGTACCTGATGGATCATTGTTTCTCCCACAGACTATCTGTGCTCAGCTTCAATCCCGTGCAGAAACTGTCGAGATTTAGGGATGGAGCTGCAGCGAGGAGCTTTTGCAGAACACAGCCCAGGTGCCGTGCACGAGCTTGCGTTTCAGATGAGGCCAATTAGGCATTTTTTAAACGTTTCCAACGAGCTGGCTCCTATTTGCCAACACACAACAGCGCCGAGTCCCTACCTTCAGAATCAGCTCCACCACTTCTGTGTGCACCAGCCCGTGGACCGGCTCCCCGTTGACGTGGGTTATCAGGTCCCCTTCACGCAGACCCGCCTCGTTCGCCGGACCACCTTCCTCCACGTGCTGGCAACGAGAAGGGGGTGGCTGATTGGAAAGAGGACCGTACAAAACTGCCGGCCAGCTCAGACTCCGAGCCCATCCATCTCACCTCTGCCTGCAGCCAGCATCGGCCGCTCCAAAGGAGGGTGAAAGGAACCACTGACTGGCACAGCCAAGCACAAAGATCTGTGCTCTTCCACTCCTCCCCAAGCATCCTGCCAGTCTTCTCCTCACCCAAGGCCAGGATGGTTAAGCTGCTGATCGAGAGAGCAGCTCCTCCCAAAGCAAAAGGCCTAACTTACTTTCAGGACTTTTCAGCACTTGGGAATGTTAACTGGATACTCTCATTCAATCTTTTTGACTTCCTCTGCCATCCCGAAGGCAGCATCCTCCCACGTACATGCTGGAACCCAAGATGGCCAACAGACTTTTAAATAAGAGTCTGTGCCGGGTGTTTAGGGTGCCTACACTGCAACTCATCCCAAACAGAGTGTCTTTTTCCACTTTCCATCCTTTATTAGCCTACCCAACATCAGAGTTTTTCCCCCATGAACACGCTGCCTTTTCCCAAAGCCTCCTTCACGCTGAGTGGGCACACACACTTGGGAACATTGCAACACTCCCTCCAGCCAGAGAAGACTACAAATCAGTATCTTGGTAAACTCAGCATTTTTCAAGGAAAGCAGAGAGCACTCAGGGAAAAACGCAGCTTCGGATTCTTTTTCCTAGGTAAGAATGAGTGTTAAATAATGACCAAAGCATACAAAGTCCAAATTGCCTAATGAACACAAAGATACAAGGGGAAGAAGGAACCACCTTTACCCTGACCCCCTTCTCCCCAGCCACACAATTCAAACAACGCTGCTTCGGGGAACGGCTCGTTCCTAGAAATCATATACATTAACAATAAGGGAACACAGAGATCAAGCACCAGAGGCAATGGGAAAGAAGAGATACAGACATGGAAACCAGACCTTTTAGCACAGCACACAACTAAGCCAAGAGCTAAATCCCCTGGGCAATCGGGATAGCAGCAGCGATGCTTTAAGGCTTGTAATCAACTCCAGGCGACTGCCTGGAAAAGCCCAGCAGCCTGAACGGATCGGAACAGACTATAATAATCACTAACAGGGGGCTGAGTAAATCAGCTACCTTCTGGCCCTCGTGCAACAACCCCAATCAGGAGGAAGAGGGTATGTACACAGAAACATGCTGTAAAGTATGTGCTGCAGGTGAAGAAGGTGGATTCATGTAACCAGGGAAGAAAGGAGGAAAGAAAGGTCGCCGTGGTTCCGTGACGGGCTCGAAAACTGCTCGAGGTAAAACCCAGAGTGCTGTTATTGACTTAACTTATGTTTAAAGGGTTTCCCCAACCCAACTTTGGGTCCAAATGAGGAGAGAGAAAACAGGGTGGCAAAATACACCTTACAAAGTTAACTCCCCCAACCCTGCTTAAAGGCATTTCTGGCCCCAAGGGGACTCTTAGAAAAGCAGAGACATACCCAGACCATGTGATGCACAGTGTAGATATCACTGTCACCCATATAGACACGAATGGCACGCAGGGTGAAACCGTATTTCTTTCCAGCCCGATGGATGATGATTGGTGGTTTCAGGTTTGCGATAGCAGGAGAAAAGTCGCGGCTGGGTGAGGAGTCCCTCGAAGATGGGTTGGAGGATAGAGAATGAGGTGACATTGGACTGGCCAATGGGGAACACGTGTGGTGATCTACAGCGATGACACAAAGGTGGGCAAAAATTAGGAAAGCAGGCCTCCAAAAGAGAGAAAATTGTTAGAGAACAGCTAGAAAACCATCTCTCCCCAATGTTCTTAAAGCTGGCGGTCTTCACCAGAGCTGGGTTTGCCTGCAGCTTCAACTAATTGACACTTCGAAACACAAAAGTCAGCAGAGTTTCCCCAAAGCACATTTGGAGAGGTGTATTTAATACAGCAACACTGCCCACCCAGGAGTACACCGTACCCAGGAGCACGGGTGGGCCCCGGGGTTTACTACTTCTCTTTCAGGGATTTACAATCCTTTAGGAGTATCTGCTCTAGGTACGATCCTGGAACAGCCCATTTCAAGGCTATGATACATTATCCCCCTCCAAAAGATCACAGTGTGTAGATCTTGGTGCAAGTTACGTGTCAGTGCTGAGATAAATCAAAATCAGTTAGTATTGACACGAGAGGAAAAAAAACCAGCAGGCAATCAGACAGCTACACCGAGGTACTTCGGGTAGCGTTTTAAATTCACGGGAGCAAAATATATTTAACCCTAAAAAATTAGGTACCACAGGGACTTTGCTACTGAAAAAACAACATCCCAAGTGTATTTCAGAATGTGTGTCCCAAACAAACAGCCGAGGGCTGGACTATTGGTTAAAATACCTGGCTGCTTGCTAGTGGAGCAACACCCACTTTTAGAAATACAAAGCAGACACAGAACTCTCATTTTCAAGTGAAGCTGGCCAGCGTCAGTAAAATAACCCCAGTGAGCAGCAATATTAAATGCAGCTGTACAAGGCAATCCCTAACCCAGTAAGAAGCACCTACTGAACTGCCCAGCACATATTTACCTGGCAGATGAGAGCAGCTCTGGAGGAACTTTTGCTGGGTGATTAAATCCACATTTTACAGATTTGCATGAGGGGATTTGTAGTTCAAAAAGCAACCACCACCCAAACCACAAGAAATGTAACGTGCAACACCACAAGAGTGCCAAGCAGCAGCTGCCTCCGGCCGAGGTGTTGCTCTGCCAGCAGGTTCTGCTGGGCTGGCACTGGTGGCCCAGCTCCAATTGCCTGCTCCCATCTAGGCAGGAAGAGGTACAGCCCTGGAAATACAGCGTGGCTTTCTCCTCTGGAAAGAGGGACAACGTCCTGGTGGGGAGAGCCTGCTGCTGCCGTAGCTCGGCACGGCTGGGCTCTTCACCAGAAGGTACCACCTGGCAGTAGGGGCTGTCGAGGTTCTGGCTCTGCTTGGAGACGGAGCTGGGCCAACAAGGTAAGCTACTCAACGGTGACTTTGTGAGTGAGTTACACTATTGAATTCTTCAGCACTCAAATCTCAAGCAAGTCATCTGGAGTTCCTGAAGCTGCCGGGCGCGAGTGCACCAGACACATTCAGTTCTCCCTCAGCGCCATCATTAGCACGTCACCTCCAAACCCAGCACCAAAAACAGGGGTGAAATCGTTCCGTGTGTCTACACCTCCCTTCTGCACCACTGTGCAGAGACCAGCTGGCAGCCGATTGAAACAAAGCTAGGGAAAGGATAAGGCCCGGGTGCCCTTTGCAGAAGCTGCAGTCAGAGCACACGCACAAGGCTCCTGGCTGTGGCAAAGCAGGATTCATCATCCTGCCGAGCTGTAAACATTACACCCACTGGAGAAGTTGGATCTCTCCCCTCCTGCCAGCCAGGGCAGAATTCCAGGAGAGCCAAAGGGGGGTGGGGGGGGAACCTGGCTGCAGACCTTGTGTTTAGCGCTTGCAGAGTCTGACAATGCCTCACCTGAGGCATTTCTTACCTGAGGGAATCAGGAGAGACAAGGCAGTAGCTGATGCTGATTTAATCACTTTATTGACAGGTCTTGAGGTACGTTTCTCCCCTGATTCCCCAGAGAGCAACCTGTGTCGTGCCCGCCGCACTGCCAAATCGCTGATGGCTTTTGGAGTGGTAAAGTCTGGGCCTTCATTGCTGTTACTGCGAGCTCGTGGATCAGAGAAATCTGCAGTGCTCCCAGCTACAGTTTAAATTAAAACAGATTAGAACCACAGGGAATTCCTAACAGTCTATTCCCCTACAGGCAAAAGACATTAAATCAAAGTCATGTTTACATGAAGTCCAAGAGTAAATTTTCCTCGGAAAAAAAACCCAAACCAACCAAAAAAAAAAAAAACCACCAAAACCCCCAAAAAACCCACCCCCCCCCAGAATTTTACTTT
>WUAM01000431.1:92697325-92727183 GCA_024336885.1 Actenoides hombroni | reverse complement strand
TCCCCCCCAAAACAAAAAAAACACCAAAAAAACAACCAAACCAAAAAAAAAACCCAAAAACCTCAAACCCCACCCCACAAGCCCCCTCCATGCCTGCCCCTAGAGCACGTCGTGAAGCACCACGTCAACTCCTTTCCTAAACCCCTCCAGGGATGGTGATTCCACCCCCTCCCTGGGCAGCCTGTTCCAGTGCCTCACCACCCTCTCCGTAAAGAATTTCTTCCTAATATCTCATCTAAACCTCCCCTGCTGCAACTTCAGGCCATTTCCCTTGGTTCTGCAATTAGTAACTAAGGAGAAGAACCCAACACCCACCTCTCTACACCTTCCTTCCAGGGTAGCTGTAGAAGGCAACGGGGCCCCCCCCTCAGCCTCCCCTTCTCCCAGCTAAACGTGCCCAGCTCCCTCAGCCTCTCCTCATACCTCTTGTTCTCTCAGCGTGTCTCCACGTGCCTGCAGGACCAGTGCCCTGGGCAGAACCACTACAGAGCAGGTTGTGCCAGCCACTTTACCCCGAGAGGTGTGAGGCCAAGCCAAGCTGCCCGCCAGTCTGCCCCTGGCCGGTGGGCAAAGCGCTGGCAGGAGGTGCTGTGTGAAACAGGATTGCCAGCACCCGGCTTCGTGCTGCAGCTCCCTGCTATGAACCCTCATGAGAGCTGTTGGGCCATTTTGAAATAATAATCCTTATTTGTGTGATTAAATCAATAAAAAGTCATCTCCTTTCCACGCAGCTGTGGAGCAGATTTACGGCTCAATTTGTTTCTTTACGCACTTCAGCTGCTAACAAATAAATGGAACTGTAAATTCGGAGCAGGAGTTTTCTGACAGAATACTGCCCGTAAATCCTGGTTAGCATCTCTCAGATTGTTTCTGCCCTTCCATGTCTGATTTTAAATTCAAAATGGCACACTAAAAAGGTACTGAAAAATAAAGACACCTTGGTTTTGTTAGGAGGAACACTGCAGCTGTCTGCTCTGTATGAAGTCCCTGATTGATGAATTTTCACCAAATCCTACCTTTATGCAAAGTCAACACCATCAAGAACAGAGAGGAATTTAGAAAAACAAAGTTCTGCAAGCAGGAGCAATGAGCTGCTCTGTAAGCTGTGGGTCTAACACGGGTTATTTCTTACAGAACAGTGCCCTCCTTCACCCCAGCCCCATCCTCACCTGCACTAACCCGGCTCCTGCGTTCCTGCCGGCTCTGCCCACCCTGACCAGCTCTCACAGGGAGCACCAAGGTGCACCATGCTGCTTCCATGCTCTCTGCTTGGTGGCCGAGCAGCACCTGAAAGCCAAGCCCTACCTACCTTAGCCTTTGGGAACAGAGGCTCCGGATAAAAATTTGTCCCCCTTTCCTCTCGCCGGGGCAGTTCCAGAAAGAGTCAGGAAATACGGAGCTTTACCTCGGCCGCTTCTACCCCTCCATCCAACCACCTCTGTAGCTGATCAATGGGTGGAGAAGGTACTGCTGGGAGCAGAGATCGACACCCAGCCTGAATCTCCAGGAGCTCTTCGCCTTTAAGAACCGGGCTAAAGCCAACACAACTTGGATCTGAAAAGAGCAACATCCCTACTGCCATTGTTTGGAACTAAGATCTAAATCGATTGACAAAATCTTTCTCCATCCAAACTGCTGTCAGCAGGGCAGACGACTTGGAGAACATTTAAATCACAAATGTGAAATGATAGCAGGAAACAGAGAGCCTCCCCAGTATGTTACTGTGGAGAAGCTACAATCCACTAAAAAAAAAAAAAAGAGATGAATAACATTTCTGATAGCTGATGAACAAATTCACACTAAAAACCAAGCCAAAGCTTCATATTCCAAGTCTTACACAGATTTTTAACTGTATCAACAAACCGACTGCTGCGAAATTCTGATACCAGCTGCAAGTATTTACTCATAAACCTGGATATACTTATATTAAAAACTGAATATATATATTTAATATACCTGAACATGCTGCTTCAGTCAAGACTACCTACCTACCAGACTCACCAGTAAGTTTCCAGGCTACATACGTTAAGCTCCACAGAGCACCTGACGAGCAATACGTTGATATTTTCCAGTCTCGAATCTCTGATCTGAGACTGTTTATTAGTTCACACACTTCAGTGTGATCGTATCAGGACCCAGAGAGCAGCGTGAACCCGTTCACTGCCACACGAAGGGATTTCCACCTCCACCGCCCCGAAACGCCACACGTATTGAGAACCCCTTACAGTTGAAGGTTGTGCACGTCTCTGAGAAGACCAAGTCACAATGTTTGCAAGCCCTGCCTGTATCATCACAATACTGTTTTGCTACCTCGCATACCGAAGCGGCTGGCTCTCGGGCAAGCAGCTATCCATCATTCTGGAGCCACAATCCCCTCCTCACGTTCAGATGCTACGAGAAGGAACAATGCATTTCAATAAACACATTAGCACAGAGCCATCAGCGGAGCTGCACGGGAGGATTTTTTTCCTACGAACACAATCACAAATCGTCAAGAAATTAAGAGATCACAGCTAACGTACCAGGAACATGATTTCACTGCTTAAAAAAGCACGAGATGCAAGCAAGCCTAGACAGTATCAAAACAAGAAAAACACAGTAAGAATTACTGGCAAAATCCTTAGATTACCTTTTGGATCGTCTCAACATGCTGGTGGCAGGCAGAGAGAAATTGGACAGCACTGTCCAAAAGGAGTCAGACATGATCTTTAAAAGCTTTCATTGCTGGGAAAATACGGCACAATCAAGCCACTAGCAATAAATAAGGAACTAAATAATACCGGTGACAGAGCCAATGCAAATTCCCTGTAGACCTTGCAAGCTGTTCCATTAACGTGCGGCGGGCAGGCAAGCGTGCATCTTGCTGCTGCTTCCTCTGCCTCCCTTCTCTCCTGGCTCCATCCCCGCGTCCCTCCCTCCACCTCAGGAGGCAGTGCAAAATGAGGTATTTATTCCCATCCTAATAAATACACTGGAAAAGTGGAGTTGCTGATACCGACAGCAGCCGTGCTTTATACGCATCTCTCCGCGTTCAGCCAAGTGCAAGAGAAAGATTTTCAAGCAAAACCAGAACCGGGCTCTGTTTGCAACCCTGAAGAAGATGGGGGGTGGGGGGGTTGGGGGGGTTTTAAGCTGTGTCTGTACAGAGAGCAGCACTTACTGCCTACTTTGGGGTTTTATTTTGAAATGGTGGCTCTTCTGCTTCCTAACTCCATGAGGCACATCAGGGACATTCGGGTTACTTTCTGAATGAATCTCTCACCCTTAAACAAATACCACCTTTTATCTGCAGCAACCCCAAATGGATTTTCAATTCAAAACAAAGCCCCGGTGCTTACAGTGCCCCCTAAGACCAGTTTAAAACCAGAAATCCATCCTCCCCCTCCCCGAAGTCAGCAGCACCACGTCCACGGCAGTCCCAGCAAACACAAACTCCCCCATAGCATCTGGTACCCCCAGAACCCCTCAACCAGCTGAACGCTGCCGACAAAACGCAAGCGGGGCTCACGCGTGATGCACTTGAGAGGTTTCCCCCCCCTCACACATCAGCCAAAAGTTCATTTCTCCCCCTTGGTGCCTGGAGAAGCTTCTTGCCGTGGTTTTGCTTTTTCCAGGGTCTAAACAAAACCTCACTGTAGCTGCCTTTTTTTTTTAAATCATTTCAATATGCAATCTATTTTCTTTCTATTGTGGCTTTTTGAAGCACTCCTGCCAGTAGGAAAGCTGATGACGTTCTCAGATTTCAGCCTTCTTGAGTGGCTTTTTATCACAGACATGAGAAAGATGACAATCAACAGCTGGCACTGCCCTCCCCACACAATGCAGCCCTTAAAAACTACACGTACGTGTCTGGGAGAAAGAAATCCCAGTAGGCTCCCTTTAGCCTTCCACATGAAAGAAGTAGCTGGTCTTCCTAATTTCCCATTAAACAATGGCAGTTTTAAAACATACATTTATCAAGGACTGCAGTATCTGATTCAGCAAAGCACCTCCTTCCATCTGAGCTTCAAACAGGGACATGGGGTTTCACATGCTGCAGGAACCCAGTCTCTGCTCAAACACAACATCTCTGCTACTGCTTGCAAACATTTGTATCAAGTGAATCTAAACCACAGTCTGGTTTGAGCACACAAAGTTCATTGATAGTACAACCAGACAAAAACTCTGCCACTGTCTCCTACTGATGAGAAAGAATAAACACATTTGGCTTTGGATCCCCATAAAACCATTTATCAATCAAGTGCAGAACCTAGAGAACAGCATTTTAGAGTTACTGTCAGGATTGTGATGTCACTTTCCAATAAACCCTGGATTTGAAAAAGTCTAAAAATACTCAGATTTACTCAGCTAAAACATGAAATTCCAGAGCAATAACGGGGGGGTGGGGGAAGTGCTCAGTTAACTAACAAGATGAACTCATCACAACAAAAATAAACTCCTGACTGCTTGTAGTTAGCAAATAAAATCACAACCAGCTAAACCCTCTAAACGTGTAGGAACTGGGCTTTTTTTCCAAAGTGGTTGAAAACTCAGCAATTGAAGACACATCACTCGTCACATCCCTTGTACCCTGCACTAGCACCCACACATCTCTTATAGGAAAGACACAAGAAGCAGTCATTTTAGGAGGACACTCTCCACGTGCTCTACAGCAGTGTCAGCCCAGTGACACCCAGTCCAGCCCCTGCTGCTCTTCAGGAACACTGGGCAGCCCGAGCTGTGCAAGGGAATGAGGTGTCTGCTGCTGCCAGAGCCCCATCTGTCCGCCCCTCTTGCTATTCCACGTGGTCCTGCAGAGCACTTACCCAAGAACTGCAAAAAGCACTTTGGGAATTAGGTAGCAGTGGCTCACAAACAGCAGGAATTGAGTTAACGCTTCACGTCCCTGCCTTTCCAAATGCCTGTTCCACACACCAAGGGCAAAATCTTACAAATCTGCATCTGCAAAGCACTGGTTTTGAAACCGTCCCCAAAGGTTAACTACAGAGAAGCTCAAAGGACCCCAAAAAATGTGAAGACACCATACTTGGAGACGCGGGAAAAACGGAAGAACACAAAGAAACCACCAAACATCTTTTAAAACCATGTTTCAAGACACGGCAACGTCAACATTTGCAGGATTTGCTCTAGTTACAGGAAATGTATCGGGCATAAGGATCTTCTCACGTCTCCAACGACAAATGAAACCCTTCTAAGGAACCATACAACTGCCTCTGCATGGTAAGCAAAGCATTTTGCAAAATTGGGACTAGAAACTTCTCAGCTGAAATATCCAGCCTTCTGTGTATCAGAAATGGTCAAAAAAATAGCACGCTCACCCAAACAGGTTACCAGAGGAGTTTTCTGTTTTATTTACCCTGTAAAAATACATCTTTGTGAGTTCCTGATCCCCAGCCTGAAGAAGCTTCTTTCATTATAAAATCCTTCCAGTCACCTTCTGGGATATTCAGCCTCCATCAATCTCCCTCATGCACTTTCTCCACTCCCATGCCCAACCTGGCCTCAGAAAAGCCCACCCGCAGAAGGCTTCAGAGGCTCCTCTGATGATGGAGTATTTCTCTGGTGACCAGATGTGCAGTGTCCAGGGTCCTCCTTGGGCAGTTACAAATAGCCCGTGTCAACGACTCCCCCAGTTTCTAGTCTCTACCCTTACCAAAGCAGGACATTAATTAAGCCTGACGCTAAATGAGAACGCAATTAGGCAAACAGTCTGCACAAAACCCATTACTTCCTTCATAGCAGATACATTTATCATTAAATAAGCTCACTTTGTACACGACCATCTTCTTTTCAATAAAACCTGTCTTTTTAAAGGTAAGCTGGACTCCTTGCAAAGTCTGAAGCGGTACCAAGGAGATCCTTGAGCTAAATCTGGAAAACAATATCCCAAAGGTCAAAACTCTTCTGAGTTTTTACATTCACATGGGGGTTGGACTCGATGATCTCCAGAGGTCCCTTCCAACCTCCTCCGTTCTATGATTCTGTGATTTTAAGTTGCCTGGATATCAAGAGAAGTTGCCACAAAATGTTCTTGACTCTTGAGCTGGATGGGGCTGTGAGCAACCTGCTCTAGTGGGAGGTGCCCTGCCCATGGCAGGGGGGTTGGAACTGGATGAGCTTTAAGGTCCCTTCCAACTCAAGCCATTCTATTATTCTGTGACTACATTTTTTTCCATATTTCAAACAGAATTAATTGTACAGTAGCCCATTAGTTTTCACATGAAGATAACTTTTCCTGAGTCGCATTATGGTAAAGGAAAGCAAATCATGGAAACCAGCTGAAATACTAACTATGAGTTAATGCAGTGAGTGGATATCTGCTCTCAACCATCAACAATATAGTTACAACTGTGTAACGTGTAAAAACTCCAGCAGAAAACTTTGGTCTTTGAATACAAAGAAAGGAAAGAAGTCCTTCCTATACGCTTCTTGGAAAAGGAGGGTTCCTTTAAAAAAAAAAAGAGATGGAAGATGTGTGTTGAGCTATTTGGGGCATCATTATTATTTGAACAGTGACCTACGCAAGTGAAGAACAGCCTGTCTTTCAGCAGACTGCAATCTCAAGGCATGGAAGTAGCATGCTGACAGAAAACATTACATTGAATATATCTTTAAGGTTCTTTTTTCTCTCGTTGTTTGCTAGGTTACACAATCCTCAATTACTTCCCTTTTTGGTAGACATCACCCCACCTCCAGAAACCACCGAGCCAATCCAGAGCTAAATACTTTTCTTCTTCATGCAGATTTCAATAGCTAACTGCTGTATAAAAGAGCTCCCAAAGACACATTTATCTGAGATTAAACTAAGACCTGATAGCCAAGTTTTTGGGGGGTAAAGAACAACCAGATGCTTCCTCCTGGTGTGCATTTCCCATGCAGGGGAGCATCCTAATGACTGCACTAGTTAATGATTCAAAGGAGCTGAAACATTTCCTCAACTACCTATCAGGCACTGCGCACTCATATACCTGAAGAAAAGCTGCCAGCTTCTCATGTAACTTTAATCTGGCACAGTTACTGAACTAAAAGGGGTTGCCATCATAGTGGAGAGCCTGAAATGTTACCTAATTCACTAGGGTACCGCTGCACGACTCAAGCACAAGCAACTGCTCTGACTTCACAGCCCCTAAAACAACTCGTAGAGAATTGTGCTCACTTAGACACAGAGGATAGAAAATACTAACTGGGAGAATGGAGCTGTAGTTTACAAGGGAAAACATTACCAAATAGTGATAAGAAGCAAGCAGTGATAAAACACAAAGTTAATTGTGCCCCAAACCCTACGAATATTTAATAAGAAAGTTTCTTTCTTTGTGTTTCTATTTACAAAAATATCACTTATTAGTATGCTAATATTCCATGCAACACTATTCTCCCCAAACAACACTAGTAAACGCTTGGCAACTTTAATATAACATAAGCTTAACGTTATTTCAAGCTTACAAAACTGATGATTGGGCTCAGATGCCACGGAAAGGTCAATTATCCTCTTTAAATAGTTACTAGAACTTGCAATCTTTCCTTAGCCCTGTCGTCTTCATGTGTGATTCAAATGTCAGTTGTCTCATTTCATCAAATGTAACCTCAATATGTGATTGAGACACCGTAAGAAACGAGAAATGCTATGAGAAAAACAACAATGCTGAACAGGAGCTCTGAGAAAGCCTCTCTTCATGTTTATACAGAAACCTTCCAACATTTTACCCAAAAGGTTGTTGAAGACGCTCGGTGACGCTTGCAAGAAGCACAGCATCAGATTGCTGCTGTAACCTCGACATGCCCAGCCAAAGATTCTCCCTCCTCATCACAGGCCAACGTTTATTCAAAGGCAAACACAGCCTGAGCCTCCTGTTGCCTCCACAGCATTCCTTCACCTGTAGCATGCATCAGATACCACAATGCACCTCAAACTGACCTTCCAACCCGTGAATACAGCGTTAATGGATCCACCGGGCAACAGCATCTGCAAACAAGAAGATGCCTTAATCTCTTCTCCTGCCACTCCAACCTGTATCAGCCTCTCCGTGAAGAAGCCCAGCACATCAGCAGCTTCAGTTGTCAGCAGAATTCTACCAGCCCTGGCCCCCTGCACCGAGGAACAAGTCGGGGCTGTTGCCAAATTCTCCCTTTTTGTGCATATCCCCAAGAACTGCAACGCACGGTCCTCGACACGTCGTCCATAACCCACCCAAACAAGAGTGCTGCAGCAAAGCTGACTGGTGTGGTATTACCCTCTGGTTTATAGGGAAGCTACAGCACAGAGTTCACAGGACAAAGTGAAGAGAACAAGAAGCAGCAAAGGCAGTGGGCACACGTGTCTTCGCAGGGATTGAGGACTGAAGAGCTACCAATGGGTGGTTAAAACTGAACCAAGAGAACACACAAGTAAAATGAACAAAGCAACTCCAACAACCTGAAAGGACGTTGTAGAGAGGTTGGTGCTGGTCTCTTCTCACAGGTAATGAGCAATAGAACAAGAGGGAATGGGTTCAAGCTGCAACTGGGTAGGTTTAGACTGGAGATTAGGGGAAAATTATAGTCAGACAGTGGAACAGGCTGCCCAGGGAGGGGGTTGAGTCACCAGCCCTGGATGTGTCCAAGGGTCATTTGATGGGGTGCTGGGGGACATGGTTTAGGGGTGAGCTTTGTAGAGTAGGGTTAATGGTTGGACTCGATGATCCCAGGGATCTTTTCCAACCTGAATGAGTCTATGAAAGCAAACAGCAAAGAGAGGGAACAGAGATGTATTTCAGTGAGTGAATTAGAGGGCTTTTTGTTCCTCAGATCACAACTAGTAGCTCACAACAGCAAAAAGGTCTCCTCTCACCTATACAAGACCACAAACTTCCAGCACCCACCTCATGGCAGTGACCTGTACAGGCGGGGTGCCGAGGATCAACGCCATGCCTGCGGGCTCAGGGGTAACCAGCTCGCAGGGAGTGCCTCCCCCGTCCCACAGCCTGGTACCCCAAAGACCAAACCAAGCCTGAACTCTCAAACGAGCTCTGGCATCTCGTTCGTCTCTAGGTACAGTTCAGGCTGTTTGCTCCAACCTGAATCTCCAGTGCAGGACCTGGAAGGTTCCCCATTTCCTGGTTAACACACTCAGGCTTTAGCTGATAGGCTGAGGGTACTGTGAAGCCCTTGCTTTTACCGTGGCTCTTTGCAGACAAAAGGCTTTATTTCCTAGGATGCTGGCTAAGAAGTGTTATTCTGGGAGCAAGGGGAATGGTAATGTAATGAACAGACTAAGAGGATAAATTTTACATTTTTCAAACATAAATTCTTAATGAAGTTAGAGCATGGGATAAGAATAGACTTTACAAAATAAGCCATGGTACAGAAGAGACATGAGAAATAAAAACCAGGCTTGGGAAACATCATGAGTGCTGGTATATCAAAAAAAAAAAAGAAAAAGAAAAAAGAAAAGATAAAAGATAAAAAGAGGAAGAGGAGAGAAAGAGGAGAGAAAGAGGAAAGAGGAGAAGGGAAGGAGAAGGGAAGGAGAAGGGAAGGAGAAGGGAAGGAGAAGGGAAGGAGAAGGGAAGGAGAAACCCAACCAGTTTTACAGGCAGAATTACATCCTAATTTGGCCATGAATTTTTTATGCAGAAATTGCCCCCTATTTCAGTCATTCCTTTGGAATAATATGAATCTTCACAGCAAAAGCTTAGCTTTTAATCTTCAGCTCTGGGAAAGCTGTGATAACGTATCATCAACCAGAAGGCAAATAAACTACTCAAGGTTGTGAGCCTCAGTAAAGCATATAACGTACAAAAACCCGAGAACAAGCCTAGAACACTGATTTTTACATAACTGCAGATTAAAACATCTCTGTAGGCTGTTTCTCAGCGTTTATTTTATATCCAAGATTTCTAACCTGGATGTCCCCCGTGCATCAGTAGGGACACACATGTTCAGAGCTCTGGGACACAGAAGCAGATTTAATAATTTAAGATAATTTTGCCCAAACTGAATTCTCTGCTTTGAGATAAAGCACAGATTAGACAGAGATGGAATCCTCAGTGGCTTCTGCAGTCTCCCCAGAAAAAGTAATTTTAATCAAATAAACCCAAACTTTTCAAGTTTGCAATGCCAAACCTTACTACACTTTTTTGTACCAGATTAAACAGGGCACGAATAACTCGAACTAACGTTGCTAGAAACAAAACTATGTAACACAACTGCTCATTTTCAAACTAAACACGACTTCTGTGGCTCTCCTCACCAATGAGCTTCTAAACCTGCTCAGATGAAAAACAAAAACACTCATCAATGGGAATATTAATGTTATACTCACTTTCTTTGTCTTCTGAATTGTGATTAGCAGATCTAACAACACACAGGTTTTATAGATTAGGGGATGGAAAAAAAGAAAGCCAATGCACACGAAAAATTTATGCAAAATATATTTTTTTTACCATTTTCTAACCCAAATTTTGGCTTCTGCACTACCCATAAAAACACAACCAGTCATAAAAGCAAATTCCAACTCATGGGATTAATTCTGCACAACACTGAAACCACTAAACCAAGAGATCAGCCGAGGCAGCACGGAATGACCCCCACCTGCTTGGCCCAAGGTCGGCCTTTCCGCAGAGAAACGACGCCTTGCGAAACGGATAAATCAAAGTCTTCCTCCCAACACCCACCACTTACAACAGGAGGTAAAACCCAGGCTGTGGAGTTCGGCAGCAGAGTCTGCAGCTGCCTTTCTTCCTCCTAAGAGGAGGAAAGTTGCGGAAGCGACGGGTCACAGCTCTCTGATCCATCGCGATGTCAGAGGAGGCTGCGCACGCTCGGCCACGGGGCGCGGGCCGGGACGCGTCCCCACGGGCTGGGGCACGTCCCCACGGGCTGCTCCTCTCTGTCAAGCACGAACGCAGCTGCAGGCAACTTGGTTTTGCCCAAAGGAATTGCAAAGTCTCCGCGAGGGCAAGGGAGACGCTCATGACTTGAAGGAGCACTTCTGGTCAATAGCTGTGTGAGATTCCGTTGGAAAGCGGGGCGTGTCATGATTTGGGGGTTTTCCAATTGCTCGGAAGCAAAATGGACGTTTGCATTAAACTGAGGAGGAAAGCTGAGAAGGATTTTTACCAGCTTTCTTTCGGTTGAACTTTTTTTGCTCTACAAATTTGCTGGGAATTGTATCTTGCCCTGTTCTGCTGTCATTTTGAATATCTCCCCTATTGACAACCGAAACTGAGAACCACGGGAACGAAAACAGGAACAACGTTAACAGCACAAAAAATAACACTCATCTTCTCAGGCAAGCTGCAATCCAAACACACATCATCGCTTTTCCTTATGCAGCAGGTCTTCTAAGAGAATCTAAAGTATTACTTCTACAGTGTTGCTTTGTCCAGTGCTCATATAAATAAGTGTCCATCTCAGCCCGGAGACGTGACAATGAGACGCGCTGCCCGGCCGGCTGGATCGATAACATCCCTGCTCAAAGGACCTGAAGGTCTGAAGAAAGGGAAGGGCAGGGAGGACAGGAAGGAAAACAAAAGCACACAGGGCTCTTTCACCACAGCAAAGATTACTGGTTGAAGATTTTATTTTAGAGCGTTAATAATTCATCGTGACAGTGTAATGTAAACTAGGTTAGAAGATTATGCTCTCAAGTACCACACAAGGGATCGAATGACAGAGCAATAACCAGTAGCCAAAGTAGCAAAATTTTCAGAGATAAATGAGGGGAAGAGAGAACTTGGAGGACTAGGACAGGAGTATTTGAGATGAACGAACGAAACCAGGAAGAGAGATACTGAAGAAAAAGGGAGTACTAACACAGCCTGGAGGAAAGAGAACAGGGAAGGATATGTTAGAGAAGATGAAGCTCTGCCACAGGCCTTCTGCCACGGTACAGCTTTGGATATTTAAACAGGAATTTGGATTTAAATGTGAGACCAAAGTTCACCACAGCTCAGGCTGGCGAGAGACAGCTGAAATGGGGTGCAATTTTAAAACCTGCTGCAAGGTTACCCTGAAATCTTCTTTGCTTCTTTACAGTCGAAACTTTTCCTTACACTTTCCATTTCATATTGATCCACTACATGGTTCACCTGAATTAGAAATTGCAATTCATGGAATAGGAGAGTTAATTTTTAAAGAAAACCCATCTGAAAGGAAGTTCAGAAATAGTCAGGACAGGCTGAGTAGCTAATGCAAGCAGCTACGGCATCTAAGCTCTTTCTCCCCAGCTCAAGCCCATTAAGTTGACACTAGGTACTCAGTAAACCGCTACTACTGGTGCTTCAGAGCCCCATGGAACCCAGGCCTGTTTGCACACCCCCTGATTTTCCAACTCAACCCTAAAAATAGCACCTGGTTGCCTCATAGAACAATTAAAAACAAGTTTTGAAAGATGCATGGGGCTGTCTGTCAACAGCAATAAACACATGACTGCCTGGTTAAGAATATATATTTCATTCTCAGAAGGATTCCTTTGCCAGGAATCTTTCAGTGCTTGGGTTGTTTCTGTAGCTGTGTTCAAGAGTAAAAGGTCTTTCAGGGAGAAACTATATAGAAGGAAGGATTTTGTACAGAATGGAGCACACTACTGTCATTTGAGGAAATTACCATTATTTGAGGATAAGGACAGAAAAACAAATACTCCAATATTTACTGAAGTCTCTTCTGAGCGTTCCCTTCCTCACTAGAAGTTGCTACCTCGTCCCAGCCAGCCCAAACTCTTCAAATAGTGCAGGAGTAGTAAACGAGTGAGCTCATATGCAGGTGTGCCACCAGATCACAGCCTTCAAACACAGTTACATAGAAAACCCAGGTATGAACCACTTGGTTTAGAGGTGAAATGGCTAGCAAACATTAAAGCCCCCCAAATTCCAACATCACAAGCGTATACTCTGCTCTGGGAGCCTCCAGCTTCCCAGGTCAAATCACCAGGTTATGCTTTACCAGTGGGTCCATGGAAGGCAGCCAACCGGTGAGCCTGGAATGTGACAAGAATTCACACCTCAGGGCTTAACTCTGCTGCTGCTGCAAAAAAGTTAGACAAAGAGTTAGCTGAGCCTGTCAAGTTTTAGGTCTCACCAATACGTCCCTCCTCTGTAGTCTCCATCTCCTGGATGGGAAAACTATTCCATAGAATAATAACTGGTACAAATGAAAAGGAATAACGAGAAAATATTTCCATTAAAAAAAGAAATGAATTCTGGGACACTTATTCATTCATTCATTCATTCATTCATTCAATGTGAGATGTAGATTACAATTCAGTTGCCAAAAAATTACCTACTCAAAATTCACCATTTCACATTATGCATAATGATATATTCACAAAGTTATTCTGTTACTCATTATTCCCGAATTGCTTATCTACATTGTTGCCACAAGTGACATTATACTGTCTTGCAGTCAACTCTGACCAATTATTTAGCACGTTTAAGAAAGCAGAACCTGCACCAAATCAAGCACTAAACCAGGAGATGGCTCGCCACAAAACCAGCACGAGTTCCAAATGTCATTCAAGCTGACTTCATAATCCTCTGACATCTGTCAGATAGGAAATTCTAACTAAAATAAACTCTTAAAACTCGTATCAAGTGACCTTAAACTAAAAGGAAATTTAAGTAGAGATAGGAAACGATCACCAACCCTTGACAAGCCTTGAGGCATTTCAAAATAAAAAAAAAATAATATGAAGAACCTCATCAAGTTTGAATTCTGAAATGGTTTGTTATTTTCCCTAAAAATACAGAACTTGTGTTTGCAGGTGCTGCCCTGCTGTTGTAGAAACTCTTCAAAACCCAAAACACGGGTGGATTCGGGGACATCTTTCTACTACGGGTGGGATTTCTGCACCTGCCTTGGAGTAGAAGGGCTGGAGTTACAAGATCCTCATCCAGACCCTCCAGCAATCCCGATACGCAAGGAAAAGATTCACTGCCTCACAGGAGACCCCACACTCAAACGAGGCAGATGTCTCCACCTCAGCCCCTTGGTGAAGGTGAGCTGAGAGACTCGCTGAGGACCCTGCAGGCAGAACTGCACCAGGGGACCCCAACAAGCCTTAGCTCGAAGTGTTGGTGTCTCCTTGTTCACTGCAACAGCTGCTATGGAAAAGTCTTTAAAGGCACGCGACCTTCGCAGCGTGTTTGTTGAAAATCTATGTATAACATACTCTTGTTACTTGCCACAGTTATTGATTAAATGCCTGTTTTCTAGAATAGGGGTTTTATGTAAATAAATTGATATCTTCCTAAATTGTATCACAGATGTCCATAAAATCCTAATTATATAAAACTCATAATGTTGTAATTACACACTGATCGAGTAATTACGCACTGTGCTCGAGCACTGAATATTCTGGAGCAACATTAGATTTCCCCATTTTGTTTCACTTAAATAAGACAGAAAGGATCTGACCATCATCACATTCAGAAATGGCAACCAGATTTTGTACAAGCTAAGGAAAAAAAGAAAACCCAAACAAAAACCAAACAAAACCAAGCAAGCAAACAAACAACTCAACCCCAAAAACCTATGAAACTATTCTGCAAAGCTATAAAAAATTAACTTATTGCAGTTAGAACCTCCAAGGAGAACAACCCTATAAAAATAATCTCTACCATATATCCCTATAAGATGTTCCACAATTGGCATGAAGTCACAAAACCAAAATACCATGAGAAAATACCCCTTGAATAATCCAGCTGAACCCGACTCTTCCCTTCATTCGTTGGGATAAAGCAAATTTCCACCGAGACATCATCTCACCAACAGCACCCAGAGATGCCAAAAACAATGGCACCTGAACATTTTCATCCTTGTTACCACAAACAAATTAGAATTCTAATTCTAGAATTATTGAAGCTAGCTTGTATCTTGCCGAGGGTGTTACGGAGAGTGCAGTGTTGTTTGAAACAGGGGGAAGTGCACGTTCCTTTCATCTCAGGACTCACCACTTCCGTGTTAGAACAATTAATTCATGACATCTTTGAAGCAACTTGATATTGAGAAATGCTGGATATCCCTATTGTGATTAAAGGACAATTATGGGTGTATAAAGACTTGCCAACTCATAAAGAGGACCAGCTGTGAAACATGGCCTCATTTTCTTCTTCAGTAATTTTCTTCTTCAGTAATTTGCCTTCCCTGCTATCCCCAGAAGATTACAAGCCAGCTCCTCAGTGCAAGGCTGAACGCTTCAGTTTCATTTTGGACATCGTTCTCTTTTCTTCCTCAAGACACATAACCTTAATCCCAACCCATGGTGGCACCAACCACAGCAGTCTTCTTTCACCTGCTACCAGTTCCTTTGTGCTGGAATCACACCACTTCACGTTTCCTTCCACTCTTCCAAAAGGTTTCTGCTCTTTTCAACTGTTCAAAGGTTGTGTATGAAACATTGTCACTCTTAAGGCTAATTCCTTCCGAAGCCATGAGCTCCCGTGCTGACACATCAGCTGCAGCAACAGTTGTTCACCTCTCCATGTAAAAACATCGACCCTACCGCGAAATACCGGCAAGAAAGGAAAACCTATGTAGATTCTTGCAATACACTGAAGGTAAAAAGTGAGAAACATTTAACACTAATGCTTCGCTTTTTCTAGTTACACTTTCCACCCGTTCCTAGGATGCTGAAATGCCCCACCTCCTGCCTAACCTGAGGGTGTTAAGCTGAGCAGATCAATGATGGCAATAACTGGCCGAGATGAACCTTTGCTCTAAGCAAGCAGGAATGGCTGTCGCTGGTACCGTAACCAAGTAAACAAAACTACAACAAAGAAAGGCAGGATAAAATGGGATCGAGAGCTGCGCAGGTGAAAGCAACAAGGACAAAAATAAAAAGTTATTATAGTAGAGCTTACACAGAGCCACGTCTCTGTGAATCATCAACCACTCAGTGCCTTGAGAGCAGATGGCTGGAAGGTCTCCATATGTGAAAAATAGTATTGAGGAGAGGCCATAGTAACAGGGGAATATAACTTGGCACTAAGACTTTTATATGAACTATTCTTAAAGAGAAAATTATTCACTGACCCACATCAAAATTGAAGGATTCTCAGAGAATAGAAAGTGGTAAGTACCAAAAAGGCTTTTGAAAATAATCACTAATCATTAGATCTCCTCCCCAAAAAGAACAGTTCTCAGTTAACAGTAATCTAATTTTGATAATTAATTGCTACTTAGGACTCTGTTAATTAGCCCTAAACAGCAATGACTCACATTTAATCACCCTTGTAAAGCAAGGTTACCCAATACCTGTTTTTTAAATAACAAAAATGAACTTAAACTTCCATCGACGACAAGGACATCAGACTGTTAGGAGGCAGCTCTTTAGCCACTGCCCTTCACTTCACTGCAAGGGCTGCCAAAATGAACTGGATCCATAGGAAGAATGTTCACCAAGTGCTGCCCAACGTGCTGGGAGAGTGGCAGGCACACTGGGCAGCCACCTCCCTCTTCATGGCAGAGCACAACACACCAAGTACAGGCACACGCAACATCCCTTCCCTCTGCTGACAACCTGATTTCCACCCAGCAGATGTGATATATGTTGCTCTCCGTTACAGGGACAGATGCCTAAAATAGCTCCACTTCACATTTTCTTGCTACTCCGACCAGAGCCGGCCAGCAAGAGCAATCTCCCTCTGAAATAACAGTCTAGATGGAGGGGCTATTGCATTACCACCTGATGAGTAACTGAAATTTGAGCAGCTACATCCACGCTGCAGCATGTGAACTCCCAAACCAGCCCTCTCTGATGGCTACGCTGGCTCAAGTTTTCAAGCAGGTACCCCCGAGCTCCGATGACTGCACACACAAAGGCCTCTAGCTCCTGTCAGCCTCTGTCAGTGGCTCTCTCTCCAGGGCAACGTTTCTTCTTAGGGAAGAAGCTGAAGGTTTCTACTGAGACCGTGGCTGGCCGTACGCGTTCCGAAAGAGCACAACGTGGAGGAACTGGTTTGGACTTTTCTTGGTTTACAATCTCTTGTACCCCCATATTTAAGCCTCTTAACAACAGGCTTGATTTTACTCATCCTTTGTAGACCCTGTGTCTGGAGACAGAGGTTTCAACCTGCTAGCTTCTGTAAGAAACCAGTGTGGACTACAGCAGGTAGAACAGAGCGCAGCAGGTTAGCACAGACCTGATATTCTAGGCAGGGATTTTTAAGGACCCCACTCTGGGCTGGTTTAATTCAGTTGGTTTTCTTGACACCAGCAATACCTGTGAAGGTTCCTTTGCTCCGTGATACAAGCTGCACACGCACTCAGAACCCAGCACGTGGTACAACCAGGATTTTGCATGCACACACAGGTAGAGCCTCCATTCCTCAGTTAATTTTATGTTCTTCCCTATGTAAGGGAAGAATAAACGACACACAAACTAGCAAAATTTGTCCCAACGAGCAAAACCACCTGAACCCTTAAATGCCTGTAAGTAAATGACAACTACGAGGCTGTTCCCTTCTGTTAGATTATTATGCACTTCAACTGGAAAGCTGGTGAGTTCATAAATGGTTACACACCACCACCAAACTGTTAGGAATTCCTAGGTGATGCCTCTCCTTACCTCCACTGAAAAGGATGGCTGCAGCAGGGACTAGCCGGATTGCTCTGGGCTTGGGAGTTCAGGTAATATACTAGAGGAGAAGTAACAAGTGCACAGTCAGCACTGAACGGGAATTTAAGGTGCTGCAGACCTGGAGCAGATGTAGGAGAGAACATGTGCTGGTGAACATCGCTTCCTCGGCAGTGGGAGTACAAAGGAGAGGAGATGCTGACAAGGTACCGGGGTAGAAAGAAAGAACAAACCAGGGTCAGTATCACATCGCCTGCTTCAACAAAGATATTTCCAAAATACAAGTTACATCTTCTTAGTAAAACACAATCAACTAAGCACGTAAACCATTTGACTACCATCCCAGCCAAAGTGTATTTCTCAGTCAATAGAATATCTAGGCAAAATTATGAAATAAATCTTGAAATATTTAATGAAAATTATGAAAAAAAATAATGAAAATGTTCCAATCTGGAATCGACCACATCCATTTTTTGCAGTGATTCCCAGGCTTTCTGGAATACAAACCACTGTCAATCCTTAATGTTAAACTTTTAATTGAGGAAAAAAAAAAAAAAAACCAATTGATAATGGCACCAGTAAGCAGACATGGACCATTTGTACCACAGCTTCCACACTCTGGGAGCCACGATTGCACACCACGGCTGTGGCACTAACAGAAATACGCAGCTGTGAAAACAGGAATTACACAAACCATTAACCAGAAAACAACATTTAGCACTGTCAGTGTTTTAGAGCAACTGCTAATCAAGCCTGAAAGCAGCACTGCGAAATGGCTTTATTCTGATTTTAGCAAGGAGGAAACTGAGGCACAAAGAGGTTAAAGTGACCCGTTCACAGCACACCCGCTGCAGCACCGGGACCACAGCTCAGGACACTCATTCCCAGCTCTGTGCTCAGCTCTGTGAAGTGTGCTGCTTTTGCAGGGTTAGCAGCCAACATGCATCCATCTGCACAGGGAGCACAGGAAATTTCTCCAAGTAGCTGCTTTCCAAAAAAGCTCCAAACAGACTGCTACATAAACGCCAAACAAAAAGATTCTTGCACCTACTTTATGGAACTATACAGAACGAGGTGTCCTTCTCTAGAAATAAAGTAAGAGTTAGCTTACAAATATTGCTATTACAAGGGGTGCTTATGCAATAGAACACAAACTAGTGCCGCTGCGTGCTTACAACCCTGACTCCAACTGAGGGGTGAAAAAAAAGAGTTTCTCTTTACCATATTTAAACATAAAAGTGAGCAAGAGGGAAAGCTGGGGCATGCTTCACTTTCCTTTGCTATTCAACCATTTCACACCCAAAGTCCTGAAGTCAAGTATGCTTGTCACTCAGCCTCGCTTTAAATTTCCTAATGAAACCAAATATTTATCAGTAAGTAACCTTTACACGTTGGAAATGCTCCCCACCAGCAATCTCTGCTTAAACAGCTGATGAGCTTTACAGTCCACAGACAGGAAAGGTTAAGCCTGCCTCTTACCCTGCTCCTCCCTCCACTGACGATGTGATTGATTCATTTAACCTCCTCTACTTAGAAAAATACACTATTTCCTTCATTTTACCTAACAGGAAGAATAAACATAATTACAAACATCATAACTAGCAGATTTCCTTAGTAGATTTCAAAGAACTGATAAAGGGCACAAGCATTAAAAAATAATCACTTGCTTCAGTGCTATCTGTAGAAACACATAAGGCAATGTAAAAGATTTTTTTGATTTGAATCTAAAAGTTTTTACTAGCATTCTTAATTTAAAAATCTAATCAAGGTAGCAAAGGTTTCTGGAGAGTTGAGCCCTGTGACAACTTTCTGGCACACTCGTAAAAGTACTTTCTAAATCTGAAAAGTGATCAAACTGGCAAGACAGAGTTACAGACATTCAGTTTTACTACATTAATACTCGGTACTAAACCTAACCACAACGTATCCCAGTTAAAACCAGTGAAATATTGCTCTTTTTTGGCTGTACTTTATGGTAACTGCTCCACCAAAGGAAAAAGTTAAACCTTCCGAATGACATTCTGGGTACAGTCAACAAAGCGTGACAGATAAAAGTCCTAACGAGTAAAAGCAATGTCTACTGGCCACAGAAAATTCTGGCTTGTTTTTTCTTCACAGTTTCAAGCTGAAACGTTTAAGTGCAAGTTATTTTTCCCACCAGTCCTTACTGGATCCGCAGAGACGGGGCTCCAAGCCTCTCTTTCCTCCGTTTCATCATCGTGCTGTTAACACTGTCTCTTCCCCGTGCTAAGAGGCTCACGGGCAGGAAGGAGAGCCCACCCTCAGCTCTCCAAGGCAGGGCACGGAGCAAGCGGTGCGATTCCAAGCTCTTCTCGTACCCCCAGTGGCACAGGGACCTCGGGAGCTCAGTTACGGTCCAGATTAATCCCACCGCTCACGTCAAACCCCAAATTATTAAGAAAAAGAAAAGGAAGTTCTTCTACGAGCCTATTCCTAGCAGCCAGAGGAAGGAAATGAAGCCCACCAGTACGAAAGGAAGGTGCAGGGAAGCCCAGGAGAGCTCAGCCCTCTGCCCTGTCACGCAGCCAGCGACACGGTCCAGCCACACTCACAGCACAGCAGCGACAAACTGCTCCCGGGCTTCGAGGAGCTGGAACAGCCTCCCTCCTCACATCGAAAGGAAGGGGAAAGCCGAAGGCAGCGATGGCACCCTTGAAAGGATCCTGGCAGACATCTCCCAGAGCAGCTGGAAAGCTCCCGGTGCCATGGGAAGAGTCCCCCCCTCCCGCCCCGAGCCCTCAGCGGGCAAAGAGCAGCTGGTCCCGGCAACCTCCGAGCCAGCCCCTTTGCACCAATCAATCCCCTTAACAACACCCACGACTTCAGCCTTGAAACATCTTCCTGGAACTCCCAAGCTGTTTCAGCTGCAGACTGTGTGGGTTCTAGCAGGGGAAAGGCAGCAACAGCAACCGGAGCCTGGGGAGCCCAACGCTGGGGGCGGGGGGCAGGACACCTTCACCAGAGGACAATGTTCCCTCCTACAGTGCAAATCTTGCAAGTTTTTTTGCAAATGGCAATTTCAACCGGCTCCCAAATCAGCCTGGGTACTTGCAAGAAGGCAGTTTCTCAGAAAACAAACAAACAAAAATGGGAATACGTGTCCCTGATAGATCTGAAGGTGTTAAAGACAGGTGAAGACTGCTATTCGCTGCTACTCACCAACCACCTCCAATTCCAGATCACAACTCAGAGCTTCCACCATTCAGATCACAGTAGGGGTACCCCCATACTACCAGGTCTCACCCTCTCCACAGCTATGTCCCATCAGAAGAAGCTGTCAGTCTCAAAAATAAGGGTGAGGGTGCCCAGGGTGGCTGCTCCTTAAACAAGCAGAGCCCCTGTGCCCACCCACCCCCCTCCTTCAGAGTAAGAAAGCACAGCAAGTAAGAAAAGGTACAAATTTGGGGTGTTACGTATAATTTTATTATGACAAATAATAAATGTAAATGGGAACCTGGATTAAGTAGTGGAAACTTGACAATAAAAACCTGCACAGAAGGCTATTCTCACTTTAAAATCCTTGATGAAGACTTCCACGAATTCTTTGTCTCCAAGATCACAGCACATACAGAGCACTAAAACCCCCCTCATTCACTAAATCGCTTCTGAAACACCTGAAACAATGCTGTCAAATTATTTTTAAAGCCTAATATACAAATAGCAACACTCCTCCAGAGCCCTGCAGGAATAATCCAGCACGTCCCACCTCCAGAGCCAGCCTCACATAGCAGTTTAAGAGCACCGGGTTATTTTTGATCTACTGCTTGTGAGCTGCCCCCCTGCAGCTCAGAGGAGGATGGAGTGGTTAGAAAATGCCACCTCTTTCTCTCTCAGCTATAAGAAAAAGTATTACAAACAGAAAAGTATTGAATGGAGGCGTTATGTCTTACTCTGTTTCCAGCTCCCAGACACAATAGGGTGCAAAAGCAGCAAAACTCCCCTGCTCTGTTTCAAAACCTTTTTTTTTTTCTCCTTTTCCAACACTTTGGCTTCTCCACACTGGAGGTGCAGCACTCGCTCCTGGCAGGGAAATGGCATCGATTGATCCCCAGCAGAAACACCCTCCAAGAGGAAGAGAGACAGAATGATACACTCCATTTCTCTGCAGACACAGAGGAAATCCCACAGCACCCCAGCAGGGCAAGATAGAGACATCAACCAGCTCTAAAGGCCAGAAAGTACGGGGGTTTTCTGCCATCAAACTTGCTGTTTCCAAGGTGTAAGCATTCAAAAGAATACCAGGAGAAGCTGATATAAACTGGTGTTTCAGCACAGCCTCCCAAAGAAATTCCTTGGTGTGTCTGTGTGTTATTTTACTGTCAGGAAGCTGAGGGTCAGTTTAACAAATTATGATGATGTTTAATGAAACACCCCATGAAATGCCTAGGGCTGCAGAAACTAAAAGTCTTCAGAGGTTTACAACCAAAAAGGGAGGGCAGAGGAAGGAGAGAAATTAAGCCCCAGAGTGGACATATATTCCCTTAAAAAAAAAATATTAGAAGGAACGAAGCCCATCATAAAAGCCTTGCACATCTTTAGCAAACATTATTATGTTGCTTACCACATTTCATAAAGACAGGCATAAAAACCTGAGGTAAATACTGCTTCTCAGCAGCACCTATCACCATCAACACAGCAGTCTGCAGTCTTTGATTTATTTAAATGTGGATTCTTCTCCTGGATATATTCTGGATTATAATGATTTTTCACGTTTCTTGTGCCTCCATGTTCCTTTTCAAAAAGTGTGTTTCAGCCAGATGATTCATAGCGGGACAGAATTAACAAAAATAACTTGCATCTGAAAGAAAAACCGCTTTGGCAAATGCAGTCTGCTGAGGCAATTACTCTCTTCAAATTTAGATACAATGTGGGAAAGCAATATTTTCTTTTTGGAAAATTTTACATTTACATACTACAAGATAGTAACCCTGCCTAAGAAACCACGAGGATTTCAAATGTAAATATTCAAATGTAAACCCACATTTTTCATAACAAAAACTGAACAAGTCAATAAAATTCATGTTACAGAAAACTGAATTTAGTAAATTATTACAAACGGGGTCATGAAAAAGATGGCTCAAATGCAAACCCAGCTTGATTTAGTGACTGCTGGTTAGCTGAGGAGGCAACCAGAAGGAAGAGTGAGCTCCAGGATGGTGTTGTGCATCCTGCAGCTAGAACAAAAATCTGCAGTTTACAGCCTGGTCTCTGGGATGCTGAGCTGCTGTTCTACACATGAACACACACGAGCACTTCATCACGAGCCTCATCGTGCTCCGCAGTCACCACCTTTGTCCTTTCAAGTCTGGAACATCTCTAGTATGCTTCACATACACATGCACATCAAAACCATTTGAAAGCTAAAGCCAACAAACACAAAAAACAATCTCTGTACACACTCTAGCACCAAAAGAACAGAAGAGGGTAATGGCTGAAAGTAATTAAACCACTTCCACTAATAGGATGGAGATCAAAGTTTGGGTCCATCACTTCACATTTGCTATTTGAAATTAAAGAAAATATTCATGAATGGTAATTATCTTTTGTGAACAAAGCATGGGAAAAACATAACCAATACATTTATATGCATAATTTACTAAAGGAAAACTTTGAACTCTGATTATTGAACCACACCAGAGACAGAATACAACTACTTGTTCCTGTTCTTGTATTATTCAACCTCTTTGCAGCCTACTATTCAGTGGAGTATAATTTACTTTAGCGTATCAAACGTAACCCCTCCACAGAAACACACACACTTGAAGCACATGAAGAACAAAATGATATCTAAATAATCTTCATGTCACCCCGCATACAATTCCCCCATCTGTTTTCCAGGCCTGCTCACTCTGTGCTGATTATTTCAAGATCAGACTGCAAGGTCTCTAAGGGCAGAGTCACTAATCAACAGACTTCAGGGGCTCCATACCACCATCCACTCTCTTCAGTTTCCTACCCAAGACCTTTAGGTGATGAAACTCCTCACGCTCTCCTACCAAAAACAGAGACCTCTAACTCCACTCCTTTTCCTTAGTACAAACGAGTAGAGCAACTGTTGCTGCCCATGCCTACCATCAGTTCCTGCAGAAAAAGAGAGACTGTTAGTATTAACCCAGGCAAATATGAAGCAGTGAGAGTCAGATAAAGTCAGAAGCACTGTCAGGAAGAGCTCGCCCTTCTCCATTCAGCAATGACAAATATCCTGGCTAATCCACAGCCTAAAACCATTCTAACTCAACGATCAACCACAGCAATCATCTAGCAAGCAGCAATAATCAAGTCTTCATTCTACTTCTGGCTGACTGGAAAATAATGACTTCCTCCCCAAACATGATCTTTTTATACAGTAGCAAATGCAGCCCAGCCTCCAGACCAGCAGGCAGGAAAATGCCGAGTGCCTGTCTCTCTCCATGTAACACAATTGCTCCTGAACTGCTACAAAGGCTGGAGTTTGTGCAGAAAAATAGATGCACCTCTTGAGGGTTTCTGGCTCCAAGCCAGATACTCCATCCTTCTGTCAGTTCCTGCTTCTGCTCCTGCCAGTGAACAAAAGCCAATGAGGGACAGTCAATGAATCAGGACCTAGCTACATCCCTAACTTACCCCTCCTCATCAGCTACAGCACAACAACAGCTTTTCTGAATCAATTTTATTTTCAGAATTTCTTTTTTCCTTATGATGTTCACTGATGAGTTGATTCCAGCAGAGAAAAAGCCTCCAGAAGAACTGAGAACTGCCTACAGTCTGTATTTAAGTGCCCATCATTAGGTCACCCGTTTTGACACAACAACTGGAACAAATTTGTACATATTATATGTATATTTTTAACTTATATATATACACACAGATATTTTAATTATTCCCTTTCTCAATATAAATTTGTCTAATTCCTGTTTCAAAGACTATGAGGGGATTTTTTTTAAAGTCAAATAAGCACTCTGATACTGGGAGATGCAAATCATGCCCACCAGCTCCACAACACCCTTTTCAGCCAGTGGTACAGCATCAACACAACAATATACACAAGCCACAGTGCCCTACTGATTCTTCAGTAGTTAAACTTTTCAAGCAACAAAAAATCATTTGGTAAAATTGACTACAGGATCTGCAATTCCAGAAAGCACAATCAAATAATCAACTAGAGAACACGAGCAACTAACTGAAGACATTTCAATTCTTCATAGATTTTCAGTCTAATACCTGCAACCTTGTGCTTAAAATTTATGGCCTGGATCATCTTCATGCAGGATGCTAAATTTCTTCACATAAGGATGGCTTAAAAGTCACTCACTTGGGGAAGAAAACAAAAGTAATGAAAACTGAAGGTGTTAAATCAATACAGAAATAAAAGTAGTTCGGTTTAGTTACTACTAAATAAAACACTCCATGTTTGAAGCACTCCATTTGTATCTCAGAGATTTCCAGTGTAAATACAGGAGTAGTTTTGTGTCATACCCACCTCCGTGCTTGAACGAGGCAAGGGAATACCTCTGGCATCCTCAATTTCAATTCCAAAAGATTTCATCCAAAAATAACTAAGTTACACTCAACAAAAAACTTACTGGTAACTCTCTGCTCCACCACGGGTTCAAAGAACCTTCACAAGCTTAAAATCACGAACACCACCTTTCTTATAAATCTATCACATAGAATTAAGCTAGTATTTGAGGTATACTGGTTTAAAAAAAAAACACCAAAAAAAACCCCAGCCAGTGTATCATGTTCTTTAAATAATTCCCTGACTAGTTTATCATTGTCATATGAACTAAACAAAAAAGGTCTGGTCATGCCCCGTTGTATAAAAAAGGCCTTTTGATCCATCGTATTGTCCGGGGCTGAATCACTGGCACTACACAGCATTTTCCAAACACTGTTTCTTCTACAAAGGAGAAAGCTTAGATTGAAAGACTGAAAATAATTTCGCATTAGAACCAGAAACCTGAGGAAGAAAGGTTATATGCTTTTGTGAGCTTCACGTCTGCAGTCTGCAAGCTTTGGGAAACTATTTTAAATCATAATGCAACAGCAGGCAGTATGAAAGCTTTTTCTTTTATATCATACAATCAATAAAGCAATTTCTTCCACCATAAATCTGTAAACATAGCAAAAGCTAAGCTCTCATAGTATCACTGAAACACAAGTTAGTTCACTAAAATTCTCTAAACATCATAATGCATTTAAACAAACAAACAAAAACCCATGCTGTTTGTTTAACCCACATTTTTAAAAGCCTGCTTCTCCCGACAGTTGCCCCTATGTTGAAATATCTCTGTTACTCTGCCTGCTCCACTAACACCTGACCCGTGTGGCCCAGGAGCTGTGGACTTAAGACTTCGTTCAACAGACTGTTTGAAGAGCAGTGATCAAAGTTGTCTGCATCACATAAATATTCACTGACTTCTGTGGAGTCACTTCAGCCATGTCAGTGCAAGCAACACTCAACACCCCAGCTATTTCCATATCAGGATCAGCTCAAGCTGATAATTAGAAGTAAACTTACACTACTACTACTTTTCCTACTACACTTAAGGAAATGAGTAGAGGCTTCAGCCTCAGAGAAATGCCAGCTAGCTGTTCCCAAGTGCATGACAGATTCTTGAAAATGCTAACAGAGAAAACAGAGTATCCGCCCATTTAAACGACTTCCACAACTGAGCAGCCACATATGTTCAAAACAAACCAAGTGTGGAATAAAGAATAATTATACTTACAAGCTTCCTCTTCTGGGGAGACTGAGCTCCTTCTGGAAATAAAAAAAAAAAAGAAAACCTTGAGTTAACTTTACTTGTTATTATATGTTAGTCATTTATTTATCAATAAAGGACTGAGGTGACATTAATAAAGAGCTGGCCATTTCCAAATGTATGCTCAGTGTGTAACTGTGCCCAACTCTGAATCTACCTGGAAGTCCGGGGTACAAAAATTACTCATTTTGCCCGAGTAACCATTGCCTTTGCAGCCACAAAAATGTAAGCACTCCACAGAGCAAATATAACTCTGAAATTGGAGCCCAAAAGTAGATAGGGCGGGAATTAATTCTGCCCTGCATACTTCACCAGCATCACCCAGTGTCTGCTGCACGGGTCTTCCCACAACAGGAAAAGTTAACACAGCAGAGCAGCTCTGGGGATGGGTTTTCCTGGGTATTTGTTTGGTCTTTTTCAAACGCACACATTACTCGTGTTATATATCCTGACCAAAAAAAATAAATTCAAGGCCAGTGAAACGCAACTCCCACTGAAAAGCATCTCGCAACTCAGCAGCAAAAGCAAAGGAGCTTTTTATTTCAGTAAACAGACCACGAGCATCCACAAGGCGCGGTCAGGACGGATACAGCACCGGGAGATGACAACAACCAGCCGCGTTTGCTGTGGCTTTTAACGGCCTTCCCTTTCCCGGGGCCGCTGCGCCCGGCGCTTCCCCGGGGCCGCCACTAGGTGGGGGCCGGCCCGCGTCGCCCGCAGGCCCCGGCCCCCACCGCCCGCAGGCCCCAGGCCCGGCCGGAAAAATACCGTCGGGGGTGGGTCAAAAGTAAACCCCCTCCCGTGCCTCGCCCCTCCCCAGCGCTGCGAAAACACTAAAGCGTTCCCCGCCGGGTGGGCAGCGGGGCCGGGGCCAGCCCAGGCCTCGGCAAGGGGCTCGGGAGGTCCCGGGCCGCTCCGCGTCAGCTTCTCCAAGCAAAACTGGCAATAACGAGATGGCCAATTTCTGTTCCTGACACCAGGCAGCACTGACCTACGTGCTGTGTTTTTCATCCCCACTAAGAAAAAAAATAAAACCCAACAGTGTTTTCCCTGAATGTTGAAAAAAGTTAATAGAAAAAACTATCCACAAAGCCTGGTAACCTCTTTTCCATATTTAGTTACAGTGCACACGCTGATTAGCAACAGGGTTTTGGCAAACTGTCAGTGACCAGCCGGTTAAGTAACACACGGGACATAACTCAGCAAAGATTTTCAGAGACACCAGAAGTTACAGCCACTAGAACGTTTAAAAAAAAAAAAAAAAATAAATTAATGTATGAATTCTCTACAATTTGAAATTTCCGTAGTTTAACTGTGCTGAGCAAATTTCATGTGTGAATTATCACAAAGCTGACAGCTTACAGCATGAAGAAATAAATTCCTGTCATCAGACAAACTTGTCACGATATAATCAAAACATTTCAAGTATGTAAGATAATAAATCATTAGCATCTATAACAGGTTGTGTGGTTTATATTCTAAAAAGGTACTTCTTCCACTCTCATTTGTTAGGTAGAATTAAAAATTTCCAAGCGTGAATTCTGCAGAGCAATGACAGCTTTTGGCACTGCAAAAAGATAAGATATAGTTATTATAAATTATTCTGTTTGTGTATATATTACTTATACATTCATATGTATCTCTTAAATCATAGGAGCAGATGTATTCAATTTATCCTCTTTTAAAGAAGATCTTATCTAAAAAAAAAGGTGCTTAGCAGGGGGCACATCTCTTTATTCCAACAGTCAGCCCCAGAAATTTTCAGAATGAACAAATAAAGCTTGGGAATTTCATGGTACTGGCTGAAAAGGGAAAACAGTGACCTTTAAACCTCTTCATCTGCCTTCTAATTTTTGAGCTCTTAGGGTTCGTGTTTACAAGCTTTGCTCTAGTCATTAACGCTGAAAAGTCACTTAAAGAGAGAACAAATGCTTCCTTGAAGCAGCACAGCACCGGTAATTGTGACTTACAGACATAACACCACGGGAATTGTGGTCCAGTAACAAGAGTGGACAAACCTTTTCCTTTCTTCTACTTGTACACTTGTTTTACTCGCACGGTGTTTCCCTTAATACTTCCTATGATGTAGATAATTCAGGATTAAATGCACACAAGGTTAAAAGGAGGACTGACTTGGGCTTTGTTCTTGGAAATCATCCTTTGAAATCTGTGATCAACTGAGTTTCTAAGGAAAAAAAATACTACAGGCAGATGGCATCTCAAAGCAATCAAAATATTATTCCAGCCATGTAGGAATTGTTTTCCTTCTGCACCTCCACCTTGCCTAACACAGGGCAGCAGTGGAATCAATAGGAAGTAGGTCGAAGTTAATACCTCTGTGGTCTTGACAACAAAGAGCACAATCAAAGGGATCAATTTTTATACCTGTTGCTCCATTATGCCTCATTTCGGGTTAGTCTTAAAATCCCCTTCAAGAACTGTAGGAGCCACCCACCAAGCCGTGCCCTGACTCCCGCAGCATTTTTCCTGTTCTCTGGAGGAACAGCAGACCCGCACCCTCCCAGCCAATTATTCACCCTTTCCTGGTTCTCCAAAGCAGGGCTGGTAACAGCAAGTCTTAAAATCCTCCAAACCACACCAGGAACAGTGTGGCCACTGCAAAAGCATCAGTGCTGGAAATTACACAACTGAGAGCAGCAGAATTAGGAGCTTTTCCTTTCCTGAATCAGCAGTGAGTTAGTGTCCAGAAAAGTTCCATCCCAGGGAAGAAGAGGAAAGAAAATGCCTGTAGGTGGAAGCAGCGAGGGAGCAGACTGCAGAGAGAACCGGTGCCCTGTTCCAGGGGATGTCCACTGTCAGAACATTGCATCATCTCCAGGGGATAAAGCAGGCACTGAAAATGCCTACCAGAGATGGAAATACACTCACAGGGTGGACACTCAGCTGGGTCTTAAGAAGGTTTAACACTTTAATGTGTGCAATGGGACCAACTGAGCGTTTACATCTACAAACGATAGGATTGTTTCAAACGTAAAAAGCAGCACTGCAAAAACACTGATTAAATGCTTATGCAATACGTAAGAGAAAAGTCCAACAGCATTTCACAAGTACCCTATAAAGGTAAAACCCTATTCAGGATCAGTTTCATAGTACAAGTTGAATGCTTTAGATGGTAAATTATGAGGGAAGTGCTGTGATTTGACCCACTCCACAAAGGAGTTTGGCACAACACGTCCAGGTACCCTGAAAAAGTAAATCCCATCTTAAGAGGCAAGGTAACTAACAAAAGAGTGCTGAGCTGTGACTGCTTGGCCTGAAAAGCTATTTACAGGGTGCAGCTGTAATTCTTTTAAATAAATATGCTAATTTATCCAAACGGACATTTTTTTCATTTAAGACCACCCTTCTGATGAGAATGGCACGTGAACATTCAAGATTTCAAACTGCCTCTTCCGACAGCACATCTGCCTCCCTGACCACTTGTGATATATATGTACTACTATATATATATTACCATATATATTTCCTATATATACACATATATATTACCATTGTTACTTCAGGCAGACTCCGTGCCACCT
>WUAM01000431.1:92659480-92682591 GCA_024336885.1 Actenoides hombroni | reverse complement strand
AGAGAGGTTGTGGAGTCTCCTTCTCTGGAGACTTTCCAGACCTGTCTGGATGCTTTTCTGTGTGATCTGCTCTAGTTCTGTCCTGCTCTGGCAGGGGGGTTGGACTCGCTGATCTCTGGAGGTCCCTTCCAACCCCTCCCATGCTGTGATTCTGTGATGCACACATAGGAGTAACTAATGCATAATTCACGCTACGAGACTAATGGGTGTGCGCACGGGGCGGAGAGATCCCCACGTGCCCAGTGCTGCCATAAACAATGCCCGCTTCCTAAAAACTCCAAATTGAGTCTTACTAAGTTTTTGACCTGCCGAGTTCACAGTAACACGTTCCAACAGAAGCAGTCTTGGGCTGCAGTGAGGGCAATCTCTTGGATTCATTGAGTAAAATCGAGGGAGAATTCCCATGGAAGAAAAGCTTCTCGGAACAAAGGACAATGCTGGCACAGGAGATAATGCCTACAAATGGGTGCATGTGAGTGTGCTGGAAATGGAGATTAAAAGTTTCTAATTCTCAGAGGAGAACGTTTCTGAAACAGCAGCAACACAGATTACCAAATACCTTCAATCTCCGTGGTCCTAAAGAGATACAACTGGAAATTGTATATCCACTATTCCAGCCATCTGTATGTACAGACAGCTTCTGTGAGTACACACGCACACAAAGAAGTTGGGTTTTCCTGGGATAAATGGAAAGCTCACGTATTTTCATTCGTGCAGAAGCAAACTTCAAAGACACCAGAAGAGCAGTTTTT
Organism: Actenoides hombroni; assembly: GCA_024336885.1. Lineage (NCBI taxonomy): Eukaryota > Metazoa > Chordata > Aves > Coraciiformes > Alcedinidae > Actenoides > Actenoides hombroni. The sequence goes on along the minus strand of WUAM01000431.1, from coordinate 92,681,839 downwards.
GTTCCGGTGCACTGATGCAGCACAGATTGCAGCAGCATTTCTGACACCTTCGTTTAGAACTGACTTCTTGCTTTAGAAAACAAAAGCCTTAAAAGCCACAGGTTTCTAGAATGCATCTTCTAGAGGCACAATTTACGGAGGCATTCAAACGTGACCTGCAACGTACGTAGCAGGTGAACTGGGAAAGCTGAGCTCAAGTGGAATTTTCCTAAGCTGCTTAAGGACTGGATGGTGGGGTTTTTTTTTAGTGACAACATGGCTGCTGCTGTATGCCTGTGTTTCTCTGCACTAAGCCTGTTTGCTTTTTGTTTTCTGCTTAGTTTGATTCTCTGGGGGGGATTAATTGTTTTTGGCTTTTTTGCCTTCATGGTAGGATTGCTTTATTACTTGATTTTACGGCTGCCATTGCCATTTTCTGTGGGGGCTCTTTTTTGTTTGATTTATGGCTCCTCTTCGGTGAATCCTCTCTAGTTACACACAACCTTTTTTTGTCTCTTTACTCCACAAGTTTACTGCTGCAAGACCTTGGGAGGGATTCGCTGCAAGAGTTATCAGCCCCCATTTTCAGCAAGTGAAGAGTACAGAAGGATCTGGCTGCTGCTGCTACACTGAGCTCTCGGCTGCAATGCTTCTTAAGCCACAAACGTGTCGTTTGGGATGGATGGAGCTAAATCACCCCGTCTTTTCCCAAGGGGATGCACTCCAGGAGTAGGAATCAAGCTGCTCAAGAGGACACCATGGATCGGGATTTTCTTCCAGGAGAAGAAAGAGCTACCAAGAATCCCAAGGTTTTCTCATTCAACTCCCATTCCACCAGCCACTATCACGAGCTGTTATTGCAGGTTTTTGCATCTCTCAACAGTAAGGCTTTCACCGTTGAGAAACAATTAGCACCTTTAGGTTACTTTGGGAAAATATTCACTTGAGTTTTCACTTGATTATTAAATTTCACATTAAACCTCCTTATGATACAGACTTTGGAAATACACCAGTTGATTCATCTCCACCATCAATACTGCAGTGAGAGGAGAGTGACAGGTCTCTCCTGATCAGCTTCTGGAGATGACGATGCAAGCTTCATAAACTGAGGAAGGATGATTTCAGCTCTTCTCACACAGATTGCTGGCAGACTTGCTAATGCATCAGCACCTTGTATTACTTGTAAAAATTAAAATTTTCCATGCTTTGGAGAAAGTTCTCCTTTGTCCACCACCAGGGAGGACAAAGAGAGTCCAGCTGGATATTCTTTTAGTGTTAAATTGTTATTATGTCTTGTGCATCAGAAGGTAACTTCCCCCATCCAAAAACCAATTTCTCGTAAAACTGTGTCATTGGTTGGCAGGTTTTCTCACTTTTGTCCTCTGTAATGTTTTTTTCTTTGCTGAAAGCTCCAATTGTGTTTAGCAAGTGTTCTTAATCACTCTTTTGCTGTCAGTTGAGTTCTGCAACCAGGAGTTACTATTGTAATCCCGGCAGCACATTGGCTGCCCTTAAAAGTGGCAATGAAGTTATTCCCACTGTTCTGAGATTGTCCTTGAGGAACAGCATAAATGGTCTTATTTCTCAGTTAATTCTCAAACTGCCTACAAACCAGGCTATGGTCAAACTCTTGAGAATGCTCAGGACACAAAGCTGCCCCATCTCAGGTAGCTAGCCACACGCACAGCTACAAGTCCACTATGAGCCTTCACTTACATTATCTTCATTAACTTTCTTAGCACTCGCCTGCTCCCGTGAATTCATCTGCTGTTGAAAGCTGACTTTTGTTTCTGTTTGTTTCTGAGGCTGGAATTCCATCAAATTTGCAGCTATGTCTTTAATTGTCCAGACCAAAATATTATAGATGAATTTTTACCTGGATCAAAAATAGGAGACCTTCTTCACATTAGTAATGTCAGCACTGTTCTTCTAATGGTAGCACTAATGTTTGTCTTTTTCTTGTTGAGCTGCTGCTGGTCACTGTCCCCTTAATGACAGTTCTACTTTGTATATAGTCAGTCCTGGGGCATTAGGTGTATTGAATGATAAATGTTCTATTTCTCACTTGATACTCCTATTTTTAGCTGAAAATTTTCATAAGCTGATCTCCGCGTTACGATTTTATATTTCCACAAGACTACTCATACAGCTATTACACGAGTTCTTTAAGGAATTATGATTCACATTCTGATATCTCTTATACTGTTTAACATGTGTCAAAATAAATAGTAGAAAAATCCTTTTTAATGCAAAAGAATATCTGCATGGATATTGCACAAACCTTTATCAACTGAAACGCTATTTGAAGATTCCATTCCAAAGCAATTACCACTCGTGCAGAAGAAAGCAGCTGATGAAACAGGGGGCAAAAAAGATCAGCACTTAATCCATTATCACATCCCAGTAATGCTAATCTAGGTGTAAGATTAATTTGGCCTTCAAACGTATTAGAGCAGCAAAATAAGAAATGTTCAAAAGACAGTATATCCATATGATCAGATTCAACATCTACTGCAACCTTTCATCTACAATATGCATTTGAAACCAGCTCTTTCAGTTCATAATTTATCTTGGAAGTTTAGTAAAAGGTAATACAAAGAGATGGTGTACGGAAGCATTTACAAGACCCAAACATGGATTTTAATATGGGAAATAAAACTTAACCATTAATTAGGTCGTCTTCTCTGATGGGGCAATTAAAAGACAAGGAACATATTTCCAAAGCAATCCCTTCAGTATTCCTCTCATATCAACTTATAAAATTGTTTGGATGTCGCATTTTGGTTGTTTCCACCTATGATTTTTCTGTTCTTTTTAATTCCAGGCTTTTCCCTAAGAACTTGACAGCTACTTGATAATTCAATTCTAAAAACATCTGGTTTAGTCTGCCTGATCCTAGCAGCTGAACGTATTATTTCTGAAGTAATTCTTTCCAAACACAGCAATTCAATAACCTGTCAGCTTATTTCACAGTGTTACATAATGGTGAATAACCTCTAAGTACCTTACTACCATTAAATCTAAAGGTAACTGGTTTCACATTTGCTAGATTTTCATTTTGGTTTCACTGGCTTTGATTTCTGTTCAGTTTATAAAGGCAAACACTGCTCCGTAGATTTTGACAGCTATCTTTTTTATTTGGCATTTCAGACTGCTCAGTTTACCTACCATAGACCCAAGAACTTATTTCCGCGTAATACTAATGAACATTGTGTATAAAGACTCAGATGTGAAGAGCAGCAAGACTCTGGTCTTCTTCTGGGTTCTCACCCTGTCTACGGGCTGCCTGGTGGCTTCTGGCATTTATCTTCCTGCCTCCTTCATTTTCTGTCACTTAACAGAGCTTTCACATGCCCCAGCCAGTACTGAAACCTAGGTTCAAACGTATACCTATTTTTTGGTTCATGCTACATGTATTAGAAGACCCAGGTTTTGTTCACTACATTTTAGAGTCACGTCTGCCAAAACCTTGGTCAAAATATTTTGCTAGTTCTCAGCCTAAGTTTGGGTCACCCTCTGCTAGCATAAACAGAAACCCATTTTTAGCCTTCAAGCACAAAGCAAGGCATTTATGGTTGGGGTGAGGGCATCTTTTTGTTCCTGCCTGTCCTTGGTTTAACATTTCAACATTCATCATTCTCATATTACCTTTTTTTTTTTTTTTAATTAAAACAGGTATCCTCTGAATTAGATTTAAAATTTTAACCTTTAAAAACTAATATCATGTTCAAATACTATGAATGTTTATCTCTACCTTATTGCACTCTCAGCTGCATTTTATCATCTTTAGAGTTACTTGGACTCCTTTGTCTACGTTTTCCCAGAACAAGTCTCTAAGATGCCCTTTGTTTGGAAAAATCTTCATTCCATTCAAGAAACTAAGCACAGTCTTGGGCTACAGCTTAAAATATATTTACAGATATTTTTGTACTTTGCACCATTTTTCGTTTGCTGTTTCAATGTGGTTTTCCAGCTGCTATGAAGCATTTTAGGACAACACAAATTAGCAACAGCACAAATGCCAAGCGGAAGAAAAAGAGGAATGATTATTTAACTGCAAAGTGAATGTTATTTCAAACAGATCAAAAAAGGTATCCTGTCCAAATAGATCTGTTTGCATGGTTGAGACTGAGAGAGAGAGCAGAAAGAAGAACACTTGAAGACATTAAGCCTATAATATTATTGAAACTGTTCAAAAATGTTGTACTTCAAACCAGTTTCTAACCATACCACCATCAATCTCTATCTGGCACACTAACACTGACAGCTAGGAAAGAATTCTCATTCATTGCCAGAGTTATACAAGGTTTTTTCACCCCCCTGTATTCGAGTAGCATGAGTCCCTAAACCTGCTTGCTCTGTTCAATAGGAATTTCTCTTTTTTGAGAGTTCTGTTAGAACTGACTCGGCATCTCAATTTGAGCACTTGCAGCTTCCCCATATTTGGGTCACCCATCCCTCCCCATCCTAACAACAACTTGTTCCACACCAGAAGGCTGTAAATTTATGCCAGTCATTGGTTCATGAAAACAAAAAGCATTCATTTGTTCCTTTTTATAAAATAAACAAAGGCCAAATCAACCAACTCCATAAACACACTCAGCAAAGACTCAGAAGCTCAGTCCATGTACAAAGTCAGCCTGTTTTTATAGCTAAATATCTTGCTGTACATTTTTTTTCTTCAGGAGAACAGGGGGGCTCTTGAAATACCAAAAGGAATTATTTTAATGCTTTCTCAAATCTGCCCCCTAGGAGTTTAGAAGGACTAAGTCTTCACCAAGAATACTTGGGGAGAAATTGAGTTGGGTAGCTGGGGAAAAAATCAAAATCAAAATCAAAAATAACCCCCAACCATTCCATTTAAAACATCACTTCTCCTCTCAAGTGGTCAGGTTTCATTTGCACAATGCACCCTGCTGCCAATAATTTAGCAGCCCTCTAATCAAGCTCGCTTCCTGAAAGAAAAGTAAAGAACACTGAAGTGATCGTCGTTACAACTCCCAAGTTTTCAGAAAAGAGAAGAAACTCCAGTAGGAAGCCTCCTTTCAAATCCCATTATACACCACTTCCAGCCCTGGGATGCTGTTTGACTCCAGCTCCAGAAGAACTCGGATCTGCACGCTCTGGCTGAAGGATAAGCGAGGAGTAGCGAAGGGAGGCAGAGCTGTCCCGTGAGAAGGTTTTCATTTGCCTGCAATGGGGAAATTTTGTAAACTCCAAAATAAACTATTTCTTGAAATACTCACTTTCTCCTGAAACTAGTAACCAGAGCAGAAAGAGACCCAAGAAATCAGAGCTTTCAAGACCCCAAGACCCCAGTATTAGGCTGCTTTGTTTAAAATGCCAGTGTCTGACTTCAGGAGGAAACTAGGTCACCTGAGGATTAAGGAATAAATGAATGAAAGCCATACAGCAAGCTCTGAAACAATAAGAAAACACAGTCGCTTCTGGTTGAAAGGTGAAGTTGGTAAAACTGTGTTAACATTATACTGTCTGCCAAAAAACACAAGCAAGGAATGGAAATCACTTCATCCAGTAATTCACTTAGTAAAGACCAAGAGAACTACTGCCACTCAGAAGTCAAAACCAGAAAGAAGTTACATGCCATGCAGTAACTGCACCAAACCTCCCTGAAGTCACTGCAACTTCACCTCAAACATTATTTTGATTTCAAATAGGGAAAATAAAAAAGTTACCTCGTGGTACACAAAACACTACACAAAAAAGATATTATTTGTGTAAGCAATGGACAAGAAAGCAAGTTCTATCTCAAACCCTTCTTGTTCCACTGGCTTCGATTTTATGCAAGTTGTGGGAGGGCTACCTGTCAACAAATTGCTTTTTTAAAATATGTATGAGTTAAGTACATGAAAAATTGGCACTTCCAGCAAGGGCAGGTGAAGTACCTCTCAGCCCCCCATTTAGACATGTAACTGGATTTTTTTACCTGGCTACAATTGCCTCCCCATCACCATCAAGAAGAAGGAATTCTCTTGGAGTAGCATTTTTCGGTAGCTCGTTTCACCAAGATTGCTGCAATCCATACATCCAGGCAAGGTACAAGCCATTTCTCTTGATCCATGGTAAATCAATATTATGTTTCCAGCACCGCACAACTAAATGACATCTATTGCATCTGCAGCTGAAAGCTGTACATATGGGCAGGGGGTTTTCTTTACTATTTCATTTTTATCAGTCCCAATGGTACTACATTGCATTCTGTGTTATATCATGCCTTAACAAAAATGATTTCACTACATCACTCCATCATCTGTCTAAACTTAATCAAGCACAACATTGCTTTCTGAAAGTCTACAGTAGTCTCGGGTCCCCGAGGGGCTTTTTTCATGGTAGCCACTTTGGAAGAAAAATAGCAGCTCAGCACTGTCAAACTATCAAAATTTACTGGCAGGTACTTCCCAGCACGCAGCAAAACTGGTCCTGATCAGACAGCAGTTAAAAAATTTTTAAAAACCCCTTTACTATTTGCCCATTTCAATATAATAAGTTTTGGGTGCTGCTTTGTAAATCAGTGATTTGAGACACCAAGTGCAACAGAACTGCCAGGTTTGCATTTGGCCCACAGTCTAAGGTAGAGTGACTGCCAGAGCAGTCACCAAGCTAAGAAGGGGAACCTGCATCACCCTGGCATTTAAGAAAGGAAGAGAAGATAAAAGCTAGAAAAATAAACAGTAAATGACTGGAGACCATTAGAGAGAATAAACTGTCAGCCTCTGCAATCCTCACAGGAGTCTGAAATGTGAAATCACTCACGTCCCTGGTTAAGTCACCTCCAATCTTTTTCTTGCCTTTACCTCACCAAAATCCATTCCTCTGGCCTCTAAATTATTTATCCTGATTTGTTGAAGTTTCTGAAGCTCCCAATCCCCTGGCCCCAACAGGCACCCATCACTTCCCCCCCCGGGATCTCTCTTCTAGTCAGTACACATCCTCCCACCTTGGCCAAAGGGTTAACTACAGCTATGAAAAAGAAAAGCTAAATTACACACGGTTTTTGCAGGGAAGGAGATGGCTACGTACACCTAAAGACAAAAAGCAGAAACCCTTTAAACCAGCCCGAGGGCCAGACGCTTGCTGGGAAGGAGATGACCGTGGGCTTGGCTGGTTCGATTTCAAAGCCGTGCAGCCTGGAGTCCTTCCCAGCAACTGCAAGGCACAGCCCACAGAAGGAGTGGAGCAGAAAGGACCTTATTCGTGGACCACACCAACCTACCCCAACGACATCTGGTATCACTGCATTTTTTTGGCTGCCAAGACGAGTGACATTTATTGTCCTATGCTGATCTAAAACAAGCGATAAATGTCAAAGTCAATTAATACTTTCTTATTTTGATGAAAGTAATTTAAAAGTAATTATATCAGGTTACAGTTGCTTAAGCTATGCCATACAATAGGCAATTATTGTATTCATCCTCATTCCAAACATGATTTTATCACACTAATACCCAAGAGTGCTTTGGAAAGAGAAACAGTTGGCTACAGAAGTGCTGAAACAATCTGATTTCACAGGAGTCTTGTCATTAGCAAAAAGTCATTTCTAGATTTGACCAAAGACAGGTAAACCCAAAGCTGAACCAGTTTCCATCCAGAGAATTACTTCTTTGTATTCATAGACAAAGCGTTGCTAACTTCAAAGCCCTGGTTTTAATGATGCCTGGGTCATTGCCAAAGAGGAACAAGAACACAAAACCAGAAATGCAATAGTTTATTTAAGAAAGAAGAAATACATCAACAGGACAGCAAGGATTATGTCAGGATATCCTGCATAGAAAGCAGAAGACTCACACTCTTGATTCCCTACATTATGAAAAGCATTATACTATGAAAAACACTTCACCCAAATGCCCACAGCAGGCAGCAGGTCAGAACGTGTGGAAAAATGGACCTTACAACCTTCAGACACATCAAGAAAATTGATATGGAAGAATAGTTAAGGACACTAAGGTTGACTCTTAGAATAATGACCGTAAAAATCTGAAGCAACTTAATTTATTTTTTTTTACTAGGTATCATTCTTGATCCTTAAAGCAAAAAGAGAAACTTCCCAGTTTAATCAGACAGAAGCATTGATGTAAAATGCCATGTATTATGTATTATGTATTGATGCTATCGTATACAAAAGCTGAATTCAAACTGAAATCAGCTTTCTAGTGTGGAATAAATAAGACTAGCAATTTCAAATGAATAGATGGGTAACCTACTAGCCTTTCGTTTTGGCTCTGAATCACAAAACTACAACCATTGTACTAAAATTTCAGTGTGACTTGTAATAAAATTTCCAAATAGAGAGAATGATTTCAGAGCTCAGAAACCAAGTGTAAGGAGCTCTGCACTGCATTATTTACAGTACAAATACCATGTTTTCACAAGAGATGAGTAAAGTGAAAAGGTGGATTTCTACAGCATACCTGGCTACATTAAACCTACATTAAATCACTTCCCCTTCGCTTCATTTTCCTGTATTTTTTTAGGTGGCTTTTTTTTCGTTTAGCAATTGTTTTTCCAATGTGCCACCGACAGCAGGGCCAGAAGATCAGTATCCCACTCTGCTCAGTGCTTTGCAGGCCGTATCTAGAATACTGTGGCCAGTTTTGGTCCCCACTACACTAAAAAAAGGTGTGGCCAGGCTGGAGAGGGTCCAGAGAAGGGCCACAAAGATGATCAAAGGACTGGGAAGCTGCCATGTGAGGAAAGGCTGGAAAAACTGGATTTGTTCAGCCTTGAGAAAAGAAAGCTTGGGGGAGACCTTGTCACCATGTTTCAGCATTTCAAGGGTGGATACAAAGAAGATGGAGACTCCCTTTTTACACGGAGTCACATGGGAGAGATGAGGGTGATGGGTACAAGTTACTCCTTGAGATTTTGAGTAGACACGAGAGGAAAATTTTTCACAAGGACAAGCAGCCATTGGAATATTCTCTCCAGGGAAGTGGTGGAGTTCCCAGTGGCTGGACAGGGGGCTGGGTCACCTTATCTAGACTGTGGACCAGGTGATCCTCAGGGTCCCTTCCAACCTGGTATGCTGTGATTCTTAAGTTACACTTAACCTGCATGATAACGAAGAAAAAACTTGAACAAGTAGAAACGTGAACAGAGCAAAATTTTAGTAAGTCTGCCAAAGCCAACCCCATTTCTTCAACTGCTGAAAGAGCAAAGAAACGTTAAACAGCTCGATCTGTCAGGAAAACAGCTACTTCATTATATTCGGATTTGAAAATTCAGAATATACCCACATGGCTGAACACAAACCACAGGGGATAGCTGAACTGTCCTGGATGCTGAGAGGAAAAGGGCTGCATTTCCACACCGCTCGGGTGAGCAAAAAGACCCTGGCTGCTGAATTATTTTATCCAGATACCTGCATCTCACTCTTGTGCCAAGTACACGTATCAGAAAAGAGTCTAGGGCATGCAACACTTAAAAAGACCCCCCATTTGAAGATTTGATATCATATACTCCAGAGAATGACACAAAAACAGCACAGTCATTTTGCAATCTACAAATTCCTCCGTATTTTTTAAAAGCAGCCTCTAGAATTGAAGAACAACCAAGCTCAGAAAGCCTCTCCTGTCTTGAGCCCAGATTGTTGTACCTCCTAGAAGCCCCATCAATACTAACGGCGTGGGGTAAAGCAATTGAGCACAAATTAAAAGAGGAGCAACTGCCAAATCCTATGGGAAATACTGTTACCTATTCACAAGTGACTTGAAAAGTCTCTTGGCATTTCAGAGAGTCTTTTCTAGGTGTTGCTAAAATCCTGCCACTCATAATACGCTTCTGCCCTTTATTTGACTAGCAGCCAGAATTGATAAGTATTCAGCATGCAAAGATACTTCATATTTATCCCTCGAAAATGTGAAACTACCCCCTCCAAATCAATACCAATAGCTTTTTAAAATCAGATTTTTTCCCTTTGCATGTCTTAATTAGATTCCCTTTCAGAGAACCCACCATCTTTCAGTGTATTGGAGGAGCTGGAGAAGCAAACCGTAATCAACGGAGCCAACAGGAAAATCAGAAAGTGCTCGAACCAATTTCAACTTCTAGGCTGATGACATAAGCCTGGAAGCAAAATCCACGCTGCCTCACCGCAGGACATTTCTTCTCATTAAAGAGGGAAGTGGGTCTGTGTGAGCAGTGAAGACTATTACAGATAAGCAGATTAAATAAACACCAGTCTTGCAGCACGGTAGCTGCGTGTTATGTTGCTAGGTTGGAGAGATGGCTTTTCTTTGAAGATTTGGGATTTCCAGCAGTAAGCAAGTGCAAGATGAAGTGATATTAACACAAGTAAAGCATCACACGTAGCTAATGGTGGGGGAAGACAAAACAAAACAAAACAAAACAAAACAAAACAAAACAAACCCCAAACCCTCTCTACACAGCAACCTCTGCCACCACCTCTGTTCATCATGCTCTCCTGGCAACAAGCAAGTCTATCAAGCAGGCACTTTCAAGCCAATGAAATGAATGAAAAAAAGATATATTACTGTTTATCTTGGGAAGGGAAGCCTTTGTCCAACACCTACTGAAACTCAGCCGCACACACAGCCAGCCATCCTCTCACGCGCTCATCCACTAACCAAATCTTTCTTCTTGAAGTAGGAGAATTAATTAGTGGCATTTTTATCTTTTCTCACAGGCTGAAAATAAAAAAAGTTTAGTTGGGCTATACAAGCATTGACAAAGCCCTTACTGACAAACCGAAAGCACTTATTTAAGCAGAATTATAGCAAATTATCAGACCAATTTAACACCACCGCAGAGACAGCAGCTAAATGCTATCTGTTCTGCCTGAGCAAACCATTTAACCTTTTACCCTTGTCCATATTTCAAGGACTTTTTATCCTGACAAGGTTTCACATTTTTCCCTTGGCGTGTTTTCTGCTGTCTGGGCAGTGAATGCCAGAAGGATGCGCTCCCCAAACTCCGTTGCATTTCCTGCTCCGTTGCAAAGCAGATCCGAAAATCAGCCCAGTGTGAAAGCTCCCGTGCCAGAGCCATTATCCCCTGGTACATCACAACACCACTGGTAATGACAGGAAGCCAGCATATGCACCAGTGTTTAGCTTGATTAAGGGAAATGTCATCCAATTTATACTGTTGATTATTCAAAGATTTGAGAAGGATGCTGTTTAAAACAATTCCCTCAAAGATAAGGAGGAAAGATGTTCCATGGTTTTTATCTCAATTTGTAAGGGTTTTTTTTTCCCTTTGTTTTTTTTAAACACATCATAAGTACCTCAAAAGGATCTAAATCTCCAGTATGGGAGGGAAACTAAACCCCTTCAAAACCTGAATGCTTTCTTTCATTTCAGCATACTTTCCATTGTCTCCCACTAAGCCTCAAGCACAAGGACAATGATCTAGTCCAGGCCAAACCCCAAACCAGGGCAGACATCACCCCGAGTTTTGCTTGTAGAACACTGACATGAGAATCCAGGGGAGTAAAGGGAATTTAGAGAGGAGGGCAGAGTAGCTGAAAGTTATCAGATGCACAGCTCAGCACAGCACTAGAAAACACCTAAGCCAAGAAAAATGCACCATGAGAATCGAAGGCATAAAGAGGAGAGTCATCTGTATCATTTTAAAAAGCCACTCAAAGTCAAATTTCTTCTAAAGGCTGTAAAGCAAAGGCAGATTTCTCCTGGGAGCAGGTGCCAGCATTTCCCATAGCAAGACAGCTTGGAGCAGGCAGTTCCCAAACCTCAGATCCAACAGACTCTTAACACCTTGCACGTGTGGCTTCATTGCTAAATTTAAGTTACCCTTTCACTTAAAGTTTCGTATTTCATTTAAAACATACATATTAACCTTTCAGTTGATGGCAATTTCAAGAATTTTCAATAAGCAGACCAAAATATTGAATTTCGAGCCCCATTCACAGTCTCATCGTAAACAGCTTCTCTTCCTTCACACAGCACAAATTCTACTTCCAACTTCGTATAAAAATGCCAGAAAAGCCACATTCTTACTAACAGCATGCTTCATTAGATCTTGGAACAGCAAAAAATACCCTCAGTAATTATGAAAGATGCTCTTCAAGAAACAAAAAAGAAGAGCACGTCAATTTTCAGGGTCTCTGAATGATGTCCAAAGATGTCCCAAAGGAGGTTTGAACTGTACAGAAAACTGAACAGTACAGTAAGCTTTTTCTTGTTAAATATTGAAGCTTAAAGTTTCTGTAACCACTGAATCCCCAATTCCCTTCCCCATAAAATGAAACAAAAAAGTGCTCGGTCCTTCGAGTAAAATAAACTCACTCCAGAACAAGTCCACCAAGTATTCTGAGACTGTGTTCTCCATCTGCTATTCCACACACCACCCCCCAGGAGGAAAATGTAAGATTTATCTTTAGAATTAAGAAATAATTCTACTGCTTTGTTTGGGCTTCTTCTATTTTTTATGTGTGTGTGTGTGTATATATATATTAGCCAAACATGCTGTGTAGCAGGAGACACTAGCCAAGATAAACATATCCAAGTACTATGATGCACAGTCTGTTCTTCACACCTGCACTGAAACCAACACAAAGTCAATTAAGTAGTTGATCTTGGCCCAAATTTCAGCGGAAAATGAAAGCGGTTTAGCACTCTGTAGAAAGATGAGGATGCTGAGAAGTGTGGTGATGATAATGTCCAACTGCATCTGAACACTGCTGCAGTCCCACGAATGCAGAACACAAGCTCCATGAGCAGTATCTGAAATTTGGAATATCAGACTTTACTCACTTGCACTTCTGGGGATAGATACTTTGATTTCTTGTATGTGTGAGATAAAGTAAAAGTACACACGCAACAGCTACTCCAGTTTAAAAAAAAAAACCAAAAGAAATCACAAATTTCTAGCACAAGACAACGTCCCAAACGCAAGCACATCTTCACAGGGATTCACTGCCTGCTACCACTTTCCATCTGTACAAATATAGCAGTGAAAACAAACAAAATGCTTGTAGAGGGGACAGTAACAAATTGTAGCCTCATAACATTTGTGGCTGCCATCCCAGAGTATTTTACATTGGGACAAATAGCTAAAGACACAGAGCTTTGCCCAGTAGAGCAGGAGCAGCTCCACCACCTGAAGGGTGGGGGTCAGGTAGATGGAGCCAGGCTCTTGTCAGGGGTGCCCTGGGATAGGATGAGGGGCAATGGTCACAAACTGGAACCTAGGAAGTTCCACCTCAACATGAGGAGAAACTTCTTCCCTGGGAGAGTGCCAGAGCCTGGCCCAGGCTGCCCAGAGAGGTTGTGGAGTCTCCTTCTCTGGAGACTTTCCAACCCCCCTGGCTCTGTTCCTGTGTGGGCTGCCCTGGGTGACCCTGCTGGGGCAGGGGGGTTGGACTCGATGATCTCCAGAGGTCCTTTCCAACCCTTAACATTCTATGATTCCTGGTTTTATTTCTTTTTATTTAGCATCTAAAGCTTGCTAACTGACTGGAGAGCATGGAAGGGGGTTTCTGTAAGAGCTGTGGGGTTTCTTTTCTTAAAAATCATGTCTAATTGCTTTCTCCTCAGTAACTATCACTGTTTCTGCATTTTTTTGGTAAACAGCACTGGCTGGAGCATTCAGATGAGTGCAGTGTAAATAACAGAGACATCAGTAAGAGTCTTGACCAATTCAGTGATGATACCTGATGCACTTTCTATCAAGAGAAGAGATGTGAGTGCTGTCTGCTGTGGTACGAGGTGATGCAGTTTTGTTTTGTAGGCAGCTCATCTTTTGGTGGTGCTTTGGTTGGTTGGTTTTTGTTTGTTTTTCTGATCTTGGGCAGCAGAAAGCCTTTTTAAAAGCTAACTTATGTTGATATCTTTTGAAATGATAGGTAATGAAATCCCTGGCTTGCTTAGGGAGGCTTTTCCTCTGTAGCTTGTGTTGGTGGACACACTTTTTTCAAGTGATAAAGTCTTCTGGTATGTCCACCAGGGCTTTTGAGTTGGGTTACTCCCTCCAGTATGTTACTCTCTGACTGTTTCCATCTATCTTTAGGTCTTCATTTATTTGACTTCTACTATTATTCTTAAAGGCCTTCTATGTAACACTTTAGTAGACCTCCTTTGGATGATTGACAGGACTGGTATGCAACCTATATGTGCCATGACCTGCCATGTTGTAGTGTCATGGCTTTGGTTGGTAAAACAAGAACTCATGGTTTTGGGGATTAGTAACAAGAAGTTGTAATAGGAGCTCAAGAGTTAATTGCAGTGACTGGGAATGTACTGGGTGAAGGATGGTGATGGTGAGCAGCCACTCTGTGGACAAAGGAAAAGGAAACCCAAGACTAGATTGTATCAGGTAAAGTCATTTTTTTTAATGGAAGAGATGAGAAATTAATACTGTTGCTTAAGGCAATGGGAAGGTTTTTTTTTGCCTGGCAATCTGCACAGGTGCGGAACTCCAACGCAGCAAACGGGGAACCAGCCCTAGAAAAGGAGAGAAGATATTCACAGTGGAATGCACTTGGGTTTACATTTGCTCTGAGAAACCATAGCCTGGAAATTACAGAAAGATTTTAATCAGAGCACAATAGGATTGTGGAACAGTCTTCCAAAAGGAGTAATCAACACACAACCCCCCCCTACCTTTACACTAGACTGACAAGCTGGGGTTTGGGTTTGGGTTTGGTTCGTTCGTTTGTTTGCTTTTTTTTATTTGTTGGTTGGGTTTTTTTTTAACAAACTAAGTAAGGTGATACCTGGAATGGCAGGAGGCTAAACTTTGACTCAGGAAACCCCTTTGAGAGCTGTGTTTTTGTGACCTTCTGCTTGTAGCGTTCACCAAACTGCCGCAGACCTCGCTGTGGATTGTAGCTGACTGTGGACGGGGGGAGAAGGCGAGGGGTGTCACTTCAGTTCACAAATGAGTTCCTCTGAAATTTAGGCATCTCTAATATTTGATGATTTTGTTCCTTGTGCCAAATTTTACCGGACCCATGGAGCTGCTGCCTGGCACCACCTCCCAGGCTGGGGCCTCTCCAGGCAGCAGGTTGAGAAACCTGGTTAAACCCTGAGTCTGTGTGTCAGGCTGAAGCAGGAGGTGGGTTGGGTGTGCCTGGATCAAGCATTTGTCTTCACTGAGTCTATATTATTTTCACCTTCTGTTAAGCATTTCTCTCCCTTGTGTCACTCAACTATACTCCAGGCAGTGATTAAAATGTGGCTTTCCAGCAGAGTAGCAGCAATGGAACAATTTCACATTTTCCTTCGTTGATGAGCCCTTAGTCGTGCTAATGGAAGCCCTGACTAATATGGTGTGAATTAATCAGCATGTCTTCTGCTGCTATCACTGGTGAGTGCTTGCGTGTGGAATGTTTCATCTCAGGTGGTCCACCTGGTTTCCTCAGTTTCAGAAAGGAAAATTTGCAAAGTAACGCGGCTCTTAAAAAGCAAAGCGAAAGGAACCTTCAAAAGCTACCAGAAAAGAAGAAGAGAAAAAAAAACAACTTTCTTTGAACAAATAAACAAAGATTGAAACTCCAGATTCTGTTGGTATGTGCATCTTTGGGAGCCGTGTCGTGGAAAGTGTGATGTCAGGGTGGTGGTCTGTGTGCTGCTGAGGGTCACTGATCCGTGGAGTCTTGGACGGCACGGCTAAGCGCTTCGCTTCCTCTGCTGAAAAATCTCCTTTCCAAACACATGATGTAAGGAGGCTTGCTGTAATGGCTGGAAGGTGGAATCTGAATCCGTTTGGGACAGCTGAGCAGAGTTTTGTGAGCATGGAAAGAAAAACTTCAGTCCCCATAATATATAGTTATGTATTTAATTTATTATTTTTTTTTTGGTACTGTCAGTGGAAATAAAAAGCACAAATGAAATTCATTTGTAAGAGACGAGGTCTCTATAGGAGCAGGACTAAACTAAATATGCTGTTGATCTAGTTTGAAATCGTAAAAAGAATGTCATCTTTTTTTTTTTTTTCCAGCAGCATCGCCAAAAAAACTCTGTTTTCTTGAGTGTCTGCAACGCAAATAAAAACTGCTGTCTGGCCGAGTTCTCTGCTTCTGCCTCTCACAGTGGTGCTCGTGCTGCCTGGGGACAGCAGATGTGGCAGGTGGCAGCTCCCGGGGTACGTAGCATCTTGCTTCCTTCTCTGCCTCTGGTTGGAAGCTGCCACCGCTGAGGCTCTGGGCAGAATTGAGCCCGGTTCCCGACGCAGAGCTGCTGGTGCAGCTCTCCTGGCAGGTGCTGGGGCGGGCGATGCTGCTGCGGGGAGTGATCTACTGCTGCCTGACTGGGGATTTGATGAATGTGCTCAGGACTTTGCTCTGATCTTTATTTTTCCTGGCAGGGTAAGAGTTGGAGAATTCAGCAGTTGTTGAGATTGCTTTTTTTTTTTGTTGTTGTTGCTCTTTTTTTTTTTCCCCTTCAAATATTACTCAGCTTTAGAAGAATGTAGCTAATTAAATTAATTATTTTGCTGCTAGGGTTTGCTAGGGATCAGGGCTAAACCACCAGCAGTTTGAACGAGGCAATTAGCTCTGAAGGTTGGGATCTAGAATGGTTAATAGGGATTTGCTGTTCCACACACCAGCAGCTAGAGAGGATTCCTTCCATTACACGCACGGCAAAACCTGAGGTGTTTTGGAAGAAGAGTCATCGACAGACCTGAGATGCCCGGCAGTTGGAATTGTTGCAGCTCCCCCTGCATGTCCTTATCCTTTTCATGCCCCTGACAGCTCGAGGCCCGCGCTCGTTACGTTAACCAGTACCTCTTGTTTCCACGCAGCAGTTAATTGCCAGCATTTCTCTGGGATGTGTTTTCATTTAGACCCGCCGTGGTTTCTGGTGAATTACACAAATTGAACCTACTCTCGTTGCAGACGTCGTAAGCTCTGTGCACATGGGTATAGCTGAAATAATTTGTTTAGAAGCATCCTGGTAAACATCTTTTCCTGGTTTTATGAGCTACTATGAGTATCCATTTTGGGGGAGTAAATAGAAGTGTTCATTTTTGTAAGTCATCCTTTGTTGTCCCTATTTCAAATATATACAGTCTTGGGTGAATAACTTACTGTGCTGTCTTGAGGGAAAAAATGACAGCTTTAGGAAAAGTAATCTCCAAAAAAACCCCATTTTGCACTTTTTGTCTGTAACAACCCTTTCATGGACACATGAAGGCAAAGAAGGGTTAAATGTCCTCTATTGTCAGCGAATTTTACCAGGCGTAGGAAGCCTTTTCCATTACCAAATCCAACTCAAGTGTATAGGTTTCAGAAGTTGTTCAATGATGAAAGTTCAAAGAAATGAAAAGTCTGTGTGAGGCGAATTTGCACGTCTTACATTATATCCAAAGGTAGTAAGATTTTAAGTGGGGGGAAAAAAAGTTGGTGTCCTCTGGCTGCCTTTTTTCTTTGGTGTCAGTGGAGAGAGCAAAGCTTCGTGCCACGTACGAGCCTTGAAGCCGTAGCTGTCCCTGTGCCTGGGTGAGGACTGGAAGGGTGGGGTGGAGGCATCACTGATGGCCTTGCCCCTGTGGACTCCACAGAGCAGGAGTCGTCGTTTAGGGCTCCACTTGGTGTTCCACAAAGACGTTCTTGTCCTGAACATTCAGTCACCATCTGCTCTGATGGTTTAATATTTTTTTTTGCTTGTAATTCCCGATGTCCTTGGCCTTGCCCCATGGTACTCAAGGCCTCCTTGGCTTCAGGTAGGTGGTACTTGCAAGGAGCTATTCACAGGCTATTTGTACATTTTTCTGGAATAACTTCCCTTCCTTGCTGTCCGCAGTCTTTTTACTTTGTTTCTAACTTGTGTGATTTCTACTTGTCTATTTTCCCCACGTTTGGGTCTTTTCATGGCAGTCCTGGGCTGCCAGAGTTGCCCTGTTGCAGGTGATGCTCCTCAGTGAGTATTTATCCCTTGAAAGAGAAAATGTCAGAATTGTTTAGATCAAACAAAATGAGGTGTGTTAACTTGAGTACATAGTTCCAGTTATTGGGGAACGTGGGAGGCAGTAGATGCCAAATGCCAGCCCGTGGAGTTGCTGTGCTGGGGGGGTGGTTCTCTGTGTCTGCTTTTGTAGCCTGGTACACCAGGGTAAAGTTGATAATAGGAAGGTGCTGCTGCGAACAGCACAGCCTATCCCAGAGGCTGTCACTTTGCTCAGCACTGCTTTTCTGTCCCTGCTTAGTTTGCTGAAAGCCATGGTGAAGATCAGTGGACTTGTAGGATGCCTGGAATTTCATTTTGCCTTTTTGTCATGTTATGCAAACTGGGAAACCCACGTAGGTTAACTGGTTTTCTTTTTCCTCAGTTCTGTGCTGAAAAAGGGGAAAACAATTGTGTATTCAGATTTTCTTGAAGCAAATTCTGGCATTCTTCTGTAGTATAAATTCTGTTATCTCCTTTGGGAGGATGGTGCAGATTCTGGATGCAGACAGATAGCGCTGGAAAATAAGCAGCATTCGTGGAGGTCTTAAAGCTTTTGTAATGTTTCTTCTCACAACAGCAGTTGCTGCAGAGCAGACATCACTGGAAAAACTGGAGAGGTGCTAGATGAGAAAATAGTATTGTATGGAGGATAGTATAGGAATCTACAGTTCAACCCAGTACTGTCATTTAATGTAGCATGATTCCTGAAAGCAGGCTGGGGAGAGTTGGGGCTCGGTCTGTTCTCCCAAGTAACAAGTGATAGAACAAGAGGAAAAGGCTTAGGCTGTGCCAAGGGCAGTGCAGATTGGAGCTCAGGAAGGATCCCTTTACCCAGCAGGTTCTCCAGCCTGGGCCAGGCTGCCCAGGGCACTGCTGAGTCCCCATCCCCGGGGGGATTTAAGAGCCGCGTGGACGTAGCGCTGAGGGATGTGGTTCAGTCAAGGCCTTCTCAGCGTTAGCTTAATGATTGGCCTAGGTGATCGTAAAGGGCTTTCCCAGCCTAGGAAATCCTGTGATTCCGAGAGCGAAGGAAAGCAGCCCTGTGGTGCTCAATGGCTGTCCAGATGCCAAAACATGCCGGGGGGGTTGCCAGGGGAGCAGTGATGGGACCACACGGCAGTGTGCACCCCGGCACGGCAGGCACGCGGCACGGGGAGGGTTCACTGCTGCGTGGCGGGGACGGACGCGGTCTCAACAGGAAGGCCCTGGGCACCCCAGGGTGCCAGAGGCAGCATCACCCCGCAGCCCAAAACTTTCCTTCCTTTCTTTGCTTGGCCGTTCTTTAAAGCAGAAGTTCTCTTAGTGAAGTCTTTCGGGGGAGGTGGAGAGTAGGAAGCCAAAGAGAATCGTCTGCTAGTCAAAGCCTTTAACAACTATTTTTAATATCAGGCAGAGGAGCAGGATTTTGAAATGAAACAGCCAGTGCCTCTTTGATGGGCAAGCTACAGATCTTGAAACAAGGTCCATTCCCTCCTCCTTCACTAACTAACAGCCATATTTCTCTCATTAAAGACAATCTGGCTGTATTTTCAAACTTCTTAACAAGGCGATCACTGTAATTTGAGATTTCTATTATCCATGCTCCTATTACAGCAGTCTTTTAAGCAGCTAGCTTTTTTTTTTTGCTTTCTTTCCCTGACTTTGTCTCTCCCCTCAAACTGCCATCCGTGGTAATGACGTGCAGGAAACGAGCGCCAAGAACCATCTTTTTTTCCCCCTTCTTTTCGGTACTAGGTTGTGGGGGGGTAGCAATAAGGAATAAAATAAAAGGCGAAATGAAGTTTGGTTATCTCTTATCTGGAGTTTGGGTTTTAATCCGCCCAGGAGCACAAACGAAGCCAATGCAGCACCTTATCTCCCCCGTCGATCACCGCCCCCCCTTCTCAAAGACCCCCAGCTCTCTCCCCTTCCCAAAGGCGCCTGGCCACGGCCCCCTCCCTGCCCCATTAGTCCTTCACTGGGCTCTGCCAGATGGATGCAATTTGCATAATATCACCGGTGGAGGCTGGCGGATCAACTGGGGTCAGGCTCTGACATCTCCAGCACAGTCTATCTCCAAGTGCTAATTTGGACTGCATTGATCTCTCTTTCTGATTTCTTTGTCATTTACGTCTGCAACGGTCTGACAGGAGATACAGAGGCAGACAAGGGGGGAAAAGAAGGGAGGGGGGGAAAGAAGAGGAGAGAAACAAAGATTGTAGTTACAGATGTCTTTAAGGGAAAAAACAGATTAATCCAAGGACTCCTCTGAGGGTCGCAGCTTTGAAACATCCTAATTATCCTATTCTTATGAATTCCGGTGCAGCCCTAGAGGGGGGTCTTGTCAGGGAACTCGGGGGAATGGAAACTTGTTAAACTGCAGCGGAGTGTCTCTGGCTGGCTGCTGCCCCTTCCCCTCCTGCACCTCGCCATCGTTTCTCAGCAGATGCAGCAGAGCAGCTGTGAACCCGGTGACCCTCACTGACACGGCCCTTGCCCTCTGCCAACGCTCTTGTTAAAGGCAGAGCTTTGGTAAAACTTGGGCGAGAGTCTCTCCTCCTCACGGGGAAGGGGCACGGGGCTCTCAGCCACCAGCCCAGCGCTGCCCAGCAGGCCAGAGCTGGAACAACACGGTGCCTGAACCCTGCAGACGAGGGCTGACCCGAGAGGGACGCAGCCTCCCTGCAACCTGCAGGATACCCATAGGGAAGGGCAGGTCTGGGGACACGTTGCTGTTGGGGGACAGCATGACATTAAAGGACACCTTCCACCGCAGTCTGCTGCAGCGCAGGGCAGGCAATCCATGCTCCCAGTTGAGATGTTCGTGTTCATTAACAGGATGCTCTTCCCCTCCTCACAGGTAGGGAAGGCTTGCTACCATTTACCCTCGTCTGGGCCACGTTGCAGAGAGACACCAAGGCACCAAAAGAATCCACGGGGAAATCAAAATGTCACTCAGGGTTTTATGTCACTACTTTCTACAGAAAAAGCTCTCTCTTGTTAATGATCTTCCAAGGCCTCTCGCCTAACACGTGTCTCACTGTGCTGGAGGATGCATCGTGGTGCATGGGAAATGCTGCCCGTTACAGGGGCAGGAGAACAAGTGCCCAGCACAACAGGGGACAGGGCTTGGTCATTGCAAGGGTTGTCCCAGCAGTGTGTGTGTGGGGGAGATATTTTGCAAGGCTCAGCCACGGGACTGGACAATAGCCAGCAGTGGGATGGGTCTGAGGCAGTGCAAGGGTATCTCTAGTACAAGTCAGTTCACGTCTGCACACTGGGACTGGCTGATTGGTAAGACAGAGCACACACAATACAACCATCAACCTCTCCCTCTGCTCCCAGTATGCCAGCACCACTTTAGAGGAATACGGGAAACATATTTAAGAGGTTTCTTAACTGGGGACAGGAACTGGGCCAGGTGTTGGGCTGAGGATGACAGCTGGCCGGGGCGGGAGGGAGGAAGGACAGCAGATCTGTTCTCACCAAGGGAGATGGTCCCCACCATGGGGTCTAAAACCCAAAGCCAGAGGAAGTGGGGCACAGCAGCAGCCAGGCCAAGGGCAGCTCCAGGACTATGGCAGCTCTGTCCTGGCAGGGGTCTGCCAGGTCTGAGGCTTGAGACAGACCTGCCCTGATCCGCAGCTGGGCCTCCCAGGATTTGTGGCACAACAAACAACAAATAATCCAGAAATCCCTCTTAAATCTTCAGTCTGATGGCAGCGTTGCAAACGTAACTGCTTCCAGTCAGAAGAGAGGTGCTCGTCTACCTTCCACACCTCCCAGGCAAGCAGGCACTGCCACCGCCCGCCCCGGAGCCGGGAGGAGCACAGGCTGGCATCCCAGCTGCCCTCGGGCAGCTGAAGCCCCGCAGTCCATCTCAGCCTCCCCTCCGAGGGCCGCTCTCTGCAGACCAGAGTCCTCAGGCGAGGGCCAAGGTGTGCAGAGCTCATCACCCACCCAGCAGTTGGAGCTCCTCACCCACACAGCAGGCAGCAGGTTCCCCACCCCAGCGGGCAGCAGGGTCCCCATCCCAGCGGGCAGCAAGGGTCCCCATCCCAGCGGGCAGCAGGTTCCCCATCCCAGCGGGCACACGACCAACTTTGGCAGGGTAGGACGGGAGGGGTGAGCGCAGTCAACACAAACACTCAATCATCCTTCCTTTCTTTCTTCTGTGCCTCCTTTGTTAACTGCAGGAAACAGCTGAAAGACCTTGAGTTTCCCATTGTAGTGTGTATGGGAACAGAGCTTCAGTGATCAGAACATACCCCCTGCTGCTCCTGGGGAAAAAGGGAGAGCAGAATCCTTTCTAAAAAGGGTTTACGATTAGAAGAGTGTTCTGTCACTCTGCGCGCAGTAATCCACTGCGCCACCAAGTCCCTTCAGAGAGATGTCGAAAACTTAAATGACTGAAAGCAAAAGAGCCCCAGCTCAGGTTCCCAGGCAGCCAGACATCCTAATTATCTTTAGATCCACTCCCACATGGAGGGGAGAGAGCACACAAGAGTAAAAA
>WUAM01000431.1:92587164-92600050 GCA_024336885.1 Actenoides hombroni | reverse complement strand
TAGTGGGAGGTGTCCCTGCCCATGGCAGGGGGGTTGGAACTGGATGAGCTTTAAGGTCCCTTCCAACCCTGACAATGCTATGATTCTATGACGAGTGTAAGAGAATCAGCTGGCACTGGGGAGTGACCTCTGTGTGTTCTTCTCAGTCAGGGTACATGCGGCAGCTAAAAAACCAACAATCCAATTATTCTTACAGTCCCTATTCCCACCCAAATCCAGTCATGGCACAGACTGGTAGGGTCTGCCTATTAGTGTCACATTACATTAACTCACCCAGTCTGTATTTCCAGCAGAGCCCCTACCTCTGACCACACGTATTTGAGAATACACATCCCCTGCCTTAGATTGTGTAGTTCAGGTCTTGGTTACCCTCCATCTCTTACTGCTCTTTCTCCCTCCAAGAAGCCCAGAAAACCTATGTGAGTGTTCTGCAGATGGGCATGTTCTTCCCTTTCAGTCGGTGCAAAGGCACCGCGACGTCCAGTTCTTGTAGTTCTGTAGCCAGGTGACAACCTCATGCATCATATCAAATGTAAGTCTGCAGCCCTCGTGACAGGAAAAGAGTTTTGGAAATGTGACTCTGAAGTTTAAAAATGACAAACAGAAAATATATCCAAGGGCATTAATTATAAATATCATGCTGAATGGCGCTACCTTTTTGAAAGCTGTGCCTCATGGGTTTGGCACTCCCAGTTACAGGTGTGAAGAGTCCTCCTGAAGCCATTGAGACTAAATTTAAGTAGATGTTAACTGATTTGCAGAAAGTGATCCTTAAGAAAGGTAAGAGCCAAAGAGTAGAACATAAAAAGAAGTGGAAGGAAGGAAATTATGTAGGATAATAGAGAGTCATGAGATCACTCATCACATAGACCAGCCAGTTGCACTCTACTCATTCCAGGCCATTTATAGGTTTACGAGTTAAAAATAGGTTTACATTTAAAATTTTAGACCTATACCCTACAAGACTCTCACCTTTCCTCCTTCAATTCAAGTTTAACTTCTTTGAAAATGTCGTTCTGAGACTGACAGCCTATTACATGACTTTGCTGTTCGTGGATTTTCCTTATCTCAGCGCACATTCCTCGTAGGAACCCCCTACCCAGGAAAGAGCATTTTTCTTTCCCCAGATTAATTCCTAAATACAAACTTCCCACACATCTCCCTCAAGTGACAGTTCACTCTTAACATTCCCGTGCTCTCCCACAGTACTGAACATCAGCATTCAGCAAAGTCTCTCCCACACAGCATTTCCTCCGCTCAGGGAACATCAGCAGGGAACACTGCACGAGCGAGCACTGCTCTTCAGAACATGAGCCCTTCACTTAAGTCTCTGAGTATAAAATGTAGTGGGGGAACCGTTTAGTTTTCGTTGGGATGTAGATCTTCCTGGCCAGCTCAGAGTTTACGTACACGTCAAGCTCAGATACTGTGCACATTTCTGGCAGATCTGTCGCTAAGCTGCGCTGTGCCGACCGCGCCGCGTTCCTGGCATAGCCCGCGTAGACTTGCTGAGCTGAATCTGAGTCCACTCTAAAACACTGAGAGAAATAACTCTTATCTCCCCCACTCATCTCCATCAAGGTATGAAGCCTGCAAAGATGATTCCATATGTGTTCATAACTGGCTGACAGACTGGGAATGGGATGAAAGTGGAGAAAACCACTGTAAGAATAAATGTGTTCCGTACAGTAAGGTAAGAAAACCTGATCAACTGAAGCAGAAAAAGTGGCATTAAGAGTTCTCTTTTTCTACCCTGAATATATGGGTGTAGCCTGCAGGACTGGTATTCTAACCACAGTGGGCTTTAGAAAGTAAGAGAGAAATTTGTTCTTACAACAGAGACTCTGAGATGCATTTTATACGGTTCCTAATGCAATGTGGGGCTTTGTCTTTTTAAATTGGGATGTAAGTTCCCAAAAGTCTAAAGATTTTTTAAGGTTTTCTTGCCTATTAGGCATCTTTGCCCTTTTCTCTGTTTTACCTTGTTATGTTCAAGTCCTTCTCCATCCTCCAAATCCCCAAGTCCTGGCATTCTTTTAATTACCTCCCTTTTGCCCTTCATAGACCTATCACGTCTCTGATGCGCGTTCTCCGTCTGCCAACGGCCAGGCAGAGCTAACTTTGGTCTGGTTATCTCTGATGGTTAACGAGCAGCATTGATCAGTTTTCTGAGAGCTCTTCCCATATTTCTGAGAAGCTTCAGCGACTGGGATAACTAATTTTAGGAGCAGAAGTGTATCAAATGAGAACTGAAAGGACTTCTAGAAGCAAGGTTGCCTGCGACCTGATCTGTGAACCTTTCAAGAGTCAGGAAGAATTTTTTTTCTAGTGACTGAAGTTTAGAGTCAGGGCAATACATTATCACTCCAAACTGCTACGCTTATTTGAATATTGGTAACGGTTGAACTTCAACGAGTCCATGAAAACTGTCCAAATTGCAGAAGCAAATGAAATTTAAGTGTAGTGCTTAGGGACTGGTAGTAGGGCTTGCAGTCCCAGATTCGACGTTTTGAAATCAATTCAAGTGCATGTCCTTCCACTTATATCAGTTGCTGAAATGGCTTCTGGAAGTCACAGTCCAGTTAGAGCAGGATTGCTGTCTGCCTTGCAAAAGTGACACCAATCAGCAGGCTCAGGAAGGTGGCCAAAAAACAAATGGGCTGCGGAAACTTACAGCTTAGTTTCCCAGATGTGCTAAATCATCAGTAGTTCCAGATGAGTGAAAAACGAAATGATAATCTCCATAAATAATCTCCAGTCCCTGTTCAAACTGTCCCTGCTCCAGAGACAGGAGATTTTAACCTTGAATTCCCTTGTAGTTTTCTCGTAAAGAAAATATACCATCTGCAGGGAAAAACAGGCAGCAAATCCAGAGGTCTTATCACTTGCAGCCAGGCGCAGCTGAACCTAAACTAAATGGAACCACACCCTAAACTGCCCATGTTTTGCACCAAAAATAGGCTGCCATGGTAAGTAAGAATGAGGATGAAGTTTCCTCAGAGACATTAAAAAAACCCACATTTCCCAGATGAAAATTCCATGCTAGACAAACACCAGACTTGCTCGGTTTGGACTCCACTCGTGAAAAAGAAAGTTACTGTTACCCAGAAGCACAAGGGGTTCTCCAGTATCAGAGCGCTGTGGACAGATGCTTCCTTCCTTCTGAGGCCCTCAGCTCATACAGAGCAGCATCCAGCAGCCCTACATTTGACATATGCAAGTGGTTGTAATGATTATTTGGAACCAATGCTGGATATTACAAATGCAGAATGGATCGTGGCCAGTTTGAGCCTGGCTAAAACGAGGTGCGTTTTGTCGTTGTCTCCCAGCTGGGTGCTCCCCCAGCAATGTCAATGCACAGACTAGAACATTCTCCAAGAAGCTGGAGAATCAGAATCGTCTGCAGTAATTTAGGGACATGTTTGGTAAATTGGCTTTGTGCACTCTTTGCTTTTTTTGTTTTGTTTTTTGTTTTACATTTTGGCTGTGCTCTGATCTTTAAGCAGAGTTAGGAGGAAGGTCAAAATAAAATTACCAGTTTAGCAAGTAGAAGAGCGTGAATACATGTGACAGAACCAGGGGGACACAGGAACAAGATGTGGCTGTGTCTCTTGCATACAGATGTAAGAAAACCCACATGACAGCTTCCAAAACCTGCTGGAGTGATTAGCTAAAGGCATGTAGAAATCCAGCAGCTGGAAGAAAATATCTAATGCTGCTTAAAAGCACAGGAATAGTGGGAAAGAAACAGCTAAGATCTGCATGCCTTGAGAACACAAGGAGAGAACCAGATGCAGCAACCTTTCCATTTCTGACCTTGCACTGCTCCCAGCGCAGAGCCAACCTCCACACTCCTCCTCCAGCAACTGCAGCATCCATGGAGTGAGCCCTGGCTGGAGATGCTGGGAGCAGAAAAACTATTTAACAGACTACAGAGTCTGTGGGGCTCTTTGGAATGGACTTTGTGTTTTTCACAAAGGATGGATTTCTAAGGCAAGAGTGATGATTATGATTTCTTCTCATCTGCCTTCCTTTGTAGTATAGATCAACATGGTTTTGCATGTGGGGAGACAGGGAGATATAAGAATAACTTGTGGAAAATAGGTGGAGCAGAAGAATCTGCAGGACTACAGATGCCCAGTCCTACTTCCACCTAATAGACTTAAATCTGTAATCATTACATTTTGGCACGCAGAGCAGCTTCCATGCAGGAATCTCCCAACCACAAAGACAAGGCACCTTCTGCAAGATTCACGGTGTCAGATCTTTATATGAGTTACCAAAGATGGTAAAGGAGCACACCAGACAGAGTTGACAGCAGGAAGAGAAACACTGGAGGATTAAAGAATCAGCAGCATGAGCAAGGACCACTTGTGCTATCACAGATGAAACACAGTTTCCTCCAGAGAGATGCTGGTGACACAGTCAAAGTGGATCAGTCAGCAACAGAGCCCAGCAGCCCTGCTGCCTGCCCCCCTGTTTCAGTCATTAACACTCCCACTCATTAGTTCCTAAGGCTTCTACTCCTGCCATCACTTCCACCCCCACCTTCATTCTTTGCTTTTCTTCTGGGAATACCTAAAGCTTCCTTTACAGAAACATTTGATTGAACTTCAACCACAAACACATGGGAGAACTGCAGGCAAGATAACGTGTGTGTGCTGACTACTTTGTGGCTGGAAGTGCTAAGTCCTGAGCTAATACTCTTCAGGTAAACTCAAGCTGGGCAGACAGAACGTTGTCACAACACGAGCTCGGCAAACAAGAAACACCTCTGGTTTGTGGCTGTACAGGTCGTGTGACACAGGCCTTGCAAAACGCTGTGGTACCGACACCAGGACAGATGCACTTTGAAGAGAGCACAAGAAGCTGCAGTTTACAGTTTCTTGGGCCAGAAAGTATGTTGCACCACCGGACACAGCACTTTAGAAGCTTGAGGAAAACATATTTTCTTCACGCAGTTTCTAAGTCCTGTCCCTTCTGTTTGTCTGGAGGTGCTGCCCGGTCGTGATGGGCATGGCAGCAGGCACAGTGAGATCCCACCGAGCTGTGACTCCGCGGGGCTGTCTGCAGCCTGTAGATTGAAACATTCCTCTGTTCAAAGCACTGTCTGGCACTTCCAGCACTGCTCGGATCCCGAGACGTGTCAGAGTGTCCTGACATGCTGCAAGCTGTCCAGCCTCTCGCACACAGCTTCGGGCTGTCTCGCTGGGCTGTCAGCCCCAGCGTGGAAACAAAAGGCTGGCTGTTGAGCACTTGGCACTTTGTGTAACCGCTTGCTCTCACAACAGGCAAAGCTCTTAAAATGTTATCCAGTCCCACAACAATCAATCCCAGTTGTGGGACTGGATAGCATTTTAAGATAATCTCCGCAGCGCTGAAGCAGGGAACGCTGCAAGGCAGTGAATGACTGCAGGCTGCTTTTTGATAACCTACTAGCAACTTCTTTAAGTAGTGATAAATGCTTATCAGTTTGGTACAAACCGATTTTAACTCGCTTCATGTTTAAATGTAATGGATGCATTTCTGCTTTGACACACAGATGTATGCAAACGGGACTGACATGTGCCAGAACATGTGGGGGCAGTCCTTTAAGGTGAGCCAATCCTCCTGCCTCTGCTTGCAAATGAACAAGAAGGACATGACAGCAATCAAGTATCTCCGCTCCGAAAGCTCGGAGGAAAGCTCCAGCAGCAGCAGCAGCAGCAGCGAGGAGCAAGCCTGCCAAAAGAAACTCCTGAAGTTTGAGAAACTAAAGGGAGAGGAATGGGAAGAGACAAGCTAAAGGCTGGTGGCTGTATGTCAGGCCAGCAGAAATCATCGTGGGGGCTGGGCTACGGGCACCGCGCCAGCCTGTTTATCCCTGACTTCCTAGCACGCAATAAATCAATGGCTGGTTATATTCATCTTTCTCTGATGGTTTTGCATCTGCATCACAAAGCTCCCAGACAGGTTAGCACAGGTGTAATCCTGTGACTTGAACTGAACAGCTAGAAGGTAACATCTAAGGGTTGACTTTCAAAGAGGAGACGCGCAGACAGCACCTGCTGACTTAAGGTGGAACAGTGAGAACCAGAGCCCTCTGGAAGGCTGTGCCAGAAAATGCACCCGATCTTCAACCCAAACCCTTTGTTAGCATAGGCACACAGCACTCCTGGCATGAGTTCTCATGTGCCTGGCACTGCTTAGATGAAGAAGAAATGCTTCAGGCAGGAATAGGTCAGCGAGCCCGGCTACTGACCACTGCAAATGTATTTGGTTTGTATTTCAAAAAACATTCTTGTACAACAGGGGATTGTGGTGTACTAGATCACAGAATCTCACAGAATCACAGCATGTCTTTGGTTGGAAGAGACCTTCAAGATCATCCAGTCCAACCTTCGACCCAACACTGCAATCTCACCACTAAACCATGTCCCTGAGCACCAGGTCCACAACCATTTCAATGCTTCCAGGGATGGTGACTCCAGCAGTGCCCTGGGCAGACCATCCCAATGGTTGAGAACCCTTGCACTGAAGAAATGTTTCCTAATACCCAGTGTAAACCTCCCCTGGCACAGCTTGCAGCCATTCCCTCTGGTCTGAGGCTTTCCCCCTCCTAGCTCCAACCTCCCTTCAGGTAGCTGTAGAGAGCCAGACAGTCATAAATCCTTGAATCCATAGATTGCCAGTATACAGTGCCCGCTCTGTTGCACTGGGCTTTCACCTTAAACAAGACCAGTACAAAAGTCTCCTACAATATGAATTTGAAGAATAATTTTTGAGTGCAGTGAATACTACTGAACGATTCCCAATAGAATGATCTGACAAATGGAAGTGCCAGAGAGGGCCCCAATCAGGTTTCTCCCATCAGTAATTCTGCTTCCCAGCATCACTGTTACAGTCAAAGTGGAAACAAAATCTGTAACAGTCCCAGGACTCGTCAGGGAAGGATGAATGAAATCCTGCTTTCAATTTCCATACTCCCCCTGACATTGCTGTAGAGTGGACAGGTCTGGGCCATTCTCTACAGCTTTTCACAGCAGTAACACCAGAGAAACCAGGAGAAGGATTTAACTGGAGGGGGGTCAGATTATCCACTTGTGAAAATCAGCATCCATCATCTGAATGCTTCCTATGGGGCCAGGAACTTTACAGCATTAAAGTATCTGACCCACAGTGAAAACAATGACTTGGCACATCCTGTTCAACTAGAAGAATCTTAAAAACTGAGCACACTTTCTTCACTGGGCTGTGTATTTATTGGCACGGTCTCACACAGCTGCAGTAGTAATGCTAAACCCATTAGGTCATGCTCTGCTTCCAACCAGCTTCTCAGTGTATTAACAATGGACTAATTCCTACCAGCACTGCACTGTTTTTAGAATGATGCTTTGCCACATCTGTATTTCACGCTAACTCAAATTTGTCAGCTCTCCCATTTGAAAAGAAAGAACAAGAATCTGGTCTTCTGTAAATCTCTGACAGTCCTTTTGCCCTCTATGTCACTAAACCTCTTTTCTTTCCTTCTTCACTGCACCTGAAGCAGAGCAGAAGTTTTTCTGCTTTTTATTTTGCTGTGCTCAAAACTCAAGCATTGATTATGCCTTCTCACTGCCGTAACACCACCACGGCCAGAGATTTCCTTCAGGGGTTTTGGTAAGTTTAGCACAATTGTTTCTGCCTGTGTCTCTGCTCTTTGTCTTCCAATTCCACTTCATTCTCTGTGCTCTGGCCAAATTACTCTTGAAACTACTCTCAACAAACAATTCTTCCACGCTTAGTTTCAGGGTGACCCATGAGACTGGTTATTGCACTGGATTCTACAGCAGCTAAGGGACTGAGACCATTTACCTCCTATTCCTAACTCTCCCACTGAGTCATGAGGTACCCTCAGCAAATCATTTAACTCCTTTGTGTCCCAAATACCTTTGCATGGCTACCATATTCCCTCTAGGTCATCTCTTTTCTAAACCAAAAAGCCCATGAACTACTCAGTTGTCCCCAGCACAGTTTTCCCACACCTCTTCATCATTATTTCATCAATCCAGATATGTATTATTCAAATACAGGTTACCATCCAGAAAGACTTTAACTCTTGATTTTAAACTCCAGATAATGGAGAATTGTCCAGTGTACCTCATCCTTTCTTTCCTCAGTGCTAAAGTTTATCCCTAATTTAACATCTGTTCTTTCAGCTTTCAGACAGTGGTTCTTGCTAAAGTCTGATGTATTAAAGAGTTCTGCAGTATTCAGCATTGCTTTTCTGCTCAGCAGCACACAAACTGGATCAAATTGCTTCTTAGCAATTATAGAATCATAGAATTGTCAGGGTTGGAAGGGACCTTAAAGATCACCCAGTTCCAACCCCCCTGCCATGGGCAGGGACACCTCCCACTAGAGCAGGTTGCTCACAGCCCCAGCCAGCCTGGGCTTAAACACTTCCAAGGATGGGGCTTCCACCACCTCTCTGGGCAACCTGGTCCAGTGTCTCACCACCCTCATGGGGAAGAAATTCTGTCTTAGTTTACAGGTGTCATATTGCACACTCCCTCTCTCTCTAAATCATACTTAATTCCTCTCTGTATCTTCTCCAGTCATAAATATCCTCCCTAACTTGCACAAATCAAAGCCACGCTCCGTGGCAGGGGGGCCGTCAGAGAGAGCACCGTGTCCCTGCCTCTCTCCACACATCTCTCTAATTGCACTGCCCGTGTCTACAAGAGCCTTGTCCTGATTATTTGCGTGTCTCCAGTGTCCCTGTGGTACAATTCCTCATTTTTTCTTGGCGTTGCTCTTTCCCACTACACAGCTCCCTCGTCCTAGCGGTGTGAACTGTGATTGTCGTTCTCAGGCTTCTTGCTTTGAACTTGGTTGTATTACAAAACCTCCATGTGAACGGACCAGTCTTCCTAAGCCACTGCTTGTCCTGTCTAGTGCTTTACACTCACAGTCTTTTACACCATAAAAAACCTCTGTTGCTCAGAAATGCTATCAGTGGTGATGTTACATTTACGGAAAGACTGGGCTAACTTAGATGAAGCAAAACTAAAATGAATACGAGACACTAGAAAACAGGCTACAACACCACGTTGGGAAGGTGAACCAGGGGAAGGAAAGATCCACGCTCCTGATGACTGCAGACATCCCCAGCTAACGCTGACCCGGCGTGCTCAGTGCCTGCCCTGCACCGCAGCTCGAAGCGCGTGCCCTGCTACTGGACCCGGGCTGGCCCAGGCAGCTGAAATGTCTCTCCGCTTAGTGACACTAGCCTGGGCTAAGATGGCTAGCAAAGTGTCACAGGGGTAGACAAAATGCTTTGTGAAAGACGTTGTGAAATATGTTCCTACAGTAATCTGCAGGAAACAGATGTACGAGCTTTATCAATAAATTACATTGGATTTATCAACAAGACAACGCTGATTAAAAGAAATAAATTATTGCCAAGTATTGACTTGTTTACGACCTGGCTGAGTATCAGCTTTGTCCTGTGCTGCCTGGGACAGGTGTCAGGGTAACCGTAACACAGCTAGCTGGGTCAGCCTGCATGCCCCATCTATTTAATTTTCTGTCCTTAAACAATGGCACAATGCTATCCGGCTGCTGGAATTTCACCAAAATGCCAGGAATTCTTACAGATGAGATCTCTCTTGGCCGTTCTGTTAGGGCTCTTTAGTACAGGCTAGCTGAGCGTGCTGCTTTAAAATTATTAATGTAACTCATGATGATGAACCTCATCTTTAATTACTTGCAGACTGAAAGGGATTTCATCATCCTTCTGTAATACAGACACTTTATCCCACAGATATTTCAATACCAAGCATTATTAACCAAACTTGCCCGCTGGATCTCGTGCCATTGCGAGGCTGTTTTGGTCAGGTTACCCAGCTGTTTTCACCTTTGCTTTAGCCAGCCACGATTCCCTGTAGTACCGTTAGAGTCCTCTCTCTATTTTATAGCTCATCATTCCCCATGGCTATTGATTGCAACGTGGCTTCCTCTTTAAAAAATAGTAAGTGTCAGTAGCTAGGATATTTTCAACTTCCGCTGCAGTTTTCATGTGCAGATTTCACTCGGAGCATTTTATAAATATTCATTAATCTTCAAAATATACCTGAGAGGAAAATAAGCAGTGAGATGCAACCTGAATCAGTGGGAGAGAGTCAGTAAGATATTTATCTGATCATTGTAAGGATTGCAGAACCAGGACTAGCACGGACAAGTTCTGTTTCAGAGCCTTATTCCACATTGCAAACGGAGTTGCACTTTGTAGGGTGATCCCTGCACGACAGGTATTATGCCACAATTACAGAAGAGATTTTATGAAACAAAATCCTGCAAAAAAACGAGCGTCAAAAAATTGGAACAAGGTGTGAAACAATGCATTTCCGTGTGCTTTGAGGGGTAATGAAATCGTTGAAGTAATCATTGTTAGGTTATTTAACACAAATAATGTCAAAACGGGCTAATTCCCCTTGCTGAGAGACAACCAGCCTTCAGGAAAGGGGGAAGAGATGGCTTTTTAAGAGTTTTGGTAACGTTAGATGAAACATTCTGATCAGCAAACGGACAAAAACGAAGTGCAAACGAAATCACCGTAACACAGGGCACAACAGGATACAAGGGGTGTTAAAACAGTAGTAGCAGTGTATTGTCATTAAACTCAGGCAAGTCTTCTGTTAGGAGTCCGATTCCAGTCAACACGTGTTTACTCAGGCAATGAAGTAGGGATTTTGCAAGCAGTCTGAAGGACAAGATTGGAATGAAAATGATCTTTCTAAGCAGAGAACCAGCCCAAGCCTCCAGAGGTGAAATTCTGAAAGGGAAGATCAAAAATGCTTGCACTGAGAAAGGTAAATCAAGGAAAAAAAGTAATCTAGGGAAACACATGGCAAGGGAACAGCAGAGCAGTCGAGGAGATAGGATGCTCAGTAGCAACCTGTGCCACTTACAGTTGAAATGTTACACTGTGGAAGTTTTAATCTTCTAAGGCTTCAGTGGATGTGGAGCCCTGGAAGTCCAAGCTCACACAGCCTGCAGATGCAGGACCTGGGAACATCCTACTAACAAGTTACTCGGAGTTCATGACGTTATCTCACATTCCACTGAGGCATTGCTTCTGGAATCCCCCCCCTGCACACACGGGCTGTGGAATGTGGTGGGTATGGGGCAGAGTTGAACTCCATCCATCTTCTCAGTGAAATCAGCTCACAAGCTGTGTCAACGCAAGTGCAGTACCTTCTAGGAGAGCACACATGCTCCTGGGATATATCTAATGGCTATATAAAATAAAGGTAACAAAATTAGCTGAATTTATGCACATTTTCTGGTTATTTTCCTTCCTTTTTCCTGTTCAAAATGTTTGCATAACTTGGAGTTATTTAAAAAAATGCCACAAGCTGTACACAGCTCATGGGGCTGTTGTGTTTGCTCTGTTTTATTATCCAAGGGAACACAGTGATTTAGACAAGAAGAATTAAGTAAATAGTCTAAAAAGCATTAGGATTTGGATTACAAATTGAAACATTGCCAAACCTTACTAATGTAAGGGGCTAAAGTCCCATGTGCCTGAAGACTGATAATTCTAAAGCACAACTCATTTTTCCTTTTGGCAAAAAAAGCACCTGCACCTTGACAAAGCCCCCTTAGTGAGCAGGTCTAATTGAGTGTGAAGCTGCAGCAGAACCCTAGACAACGGTGAAAAAAGAGCCAAGCTATGAAATCAATCATCTGCTTCAGATAAGAGTCAGGACAATTAGGATCAGACCCCAACAATCTGGCAGCTTTCAACACCTCCAAGGAAAAGTTGCAGCGATCCCCTACTGCTGAGATTTAACTTCCCAGAGAAATGAGGTTGGGGGAACTTTCTCTGCTGGGTTTTGCTTCCCTTTAGCTACTAAAAGCATATCTCTCCAGCCTCTGTTTTGATCACCAACTGCTATCCAAGTCTTCTTTTGGCCTCCTTCCTTGGAAATGCAGCGAGCTCTCTGTGGAGTTTGCCTTGGTTCCCCTCTCAGACAGCTGTGATTAATTCAATGTTCAAGCTCTTGAGTTAATTCTCTCATTAGATCACTTTCCTTCTTCATGGAATGATTATTC
This sequence comes from Actenoides hombroni, assembly GCA_024336885.1. NCBI lineage: Eukaryota > Metazoa > Chordata > Aves > Coraciiformes > Alcedinidae > Actenoides > Actenoides hombroni. The sequence goes on along the minus strand of WUAM01000431.1, from coordinate 92,587,972 downwards.
CCAGAGGAGAAATGAGAAAGACTAAAACAATATTGCGCGAGTATCTGACACGCTGCATCCAGGATGTTTACTTTAAATCCAATTGCCTGGAACAGCTCCAGAGCTATGGCTTCAGCACGAGAATGGTCGAACTGGCGGGGAACCGTAGCCGTGTGTGTTGCACAACACTCCCTGTGCCACTGGAATCCCTCCACGCTTCCTGCTAGGTAAGGGTACCCAGCACACGAACCCCTCCACACAAGCAGGTCAGATGACACAATCCTTTCATTGCTAGAGCATACTTTAAGATTGAAATGTATTTTTTTTTTCCTTTTTTAATTACTTTTGATCATACATCAGTCACTGTTCTACCCAAAGCTACCAAGAAGGTGAAGCCTGGAGCACACAGCAGTGCAATATTGCCAGCGCTCCTGAAATCACAGGATTTCAGTCCTGAAATCTGTGCATTACTCACTGGGAATCTCACAATGCTCGGGAGGCTCCTCCAGCTCAGAACTGCTCCCCAGTTTTGCTGCCTGCCAGATGGCTCCCTGGGGTAGAGCTGGTCACTGGAGGCCACCACCCCGCTCAGCTGGACTGTAGCACAGCCTGCTTCTCTGCACCTTTGGCACAATGGGGGAACCCGGGCGAGTTTCTCAATACCCAGTTCAGGAATGTTAAATCTGTCTGTACTCACAACTCTGCTACCAGGCAGTAGGTAGTGCCATCTTTACTTGAAGCCATGTTACAGTGAAAGTAAATAAAAAGAAAATAAATAAATATATATATAAATAATAAAAAAAATAATAAAATTTAAAAAGTTACAAAA
>WUAM01000431.1:92535186-92568523 GCA_024336885.1 Actenoides hombroni | reverse complement strand
CAGCCCGCTGCCAGCCCCTCTGGGCCGGCCCGTGCGGGGCCGGGGCGAGCGGAGGCGGGGACGCTTGTCAGGTTCCCCTCGTTATCTTCGCAGGAAAACAGCGCATGGCGTGAGCGTGAGGTGGCTTTTTCCGCCCTGAAAAGTTGTCTCGGTGTGTCCGGGGTGGTTTGTGCCCTGTTGGCCTAAGGTCTGGCGTGGTTTGACTTCAACGGCCGTAGCAGGACTTGGTCGGAACAGCCGGCTTCGCACCTGGCATTTCAAAGACGCGTTGAAGGCTTTGAGTTTACTTCAGTTTGGTAATGAGGCGCTTTGGAACGATTTTAGAGCGGTTTGTGGGTGTTTTCACGAGTTAGGAGTTTTTAAATGGCTTTAGAGGAGCGGTCGATATTTAAATCTTTGTAAGTAATGGCAGAATCGTTTGAGAACATTGCTTAAGAATCTTTTTTTATTAACGTGACCAGGTAAGTCAGCCTTTTCTCCGCCTCCAAGGGCTGAGTGACACAAGCGTTAGTAATGTTGATAATACTCTGAAAGGTTGCAAGTGACTGGGTGAAGTATTGAAACAACAAAGGGGTGGTATGGAGATGAGGAAACAGCTGAGGTAATTGGAAGAGCTCTGAAATCTGCTCTTGCTGCAGAGTTGACATTGCTTTTATAAAAATGTTAGGTAGTTATGAAAAATGCTTATGCAGATGGTGCTGCATGAGGGCACATGGCTGGTGTTTTGGTGAAGGGTTCCCCGTGCTGCTCTCTTTGGTGACCAGTATTTCAAACTTACAGTCCCTGGCTCCGGAAGGGAACAGGTTTAGAGCAGCAGTGGCAAGAAAGAAAGTCACCAGGTTTAAGAAGAGCAGTATTTCCTCTTGCTTTTTTTTTTTTTTTCTGGTTGTTTCTAGAGAAAAGTACCTTAGGAACAACTTCTTGAAGTTTTGTGTTTAGAACAGAAAAACTTCAGGTGGTAATTCCCTCTTCTTTTTTTTTTTTTTTCTTTTTTATGGCTGTTTGTAGGGAAGTGCAGCCTTTGCATTTCATATTCATGTGGTTTGTAGTCTTAATCCTATAAAACACAGAAGTTTCCATTGCGGGACTTAAAGCGAAAATATGCAGGCAACAGATGGCATTTAAAAAAGATACAAGCCCTGTTTTTTCTGTGGCTGTCTCAGAAACCAGAGGAGTAGAATGCAGATGTGATCTATAACGACTCAAGTGGAAGTGCCCGCTTTCTGAGTTGTTAGGAGAAAAACACTTGGAGAACATTTCGCAGTGTACGGTCACTGGGGCTCACAGATGTGATTGCTTTGTGTGTGGTATTACTGCCTCTGGAAATTCCTGTTTTAAATTAGGAAATTAAGTCACTAGAGAAAAATAATCCTCACTAGCATTTTCATGAAATGTAAAAAAAAAAAAAATCTTTCAAGAGCTGTGGGATACTATTTTTAATACAGAAAAATACTGTGCCTGGATATGGGAGTTTCTTCAGGAGTGAGGGGTGTCACATAACAGGGTTGTCTTTACTAAGTGAACAAAAACTATTGACTCAAGAGTTAAAGTTTGCTTTTTTTTTTTTAAAGAAAATTTCAGTGTTCCAAGATGTTTGAAGTTAATTGTGTAGCTGCTGAATTGAGTTAGTTGTGAGGTGCACTTCAGGGCATGCTTTATTTGCTTGTCTGTACGCACAGATTGGAAAAGGGCTGACTGTTGAGCAGAGCTAAGCCAGAAAGCACCTCTCTTGGGTGAAGTGCTGCCTGCTCTTGCATGGTTGCAGCTTTTCCTTACAGCTTTGTGGAAAGCACAGCCGTGGGGATGCCTGTTGCTGTAACTTAGGGAGAGCTCAGTTACTGAATTCTGCAGTTGGGGAGGTTCTGTGCATGCCAGGAAGTTTTTGTTTGGGATTTTTAAGGTTTATGTTTGTTGGTTTCTTTTGTAGAGGCAGGAGCCTTTTACATTTTGTTCTGCTAACACAGCAATGCAAGTAGACATTTTACTGTCACTTACATAGTGACCAGGATACCAACTAAATGGTATGTAGCTTTTGTTTCAGGAAGAATAATTGAAGTGCATGTTCTCTTTGCTTGTCAGATTTGATGAAAAGCAGCGAAGTTGGCAGAAACGTGGTCCTGCTTAGAATACTTCATGAGTGCCAGGATGTTGTTTAACTTGGGTTCTGTAAGTTACTATGTTCCTGTGAAAATGTGCCAAACTTTAATGAGTTACTGCATGGTCAGAAGATAAATTTACATTTTGGGGAGTGGATTTAGGTAGAGATTGATAGTAGCTAGGTATATATATGTGTGTTGTATATACATACATACATATATGTATGTGCAAACACTGTGCAGACCTAAAAATCCTAGGTTAGACCAGGCCATTAGCATGGCAGTGGGTGGGAAGGGAAGCATATTGGTTAAATTAATCATACATATTAGCTATCAGGCTGTATCACTCCAGACTGGAATTTCTTGTATAAAGTGTGCTTAACTATTTCAGTGCCTGCCTTCTCTATCTGGCCTTCAGGCGTCAGGAAAAGAATTTTAACACTTTATGGTTCTTAGACTTGGCTGTAATTAAACAGCAGAAGGACTTTGCGGATCGTCCGTGCACGCAGGTCTGAGGAGTGACTGATCTGAAATAGCTGCACTTCCAAAGTCTGACTAAACAAAAATCTGTTGAACCAGTGCATCCAAGCATAGCTGAGCTTTTCTGTAATAAATTATACTGGGAAACAGACATTTTGCAGTGTATGACCTTGAGCCTCGGGGACTGTTGGACACCAGGGAGGTCACCAGCAGCTACTGGAGCTCTAGGATTCAGAGGCATCCCAGCAAAAATGCCGGTGTCTTGGGTTTCTTCTGACTTTTTTTTTTTCCTGCTTGAATTTTGTCATCCCTTTCAGTGAAGTGTTTTCATAGTCCTATCCTCCACCCTGTAAGGAGCATCATAGCTTCATGGAGTGATGTTGGTAGCTTTTCTTAAGGAAGGGGTGGGAGATGTGTGTGACGCATGTCCCTGATTTTAGGAATCCCCTTTTTCCGATACAGGAAGAAATGAACAATTTAAAATTCACTTCCCTTGGAGCAGTTCTATTTTCAGTGTCTGCTTTAGGTTGGAGTAGGTAGTAAGTGTTGTGGTGGATAGTGCTGTGGCCAGGGATGCCAGGCAGTGGGGGCAGAGGTCTAGTATGGCAGGGACTGCTTTCCTGGGTGTCTGCGTGACCCTCATCGTGTACTTGCAACATAGGGAGCACGTGGCAATGATTGTCACTCTCTTGGAATTTTGTCATCTCCAGTTTGGAATGAACAATTAACTTGTAAATAAAAGACTGAGTCTGACATGGAGATATGTGGTGTTATCCTGGGCACAGAAATTGTTGGTATTCACAGAGTTGCTGGTGAACTTCTGTGGTAAGGATTACAGCAGGTCTCGGGTCGCTCGGCAGAGGGGAGAGCTCTGCCATTGTGTACCAACGCATCACCCATCATCAGGGGATTAATCAGGATTCACATCAGGTGGTCTGAAAAGACCTTTGATGCTAATCTTAGAAAACTCAGCGAGGGAACTCTTTCCCCCTGAAAATGTTGAATGTGTTGTGATCCTGCGTGTTAGCTTGGGAAGAACTGTCCTTCTGTTTGGAACTCTAGGTAGAGAAACAGGCTAGTGACAACCTTAATGTCATCAGGTTGGCCGGGCCTGCTGGAGTTTATCCTACAGTATTTAGGGAACTGAGAGCCTGAGGAGGCGGGAAAAGTTCCAGAATACTGAAAAGAGCTGAGGAACACTTCCCCTTGCAGCACCTTGAAAAAGGCAGGACTTTGGTGCGTGCAAGGGAAGAGTGTTCACATCCAGGAGCCTGCCCTGGCTTACACACTGTTCAGAGTTTTCACTTCTCCCCATTGAAATAATGCTCTTACTGAACACACAGATCTTGACAAACTCAAGGAATGGTCTGACACCAGTAGCAATGATTTCAGCCATTTTGGTGTAGATGGGTTCAAATGACTGTGTTTAGGAATATTTCCTTACGCAGACAAGTAACAGGCAGCCGTTCTGTGGGAGATTATCTAGGGGTTGTAGTGGTTCCTAAATTACCATGAGTCAGCAGCATCGCTGCCATGAAAATTCACTTGTCCTACTGGAACATATAAAACAGCATTGCAAATGTGGTGATAAAGCAGCTTTTCCCTTCTGAGGAGGGGTAGGTCTTCAGCTAGAAGTATCTCGTTCAATTTGTGATATCTGGGATACTTTGGGAAACTTACGGCTGGGTGACAAGATCTGTGAAGAAGGTAATGGTCTCTGAAAGAGAGAACCCATGAGTGAGGATTGGAGGGGGGGAGTGAAATTTGATTGTTTAGCTCTAGAATGGTTTTATACAGCTTGTTTCATCAGACATCAGCAGGTGATCTATAAGGCAGCTTTAAAAAGTTACCTGCAGGTTTAACCAGGAGCAGCTCTGTCATCCTGTCGCTGCCTGCAAGCTGGCATGCTTGGTAGGTGGGTCACAGCAGCTCTTTCCACATTTGTGCTTTGAACTTAAAAGCTTGTAGCTTCAACAGTAAAATTGGAAGGGGGGTGTTTGGTTTGGGTTTTTTTTAAAAACATGATTATCTTTGATCCCAGAATATGTTATTGCATCCTTTTTCTTCTGCCAAGCAGTGCTGAGATACAGCATGGTCTGTGGGACTTCCCCCTGACACCCACCCCCCAAAAAACCAAAACAACTCCCAAACAATCAAACGAAAAAACAACAACAAAACCACCTTATCACCTGCTAAAATTGCCTTTCAGTCGGTGAACACTGAAGTACTGATCTGGAGAAAAGATGTCTTAAAAGGTATCTGCAAAGAGAGGTTAGCCAGCTTCCCATATCCATCATGAATAAAACAAGCAGTTATGGGTTGCAATTGCAGCAGGATATATTTAGGTTAGGCATTAGGTGCAGGGACAAGCTTTCAAGCCATAGGAATAACCAAAACAGATTGTAGAGATATGCTGGAGAATGCTGGTATGCTAATCTGTTTTGATTTACAGCTCCCAGTAAAATATTCCAGTGGAGGTATGAATAGCTGCATAATGAATTCCAGTCTGCTGATAACAAACTCGTTTTTCTGATACCCTTTGAGACATTTTAGGATTAATTTTTGCCCCTCTGCAGCCTGAAGATCACTGTCTGAATTGTTAAAGAGGGGCTTTGCTTAGTTTGTTTTCAAAGATACCTGATGGGAGAGGGTAGAGCCTGAAGTCTTTCATATCTCAGGAGAAGGGGATGAGCTATGTAACCTCTGAAATTATTTTTTCCCCCCAGCTGTTTTCCTAGTATTCCCTGGTTTACTGCAGAGCACTAGGCTAGAAGAATGACATAGTTAAACTCCTGGCCTGCACAGTGGACCTGCAAAATATCAGCACAGTCATTCTCTGCAAGATGTAAAGCTGAAGCTCAAACCAGCTGGACAACACCTTGCCCGTAACTCCTTGCTTTATTTATCTCTAAGAGTTTCACAGACTAGACCACAGAGAGAGTTCCAGCACACCACTGTGAACATCCAAAGGGATATGATCTGTCTGCCAGCTACAGCAAATCACCAGGGCACGGGATTAGGGATCACTTGTTCTTTTTTTATTCTTATTTTTTTAAGCCAAGACCAGACAAATGGAATATTTATTATTTGTGCAGTTTATTTTATACGTATAGGACTTGTTTTAAACTGCACTGTCTGCATTGATTTTTCTGCACTGATATTTGATAATGCTTTCTTAATTAGAGCCAGTGCTGAAAACTGTTAGGTTGGTGGAAGGAAAACCATAGCAGACAGTGGAAACTTTACAAACTGTCAGGCAGGTGTTGTACACGTGCTGAAAAGTGCTGAGTGAACGTGTCTTTGTCGTGTCCTGGTCACAGACAAATAAATGTGGAGCTTGTTCTTGTCTTAAGGCAAAATGGTTTGGAAACAATCCAGGTGGAGGGAGGGTGGAGAGGGTCTGATTAGTGTGATCAGTCCCCCTAGCCTGGCCCGTTGTCTTGGGTGGGAAGTACCTGTAACTGCAATGTACTACCCTTCCCAGTTTGTAGTACTGGGGTAATGGTATTGAGGGGAAGAATTACTATAATATTCTTTAAGAGAATGGTCTCTTGTTTCTGAATGTGCTTCTTTGTTTATTTTGTTGACTCTTTCCTCTTTGCAAGTGACATGCCTTCTACTCTCTTATCCTTCATCTGGAATGCAGATCTGTACTTCCCTGGGCTTGATTTATAGTCTCTCTTGCCTTGACACAGATATTTGATAAAGAGTCTGGTTGCATTTGATGCTCTTTTCCAAAGGAAATATGTTTTTCTCATCTCCAAACAGAATATATTGAAATGTAAATGCTCTATAGTAGCGATGGGAACCCTGGTAGAATACTGGCTTATAAAATACCTTTAGAGGGAAACACCCATCCCTTTTTTTTTTTTTAGTGTTTTGTTGTTGGGGTTTTTGGTTGGGTTTTTTGGTTGTTTTTAAAGTACTGCAGAACTGCGTGGGCTCTGTCTGCATCTCTGGAAGACAGGTAGGCAGGAGGTACGTAGTACGTGTCATGGGTAAGGCAGCAATTACATATTTGCAATTCTTTCCTTATGATGGGGAACATTATCCTGAGCAGCAGAAGTGACTTTGGTGATGAAGGCTTTGGGCAGACCGTACAGGTAGGCTGCTCTTGCACTCCTTCTGCCATCAGGTTTTGGGGAGGATGGAGACACAGCAGCCACAACAAGATGATGTGCTTTGTGAGGTTCAGGGCAGAACAGAGCCTTGTCTTGACTTCAGAAACTTTCAAAAGGTCTGTAGATCAAAGTGCACTAAAAATGCTTGATTTTGTTCCCTTCAAGAGCTAAAAAGACCTTTGGATTTGATTAAAATTAGCAGGATACCTTCTCCAGATTGAAAATACATTATTGAATAAAATGCTAAAGCTGCTTGAAAGTTCAGAACATCGTTCACATTTAAAACCTAATACTGTTGAAAATAATACTTCTTTGTTTTGTATCAGTAGTGTCAATAGATGCAGTTGTTTATTAGAGGTGTATAGAATCCCTGAAACCTTACTTCCTGCAGTAGGGCTGTGCAGTGAGCAGGTTTTAATATTTCATGTAAACGCTGCAGTTCTCTGGCATAAACAGTGCCAAAGACTGTGCAGCTGACACTGGGGGGAAGTGGAATCTTAAGTGGCACAGGAGAGAGGCGTAAGGGATGACAGTATTGCCAGTGGTGGTAGAGTATAAAACAACCAGGAGTAGTTGTTGGGAGGCATAATGTCTAGGAAGTCTGCTGTCCTCATTCTGTGCTCACAGGGATTTGAGTCTTTTAGATTTTACATATTTAAAACAGTCCTGTCTTGGTACTCAGAGTAAACTCCTCAAAAGCCACTGGAACAGTTCAGTTGCCATGAATCCTACTCGCTGTCTGAGGCTCAGAGCCTCATCACCTCATCAGGCTTCTGTACAGGTCTCTCAGGTGCCTTCTTTTCTAAAATGTGCTTTGGAATTCTGTGTTCAGCACAGCTTGCTTCCAAAGGCAAGCTGGTGGCCTTGGGCTCTGAGGTCTCCTCAGTGTGCCCAGCACTGCTGACCCAGTAATGAGGTGGGGGTGGCCATTTTGGCAGAAACTGGGACCAACTGGGGTTAATAAATAGCATTGCTAAAGGTGATGGTTTTGTTGATGTTTTCTTATTTGATGAAGAATCTTTCTCACTTGGCTGTCCTAGAAGTCTCTTTTCTCTGTAGTTTGGTTGTGTTACTCTTCTACGCCCTCTTTGATTGCAGTTAAGAAGAAGAAAATTCATCTCCTTACCCACTGCACTCCAGATCTCAGTATGTGTTCACCAGACTAGGCTGCTAAGGCTTTGCAAGGTGTGTGGCTGCATATATTTGCTCCAGAAATTGTGAAGGAGGTAGGATTCTGTCAGTGTGACCTTAGAGAAGTGGGAAGTAGGGAGGTAAATGGCCAGGCTGGCTGTGGAGCAGCAGTGCGCGCGATGCCGGCGGGAGGACTGTCACTAGAGAAAAGGGGCTTAGGGTACAGATGTGTCCATATAGCTCTTAACCTGTTTTCAGTTCGTTGAGGTTAGTCATCTGGTTTGCAAAAGTGGCCAGAAACATAACAGTTAATGTGGTTCCCCCACCCCCAGCCCTTTACTCTGGAAAAACTTTTGTATGGACAAGCTTCTGGCATGTTTTCATCTTGGAATATATAGATTGGCAGTGTTGTTTCTAGAACACAAAACAGTTTTGATGATTCTGCAAGACAGATTCATTTGCTTTAAACTTGAAAAACAAGGTGTTAATCTATCAGTAACAGCTGGTTTTCAGAAGAGCTTTTAGTATCTGTGTCTGGGAATGTTTGGGTTTGGTACATGGTTAACATTTTAATCTCTCATTCAGTGTTTTAATGGGCTCACGTTTCCATAGTTCTGGAAGATCTGCTCTGAGTGATGCTTTAGATGCTAGATGTCTTCAGCAGCCAGATACAATCGAAACAATATTTTCCACAGTATTTGTAATTAATAGAACCGTGCTTTCTATTTGAGTAGCCGTTTTGAGGTCTGGCTGTGGGATCTGATGGGAAGAAAGCAGCAGTGATGGCAGGTCTGTATTCAGTCACTCGGCAGCGCGATGCCTCGCTGCGTGAGCGCTGCCAGTTGTACGTGCCCTTCTGGAACATCTACATCTCTCCTCTCCAAAGCAGAAATGAGGACCTACCACCTTGTGTCAGGTGTGCAGACGGACTGAAGGTGTGTCTAGACAATTGTATTAATGGCAGCTGAAAGCAGAATGAAAGGAAGTTTGGTTTGTAGATGCTTTCTGTGGGTGAACTGCAAATTAACCATCTCAACTTGAGAAGTAGCAGCTCACCAGTTAGGACAACTGTTCAACTATTCAGCTGCACCTGTATCTTTTATAGTAAGGTTTAATAATGGAATGTACAAGGTTGAAGCAAGATTTATAATTACATTATTTTAAAAGAGTAGTGTGCCCAAATATGATTATCATCTTTAATAAAATGTTTCTAATAATAGTAAGACCAAGCCATGTTCTACTTTTTTGGAAAACAGGGTAATGTAATTCCATGTGTGGCTCTTTGATATCCTTAAGGAAATCAGGAGCATGCTGTTGACTCCTCCTAGGATGGGTTCCAGGCTCTGACTCTATTTCTGCACGTTGGATGAATCAAAAGTTGTTAAGAGATCATATTTTAGTGAATGAATATTGTATTAATTTTTTACCATAAACTAACACACACACCTGTTAAGTGACAGTCTACTCTGAAGAGTAGCTAAGCAGAAAGGTCTGTTGTGTATGTTTAGGCATATCTGCTTTAAAAGAGCTGCACAGAAAGAAAACTGATGAGGGAGGTAAATTCTGTTCTGCCTTATGCATCCATTAAATTGTTCAGTAATTTTTCTGAATGCTTCTGCAACCCAGCTGAGATCTGATCTTTAGGAATATTACTGAAATCCCAGTTGACGTGGCCAGTTAGAAAAACAAATCTTAAAAAAAGGAAACATGTTCTATTTAGAGTAATACATGAAATGCAGTGAACCAAAGTTGTGGCAGGGATAGACAGATGATGTCCTGGTCCTGAGCTGCTGTTAACTGGGTTGGTAAATGTATAATGAAGAGGGAAAGTTTACTTTAACTCTCTTTTCTCCTAAAGGCTCCACATATCTCTGATACTGTTGCAGGAGCAGAGAAATGGAATTAGTGGCTGTTGTTACTGGAACTCTAGGTAGGCAGCAGGGCTGGAGGGGCTTGAGGAGGTTTGCAGGGTACAGTGAAGCAGAAAAGGCATCCAGTAAATGGTCTCCGTTTCCAAAACGCGCGCTGCGGTTCGTGCTGTGAGCAGAGGTTGGAAGCCCTGGTTCCAGGCATTCCCAGAGAGGCTGTGTGCTAGCACAGCACGGCCTGGCAGGTGAGCTGCTAACTCAGGGCAGGTCGTGCTTCCCGTTGGCTTTTACAGCTTTGTAGGCAGAGGCAGGAGATGGCAGTAACAGGAAAAATGCACTAGTGACAAGACTCATCTCTGGGCTGCCTTAGGACTTCTGAATCATCTTGATGCATTTCCAGTGAGTAATTTTATGCACAGCTCAATGGCTTTGGTTGCCTTGTGCTTGCCTCTCCAGTATGTCCTGGTTGGTATAGGTCTTTGCATATTGAATACCTTCCTACTGTCAGGTACATCTGGAAAGCTCAGCTTGAGATTCAGAGCTTTAGACACTCTCTGGTTTAGAGCTTAAGTCTGATGGAGTCTTTGTTAGGAGTAGAAATGAAAGTGTAACAGAAGGATCGAAACAGCTGGGCAATTCTCTGCAGCTGTAACACAGCAAGAACACTTTTGGAATGCTGGGTTGGAGAATGGAGACTTGTCCTGGACTACTGTGGCCTGTGCCTCTTCTTTAAATGAAACGTGCTTGGTCCTTCCATTTTCATGTCAGTTTTTTAGTATTTGGACAAATACACAATGAAATCTGATAATATAAAAGAGCATCTGTCAATTTTAACTACTTTGACTCGGTGATAAATACCACTTCTTCCAGTTGCCTGTTAAATGGTGGAGTGAAGAATATTTGCATATGAAACTTAAGCACTTACCAGGAGAAAAAAGTGCTTTGATAACAACAAAAACTTCGGAAGCAGTCTCTATGAAATAACAGCTTTTTAACATTTTTAATGCAACATGGGAAAATTGATAATTGAAATTATTTTTTAAAGGATAATCAGAACTGTTAACAAGAGAAACCTAAGTGCTAATATAGAATATAATTTTTTATCTACTTGTGCTAGTTGCCAAAGGCTTCTTTGTTTTGATCAGTGAAAGAGTATTTTGAGGTAGTCAACAAATAACCTTTTTTTTGTCTTTACCAAAGCCCATGAATGCAGATTTCATTGTTCTGGAAGGAGGTGCACTTTTATAGAACATCTTACTTAGTGATATTATCATAATTTCCTCTTTTTCAGATTTGTATTTCCAGAAATAATTAAGACTTGAATTCATTTAAAAGGAGAGAATTCATTAAATTTGCATTGACGAGCACTTTCATTTGGTTTTGTTTTTTCCCCTGGAATTGGGAGTGGCTTCCAGGGGTGATCTTTGTCCTTGCTGTTTTGCATGGAGAAGCAGAGACCAGTTTGACTGAAATGTGAATGGAGCAGGAGAAGAGTTGGGAATTGCCCTTCAGGGAGTGCAGGAGTGTTTGTTGCACACACAGGTTGGTGTGCCTGGCCAGAGAAGAGCAGACCTCACCGGTACTTTGAGCAATCTCTTCTGTTTATTACTTGAGTAGTTGGCAAAGGTCATTTCAGTTCTATGTAGTAATCAAAAAAAAAAAAAAGAGAGAGAGGGAAAAAAAAAAAGCCAAACATGTTTAGCTATTAGGAAGAAAGGTTAAAAAAGGCCCAGTTTTGCCACTAAGTTGGTCACGGTCCCAAATCTATAAGACTTTATGCAGCTTTGGTGATGGTTTTGTCTAAAAGATATGGTAAATGGTTGATTAGAGATGTTCAGAAACCTTCCACAAATAGTCTGACTTGGCTTGAAAGAGGGATGACTAGATGAGTACATATATCATGTATAACATCATAAGCATCGTGCAAAACTGAATAGAATAGATGGTGCTGACATTTTTATAGCCACAAATGTTCCCAGGCTCTTGGGGGAGGCAAATATGTATAAATGTGTCTGAAACCAGAACAGTTAAACAGATTTACATAGAAACACTGACTGGCTTAGAAGTCTGAGAAAAATATCCTGGGAGCTCTGATGCTGTTTGCTCTTGTCCTTGCACTGTAGAGTTTCTTGTGGGTTTCTGTCAGAGAAGGTGATTGAGAAACTTTGGGTCTTGCTCGTTACGGTTTTGTGGTATTACTGGTGTCAGTGGTATGGTAGGTTATGGAAAGTGGTCTTGGGTAGGCTGAAGGTGTGATGTTGGCCAGGATTCAGAGTGTGTGTGACAGGAGGCTGTGAAACCCAGCACGTGGGCTAATCCTGGAGGCTGAAGGGTTTCAGTGGGGATATAATTTACATCTAACAGCAAGTGTTTTGCTTTAGCAAGAAGCGTTGCCTTTTAATGCCTTGTGATTCCTGAGCCAGTATGTGAAGGAGGAGGCGATGGCTGAGGAGCAGCGTGGATGGCCACTGAGGTAGGGACCCAGCTGCAGGCCTCTTGGCCTGTACCCTTCAGTACCTTGCTCGTGCCAGGAAACAACTTTGGTAGGGTTTAGGATGTGACTTGGAATGTCCTATCTGAAGTGTGCTTCTGTATGCTGCCTGAAGAGAGGTGGGTGGAGATTGAGTTAAGCATCTTGGGTTTATTTACTGCAACCTGAGTGCAGAGCCTCCCGGTAACTGTGACACCCACAGGTGAGACTGTTTCAGAATAAACACTACAGAAGTATCAAAGTACTTGATACAAGCATTTAAGATCATGTGGGGGGGTCACTCCTTGGACAAATGCAAAGGTTTCTGATCATCAGTTCCTAATTGATGCTGTCTGTGCAAGCATGATGTTTGCTAGACCTGGACACCAGTCCCGAATGTCACGTCTGGGAGTTGCACTGGACTGGCTACGTGCACGTTCGGTGCTGCTCAGTAACAAGCAGCCCTGGTCGCTGCTGGTAACAGTGATACCAAAATAACAGGTTGGGAGACCTGAATCTTCTGCAGGAGCTTCTCTAAACTGGTGGCTGGAGTTTTGCAAAGAGTTTCAGCTTGGGTTTGACTGTGCTGAAATATGAAAAGCTGTCCTGCAGTAACCCAAGTTTTGCAAATGGTTGATGTTCTTTGCTTTGCCATTTCCAAAGGTACTGGGAACCTTTCTTGTGAAGTGGAACCTGGGTGTTGTATTCTGTGGTGGGTTTGTTTTTGTTGTATACTCAGATCTAGTTCCTACTTCAAGACCGTGGTGTTTGTTCATTTAGATAGTTTTAAATCCAGAGAACAGTTCTGTGTGGGCTCTGCTTATGTCCATTTTTCTCATCATTGTGAATCATTCTTAAGGTTCATTAAATCAACTTCTTGAATTATATTCCTTCTGACCATAGTTTGACATGGCTTAATTGCTATACAGTTTGTTCTGAGAAGCATATTTATTCAGAAGGTAATGAATCTTATTTAAATACACTCGACTGCATTGACTTTGTCCTTTTGTTTTATCTTCTTTCTACTCAAACATTTGGTAGCAGTCTCAGAAGGTCACATCTAAAGGAGTTCTGTACCTGTGCTGAGTTCAGAGTGATGGGAAGACTATTCTCTTTGCAGCAGACATTTCAGCACATCCTTATACACATGGAAAAAATGCCCTTTAATATAAACCCAGATCTTTATAGGTTAGCACTTCTGTTGTTTGCAGTGTGTGATGCTTACTAGCTTGTGGCACCGAGTGGGATGCTCAGAAAGCTCCCAACTCAGTACTGTTTGGCCATATCCACTCTGGTTTTGCCACCCCTTGGCTGGCAGTTGGTGGAGGTTGGGAGGCTGCTTGCTGTTATTCTACATCCAGAAATGTGATCAGGGCTTAGGGGCAAAAGTGTTTCCCTCGGTCCAAACTCCCCTACACAACAATAACATCTAGTTCCAGAAAGAAAAAAATACATGAAAATGAGGAGGGTTATTAAAGGGGTTGACCCAGGGGATAAAAAGGTGGTGGTTCTTTTACTATTCCCTGTGTGTGTTTATTTGGAGCCTCTATCAAAACCATCTGAAAAACTTTCTTGGAAAAAAAATTAATCCACGTGCTTGGCAGAGTAAAGAATGGCAGAACAAATGCAGTGAGACCGAAAGAGATCAAAGAATGGAACCGTACCCAAACTACGAAAACAAGCTGATAAGTCAGATGTAAAGGCATAATGAGACGTGCCTCAAGGGGCCCTGTGAAACAGCTGAGCAGAAAAACAGGAATGAAACTTTTCAGGTGTTTTGAGAGCGGTAAATCTGTTGGCTTCTGGTTAGGTAAGGTGGTTCGAGGAAAGAGAGGCCATAGCAGAAAAAAACTCTTTATTTTTGTTGTTGTTGTTGTTGTTGCTGGTATTTTCTGTGGAGGAGTTAATGGAATTAATGAATACTGGAATTAATGGCATCTATTAATGGAATCTATGAATACTGGCTGGTTTAGTGTCCTGGGTCTCTGGAGGGGGAGGCTGGCTGTACTGGAGCAGGTGAGCAGGGGTGTGGGCATGTAGAGGAGGGGAGGCAGATGGGCTGGCCAAGCCTAACTGTGGCCTGGGGCTCCTTATTGTAGCTGCAGGGTTTAGAATGGCTAGCAAGTGGGGAATTCTCTCGTGAGCTGCATGCAGTTTCTCCACTCTTCCCTTTATTCTGACTCAGCTTCTTTGTACTTCCCTTTTGTAAAACTGAAACATTTAAAAGCAAAAATGTCTCTCTTTTTTTTTTTTTATTATTACTTTAGTTTTTGGGTTGATCAGAGATGAAACAGCTTTTGGCACTCGTGCTATAGTTGCTCAGTTTCTCCTGTAGCCACACTTTGTCACGTTTATGCCACGTGTATTGATGGGGGTTTGTTTGTTTGTTTGTTTGTTTTTACAGTGACTACAGTTCCTGTCTCACCTCTTTGATGGAAGAGGACTATGACCCAGAAGTGAACTCTCTACTATAGAACAAGAAGCTCTTGTGGAATATTTTGTGTCCCTTTAAAGGCAGCACCCAGTCTATAAAAAAATAGAGTAGAAGAGATTATTTTTGGACGTGGCTTTTTTTGTTGTTGTTCATGTGACCTATGTTTCAGCATGTAAATGGTGCAAAACGGGGAGCTAAACATTGTGCCTGCTTTTGAGCTTTATATCAAGTAGTGCTTAGCTCTGTGGAGCGTTAACCACGTTACGTGAAGATCAGAGTATATCCTAACATTCATTTTTTAAAATAACTATACCTTTTTGTAGCAGATGTATGTGATAAAAATGAAGTTTATATTTTAAGAGCACTTGGGCAGATGCTTCTTGTTTAGAGCTCGGCATTTGGGGCAAACATTTTTATGTAACGCTGTCCTTTTTCCAGAGTGTTAGATCTGCTGCAGATCATGAATTATCCAGCAGGCTTGAGTGTGTCTGTTCAGTATTAACCATGGTGTTGCTCTGAATGTTGTCATGCAGACTTGACACACCTTTTTGTAATGTAAAGGCTGACTTCTGGGCTACCGCCACCGGAGGAAATTTAATGAGGTGAACGCGGTCGTGGCTTGCTTTTTCAGTATCAATTACCTTCTTAGGTATTTATTTTTTTTGTAGTGAGAGTGTAAAGAGAGGTTAAAATGAGCAGCTGAGGGGGTGAAGGGCACAGTTGGCACGAAGTGCGGCCTCTCGTGCTCGGCTGGGAGACGCACCGCTGCCTCCAGGCTAGCCTTACAGCATACTGGGGAGGGAAGGAGCCTGCAGGTCAGTGGAGCACAGAAACTGAGGACATTGGACTACAGAGGCCAAACTCAGGGTAAGTGAGCATGTATACTTTTTTTTTCCTTTGCTTATATAGTGTTGAGTTGTTCATAGATAAGTTAAAGCAATAAAGCAAAATGATAACCTGAAGAACCTTCCCCCGAAAGGCAGAATTCAGTTATACAGAGCAATAATGGAATTTAATCACTTGGAGCAGTGGCAATTTGCTGTGACATGTCAAAAAGACAGTTGAGTTTCAGGTTCCTCAGTCAGATGCCTCAATTGGTCTTCAGTTGAGCTGCCATTAAGATCAACCAGCTTGTGTTCTGTTCCTGACCATTTGGTTCCTTAGCTATGCAAGCACTGTCAGCGTAGGATATTCCTTGGTGTAAGGAAGTTGGTGGATCTGGATACAGGTTTAATTTGGGGGTGCAGGAGCTGGCATACAGTTGTCTTTCAGATCTCTGATCTGCTCTCAGTGCCTCTATCATCATCACCAGTTTGGTCATATTTGATTTACAGCCTCTGGCATAAAACAGTGGTTACCCCTTTGCAGACTGAGACAGTGAGCAAAGGAGGAATATCCCCCAAATTCTGTCATCTTCATATACATTGCAATGTATAGATTCCATATGCTGTTCTGTTCTCTTCTTACCTCCATGCCCATCCTATAATGAATTTCATGGGTGTATTAACTGTAAAAAGGAAGCAACAGGGAATAATTAAGTTCACCCTTATTTTGGTAAAAGGAACAAAGTAGGCAAGAAAAATAAATGCTTGAGTGTAGTATGAAAAACTAGAGGGCTTTTCCCATCCTGTTCATATAGGCCAAACTTTGGGAAGTAAAATTGTACTATTATTGCAGTTTGGAAAAAGATAATAGTCATGGAATGTTCTCTTGATTTACAGATCCTGGCCATGAGGTTTGATGCCTCATTTTATTGAAGGGAGACACTGGACCTAAATGGCGCAGCATGACTTTGTTCCTGCCTGGCTTAACTTCTCAACGCCACAGTCAACCAAGGTAGTGTTAATACAGATCACCTCCTTTTACAGCTATGACAATAATAAAAGTAAAAAAACAACAAAAAAATAGCCCCAGTATTTTGTTGAACTTAATATGTGTAATTTTAACAACTTCTTTGTTTTTAAAGAAGGCTTTTGGAAACTTACTGAGGTGAAAATCATTTTTGTTTCAACAAATGTAGCCCATTTGTTTCAGAGGAGGAACAATATTTGTGTCGAGCCATGAAAGTAGTTCAGTGTCTTTATGTTGACACTTGAGTGAGATCCCAAATACAAAATCATTAAAGAAATGGCCCTAAATCTGTGAGGGTCAAGACTTGAGGCTCTAATTTGGCTTTGATTTATGAAAATAATCTTGCTACTGCTTGCTGAGTAGTACATTGATAATAAGCCCTTGGGCTCTAACTCCAAACTCAGAAACACTCATTATTTTTTTTGCAGCCCCAAAATGAGGGCAGTTTGCCTGTCACCTTCTTTCTAAAACACGTTCCAGAAGAAACTTAAGTTGACCCAGCCAATCTGTTGTAGAACTTTAGCAATTTCTGTTGCTTGTGCGTGGTTGTGGAGAAAAACTTTTTAATAACAAATGAGATCATGATGGAAAGTATTGATGAACAAGAAAGAATACAACTTTCACCTTCATGCATAAATATGAGACAAAAGTAATTTCAGGACATTAGGTCCATTTAAAACAAACATCTGATTTTTATTTTTTTTTCAGTGAAGAGTAAAAGATGCTTTAGAATTTTAATGCTAGAAGCATTAATGTTTTCTACAGCATCATATTGTTTCAGTGCAAAAGTGCTTTAACTTGAGTATCTCTGAATTCTAGTTGGACTGACTGGCTCTTCCATTGCTGTCTGCTCTTCAGGCTTTAGAGGCAGTGAATGAGCACCTGTGTATCATAGAATTCCTTAAATAAATCTTGCAGAAAGTGTGTGTTTGCAAAGAACCCTGGTAACATTGGCATGTTAGGTTGTCTCTGATTTGGTGTGAGAGAGGTGGATTTGTGTGCCATTCCTGTCGGGTTCATGTGATTGTTGACATCAGCTGAGCAAAGCAGATATGGATACTGTGTTGAAAACTAGTACAAGAAAGTGGGGTTGGTTTGGTTGGGCTTTTTTCCATTAACAGATGGTCAATGGTAGACTGACATGCTCCTGGAGTGCCCTAATGAGTGCTTCATTACATCACTTCTTACTTTCTGCAGTCCCCTGCAGCCACCTTTGAGAAACATGGAGAGCACCTTCCCCGGGGAGAGGGCCGCTTTGGGGTGAGCCGTAGGAGACACAACTCTTCTGATGGGTTTTTCAATAATGGGCCCCTCCGAACTGCAGGAGGTGAGTAGGAAGGATCACAATGCAGCCTGAGAGCAAACATTCTGACTGCAGAATTCTGCAGAATATAAACAATGCTTTCCAAAACTGTATCTTTTCAAAACATCCTGCAAGAGGCCTTTATTATTCTCTTCTCACGTGCCACGTGCTCAGGCCTTAAGGGGTTTCCGTGGTAGCTGTACGTGCATTGTGCAGCTTGGTTTGTTTTCTGATACATCATACAGTAGCGTAATAAGTCTGATCCATTCGTTACTTAGTGAACACTGACTAAACAAGAAAACCAGCCTGATCTTTCCAGTATTCTGCACGCTGCGTTGACTTTATTTGCACGCTTATCTCCTTTTGTTTAGATTGCTGGCATCAGCCGTCCCTTCTCCGCCATGACTCTGTAGATTCTGGTGTTTCTAAAGGAGCTCATGTTGGGCTTTCTGGCAGCCAGCCTGGCTGGCATGGTCCCTCACGGGGCCATGATGGTGGGAACCAGCGTGGCGGAGGAGGAACCGGAGTTCATCGCCACTGGAATGGCAACTTCCATTCTCGGAAAAGTTCCGCCTTTCAAGAAAAGCTGCCTGCTGAATCCAGGGAGGAGAAGAAGGAAGATAAAGAGCAGTTGCAATTTGAGGAAGAAGACTTTGTAAGTGTGTAGCTTCTCGCTAGAAGTGGCAGCTGTGAGAAGTGGCTTTTCAGTTCTCATTTTAATTAGCGTTGATAGGTGACGGATAGTAGCGTCCCGTGCTCGAGATCACAACAGCTTATCAAAATTATTCCAGTGCTGAATGGATGCTAATTTTTCCTCAGATTTGATGACCTGTTGGATTATGATTTTTGGCACATTACTCTACTTTGCCAAGTAGTTATTGTGAACCAAAGACAGCATTGTAACACACAGGCCAGATCTGCAGTGAAACCCATGAGGTGACACTTTGGTCTGCCGCAGGAAGAGTGGTTGTATTGACTTTGTGGCTTTTCTTACAAAGCTTTTTTGTTGGTTTGTAGTTTTTTTTGTTTGGTTGGGTTTTTTTTCCTCTTAAATACATCTATTCAGCTTAGCTTCAGTCTCCCTGCTCTTCCTGTCTCCTGCATTTTAGTACATGTTGGTGTTTGTGATAACCTTCCCAAGCTTGTCATGATGTGTGCTCAGACTTTTGCAACCATCTGTCTTGAATCTTTTGGAATAGTACTTTTTTTATCAGAGGTGTTTTCCTATTTCTCTATTAATCTGGGGGTCGGGGCTTCTAGAGCCATTTCTTCCATCAGTGTCTCCAAATCATCAACTTCTTATCCAGCATTCTGATGCACGTGGTATTATCAGTGCCATGGTCTATTATTCTGCCTCTCTTTTTTACTGGAGTATCTTTAGTTTTCCAAACTTTACCAAATAGAACTTGGACTTTCATCCTTACAGGAGCATTCCTTAATGCTAATGCTTTGAGAGATATGCACCTTTTCTGCTTTGTTTCCTTTTTTTTTCCTCCTGTCCTCGATGAGGTTAACCATAACATTATCGAATCGTGTACCTTGCTTTTGCATCTTGTTTCTTGCTCTCTCTAGGCTTTTCTTGAAGTAATGTGTAATGAGGTTAATATTGTCTGTAAAGTTCTGGTAACTCAGTCCCTTCACCTAATGCAATTCCTCTGACCTCATCTCCAGTGCTAAAGCCATTGCTGCCTCCAATAATGAGTTTCTGGTGACAGTGTGCACACTTCTATTTATCATCTTGGGCTTTTTGCTCTCTTACTCAGCTTCTCTCTCTGAAGCTGTTTACAGCTAAAATTGTTGTGGCACTGCTTCTATTCAGGAAGTTAAATAGAGGAATGTCCACATCTGCTTCAGGCCAAAATGTAGAGGCTACACTTAAATTACCATAGAAGCCAGTTTGGTTGAAGTTGCTGGGGCTTTTTTCAGTCAAGTGCCTGGGGAATGATTGCATGCTCTTGTTCAACCACTTCTGCTGGGAGCATTATCCTGCATCACAGGGTGGTTGACACCTGAAGAGCAGTGATAAAGCTTGTGTGTAGATTTCTGTTAACCTGATTTCTCAGGAATACTGTAAGCTTGTTCTTTAGACTGTCAAAAGCCTGTTGAAATGTAGAAAGTTACTGTATTGTAATGTAGTCTACCTTGCTCTGAACCATTCTTCGATGGACTTCCTTCATTCCCTTCTTCAGTGCCTTGATGAGATCCTTTCTCCAACTACATGGCTGTTTCTTCTGTCATTACTTCCACTTTTTTTTTTACTTTTCAAAATGATAATACCACACACTGTCCCTTAGCAAGCTTTGCTAAATAACTCCTGTATTGTCTTTGCCATAGTGGTAAAACTAATGTGTGCTGTGTTTAAGCATGTAGCTGATAGGCCTGTGTGGCTTAGGATGGCAAGGCTTTTCCTGAAAGGTCAGCAGAACAGGCTGTGTCAGTCGGAGTTCTCCTGGGGTGTGAGCACCCCTGCTATAAAACTGACCTGTAACTAAAGAACGAAGCACTGAAACAGAGGAGTTTCTAGGGTCTCAGGCAGGAATTTATGCTATGGTGTGACATTTTTTTCCTAACTCTTGTAGAAGAGGAATGCCTACTATTTCAGAAGCTCATTATTAGAGACTTGCACTGTCACTATAGTAACTAACATATGAAGAATTCATTAAAAAGAGGGAAAAGATGGCTTTATTTTGAACTGAAGTTATTTGGGACAGGGGAAGAGGAATAGCTAATCAGGAACGCTTGTCATTGAATGCTTAGGTTTTCTGTACTCTGCTTTGAGCTTGGACACATCCTTAACTGTTCCACTAAGTCAAATTCTGATACCACATCAAAGGAAGTTCTGCAGAGAGCACCAAGTCTGCATGCAATATTGTCCTGAAAAGTGAGCTCTACAGTTCTAGAATAAATTCACGTGTAGCTTCTCTGTCTGTGAATGTATGTACAGATATTCATAACTCCATTACAACAGAAGCCTAGTATAGCTTTTGGTTGGGGTTTATATTGGTGGGTACTCGGGGTTCCCAGAAGCATCATGTGATGGTAATACTGGTTTGGTGGGAGGTTTTTTGGCTGTGTGCAATATAATGATGTACTCAATTGTATTGTCTCTTTACAGCCATCTTTGAATCCAGAAGCTGGAAGACACAACAACCAGAACAAACCTTTAGGGACACCTTCTGGAGTATGGGGTGGGTAACAGTACTTACATCACTGTACAGAATGCTGATGCTGAAGCACAGAGTTGTAACCAATGTTTAAATGCTTTTTTTTTCCCCACTCAGAAAGGTTTTTCAAGACTTAAGTGATGCAGACACTTCGCAGCTTTCTGTCCTTTGTTGTTTTCCTCACAGTCTTCACTAGTCTCTTGGCCTCTTTATCTACTTGAAACTGCTTGTCTTGTCATTAAAAAACCCTGGCGGTGGCAGTAATGTCACTTTCTGCATTTGCTTCTTGTCTGAACTGCAGTTACAATTTCATGCAGACATCACTTGAAGGGCAGGCCAGATTTGAGTGAACTAGACATCAGTTCCTGACTTGTGATCTTCATCTTAGAAATACAGCAAAACTGTCATAATTCTGTGGTTTGGATTTATGTTCTTAAACTCAGAACAGGCTGGCTTTTGAGTCTGATGTGGTACATGAATCTATGCCTTTGAAAAAAAAAAGAGTGAAACAAAATGCCAATTTTAACAAGAAAATACATGTTGTTAGTCTCTAGTTAAAATGTGGCCAGATTAATTGGGTTAGATACTGTAAATAGTACAAATACAAACACAATTCAAAACCACTTCTTGCTATAGTACTGGATTGTATTCTTCTTTGCATGTTTGTCAGGTAGCTGTGGTTCCACTGAAAAATAATGACAGCTAGCATTTGTGGGTCTCTTGGGTGTTTATACTCTCTGTTTCTGTTGCTAAATTGTTCTGCTCTTCCAAATGTGTTGATGTGGCCTAAGCAATATTAACTGCGCTTGTTTGAAAAAGCACTGTGTCTTTGGAGGTGTAAGTTAAGCAAAGTAGTTTTGCTGTGTTAGTGAATTAACAAAGTTGATCCATCGTTGCTCAAAAGCATGGCTACTATCTCTTCTAATTCCTGTAGTATGATGGGAGTCTGTTAGCTGATGCCACTGCAGGCTTTCCCTTCAGTGCAAGGGAGCTGTTGTGGTTAAATGAAAAAAAGTTGGACTTTGCCATCCTTATCTGGTATCTTTGTTCAAAGCTGAAGTGGAAGAACAGCTGATAGCATTCTCAGAAGCACATGTGTAGCCTCTAAGATGAAGAGGGGAGGAACTGAAGCTGTTATAAAACTGAGCATTTGTATTTCAGAGTCTTTCTGGTTTTATTTTTACAGAAAACCCCCCTAGTGCCAAGCAACCTACCAAGATGCTGGTCATCAAAAAGGTTTCAAAAGAGGATCCTACTGCCGCCTTCTCAGCTGCATTTACATCACCTGTTTCTCACCTGGCAAATGGCAACAAAGCCACCACCATTGTCCCAAGTGTCTACAAAAATCTGGTTCCCAAACCTGCAGCTCCTCCTTCCAAGGTATGGGCATTTCCAGAGAAGTTAGTGAACTGCAGATCAAGGGAATCAACCCCCTGGAAAACAGTAGGAGTTGGAATCCAGTATATGGTGGGGTAGTGGCAGTTATAGTAGAGGCCTGTTTACTACTAAAAACATATTTTTCCTGTTAAAACACCGAGTCTTGTTAATACAGAGAAATAACCTCTGTTCTGATTATACCAATGTCTGTTGGACTGGGTGTGTTCTCATGCACTAGACAAATGCTTATCTTAATGAGACAAAACAAGCAGCGCTGGAGAAGCGGAATGCGTGCGACAGTGTTCACGTGACTACCTTGAAAAATCTTTATTGGGTTACAATACTTTGATGTGTTTAAAACACAATTGAGGCTAAGATCAGATTAGATTGTAACATCCTGCAATTTGGCTCTAAATTAGTTGACCCTTAAAAACAGCCTGGAAAATTAATGGGGTTTCTGCCATAATTCTTTCAATGAAAGAAATACAGGAGTGTTGAAGAAAACAAGTGGTCGCATTGTCTCTTAGCTCTGGGCTTTATCTTGCCCATTTTTCCAGAGAATCTATTTATACAGATGCTTTAGAAACTTTGGAGGATTGATAGTGAAAGTATTTTAAGAAAATGAAGAAAATTACTAGCTAGGTTGCTTCTTTAAAAAGTTTCAAATACTTGAAGTCTTCCCTGTGATTAAAGTAGATTAATGTTACTTCAAAGATAAAAGCAAAATAGGAAAGATTGACAACTTTTTCTGTTAGAAAGCAAGTTTAGAGCTTCTCTCCCTTTTGTAAGGTTCTCTTAATTCAACTTAAATTCTGCCAGCTACAGGAAAAATCCTAGTGGTTAAAATGATTATCAGATAATCTCGTATAAACCCTTAATTTGACAACTGATCTCCTTCTCAGTGAGGTGGAATAAATTGGCCCACCATGAAGGTTATTAATAGAAGAGTTTTGCATTACATATACAGTTTTTAATCCGTATACGTACTTGTTTAGAATAGATGAAACAAGATGCAGCTTCTGAGGGATAGGGAGTCTTCTGTGGCTTTTATTTTTGCTTGTACAGCTTGACTGGTTGATATATGTGTGTGTGTGTGGAGATGTACTCTTACCTGGTTTTAGTATAGGTGTTTTAAGTGGTCTTTGAACCGAAAAGCCAAAGATACAGTTTCTGCCCACACTGTTAGATTGTCTCTCTTATTGCTTTAAAGTAAACGGAATGTTAGTGAAGAGGAATGCATGATAGAGCTTTTCTGTCTTAGCTGCTGTTGTGTGCAAAGAACTTGCGAGGTCTGAAAGTGCTGTACAACTGTAAAGATGGAAATGCACTTGTGAAAGCTGTGTAAACATCTGTTGTTAGTGCTGGTCGTAGTATACCTGGTGGTGAAACTAGAATTTGGATGTAAAAACCTGTTTAGCTGTTATTCCTTGCTCTGCAGTCACCATTGCATTTGTTTTGGCTACTTCTAAAACTCAAGGTCAGAGGCTTTTGATTAATTCCATCTAGAAGAGCTGCTTTTGAAGCTTTTCCTAACTGTGTTCTGAAATTACTCTTAAGTTTTGCTTCTTCAGATGAAACAAAATATGCTCACCAGCATTCACAGTTGGAATAAACCCTTTAATTTTAATAGATAATGTGAAAAATATGATCTGTTTTTCTGAGACAACCTTGTGACTGTGATGTGGAAGTTCAGCTTACATAAAAAATAATGGTAGGGCTTTTTTTGTTAGCTTGTTTTACACGTTCCAGAGCTCTCGTTTGCATTCCAGATTGTGTATCTATATTTAAATCAGATTATGTCAGTGTGTAGTGGTAGTTGCCTAAGTTTGTTTTAATGAAGTATTACTGTATTAAGTATTTATTGTCCTGAACCAGTTGGTAGGCCAGAGTTATACATGGATTCATACCTGAAGTGCTAACAGCACTGATAATGTGAAATGCTATTTGGCTACTGGAGAAGGTATCGACTCCTGATAGGTAGCCCAAGAGGTGAGTCATGTTAAGCAGGCTATAAACACATCTTGTGATTTAGATAGGATTTTTTTTTAAGTGTGTATGCCTTGCCATGGTGCTGTGGAGAAGTGTGGTGCTCCTGAGTGGTGGGGATTGCAGTAGGGAAGCATTGTCCACTGGGGTCAGCAGCAGCGCTTTCGGTAACGACTGGTGAAGCCAACCGAGTGGAGAGGTGGGGATATTGGGGTGTGTGCAGTGCCCTTCTGGAAGCATAAAGCAGCTCTGGTGGGTTGCATTAGTCTAGTACAGTGCATGAGGGCTCAAAACACTCCTTTTTGCCAAAGTCGGCAGCATTGGAAAGCTGTCCCAGGCAAACTGAAGGAACAGTGGGTTGAAGTTGTACCGCTAGCGTTGGAGGGGAGAGAACTGGTGGCTGTGAAACAAGTGCATTCTTTCTTGGCTAATTGAGGCTGCTGATAGATTGACTGTGAACAGTGAAGGTCATCATCTGCAAACGATTCCTTTTAATACTTATCTCTAGCTGTTGTGCTCCTGAAGAAAGCAGGAGTCTGTCCTTGAATTTGTCTAAGCTGCCCCTTTGTGGGAGCTGGGAGAACAACAATCAACTGGGTATCTGAACAGTGCAATCTGCAGAGAGAAACTTTTTTTGTCGTATTAACCCCACACCCTGATTTTAGTCCAAGGCAATATCATGCAGATTGGGATATTTTCTGGGTTTCAGGAAGCGTTTGCAACATGTGCTGCAATCCAGTCAGTGATGTGGGCTGCTCTTGGCTTTGAGTTGGAGTGGAAGAGTAATGCTGATGGCCTCCCCTACTGAGTTATTTATGTAAAAAGGAATAAAATAACTCACTGCAGAATACGAGATCTGCTGGATCTCAGGTTTAACTGAATTCCACTTGTGCATAAGTTATTTTGCTAACAACTTGAAGTTAGCTTCAGAAGTCTTGAGTCGGAGGAGCCAGTGTTTTGGTGCTCTGACAGGTGTGTTTCTGATGGCACTTGGTACAAGGTTTTGTTGGGATCCTTTTCATAAAGAATCTCACCTCCCAGTGTTTGTCCTTGGTTGATAAGGGAGGCTCAAGAATAACATTCCAAGTAACAAAGCCTTATCTTGCAGTCTGTTTTTCAGCCAAATTGCCAGCCTGTTTGAAGGAATACTGCAGAGTATCCAGAGCAAAAACACAGCAAGTGCTTGTGCACTGTAATGAACTGGCTGCCTTTTTCTTCTTGGGTTTTTTTCTTTTCTTTTTCTTCCTTCTTTTTTTCTCCCCTTTTTCATCGTTGTTGTCAGTGCAATGATGGATACTTTCAGTCCCCTAGGAAGTAAATAATTTGTCTTCTCAGCCCAGACAGAAATATTCCATGATGTGCTTCTTCCTCACCCAGGGGAAGTTCTTGTCAAGTGACACAAACCCTTTCTCTGTGGCACACTGTGCACCCATGAGAAACAGGAATTTAGCAGGCATTTTTTTACTTCCCATCTGTGAGTAACTGTAAGATGCTCGGCGTTACTCAGTGGTGATTCCAGTTAACAAACAGAAGTGCTGGATTTTCTTCTTGAGCTCTAACAGCGTTTTACTGGAGGGTGGTGACCATGAAACAGAATTGTGTGTGGTTTGGGGAAAACAGAAGACAGGGAAAAAATAATGGGTGTCAAGGTAAACTCGTGGAGCCTGTTCTTGGGGGGGGGGGGGTAACCTACAACAGCCAGTTTAACATATGTTGGTTTCACTGTGTGCAAGCAACCCCTTCTTGTGCCTTACCATTTACTGTCCAGTGTTGTGTGTCCCCTTCGATCTAGCCGAGTCCGTGGAAGGCCAACAGGAGTGAACACAAACCAGGCTCGCTCTCCTCCAGCCGCGACTCTGCCTTCACCAGTCCAGTGTCTGTAACCAAACCGGCGGTACTGGCGAGTGGCTCAGTCCTCACCTCTCCCAAAGAGGTAAGGGGTTGGGTTTGGGAACGGGGGCACTGTTATTGCTGTCACCTACTGCAGCTTAAATGCAATAAGGTCCTCTCTGTACATGGTGCCTACCTCTGCACCCTCAAAGAATGACTCACTGGTGCATTCTTAGCACATTCTGTCATATCTCTGATACACAAAGGGAAAATGTGGTTTACCTGCAGGTATAGTCATTGGTGTTTTACACATGTATTAAGATTTCCTTCCAGTATAAAAATACCCAAACAAAACTAATGCTTTACATAGTGTTGCATAACTAGACATGCATAGACTTGATGTTACTGGAGTGCAGATACCAAGAACTGATGTGAGTAGGTTGGTAAACTGATTCCCATGCTGTTCTTAGTATGGGAAAAGAAGGGGAAGGAAGGTGACCTGCCTTGGATGTGTCCTTTAGGAGTACAACAGGCAGTGTGCTGGGAGGGGTTGACACACATGTGTACGTGTGTTTTCAACTGCAGTGTCTGGTTTTAATTTTGGTGTTGAAAGGTGGTAGTCTGCTGAGGTGGAAAATAACTTCCCTCTGGTTTTGGTCTGAAATGCGGAGAGAACCTCAAAATACAGATCTGTTAACATTTCAGCAGTGTGACATAGCACGTTTTGGCCAGCCTTCCTGTGCTTTGCTTCATAGCTCGTAGACAGAACGCTGGGTTGGACCTTGAAATTCCCCAAAACTTAATAGAAAAGTGACACTGAATAACTTTTCTCCTCTGCTCCTGGGAATCAAGTTTCAACAGGTTTGTGATCATGTGTAGAAACAAAAACAGACAGCGATAAATTACATTCAGAAAACTTGAAATGAGTGAGTTTGTGTTTCAGTTGTAACTGTGGGGTTTTTTCCTAGTGCATTTGTCTTGTTCCTTTACAGATCTTACTTCTAAAATAAGACCTTGTCCTCTTCATGACTCTGTTTTGCAGGTTTTACCTTGCAACAGCATGCACTTTCCTGCTTTAGCCTCTGCTTTTAATGACTGCTTTTAGACTCAGCAATAGTCAACAAGCATGCATCTGTCCCTTTGAACAGATCCTCCTAAATACATCCTCCACTCTGTTCCTTTCCCTTCCTTTGTTTTTGTCTGTCCTTGGACCGAGTCCTTTGTTCTACTGACAGCCTTCCTTTGTGCTGAAATGGACACTTGTGCAGCATAAACATATAAACTTAACAGGCTTTCAGCTCCAGGTAGATCCAGAGAAGGGCATTCACTGAAGTAAGGCAAGTCACCTCCTTCACCCACCCCATGAAGATCTTGGGTGGGACTTTAGTCAGCAGAGATGTCGGTACTAAGCTGAGAACTGGCAGATGGGTTTTTCCCAGAACAAGCAGTGCTTCCTTGAATGCTTTTTGTATTACCAGTGTCAATCAACTAAACAAAAAGGGCTTAAATTCCTCCAAACTGAAACTGAACACTTGCAACACATTTTTTTCTTTGAATCTGTTGGAGACTTGCAGGATGAAAACACAGGGCCATGGCCAGCAAATAGAAACTTATCCCAGCTCCACGGGACTACTACAAGTAACCTCAGCCTTTTCCTTTCTGAAATGGGGATAATGCCCCTCCTGCAGAAGTGCTGAAAACAGCACCTTTAGTCAGAAGAGACCACAGTGTGTTGAAGACTAAAAGAGTGCCAACTGGCACCATGTCCCTATGAGCCAGTCTAAAATAACCAAATTAAGATACAGTCTGAAATCTTAAAATGATTCAGGGTGACTTTTCTGGAAGAGTAGCCACTCCTGTTACATAGACTGACCCCTGAACCAATCTGAGATGATGCATAATGCTCTTGGGCACTCAGCAAACAAACAAGAGATGCTTTGATGTTTCAGTCAAAGGACTGAACTTACCTTTAGAAAAGATGACAAAAATTACTACTTGTACTGCTTGAATACCAAAAGAGAATGTTGTGTAAAAACCCTTCTACAGAAAGTTATGCATAAAACCAGAACAGAAGTGAAATGAAATTCCCTTTCTGTTCTGTTGTTTCTAAACTTCAGCTGTAACCGTCTTGCCCTAATGTGTAGAGATTGAGTTCTAGTACCTCAGCAGTTCTGTCAAACATTAACACAGCCACAGCAAAGAGCTCAAGTGGAGTATTCCAAATTACCAGAAGACATCTAATTCTCAGTCTCCTTAGTTCATTGTTACCTTCTGTCACTGCAGTCAAACTAGTTACCATGTCGAGAGCTTCATTTCAGTATGATAGTAGCTTTTTATCCTAATGTTCCCAATCACTTTCTTACAATCACTGATTTGTTCCTTATTGTGAGTTAGGCAAAGTCTGAAAAGGCCACCTGAGATGTTTACTGGAAGGCATTCTTTTCAGTGCACTTCCCTGGAAGGCCGTTATTTCACACCTGTGTTTCATGTGCGACAGGCATTAGAAATGTAAGCAGCAGTTGCTGCCTTGTTTTTGTTTGGCTAAATATTTTGGTTCCCTTGATCTTTGTTCAGAGCACCGTGAGTATGATAGAAACACTTTGCAGGGGAGGTTCATTTTGAAGAGGATGAATTTGCAACCTTCTCACCCTGGCTTTAAAAAAAAAAAAAGGCAGGGAGGAACACCAGAGACTTGAGGAAATTTTACTCTGTTTTAATTTTGGGGGAAAAAACAAAGTGAGTAAGAAGAGTTTTCCATGTGAGATTGTAGTGTCAGGGATCCATATTAATGACTATATTCCTCATTGTCTTAAAGCAGCCAGGCATGAACTCCATATATGGGTGGAAGGTTTAATTGTCAGGAACTTTCACATAACATTCTTAGATGACTTTTGTGCGTCCGGACAAAATGATAGAACAGATGAAAAGGAAAGCTCCTGATGGAAGATAATTAAGAATGCTTAAACACTGTGGAAGAGCTTGGGACGTTCCCTTGGGTTCAGGAATTGAGCTGAGCAGGTTTCCCAGCGGCTCCATCCAGGGTTGTGTGTCTGGCTCCACGCTGACCCAGCCGGGCTGGGAGTGCACATCGCAGGAGCTGGCAGCGTGCTCTCCAGGGGAGGTTACCGAGGCTGGGACTGCTTAGTTCACATCCCATTGTGGTTAGTTAAGGATGTGACCACTCCCTGAACTACCACCCTGATTACCACCCCGTATCTTAATTTCAGGGTAGAGTCACAATGGCTTAAAGTGCAAATTTGAACTGAGCCTAATCTCCTTAATTATTTATTTTTTTAATTTTCGTAGGGTAAAGTCCTGCGTGGAGTTCTCTGCCCTAATACTCTGCTCTAGGCTCCAGCAGTGCTTAGGGGAGTTACATTGCCAAGAAACAAACCAAACATGTTCATGGCCATGTGAATTGACTCCTAGGGGAAGGCAAAAACCTAGAGTTGGTGATGCTGGGTGGGAGAACAATGTGCTGGTAAGGGAAGAAGCAAACGTGCAACACCAGTCCGTATTTTGATGGGAATTTGCCATTTGATTTTCTTTTTTGAGGGGTTAAGAGCCAGCAAAATATCTGATGGGTGTTTGAAAGGTGTAAGCACAGACCCTGAAGGGGCCTGGTCTTCGCAGCGAGACCCTTTGAAAGTTTCTGTTCTGCCTGCCTTGTCTAGAGTCCTTCCAGCACCACCCCTCCCATTGAGATCTGCTCTTCTCGCCTGACGAAGCTGATGCGCCGCACCACCGACAAAAAGAGCGAGTTCCTGAAGGCGCTGAAAGATGATAGGAACGGGGAGATAACGGAGAACAGAGAATGTGACAAGCTGGAGGATGTAAGATCACTGTCCTTGCTGCATGTGGGATCATGATGCGTTTTAGGGGTTGGATGCTGGGGAAAAACCCAAACCAGCAGTGCGTGGAATTCAGGCTCTGGAGGAGGAAGGCATTGCCTTCTACTGGTCTGACTCCTGCCAGCAGAAGCAGTGCACGGGCTGTGATGAAGGGAGAGCTGTGTTGTCACTAAATGCAAATAGATAAGTGATAAATGAGGGAGGAGGAAAGGTCACGGATGGTGAAGGTAATCTAGATTTTTGCAAGGATTCTTTAAGGGGTGGAACGATATATTTTAACATCTTGATTTGCTTTCAACCTTCCTTGTCAAACTACATCCATGGGAAAGTCAAATTGAGTGCTGGTGAAAGGTTGCAGGGTAGTGGCTCAAGCCTCAGAGGCCTGGACCGGACCTCTAACTGCCTAAGTCTGTGCTTTAATGTGCCTGTTAAGGCTGTCCTTGGGAGGATTTAATTCTCAAGAGTTTTGTTGCTGTCGACTCTGAAGCCACTGAGGTCGGCTTTGGAATGCCAGCACTTGCTCCCTTAACACAGAAGCGCTGTCCACCCAGCGTCTTACTGGGCTGTTCATACTGTCTTGTCACAGCCAGGCAGAAGCTGCTTTAAACTGCTCCCAGTCCAGGCTCTGTTAAAAACAGACTTGAGGGGAAAGGCTTTGCTTTACTCCCAGAAGCAGAAGGCTGAACTTGGAACTCTGTTGATGGCACAGTCCGTGCGAGCGCGGTTTGATGCTTTTATTTCTCTGTAGATGGAGAGCAACAGCACACCAGAACCAAAGGAAAACTGGGAGGAGAACTGCCATCAGAATGGCCTTTCTCTCCCTTTGCCAGAGGAGGGGGAAAACCTCTCCCATTCATTGGAAGCAGAACACAGGTGAGTAAATGGCAAAATAAAGTGTCTGGAGTAAAGGAGGCTGCGTCCTTGGACTGGGTGAGGAGAAGGAAACCGTGTCAAAGCCACTCTCTGGGAAGCAGCAGTAGCTTTGTGTGTACTGAGCTGGAGGTGTGTGGGCTTTGTCATGAGTGCTGGGCTGGGTGGAGTCTTCCTTCTAGCACTGATGACAGCTGAGCCAGGACTTTGGCAAAGTCTGTAATTAAATTCCTGCACTCCTCTAGTGCCACGTCCCTGTGCGCTAATGCTGCCCGTTTACCTGCCCACAGCAGGAGTGAGCAGGAACCTGGTGAGACCCTGGGTGACTTAACAAGCAGGTGTCCTGGATGGAAGGGTCAGGAGACTGAAGATACACCCTCAGACACACACACACCGCTTTGTCTGCACGGAAAACACTCCTCTGCTGCTTTAAATGCTGTAAAAGGGGGGGAGAGTTAAGAAAATATTTACCTAGTATCTCAACTTACATCTTGCTTCAGTGAGTTAAGCAGTGTATGAGCATCTGGTGTAAATGGATAGTAAGCTTAGGAGAATCCTGAGCTACGATGCTGGTTTGATTGCCTCATGTCCTCCTGCAGTGTCCTTGGGTAGAATTTCAAACCTCTGCCTTGCGTTCCTTCTGCCAGGCTGGTTATTTACCTGTTGTGCAGGGCTGCTGATGATCAAGTGCTTGTCAAAGACACCGAGTATGAAAAATGTTGGGTAAACACGAAGCATTGTTGAAGTGCTCTCTGCTACAGAAGGTTCCCTGGTGAATTGGGAGTGATTTAATGCATAACCTCTTGCTCCATGGGCAAAATGTTCTCTCGTGTGCCGTTGTTCCCTTGTCTTAATCCCCATTCCCCCTTTATTTTCTCCGCAAATCAGGTTATTGAAAGAAATGGGATGGCAGGAATATCCTGAGAATGATGAGAACTACCTTCCCCTCACGGAGGATGAGCTCAAAGAGTTCCAAATTAAATCCGAGCAGGTACGTTTACAGCTCTTGCCACTCCTGGCTGCTGCTCTGCCTCTCCCTTCTCACCCCCCAGTCTGCCGCGGTGTCGTTCTTCAGGAGACAGGAGAATTGAAGCGAGGTTGTAGCGCGGTCGGGGACTCGTTCCCCGTGCAGAGCGCGTGTACGCAGCTCAGCGTGTAGCTTGTGTGCACGGATGCCTAGGGACAGTTACTCTCAACACTTTCTTGCTTGCTTTAAAATCTGCTTTCGTTCCTACAGCGAAGAAGAAACGGATTTGGGAAGAATGGATTTCTTCAGGGCCGCGGCTCCAGCCTGTTGTTCCACTGGAGAAGCACTTTTAAGACAAAGATTGAGGACTCAGACACAGAAACTAGTAGCAGCGAAACGTCAGATGACGATGCCTGAAACTGGGCACGAGAAAATTTAAAATAAATAAAACCAACCCAATAAACTCAGTTCATAGTTCAACATGTGTTCGGGGTTGTATAAACTAAACAGAGTTTATTCTGTCTCCAGTTTGTTCAGTTTCTTCTTTTGTTGTTGATACTTCATGCACAAGGGAAATAATTGTATCCCAAAGAAGAGAGAAATTGGCTTCTTTAGCTTTTTCTTTTGGTTTTGCCCTAATGCTTAATAGAAGTTTGTGCAGCTAGCAAATTTTGACAGAAATCCCTTGTGGGGCAGTGCACAAGTTCAGTCTTGTAAGCAGGATACAAGTGGCTGACTGATCTTTGCGACAACAAGCTTCTAACAGTGCCGCCCGCATCGCGGGATGCCGTGCGGTAACAGTGTGCTAAAACAATCATTGTCAATGACAAAATGGCTATTGAAGTTCTAATTATGTTAAATTAATGCTAATAACATGAATTTTTTTTTTATTTTATTTTGGTTTTTTGGTTTTATTTTTTGGCGGCTCGGGGAGCTTCATCACTTAACCAGGCGTTTGTGGTTTTCTTTTTTTTTTTGGGTACAGCTGTAAAATATTTGGATATAGGAATTGTTTGTGTTCTTCTTGCAGCCTTGATATTCAGGGTGGATTGTAAAATATAAATTTTTTGTGAGATTTCAAAGATTAAGATTATTTTGATAACATTATTTACAGATTTAAAAAAGTGACTATCACATTGAGTCTGTATGAGGGGGAAAAACTACTGCATCAAAAATAACTAACTTGGAATAAATATTTTGCATCAGTTTGCCAATTCTAATTGTCTTTCTTACGTAAGAAAAGCTTTCCTCCAAAGGGACCTGCAGCTCTGGGGGTCGAGAGCACTGGGGGTAAATAGTTTCTTCTCCCGCTGTATTTTTCCTTGGCAAACGTCCCTGTAGCGCTCAGGCTGCGGGAGCTGAACTCTTCCTTTAAGAAGGGAGAGGGAGGACGAGGGTGAGACGATAGCCCGTGGTTGGTTTTGTTTGGTTTGTTGTTTTGGGGTTTTTTCCTTTTAAAAAAAAAAGAAATGAGAGAAAAGAATTCAAATTATCTTCCACTCAAGCAGTTTGCTTTTATTTTTCTTTTTTTCTTTTTT
>WUAM01000431.1:92519445-92533687 GCA_024336885.1 Actenoides hombroni | reverse complement strand
CCAGGCTCCAGAGGCCCCGCAGGCCCCGGCTGGGCGGCTGCAGGCAGCACACGGCAGGTGAGTCCCCCGGGGTGGCCAGGGCTTTGCACCCCTCTGGGGGTGCCCGGGGAGGGGGCCTTGGCCCCGCATTTCCCCATTTGCCTCTTTCCAGGGCCGCCCTCCCCCTGGACCCCCTCCTGCCAGGCGCTGGGCCGTTGACTGCCGAGGCCAGGTGAGGGTCTGGGGGGGCTGCTGGAGCCGAGCGTCCCGCCGAGCCCCCGCCGCGGCTGACGGGGGGCTGTGGCAGGGCCCTGCGCCTGTCCTACCTGCGCGCTGGAGGCCGTGACCCGGCCATCCTGGACCAGCTCCTCCACGTCCAGGCAGAGGCCACGGTGCTGGAGAAAGGCCCCAGAGGGCTGCGCGGGGGCAGGAAGATGGGTAAGCCCCCGACCCCAGCCCCAGGCAGGGACCCTGGCTCCACAGCCGGCAACTGAGGCACCCCCGGCCGTGCTGGCAGAGCCCCCTGGCCCTGGGGCACGGGACCTGGAGGTGGCACTGCTGGCAGTGGAGCTGGAGAACCAGCGGCTGGAAGGTGAGCTCCTGGCACTGAAGATCAGGAGGAAGTGGAGAGCTGATGCTGGTAGGTGATGGGGCCCAGGGAAGGGGCAGCCCCCATCTGCACTGGGGTTACTGGTGTCAGAGCCCCGGGACCGCCAACGGGTCATGTGAATATGTGCCCGGGGGTGGGCAGGGCTGGAACTGCAGGGCCTGGGGTGGGATCTCTGCACTTGGAGAGCCTTGCACAAGGACAGCACTGGGGGGGGGAGGGCAATGCTCCCTTAGACACTGAGAAGAAACAGGGAGGAAAGTCATGGCAGAAGCAGGAATGGGACCTCCAGTGACCCTGACCAGCAGCCCAGTGGGATGCCAGAGGAGAGGGCTGCTGGGGGGGAGTGGAAACCCCTCTGTGACATCCTGCCCCCCCAGGCTCACGGGTGGCCCAGCAGCACGCAGAGGAGCTGGCCAAGCTCCAGGCAGAGGTGGGGATGCTGCGATGCCACACAGAGAGGATGGGGTCACAGCTGCCCACTGCCATCCTCCCACCCCCCGTGGCCCCCCTGCTCCCACCAGCCCTGCCTGCACCAGAGCTTTTTACAGTAAGAGCCTCATCCCAGGGCAATTTCCAGGTCTCCAGGAGTGGGAGGGGAGATGGGGTTAGGCTGCCAACCCAGATGGGATGATGGGCATGGGGGTATGAGCTCAGGGATGATTTGGGAACTGTTCCCTTGGCTGCAGCTGGGGACATGGGTGTCCCATGGAACCAGGGCCACCAGGGCAGGAAATCAGCCCAGGAGGTGTCAACAAAGGGCATGATTTGTTCTGCAAAGGGCATGATTCGTTCTGCACAGCCACTGCCATGTGTGGCAGGGGGTGGCTGGGCAGCTTGTGCTGGCTCCTGTCACAGGATGATGCTGGGACTCACCCCCCTCTTGTTAACACCACTTTCCTCCTTTCCCAGGAGTCCCCAGGGCCAGTACTGGGGACAGGCAGCCCCCCAGCCCCCAGCCATACCTATACCCCCTCCCTCCTCACCCCCTTCGTGGCCCTGGAGGACCCCCCTCCTGCTCAGGAGCCTCAGGTGTAGGACAAACCTCCCCCAGGTGAGCCGGGACTGTCCCTGCAGCCCTGCCCCCCATCTCCCTCCCAGCCTGGAGCAGGAACAAGGCTTTAACTGCAAATGTGATAGAGAAAAATGTGTTACAGCTGCAGGGAGGGAGGTTTGACCAGCTGTAGAAGTAGCAGAGGCAGGGGAGAAGCACCAGGGGTCCCTCCTGGGAGCAGAGAGGCTGAGGGCATTGCAGCAGCAGCCAGAGCAGGCTAGGAGGGGACAGGCAGCAAAGCCAGGGCCCTCTGGTTCAGCTTCCACCTTCAGCTGCTCCTCATCCCAAGCTGGTGCCCACAAGAGGCTGAGCTATTTCACAAGGGTGGTTTGAGGACTGGCAGAGGGCACAAGCCCCTATTTTTCCCTTTGCTACAGCTCACTCCAGCAGCTGCATCCCCACCATAAACCAAACCCTTTCTAGGTGAAGTCTGACAAGAGGCAGTCACAGCTCAGCCCTGGCCCCCAGCAAAATCTCATGGAGATCTCCTCCTCCTACCTGGTTAATAAAAGGCTTCAGCCTGCTGCTCTTCACCTTTTTTTTAAACATACACACATTGCCCCAGAAGAGCCTCCCCTCCCTACCTGTGCACCCAGGGACTCAGAGATGAGCCAAAGAGACAGCACCCTCTGCTCCCCCCTCCCCTCCCTGAGCAGCCCCTGCACAAAGGGCTAAAGCTGAGGCCAAGCAAAGCCCATGACACAGCCCAGCAGGGTCCTGGCAGTTACAAAGGGTGCAGGGCCCCGAGGGTCTCTTATCAGCCTTCCCCAGCATGTTTAGGCTGCTAGAGCAAAACAGAACGAAGGTCAAGAGAAGGAACATGTGCTTACAATCTTTATTGAAGTCATACAAAAGTTGCCAAAAAGTGAAAAAATACACTATATACAAAACCATTTTCCTTGTAAGGAGAGGAGTGTCCAAGGTTAAAGAATTATCATACTGTGCTTTCAACTGCAGCCCCTGATTCTGCTTGTGGCCTTTTCTCTGTCTAAAAGAAAACAAAAGGTTTTGTTTTTACAAACAAGACACTGCCTTACAGCACCAATTCATGCAGCACTTCAAGGGTTCTGTCCTTTCAAGTCTTTACTTGTGCTTTGCTGGTCTCCAGAGCCCAAAGTTATTCTCCATTATTAATATTAATCCCCTGGACTACACTTGTTAACATCAAAGCCCAGGAGTATTAAAGACTCTGGGGAAAGGTCCTGGGCTGTAGTTCAGCCTGACTCAAACACCCAGAACATGCTCCTGTCCCACCCCACAGGTTGCAGTCTCCAGAGCTGGTGTCAGACACCATGGTACAACGTGCATCTTGCCAAGTGGGGAACACTCCCCATCTCATCTGGGAAGCCTTGTGAAGACCAGCAGGCAATACAGTACATCTACCAAGCACAAGACTGTGCTTGAACAGAGGGGGGGAGAAAAGGAAAAAAAAAAAAGCAAAGCACAGCACAGAGTCCTGACTCAGCTGCCCACCTCCTCTTCCATTTTTTCTGCAACCTCATTTCCACTGGGGGCAGCTTCACCACCACCGCCATTGACAGCTGGCTCTGGTTTAGGCTTCTTAGCTTCACTGTCTCCCTGTGGGGTCTCCTCCTCCGGTTTCCTCTGAAGACAAAATGGTTTATGGTCTTCACTAGGTACAAATCCAAGTTTCAATATTTTTTCCCCTTTTAGAGAGTTAGCATCTAAACATCACTGCACATTATCTGTTCAACCTCTCCTGGCCAAGTTTAAGACAGGTACTTCGGTGTTAGGATTTAACCAAAGCTCTGAAGCTTTGGTACAGAGGACTCAGCCACAAAGGATGTCCAGTAAGGCACTAGTATCTCTACTGCTGAATTATCCTTAGTTATAGTTGGGCAAGGAAAGATGCAACTGCTGAGCCAGGGAACAGGTTAGGGGGTAGACTTAGCACCTCTATGACACTTAGAATCACCTCTGTAAAGCAGATCAAAGTTGCTCCAGGCAAACCTGAACTGAAAGAGGCCAATATAACACAGGCCAGGCTGTGCCACAGCAGCATACAAAACAAAAACTAAGATCCTACAGGGCATAATTTTAGTTTTATTAGCAAAGAGTTCCAGAAAAAGTGATGTATTGAGCAGTAGGTTCCTCTGAAGGTGTATCTTTAAGAGGCAGTTTACCATCACCACTATCAGACTGGCTTTGCTATTCATTACAGTCCAATTCTCCATTTCCACGTGGAAAGAAGGGAACCCAGCTCAGCCTGGTTGCTTGTCCTTTTCTTAAGACTTGTAGGCCACCCTGCTCTGCTGGCAGGTCCTCGGCAGAGGGCACTTGTTCAGAGACCACCTCCAGAAACCATACAACTCAGCTCTGAAGTTAAACCAGTGTGGGTCAGGCAGGCTGCTGAACCATCAAGAACAGTCTCCTGGAGGCCAGATGGTTCCCTGACTGACTCCCAGGGGAAAGGAGTTTCAGGCACTATTTCTGGTTTCACTTCAAGTGTTTTTTCCACTATAGAACTAAGTTTAAAAAAGCTTCAAGCCAAGAAATCCCAATGATATAGAGCAAGCCAGTAGTACTTCCAACTGTTTATTCAACTGGGCATTTCTGGACTCACCTTTTTCCTGACTAGGTGAGAGATGTCTGTAACACACTGAGATGCACCATCAGCTGCTTTCCTTACTGGAATCTATTACAAGACAGACACCAACACATGAGTAACAGCAAACAGCAATCCTGAGAGAAGACAGGAATTATTAACATAGTTATTAACATCCATCTTTAGTGAACTTACTGTGGAAACAGAACCACTGTCTTCACTCTGTGCAAAGCCAGATGTAGTTCCAACCTTAAGAAAAGCAGAAGAAAGAGTGAACAAATTCTGGTGAGACCATATGTTAGTTTAGAAAGACAGAACACTCAACTCCATCGTGTCTCACCACTGCATTCCACACAGAATGGCTTAGGCTGGAAGGGATCTTAAGAGATCATCTAATCCAACCTCCTCACCATGGGCAGGGACACCTCTCAACTAGACCAGGTTGCTCAAAGCCTCATCCAACCTGGCTTTGAACACCTCCAGGGAGGGGGCAGCCACAACCCCTCTGGGCAATCTATTCCAGAGTCTCACCACCCTTGTACAGAAGAACTTTTTCCTAAGATCCAATCTAAACCTATTTTCCCCTCAGTTTAAAACTATTTCCCCTCATCCAATCATTGGACACTCTTGTGAAGAGTCCCTCTCCAGCACTCCTGTAGGGTGCCTTCAGGTACTGGAAGGCAGCTAAAAGGTCACCCTGGAGTCTTTTCTCCAGACTGAACAATTCCAGCTCCCTCAGCCTGTCCTCACAGCAGAGATGCTCCAGCCCCTGGATCATCTTTGTGGCCTCCTCTGGACTCGTTCCAACAGATCTATGTCCCTCTTATGGTGGGGACCCCAGAACTGGACACAGTACTTGAGGTGGGGTCTCACATGCAGGACAGACACAACACACTGTCCATTCTCACATTTGACTGACCACTTCCATCCCTCAGGTGTTAGATTGCTATAGAAATCTATAGAACTGCAGTTTAGATTGGGATAACTGCTAGCATTGTGTTTACTAAACATCTTCTCTTTAGATGTCAGCTGCCTCTGTTTCCTCCTCAACCACAGCCCAGAACATTTGTGAGCAACCACCAGTCCCCAGATCTGCACAATCAAGTCTGAGCTCCTCCCATTACTGATTTACCTGAAATTTCACCGAAAGAATGTTTGGTTAGAAGGAAGACACAGGACACACTAACCAGAGTCGCTTTCAGCGCCAGCTCAGCTACTCTCGCGCTCTTTTGGGACTCCTTTGAATCTTCTATCTTTTCTTTGATTTCAGGAAGCAGTCCCTTCAGTTCTTCAATCTCCTTCTCATCTTCAGGGGACCCGCTTTCTGCCTTCTTTATCCGCTCAGTGAGCATTGCTAGGGTGAAACAGTCATCATGGCAAAAAGCCTCAAAAAGCAGCTGCCCAGTTACCAATACCCAGAGGCAATTACCTGCTAACACACCAGTTTCAACAACCGATACCACTACAGCCCATTACTGCTTCCAGACCAGCAAACCTTTGCGGGGCAAGGTGCTAAGCACCCCTACTTGTAGGGTTTGACTGGTGAAAGCTCTCATTCAGTGGGCAGTTTGAGAAACCCACTCACCCATCCTCTTGTCAATGAC
Source organism: Actenoides hombroni (assembly GCA_024336885.1). Lineage (NCBI taxonomy): Eukaryota > Metazoa > Chordata > Aves > Coraciiformes > Alcedinidae > Actenoides > Actenoides hombroni. The sequence goes on along the minus strand of WUAM01000431.1, from coordinate 92,527,877 downwards.
TTCCACGGATTTCCCGAACTGCAGCACAGCCTCCTCGAACTGGCTGTTGTAGTGGAAGGCCAGGGCCAGCTGGTAGTGGCTCTCGGCGAGCAGGCGGTCGTGAGCCTCCAGGTACTTCTGCTGCAGGGCCAGGCAGGCCTGGAATTCTTCTATAGCCTGCGTGTAGTTTTCTGTAGGAGAAAGCCAGAAGTCTTGGCAAACCACGCTCAATTAGCCAACCAAGCCAGATCTAAACCCTTCTTCAGTTAGTCTGTATTTTGTTACACTTGATACAGCCTGGAAACAGACCCACCATTGAACACAGCAGCAGCTGAATCCAGTGACAAGCTGCTTTCAAGTGACAACGCTGTCTCTCCACCCCCAAAAGATTTAGAGCTCATCCAGTTCCTCCAGCTCTTGAGAGAGTGCTTTGTCTACTTACAGCAAGGCAGTAAACTAAGCCACATCAAAACCAGGCACAAAAATCCTGCTGTTTTACCTGTCATCAAGAATCAAATGTAACTGGTCACAACTGTAACGTGACTCGAGCGCTAAGGACAGTCCCCTGCTACCTTCCAGCCAAGCTCTCCACTGAATGTGTTCTAGGGACATCAAACACAACCCTCATTTTGTAGCCCTGGTCCAGAAATCTGCCAGATTACTTCCAGAGAAAAACTACACTCTACTTGGATTGAAGAGGATGAAAACACATTTCAAAATGAAGGGCAGATAATAGCACATTAGAAGGCACAAACCTGAGGCTTGCTTCCCACTCTTTCTGCTGCAGAAGAGTCATCCTGACTGCACTCTAGAATTTTGGAGAGCCTAAGAGTCAAACATTTTTCATTCACAGTCTTTATGTTCCGAAAGCGACATGGTACTGACACCTCCTACTGTGCTCAGTGACTCACTGTAATAGGGAAAGTCTCTCCCAAGTTTTTGAGGCTAACCAAACCTTGCCTACAAAGCAAAACAGAAGGCTGGTTTTGGCCTGGTAACACAACTTAAAGCTTCCCTTCACTGTTTGGAAATGCACTGACTACCCTGCTCAAGGCACCAACTTGTTCATCCATTGATTCCAAAGCTTCGCACATCATAATTAGATGGTGTCTATTTTCTTTTCATCTTCACAGCCTTAACTTGCCTCTGCTCTTTTTCGAGTGGAAAATACAGATTGAAAGTGGAATTGAACACTTTGTAAATGAGAATCAAGATCACTTACCAGATTCAATGCTAACTTCTCCGAGCTTTAGATGAGCTTGAGCTGCATGGAGCTGAGCTTCTTTTGTTTCTTGCCTAAGTCAAGACAGAAAGCAGCTTTCAAACCCTGATCAGACATCCACTAACTGCTTATGCCACCCTGCAATGTGCAGTAGGTTTCTCTAGCACATATCCAGACTAGGACTGAAGCCTTTACCTCTTGTAGATGACTTTTGCCAACTCCAGCATGTCCCAGGCTAGCTCAAGATTTCCTATTTCATCCTCCTCACTTTCCTGTAAGGACTAGAAGCACATTAAAGATTAAGTGACTTGGTTACATATCACATCAAATAACACCACCAAGTTTCTAAGCAGCGATGTCAAGGAATTCTTTAAGAGGTGAACAGTTTACCACTAAGAACATGCAGAAGAGGTTACTGCATCAACCAACACTGTGCCTGCACTGAAGTGGAACACACTGTTAATTGATACAGCCTTAATATTTTTTCCCCAGAAACAACATGGTACCAAGCACCAATATTATCCCAAGGAGAAGATTTGTTTAAGGTGTTATTTAGGGGAACCAAAAGCTAAATGAAGGAGTTGATGTTCCTTTTTGTTTTCTTTAAATTGGCTTTTGAACTTTGAGGAAGACACAGATATTCTGCTCAAGACAGTTGTCTAATGTGCTTGTACAAGACCAACAGACTTCAGCTTTTTCCAGGTGTTTGAGCTACATCAGTGTAACACCCCAGATTTAAGCAGCACCACACTTCCCACTAAATTCCCATCCTAATCATGGCTTACTGGACTGGGTACATTCAACATGCATAATTAATAATAACAGCCCAATCAGCAGAGAACAAACTGCTAGAAGTACCTAACTTCAGTGACAAGCTAAAGCAGCTCTCCCCACCTGCCCCTGCATTTACCAGGCTGCTTTACTCATCAGTAGCCTGCGAGCAGCATAGCTAAACACACCCAGCTGCAGAGCTGAGCAAGATCCTACAAAGCAGACTGTGCACAATGCTGCCCCTTCTTTAGGTAATAATTGGTTTTCACAGAGTCATCTCCTACATAGGACTAAATAAAATACAAGTGAGCTTTTGCAAGGACATTAACATGACACAGACAAACACCGCACTCTTCCACAAGCACCGACGTCAGAGCTCAGCATCTCACCTTGTCTTCCACTGTCAATTCATTCTCCTTATCATCTTCAGCTTTATCATTTTCTTTATCTTCCTCTTCAGACTCTTCTGTTTCTACAAGGAAAATAGATGAATGAGAATACTTGTTACTACCCATGCTTCACATGGAGTCAGGCAGAATCTAATATAATCCAGCCCTTATCCTTCCAGAGATAGGTTAGATGTGTGATGCAGGAGAACAGACATTACATTCCCAGCAGCAGCCATCTTGCTGAAAGTGAGGCATTGGAGACTAAAGTAGTTTCAGGCTACTTTAGTCCCTGCTTTAAGTTTAACTTGGCACTATCTAGAACAGAAACTTACTGATTAGTGTCATCACAAGTGCACTGGGAGCTCCCACAGAAGCCATGGGATCCTGAGCACCTGGGGGTACTGGTCAGTTACTGGACTTCATGTTACAGACACTAAGCATTTTCAGCAAGGTAGCTGCCAAGCTGTGACAAGACTGCAGCTGAATTCACATTCCTGATGCCAGACACTTCAGTGGCAATGTTATTAATGAACCTCCTATTGTGTAGCACTGTTTGACTTGTGGTACTGTGTGGGAGTGCTGCACAATCTACTCTGCCAGGAGAAGCCACGGGAAGGTGTGCAGTGAAGGAGCATTGGTTGACATTAAGTTTGCACACTTAATTCCTCTATCGTGACCACTGACTAATTCCAGAGTAACAGGAGCTTTATGGGGTGGGGATTAGAGAACCCAGGAGCTTGTGAATCTAACTCCCCAAGAGCACACACCTACCACTCACAGGGCCAAACCCCTAAGTTTGAGGACAGCCTGATCAAAGCTAAAGCAGAAGAGATGTCAGGAAGCTAAATTTTATGTAGTGGGAGGTAATCTGGAATGACAGCACCAGACCAGGATGGTCAAGAGTGTCCTCACACTGATGGAGCTGGGGTGGGGGGAAGCAGCATTATGTGTATGTAAAGCAGCCTTTCAGAGGAGGATGAGGAGTTTAGGGGAACTACTCTTAGCCTAAGCTCAGTTACACCCTGTCCAGACATTTTTTGGCAGCTGCTCCACAGAGCGTTCACTGTGCTCAGTACAAAACCTTTGTGTCCAAACCTATTTAGTCTGAATATTTACCACTAAAATAAGACTCTTCCTGTGAAGCTGAGTTACTGACAAGCAAAGTTTCAACTACCAGCTCAGTCAACTTGTTAAGAGGAAGCACTGGCCTACTAAGACCACATTACTAAGTGACAGTTCAACGTGTACAAGTTTCACTAGGTTACTTGAACATAATCCTGCAAACAGCTATAAGGAAGCAGGGAAGCAGAATGGCAGAAAGAGCTCAATAGCTGGAAGACTCTACCAGGCAGCGGCAATAAGCCTTCAAGTCCCAGAGCAAATTCAGTTTAGATTTGCCAATCCAATTCTCACTTATAATTACCACCAGAAAGACTCAAATGGAGAGTTTCCCCCCAAAGCAGATGTACTATTTGTTGCGTATTCAGCTGTTCCTATTTTTCTGCTCCACTGTTTGAAGATACAATAGTTATAACCAGAGGCAACTTGTGCTTCAAGTTATTTGAAGGTTAGTGCAATAAACCCAGACGCATGCAAGTGAACATCCATTCAGTATTCTCCACCAGCCCAGCCTTTCCTTACACATTTCAGAGGGCTGCCAGTTTGCTCTCAAGTAAGATTTGCTTTGCAGTTAGTTAAGCGTTAGTTTAGAGACACTGAGGCTATTCACTGTTCCTTGAAACTTTACGTGGATGTAAAAATCCTTCAAGAGCCCCTTTACTGTGCCTTTCCCTTATTCTAAGGCAAACAGAAAATTCTGAATGGAACACTTTTTACCCATTGTTAGCCAAATCCATCAAGTCATCCACCCACAAGTACTTTTCTCCTCTCACTGTTACCTTCTCCCTCTTCCATCAGGTCATCTTTCTCTTCTTTGTCTACCTTAGCACCTTCACCCTCTTCCATCAGGTCCTCTTTATTTTCCTCTTTCTCTACCTTAGCAGCTACTTCAGCCTTTTCCTCCACATCATTAGATAGCTCTTTGCCCTCTGTGGGCACAGGTTCCGTTGAGGACTCTGTCTCTTTAGATTCATCTGGTTTCTCTTCTGTAGCTGTCTCTACTGGCTCTTGTTTCTCCTCCACCTTCTTCTGTTCAGCTGCCTCTGCTTCTCCTTCTGCAGCTTCTTTCTGCTCCACAGCAACTGCTGCCTGCACTTCTGCTGTTGCCTTCTCTTCCACAGCTGCCTCTGCCTGCCCTTCTACAGCCTCTCCCTTTTCCACAGCCGACTCTTTTTCTGTTGCTTCTGCTGTCTGCTCTCCCACCTCTCCCTTCTCTTCCACAGCTGCTTCTGCAGCTTCAGCCTCTTCCACGGCTGCCTTTGCCTCTTTGTCAGACACTTCTGTTGTGTTCTCCTTCTCTGTTGTCTCTGCTACCTTGTCTTCAGGCACCACCTTCTGCTCTTTTTCTATCATCTTCTCTTCCACAGCTGCCTCCTCTTCTGTAGCCTCCTTTTCCCCAGCTGCCTGCTGCTTCTGCTCTTCTGAACCTAATTCTTTTTCCACAGAAGCCTCCATCTTCTCTTCAGCCTCTTCAAGCTTTACATCCTTGTCAGCGATTGCTTCTTCTGTTGATTTTTCTTCTGTGATCTCTTCCATTTCAACATCTTCCTCTTTGACTTCCTTCTTAGATAGTACCAGAGACTCTTCTGCAGCCTTTTTAGCCTCTTCTTTTTCCCCCATGGCGTTATATACCTGTTCTCTCAACTCCTCCCTCGCTTCTTCTACATGATTGAGGAAGCATAAACATTTCTTCGAGTTTAGTGATAAAGACATTAACGGGCACTGCCAATACCACCCTCAGACCCTCCAGTGTTGGTCTGTCATCGAGTTAGATGACACGCCTCAAAGCTCCACTTTCAAATTACAAAGGATTTAGGACACAAACCAACATAGTAACTTGAATTAAGCAAATCCCTTCCCCTTCCCCAGGCTGCACCATCGCAAGCGGCCGCTCAAGCAGTGTGTGGTTTTGCGCAGTAGCAGTTTTTTTTTTTAGTCACAGCTAAGCAAGAGGTGCCAGTGTTTTAATAGTCTGGATGGACAGGATTTCCTGTATAATCTCCAGCTGCAGGTAGTATAAAATAGTTACTGTTCTTGGACTCTACAGTGACTCGGACCTGTCCTGCTACACACACTGTACTGCTATAGCAAGGTTACAAAGCAGTTCAAGTCGACTGTGAAGCTTAAGGAAGCAAGTTTGAATGCAGCATTTCAGCACCCCAGACACCTGGTGAGGCTTTAACACATGCTTTTGGTGACCAGGTCCTTGTAGAAGTTTTAGAGGTTTTGTTCAATCTTTAAGCAAGATTAGAAGAACAAAAACACAAGTCCACTCAGGCTGCTAAGACTTGCATCAGAAGGATCCAGACTACCCAAGATAACAGTGGACTGAACTTGGATTGTTCAGACAAGAAAAGGCAGCTCGGTGCCTCCACGACATGGCAGAGACCTTTACATACCATCACCAGCTGGGAGGGCAGAATCATCTTCAGCTTTTTCTCCTTCCTCTTCAACCTGCACCCCTTCTAAGGCATTTCCCAGCACACCGTTTTCCATTCTAAAGGGAACAAAAGTCTGTTATCACTCAGCTCTCATAACAACACCACTTTAACTGCCCAGGCTGCGACGCCACGGCCCATCCCACCCAGTGCAACCCTCTGTATATGGAGTTCTAGGGCACCCCTGTCTATATGAGGGTGAAGCCCTGTTATGCCAGGCAGACTTAACCAGTTGAGGAACAGTTAGTGTACCTTGCCAACTCCAGGAGAGATTTTCCATAGTAAAAAAAAGCTTCTGCACACTCATCCGCTGTCTCACCATATTTTTTACCCCTACAAAAGTAACGAAGAATTATTTGCCCGTGTCTACTTTAGAATTTGATACACAAACTTAAAACCTAGAAGGTTCCTGGACAGGAAGAATCAGTTTCTTAGCTCAAACAAATAATGGGTGCTCCTCTCACTTCACTAGATGTGGCTCTCAAACATCCAGCAAAACCAATTAATCTAAAAACCCAAAGAGGCATCACCCTCAGAGACTGATCCAGACTAGTAAACAAGATACTAGCAAGTAACACTACCCTATTATTTTCATATTAACCTTTTATTTTGCAGTGAGTGGTTCTGATAGGGAGCTGCACTGGCAATAACCATCACAAAAGCTGTCTAAATTGCACACCAACTACGTTATCGCCCAACACTCGAGTTAAGTTTGTCATCTCCTTGGTTGTTATCATAGCTACAGCAGCATGTGCAAGGTAAAGGAAAAAAATCTGTCTCTCATAAGCCACATCAGTATAGTCAAGCTGAACACCAAGCCCTACAAAAACACACAAAACATTCTACTACTCACAGTAAGCTTGCAGCTTCCTGGAAAGCATTAACAGCAGCCGGAATATTTCCCATTACCAAGTGTTTCTGTCCTAAACCCAATAGTTTCTTTGATTCTCCATCCACATCCATACTGGAGAGGGAAAGAGAAAAAAAAACCACACCAGGATTCTGTTAGTTTCCATAGTAATTTCATATCCAGCTTTCAAAATGCAGTCAGCTTTATAGAAGAGGGAGCTGCATACGTGACACTGGTTAGAATTACCAGGGATGGGGCAGTTTGCTTTGATCTGCTTAAATCTGGACCAGCTTTTAGTTCTGATGACCATGAGCAGACAGGTTAATTTTCACCAAGTGCTGCAAAAAGCAGGTATCAGAGTCTGTTATGATAAAGAGTGTTAAACAATATACTCTAAGAGCAGCACACCAACATAACATGGGGCACTGTAGCGTTTCACTGGATTCCAATGCTATCTAAACCAAGAGAAACTAGAGTAAATTCAAGTTATGACCTCTCACAGCACAGCATGATGCAGTGAAGAATGCTAGATCCAAGTCTTTGTTTCATTTCAGTGCATCTCATGCAGCTCCATTTCCAGAAGGTCCATCCCAGTCCAGTACCTCAGACTGGGACAAAAGGGGCTGCAGGCAGAGTACTGCTACGCAGTACACTCTTGTGCCTCCCCAGCACTCACAGACCAAGCACTTCCTAAACAACAGCTGGTATTTATGTATTTATTAGTCCTTGAAAGAATTTTGTTGCACTGGATTTGTGCAGACTGTTGGGGAGCAGAAGCTTTCAGCATTTACAGCACCCACCCCAGTTCAGCTTCAAGCGTAACGACCCATTTGAAGAGTGACCTTTTCGTTTCACTCAATAAGCCCTGGAATTCACATTCTTTAGTCACTGACAACTCCAACCCCCATCTCACCTGTCTGTCTTGTCTGTAGATGTGGAAGGAGCTACCAGTTCCTCTTCCATCCTGCAAAGGAAAGAGTGAAGAAGTTTATAACAGGCCACCCACTTCACGGCAGCAGGGGAGCTGTCGGGGGTGTGAGCCCAGAGCCAGGAGCAGCTCTTGCTTGCAGGGGTTCGGTGGGGCTGGCTCCTGCTGCTGGCTGTCCCCTGGAGAAGCCCTGTAGCTCCAGCTTTGTCTGTCGTGTGACTGAGAGCAGATGAGCTCAGGCTGTACCAGACTGAGCCCAGCCGACAGGTCTGTTACCTGGAAACCAGTGCCCCCAGCCCCGCCAGCCACTGCCCCCCACACCCCCTGCAGCTCACACCTATCCCGGGTCAAACTCCCATCACGGGACCAGCCGCGATTCACAAACCCGGGTGCTTCGCACCACCTTTCCAGACACAAACCCGGAGACGTGCCCGAGGCGCCTGCCCGCCCTCCCTCGAGGGGTAGCGGGTGACCACGACCACCGGCCGGGCAGCTCCTCCCCGGCAGCAGCGGGGCAGCCCCCGGCTGACAGCCCCGGCACGGAGGGGCCGGCGTCACGGAGCTGCCCGGGCGGAACAAAGGCCGGGCGAGGCGGGCAGCGGCCGCGGCCCCCCCTCCGCCGGCCCCGGCCGACCATGGGCCCCTTTCCCCCCTCCCCCCCGCCCCCCCCCCCCCCCCTCGCGCCCCCCCCGCCCCGCCGCCACCCCCCCCGCCCCCGCGGCCGGCGCACGGGGCG
>WUAM01000431.1:92508261-92519061 GCA_024336885.1 Actenoides hombroni | reverse complement strand
TCCCCCTCCTCCTCCCCCGCCCCGCCGACACGCACGCACCGTGACCGGGCCCTACCTCGTCGGTGAGGCCGGCGCGGGCTCAACGCAGGGAGGAGCGGCGACGGCCGAAGATTGCATAGAAGCTGCTAGAGAGTGGGGGCGGCGGCGGCAGAGTGCAGACCCCTGCCCCTCCGGCTGCCTATATACCCCCGAGGACACGCCCCTGCCCGCCTCGCGGCGCGCGCACGCCGCGGAGGGACTACCGCTCCCGGCACGCCCCGCGCCCGCCCTCCGCGGAATACGAGGGCGCCGTCCTCGCGAGGCTTGCCGGGAAATGTAGTCCCGGGAGGGAGAGGCGGCCGCGGGGCAGCGCGGCCCGCTGGGAAGTGTAGTGCTGGGGGAGGCCGTGCGGGGGCGCGCAGGGAGCGCCGGGAAACGCAGTTCCGTCGGGAGGCCGCTGCCGCGCGGCACACTGGGAGATGTAGTCCGAGCCCCCTGGGCCCGCCCCGCCCCCGCCGCCCCAAACGCCTCGCTGCCCGCTTCCCACCCCGGGGCAAGGTGGGCGCCGTGGGGAAAAGGGCTTGTCCCGAGGACGGGCTCGCGCTTCGGTGCGGGTCTCGGAGCGCAAGGAGGGCGGGCCGGGTCCCGGCTGGCGGGGCCTCCCCCGGCCCGGCGCTGCCTTCGCGGGCAGGGCTCCTCCCCAGCACCGCCCGGCGGGCAGGGCCCGGCGCGCCGCCCGTGAGCCCTGGCGCTCGGGAACGTGGCGCACAGCCGAGCGCGCCGCCAGCCCCGCGTCTTTCGAAGCGCTCGTCGTTCTCGGCCATCCGTTTCGGGAGGCACTGGCACCCCTCGCCCTGGCGTCACCTCAGCCGAGCCAAGGGGAGCAGCCATGGAGCGCTTTAGGGTGGAGGGGACATCTCCAGGCCTGCTCACGCAGATGCTTTGGTCTGCCCCCAGCGCATGCGGCCTCCCAGGCAGAGCAGCCAGGGCTGCTGCAGCTCTGACAGCCAGAGGCCTCCGCAAAGCTGGTACAGCAGCAGCCAGGCTGCTGGCGGAGAGCCGGAGGCTCCCTTCCCCCTGTGTTATTTCAAGATAAAAGTTCTCCAGCTTGGACTGCACAGTGTCACCCCACGCAGTAACAGCGCTGGGAATCCTTGAGTTTTAACAGAGGTACAGAATTGCTCTGCTTTTCTTGGGAATTCTCCCTGCCCACGCGCTGACCCTTGATTAGAGGAGTAACTAGAAAAAGTTAATGGAGGTCGGGACATTAGAGGCGAGGGAAAAAGTCTCGGAGTCACGCGCTGAGTTACGGTATTTATTGGAGACAGGCAAACATGCAAGTGGAAATACAAAGAACAAAAGCCACTTTTCTTAGCAAGATCATTGCTGGTAACATTCTACGTTGCTCCTCCAAAGTAAAATCGCTTCCCTACTGATTGGATGTAAGAACTGAATTCAAAGTCACCTGTGTTTGATTAGAATAACAAAAAAGCCAACATGGATTTCATTTCCCTTATAGAACAAAATGTCCAGTCTAGTATAGAATCCTAACTGAGCTACAATGGCTTTCTCCACTGAGGTAAATTCAGCAGGAATTAGGAAACACTTCCCTGAGGAACAGAAATTCTTTAAATTTTAAAGGATTACAACAAGTGATGAACAGGTTTGTTCCCGTTCGGCCGCACGCTGTGAGGCCCAGGGCAGGGAACGCTGGAGGAGGCACCTCCACTTGAGATGAACATATCATTTTACTCTAGGCCTACTGTAAATGGAAGTTATCAAACCTAAAAGAATCTAATTCTTTAATTTTTGAACTCTTTGAATACAGAGGATTATTTTTTCCAATTCTGTGTTTATTATTGCTATGGGGAAAAATGAAAAATGTGTTCTTCATTTCACTTCCAGTCAGTTCAGCTTTCTTTAACCAGCAGCAGATGAGAAGTGCCTGTGACTGTCTCTGAATGGTATCAACAGATCTGAAAAAGTTCTGCTATTTTATACACAAAAGGCCTGTTGGCACCAAGGCAAATGAGCATTAATCCTATTTTACAGGTAGAGAAAACCAAAATAAAGAGTTGCTAAGGCCACAGAAGATATCACCATCAGGGCACTGGCATGTACTAACCCTCATGCCCTTGGTGCTTAGATGGCATTAGGAGACAGAACCCAAACAGCAGCTGGAGCCAGAGTTACAGTCCTGCTCAGCAGTGTAAACTAGTCCCTGCCAAGGACTAACACAGAGACGTGGCGAGGGGGAGGCCAGAGGTGCAGGGCAGGCCGGTGACTTGCCTGGTGTTACCAGCAGGCTGGCAGTAGAGCAGGCACCAGGACCAGCTCTCCCAAGCATCAGCCCAGGTGGCAGTCACAAATGCAACATTCAAATGGAAGGGGTCCTCTGACAGGTCTTTGCTCTTCCTGTGTAGTCAGGAACTGATTTTGTGACCTTCCAGAATGCAAACTGGACATCTCTGGTAAAGAGACATTTGGCAATAGGATGCTTTCCTACAAGATTTGCTAAAAAGTTCTTGAAGCTTTTGTGATGAGCAGAGCTGTTGTCCGAGCTGAAACCTATCCATGGGCAAGCAACAGAAAGGGCTGCCCTGAAGGCCTGCTCCAGGGCATGCCTTTATTCTCCTCAAATCTACAGGCAAATTAAAAGCAAAAGAAAATAGAGAATTCTAAGTCCCACAAGTACTCTAAAGTGGATACAAAGCACTGGGCATGGCTGGCTACTTGGGTTTTAATGAATGGTTTATGGACATAGTGCAACTGTAGCACATGTCACTTTATTCACTATATAAAAAACATACTAGTAAAGATATCAAAGGTGATGGCTGAGCTATTGCTCAGTCTTAAAATGCTTTCATGCCTTCACCCTTTTTTTTTTCCTCCTCATGGTAATAACTAAAACTTTCAAAACTGTTTCACAGGCAGTAAACCCGAAGTATTGCCCTAGCCTGAGGATGAAATGTTTGGAACTTGATTTAAACTCCCTGGCTCTTGATCTACTCCCCAAAAGATTTGATGCTTCCAGGAGCAAGCTTGAAGTCACTGTAATAAACCCACAAACTCTGATTTGGAAGCTGTGGTACCTCCAGAGAGGAGGTCAATCAGAAGCAGTACATTCTAAGTAAACCTACTGAGGAAGGAAGGTTTTATTTGGACAGGGTTTTTTGACAGATTGTGGCAACGATTACTTTGCAGAAGGGTGTGCAGAGGAGCACGTTACTCTAACAGGTTGTTTTCCAGTAGTTAATAGGGATCATTGAAGGGGTAATAGGGGTGTCCAGCATCTCTTGCTACCAGCTTTCCATTCACCTGTGAAGTAAACAGACAAAGTCAGAGCGATAAAAATCCATTCGTACTCTCAGTTCCAAACGCTTCACAGTTTAGATTTTTAGATCTTCATATCCCAGACATCTGGGAGCATCTTTCTCAGCTCAGACAAAAGCTGTTCCCTCTCTGATCCCAAGTCCTTTTAGCACTTCTTGAAAGAAAAATTAAAAAAAAAAAACCTGAAACAAGGAGATATGATATCTGTAGCCTGAAGCGAGTCTTCCAAGCTGCTCAGGCTTGAAGACAGATTAAGAACAGTCAGAAAAGCCTTTTGTCTTGTAGCTGTTCTTAAGCAATTGTTGTAACATGCATGTTTCACGACTGCAGTTGGAGCTTTTGCCCAGGTTTGCCCGAGAGAGAGTTGCTGGGCTGCCAGTTCTACTGATGGGTAAGGTGAAACACATTGAGTAACTTGTTCAGGGTCATACACTGAAGGATTAGTAGTGTCACTGAACTCCTTTATAGCACTTTAAGAACTTTTCCATGTGTCTCCGGCTGTAAAATGGGAATAGTGAAACCAATATTCACAGGTAATGAAACAGAGGCTCAGGCTGGCCCAAAAGCAGACGTGGCCATGAAGAAATCTCCCTTCCTGCATCCCACCTCTAAACGTTCAGATGCAAAAGTTGCATTTCTAGTTGTACTTAGTCCATTGCAACACCCCCAGCTTCCCAGGAGCTGAGGTAAAACCTCACCTGTAATGTCTGGGGAAATTCAGGTGTAGCAGTGGCAAAGAAACACACACCTCCCTGAGTGACAGACCAACATCTCTCAGCTAAAATTTATATTACTCTACTAATGACTGAATAAAAGTTATGTTAGAGAAATAATTGATTTTTATACACATAAATGTGATTTTTATACGTACAAATGTGATGTTAGTCACTCAGAGTGTTATGAGGGCAGAGGGAATCACAGGGACGTTCAAGCCAAGTATCCACTAGCAAGTCCCTCGAGTAGCTTTCAGTATAAACCCTGCACTTCAAAGCAACAATCCCTAGTAATTAATTGTTTGCAGTGACTACTGAGGTGTGAAATTAGTCACTTGGGGGCACTACAGAGCAGAAAACGAAGATGTTAAGGTTGAACCTTTGACTAATACTCAGATTAAAATAAAGCTGAAATGAAGCTGTCAACTGAAGGCAAGCTTTAAAACTGTGAACAAAAGTATCACAGTATCTTCAGGTTTCCTCATGTTCTCCTGAGAGCCAACAACTTCGTGTTCCTAAAGTCCATATTCCTCACTTTCCCCCTGCGTATCTCACTACACAGACCAGCTCTTCAGGTAAGCATTCTTGTTTGCAGCATGCTGAGACAGCAGCTGCCAGAAGCAATGTTTCACGGAGCTGATTCCAGTCTAACCCAGGAATTTGAGAGAAGGAGGAGGGGGGGGTGGTGGTGTAAAATCATCAGTGAACACACTGCAAGTCAACAGTAGCCAACTATCAAAACCAGACAGATCACCATGTGTATCACACTATTACTCCTCCTCTCCTGGCTTGCTAGTCATTCAAGTTTTGCTTAAGTATATTCCTTGGCCAATTATGTGTTACCAAAAGACTGGATTTCAGGCTGGTGCAAGGTCATTTCCAGCCTCTATCCAGATAATGAACTGTTAAAGTACAAAGCAAATTGTCTACATGCAATGTAACAGCCTCTCCTCAGGCTTTAAACACAACACCACATGGAGAAGAGTGGCACAACTGTAAGAACTTGCAGATAAACATCAGTGAAGTAAAGCAAGGAGAAACTGTTATGGTAGGAGCTCTGATATCACTGCCATATCACACTCTGAAATCCAGACACTGTAAATTAGATTCCTAGAGAAGACAGGCTTGAAAGGTTAGGCAGGAATTTTAATTCACCGTTGATGAAAATTCTTTCCGATAAGCCCAGAGGGGATGGGCAGGAGACAAAAGCTTCCACTAGAGATCTTACAGCTACAGAGTCGTGTTTTAATTCTCCTCATCCTGCTTCTTCCTGTCTTGTTACCTGACAATATGGCACTATCTTTGAAGCCCAGCTGCATCACACTCATCCTTTTTCTACCTGGATGGGTAGCACTTTGAACTGTATTTCATCTCCCCTTTGTGAAGCACTGTGATCTGATCAGGTCTCCCAGGTAACAAAAGCAGATGAATCACCCCAGGCTCACCAAAGCCAGGCTACTTTCTAATGTATTCTGCAGCTTCATTAACAAAACAACTTTTGTTTGCAGCAGGAGTAGCAAAACACGTGAAACATGCTGTCAGCAGCAGGTGTGTTTGTCACTATGACATTCACACAGATCAGCAGCTAAACTTGTGGTTTGGTGTTCAGACTCCTGATCCATAAACACGAAGATAACTTTGGTTGGGGGGCTGTGGGGGTTTATGTTTACGCAGATACCGAAGCAGCCGTGCAGTTAAAAGCATGGCCTTGAAGCTCTCATAAGCCCCAGCATGACAAACGGTGAAAGATGTCACCACATTCACAGCTTCTCTTTTCTAACTCAGAGTAGTCACAGGTATGCTCTCAAGTGCTCAGAATAACCCAGTGATAAACCCTGGAGAAAACCTTTCCACAAAGAATTCCTAGCCACTGGCTATTGAAGAATAATTTCGAGGCAGGCAAAGTGCTGGAGAGGTGAGAGTACATCTGACAGCTTCCTAATCTGCTGTATCTGTGTCTGTGCAGTGCACTGCAGGGCAGAGAAGGGATAAATCACTTCAGACTCATTCCAGCACAGTTGCCATATGTCGGTCAGTGATGCACCAGAGAGTGGCAACAGCTCTCTGTTGTATAGGCAGAAGAAGGACAGTCAGGAATAAGAAACACTATAAAGACAGGAAGATAAAATATTGACCTTTTTTGTTTGTTTGTTTTTTCCAGCAAGGGGAAAGGAACAAGGTTAGGTCCTTAACATGGACAAATTCCCCGACGTGACTTCTGTGACGGATGCAGAGAACTAACAGCACCCAGAGCCTTCACTGATCTCGGGGAGTTACGGTGTAAAGTAGATGAGGACATCTGGGACAAGGAGTACTTCTGGAGGAATGACATGGGCTGCTTGTATGTGAGAAGAACAAATGAGCAGGAGTTTGGCAGGATTCACAGAAAGATGGGACTCTGGGTCCAAGGACAGGTGAGTAATGACCACTCAGGTGGTCACATCCATGGCCAAAACGGGAGAAACATTTTCAAAAGGTTACCTCCTTTGTACCCAGCTTTTGAAAAAGTCTTTCATCTTAGATACCCTAAGAGGACGTAGTGTTCTTAGGAGTAAGTCATTTTGATGGGGACAGTAAGAGAAGGAAAACTGCCAAACCCCCAAGCCGTGGCCACACGCACACGGTGAACACGCGAGACATTTACCGTAATCATCGGCACGATGTAACGCCAGTTTTTATTCAGGCTTCCAATGTGGCTCATCTCCTCTTCTGTGAGGCTGAAATCAAACACCTGAGAACAAAAGCAAAAGGCTTTATTCAATAACCATAGGCTTTTCCTATTTAACCTCTGATGTCATGTCATCAACTGTTGAATTTTGCCTCTCGCTTTCGTTGCCTTTGTAAGTCACAGCCATCCCCTTGTGCTGTGAATTTCTCCAGAGATCCACAAGCCACAGGCTTGACTTAAAGGCAAAAAGGTTCCACTTCTCACTAACCCAGGGCAGAACCCACCAGCACTGACCCAAGACATCACTGGCTGTTTCACTGTTTAATTTCAGGTGACAGTGCAAAAGCAGGGCTGTACCCGAGGCAAAACACGCTCACGACTGCAATCATTTATTAAGCTGTAGTTGCATACTAAGTTTTTTTTTTGTACTTCCAAAAAGAAACCCCATGTGCTATATTAGAGTTGCAAGATCCTAGTGTTAAAACCCAAGTCAATTAAAACATTTACTACTAGTAGTATTTCAAACACCTTCAGAAGCTGCACCTTTGGTAAAATCTGAGCTGCAAAACGAGGGAATTTCCATGCAACTCTGATCAATAGAATTTGTGTGTCTGTAAAAATCTTGGCTTCAGGCAGCATTAGTTTATAAATATGAAGTTGCAATTAAACTCATTTTATAACAAACAGCAAAACGAAGGCTTGAAGCCTGAGGTGTTCATACACTTGCCAACTCTAAGCTTACACTGATACTGCCTAGAACTCTTCCACAAAGATAACAAGCAATGGGAGTGTTCCTCCAAGTAAGTGCTACCTATTCAATTAAATATTCTGATTCCCACGTAGATCTAAAACCTGAGTAACTGCAGAGTTTACTGGAGTTTCTTGACATTTCTAGCAGTATACTACGATGCAAAACTGGTTTCATGGGAGTAACAGTTACAGAAACGAGTCCCAATTCAAAAAACATGTAACCAGCCCATCTGAATGATTAAGGGCTGAAAAAAACCAGATCACAGGGGATGATTCAGAGACTTCCCTCCAAATTATTGGCAGTAAGAGTTTTCAAATAATTTCTGAAGTGAACCCTTTCTACTTCAGAGCAGAAGTGAATCACACTAATTCCATTCCTTCAGCATCATTAGAGTGACAGCTTGCTGCAGAAATAGTCACCAACCCTCACTTGCAAGGGTTACTCATCAATAAGAACCCCTGAACCTCATTAGAAGACTCCCTTGTTCGACACATTTGTATTTCAGGTGAATTTCAGTAAAGATTTTTTTGTTTAACTTCTACAAAGTACATTCTTTACCTTTTGGTGACAAGTCTGTGCACGTGCACTTAACGTGGGCACACACTCACCTGGAAAACAAACTTGGTGTGTTTTAAGCAAAAATCTTTGCCCTCCCTTCTAAGCATGCGCAGACGTTGATGAACAAGCATGAACCAAGTGTTGTTCTGCAGGCTGTTGTTCTGCAGCTAGCAGGACAGTGTATTACTCCCATGGAGGGGCACTGCTGCAGCTCCTTTCCTCTGTTTAAACTCACCTGGAGATTCTGCTGAATGCGAGCGGGAGTGACACTCTTGGGAATGGCAACCACTTTACGCTGCACTTGCCATCTGTGGATGAGGAGATGAGGAGAGAGAGAGATCTTCTGCATCTGTAGCCCAAGAACCACAGTATTTCTTTTGGCTGAATAATGATCTGTGGCATCAGAGATGCCACTTACGTTTCTACGTGAAATAAAAGCACCCAGAAGAGGGCTGACATAGCACTGTCTTGTATTAGGACCTAGCATGTCCAAGCTCAAGCAAAACAGTGGCTGCTGGGCTAACCGAGGAGAGAAAAATGTGCCTTTGAACCAAGCAAGCAAGTTTCAAGTGCTTTAAGCTAGAAACCCAAGAAACAGTCAGAAAAAAAAAATGTACTTAAGCATTTTATACAAGTTCTAACATGACAAACACTGAGAAACTAGAAGAAAACCCAGATCCCTCAAGTGCCCAGTAGTTTGAGCACAAAATCTCTAACACGTTTGGCTGGCAGGGTAACTTGCTGCTGCCCAAGACTATACTACTGACACCGACAGATACAGAGCATAAAAATGAGGACAGAAATCCAATTTTACTTTACAAGGTGCTGATCATATTCTGGATATCACTCAATCATCTTGTTTCCCAGTATCCACCAGCTGGCTTTTGCTATATGAAAACAAACCAGCAAACAGTTCTTGAGTGTGAAGAAGGAAGGTCCCTCCTCAGCCCCTCTTCCTGGGAGCCCATCTGGAGGCAGTAGCAAGAGCTCACGGGTTCAAGCAACTGACCATGTGCAAATTCAGTAGGTGGCATTGAAATGTGGTACACTGGTGCCTGGATTGTCCTACTGCCATTCCACAGCAGAAGAGGTAGTGAGCTGTCCCAGGCCCCGAATGGAACCCACTGATCCATGCCATTCACCTGCACTGAGGCAAGACAAACTCTGCCACAAACAAGCACCAAAAGCAGTTTTGGCCCTCCCTGTGATTTTACCTCCCCACCGGTACAGAAGAACACGCACTGTACCATGCATGTTTTGTTTTATCAAAGGCCAGGTCCCAGGTCCCACCCTCTCTCACAACCCTTCTGTACCTGAGGATGATCTGTGCAGGTGACTTGCTGTATTTTTCTGCCAGTTTTTTGATCCCAGGTTCTTCTAGAAGCACAGGCTCATCCGGGTGTTTCCACATGCGATCAGGAGAACCCAGGGGACTGTAGGCAGTGACAACCAGGCCTCGTTTCTGGCAGTGAGCTATCAGCTCGTTCTGAGCTAGGTAAGGATGGCATTCTACCTATGAAAATGACCCACAATGAGCAGCTAGAGAACAGAGGCCAGCACAGCTCCAAACAAACAGCAGAACCAAACACATCACAAGACATCATTCCAGATACTGGAAAACCTGATGAGGACAAGCTTTAAGTTAACTCTCTACCAGGAGAATGAGAAAGCATCTGGCAGGCTAATGTTAGAGGAAAAGAAGAACAGGTCACCTAAGTTTAAAGTGCTGGATTTTCCCTAGGTACCAAACAGATCAGCCAGCAAGCAAGGCAGCTCTCTGTAGGATTCAAATCTTCAAAATCACAATTCTTGCTTCTTAGAGATCAAATTGTTCCTTACAGGGAAGATAAACTCTTCCATGGACCTGTTCAACTAAGCAGGCATAAATGGCTGCAGAATGTGGCTATGGGGCCTCCTCCCCAACAAGTGAACGTTCCTGGGAAGAGCATCTCTGTGTGCCTACACCTGCAGAGCTGGCTGGATTCCTCCCTCTACAGAGGAAGCTGCATTGCTTGTGCTGACCACATAGCACTGCTTTGCAAATTCTTCACTCTTACGGACAAAAATGAGAGAAATTTGTCCTCTCCTTTATTCCTCTTACCTGGAGCACAGCTGGTTTGACTGTAGCCACACTTAGGACGTCATCAATCTGACGACTGTTGAAGTTTGACAGCCCAATGGCTTTCACAAGCCCTTTCTCTACCAGCTTCTCCATAGCCTTCCAGGTATCCTTGTAGTCAGTGTAATCATAACGCATCGTGTTATCAGGGTTCTTTGGGAAGAGACTGTCCCCTCGTCTACAGCATCAAAGGGAAAGTGGAAGTACATACACCACATTATTTATATGATGTTAGTTCTTCACCAAAAGGAATTTTCCACAAAGCTTACACTTAGTTTGGAGGTTAGAGTACAAACTGAGTGTATTTGTTGAATCCCATTATGCTGCCTTAGCCTGTAAGAAATTATTTCACATAGTCTTTCCTATGTAAACTTCTACAATACTTTGAACTACTTGCCTTGACAGTAGTAACTACACAGAGCTGATAAGCCACTGTATACCCAGCAGAAGCTCTTTGCACATGTTGATCTAGCAAAAAAAAGCTAATTTAGAGAGCAGCAACTTAGCTTTGGGTTTTCGGTTTGTTTTTGAGAGAGGACTGATAGTCTTCATAGTCTGTTTGGAGCTGCTACCAAAGAGATCTTGGTTTAAGAGCTGCAACGTCTCTGATGAGGAAAGGCTGAGAGCCCTGGGGCTGTTTAGCCTGGAGAAGAGAAGCCTGAGAGGGGATCTTAGGAAT
>WUAM01000431.1:92488299-92508161 GCA_024336885.1 Actenoides hombroni | reverse complement strand
CTCCGCGGAGGGCGGGGCCGGGGCGGCGGGGCCCTCACGGCCCCCGTAGGGCCGGGGAACGGAACGGGCGGCGGAACGGGCAGCCCGGGCCCCGGTTCCCCCCGCGCCCGGGGAGCGGCGGCAGCGGCGCCTTCCGCGGGGCCCTGTCCCCTGCAGGGAAAAGCCGCCTCCGAGGGCTGCCTTACCGCCGCGCCCGGCCTGCCGGGCAGGAGGCTGTGCGGGCTCACCCGCTCTCGCCCTCGTTCCCCGAGCCTCGTCGCCCTCCTTTGGGTTGGGGTTTTC
This sequence comes from Actenoides hombroni, assembly GCA_024336885.1. Lineage (NCBI taxonomy): Eukaryota > Metazoa > Chordata > Aves > Coraciiformes > Alcedinidae > Actenoides > Actenoides hombroni. The sequence goes on along the minus strand of WUAM01000431.1, from coordinate 92,507,879 downwards.
CCCCGGCTTTCCTCTGCTCCCTCCCTGCCTTCTGCCATGTCCCCTCGCGGCAGCGTCTCGCTCTCTCCCCGCAGCCGGCTCGATGCGCCTTTTCCCCGCTCCCGGGGGGTTCCCGTCACGTCTGCGGCCTCGGGCTCCCGCTGTCGCCGGGGAAGCCGAGCGCGCCGCGGCCAGCCATGCTCATTGCTATTCCCTGCACACCCCCTGCCCTGCTTCCGAGCCATTTTTAGCCTCCATCCACCTTTCACACCGACGGCGAGATCTACAAAGGAAGGCTTCCAGCCGAGCCCGGCTTGGCGCAACTCCTGCTGGCTCAGAAAGCTCCTTTTCAGCTCACTGGGTCCCAGTCTCGGCTGTAGTTACCATACAGGACTTGGGATAATCGATTCAGTACAATCTATTTAAGATCTTGTGAAAGTCATCGGTTTCCCTTCACAGCTGTTTGTGCAAACGCTTGCTTTCTGCTGGGGCTGGGTAGATCTTGCTAATCCAGATTTCACTTGGAGATTCGTGAGCTCATCCTGCAAACCCAGCGCTGCCACAAACTTGCAGCGTGCCTGGAAACAGATCTCCTCAGTCAGCCCTGCACACAAATCTGGCGTTTCCAGCTCAGAACACCTAAGAGGCTGCTTCTCTTCAATGAAACACGATTGAACTCCTAGTCAGAGAGAGCACAACCCCCAGAGCTGTGGGAATCGATCACCTCTGAACAACGGCACGAACCAGCCCGAGCTCCCCGTGTTTCAAAGCCAACACCAGAAACCCGCCTCTGGCCCAGACTGGAGCCTGCTTTGCACAAACACAGATTTCCCCCTGGTAAAAAGATTACACCTGCAAATAAACTCCCATCTTGGAAACAAAAAATGCCGTTTGAAAGAGCACTCCACGCGTACAGGGGATTCTAAAGAAGGGCAACTCACCGGAGGTTGGGAGTATCTGGAGCCCAGTATTTTGCTTAGTCCATTTGGAGAGCAATCCAAAAACCTAAAACCAAACACACTGCAGGTTTGAGAACATTCACAACCAAGACGGGCTCTTTCTGGGTCAACAATCAGATCCACATTTCCCAGAGCTCAAGGACATACTTGTTCAATTCTTCACATGTGTAGCCGTGTTTCATAAACACCAAATTTGGAATGAGTTGGCATTCTTTTTTTTCAGGAATCCTTAAAAACATCCTTTTCAACCCCAACCAGAGTTGTCCTGCGACCATTTAGCAGGAAGATTTGCAAATAAAGGCCGAATCATTCACTGCCTTCTGTACAATTACTGCAGAATTTGGCCTTCATAGTACAAAAAGCATTGTTTCCAGAAACTCTGTTACTAAAAACTTATACATCTATATATGAAAGGCAAAAGACCTGCAATTAGCTCTGTAATAGAACTTAATGAACCTTTAGTACATACCTTATAATTATAACAACATCCCTCTTAGAAACGATTTAATATCATCGTGCCAGAAGGATGGATCATAATTCCAACATTTCAGGTTTTTGTTTTGAACTGAGCTACAGAATATAATGAAGTATAATAAATAATTAGCATTAAATCGCAGCCGGGGTAATTAGTAAGACAGCTTGGGAATCACCACCTTTGCTTGGGTGTTCACTTGCCTGTTAATTCAGACAAGCCCAGCATCCACAGCAGCAGGGACGGTTAGTGCAAATTAGCGAGAGCACATTAATGAACATTTATCTACTCCAACCACACTTTAATTACTAATTCTTAACTCTATGGACAAACCCCTTCAGCTCAGATTAAGAGCATCTCCAGGGAATGGGAGGGACACGCGGGGACAAGGATCCACAGAAGAAGTGTTTCTGGCTGTATTTGGGAAAGGCCAGCGAACCACAGCGGAGTAAATCAGTAATAGTTAAAACTTAAGAATCAAAATGTAAAACATGACTGGCAGCCAATAATTATATATATATATATTAACATCAAATCACTGATCAAACAGCTAAGGCCCCAGAGTAGAACTCTATGAGCAACTCCTTTTGTCCCTGCTTTAATCTCCCAGTAATTTGACCCGTTAGACAAGGCTGTAGTGAACTACAACGATTTGGTTTAGATATAAAGGGAGCAATTATCACCAAAGTTATGGCTAGAATTTAGTAATAACTGCGCCATGGGAGGTCACATGCAGGTTAACCTCAGGGCGATGTAATTCCCTTCAACATTCTCTCCTTCCCTTGGTCTAGCTTGAGGTTTCTCAACAAAAGGTTTCCATCGCTTTTTGGGAGAGCGTTTCACAGCCTTTGCTCCTAGAAAATGCTTGCCAATATTCACCCTGTGTTTCCTCATTCTTAATTTCATGCAATTGTCTCTACCTATGTAGCCACTTAGCTACAATCACTATCAAAACAGTACTGAGCCCCATCTTCACGCTGCCACGTGGAAGTTGACACTTCACCAAAGGTCAGGCAGACCACAGTGCCTCAGGGAGTTTCAGGCAAACTCATGGGGTAAAGCGCCTGTGGTGCAAGTCCCCAGCCCATCTAACCTCTGCCTGTTACACCAACGCCAACCTTGCTCGACTGGGTTGGCTCTCAAGGTTACTTGCAGCATGCCAGGAAGTCTTCTGCGGGCATGCAGAACTTTCATGGGCTTTTTCTGACAACCAGGCTCTAGTGAGAAGAGCTGAACAGGCTGCCCAGAGAGGTTGTGGAGTCTCCTTCTCTGGAGACTTTCCAGCCCCCCCTCGATCTGTTCCTGTGTGGGCTGCCCTGGGTGACCCTGCTCTGGCAGGGGGGTTGGACTTGGTGATCTCCAGAGGTCCCTTCCAGCCCCTCCCATTCTATGATTCTATGAGAGACTGGATTCCAATGCCCTGGCCCTCCCACTCCCCCAGGATTCCGTAGCAGCATTAGCATTCAATACCAGCACAGATCCTCACAGAAGCCTTAACATGCACATGTTACTTACAGGTTGGGTTTCCAGTTAGCCATACCAACCCATTTAAAAAATATAACCAAACCAAACACCAACCAACCCCAATGCACCTGATTATGCCAGGTGACACCACTGCTAAAGGGCTGTGACTGGTCTCTGAGCAGTCCGTGCTTGGCGGGGTACAACCAATCCCCCTGGCAGAGCACTGCTTGATAACCCCTGCAGGATCCTGCCAGCTCAGATCAGAGACTGTCTCCCCCTGCCCTAGCTGAGCAGTGAACGGTGTGAGAAATGGCAGCAGCTGAGGACAAGGGGAGATGGTTCTTTTTCATGTCATCAATAAACCGAGAACCAAAAATAACTCTGAAAGCCTTATGAGCTCTCAACTCAGCCTCATATGTCAAGAGTAATATAGTAAGTGAGAGATTAATTCTCAAGACCTAGAGGCACTGTGATTTCCATCCAGAAAATTAATTTCTGTGTACACAACATTCATTTGCTCAGCTTCCCAACACAACAGGCATTACAGATCACCATGCATTAGAACAGGTGAGGTGGAACTAGTGGAAAACTGTGAACAGCTTCCAATGAGAAAACACAAAACTGCTTTATTAGAATGTCAGTTTCCACAACACCAAGCACATTTAAATATTAGTAATAGCTAAATAGACATCATTATTTATGTTATGAGTTACTATCAAAGCAATGTTTAATGGTTTGGGGTTTTTTTTTTCAGTTAACTGGAAAACAAACCTGTTTCGTAATAGGGGGAATTTTTAGCAGTTCTTCCTCCAAAGCAGCTCTAGTTGAAAACACTTCCTCATTCTGTTATGCTGAGGAATATATGCACACTTCGGGTGTCTTTCCTCTTACTGCTAGTGTTGTATGCTTTGTAAAATTCACTTCATATGACTAGAAGGGGAAAAAAAACCTCCTCAGATTTGCAGAACAGATAGAAGCCCTGTAAACTGACAGGGTTTCCCCCTCTTGAATGAGGTCTCTGTGCCAACATCTAGCCAGGAGATTTATTTCCCCCCCTGCCTTTTTACTGAAGGGCGGGAGGGCTGATGAGCCACTGTTTCCACATTTACAAGAAAATAAAGCAAAGAACACTGCTTCTGCTGGGACTGTAGGCTAGGTGCATTTAGCACCTAACTGGCAAACTTCCTCCTCCTGTTTCCTCAAATCGTAGAACTGAAGTGTCCTAAGAAGTGATTTTCATTTCCTCCTCATACAGATACCACCAGGACACTGCATGTGCTTGGCCACTCCAGGACAGTCCATCACTGTTAGTGAAAAGTGCTGTTGTCTTCACAAAGCACTTAATTCTCATTTTACAGATAAGTAAAAGGAAGGCACAAAGCAGTGACAGGATTTCCTCAAGCTTACCACGCAGGTCAATAGCAGAACCAAGAAGAGCTGCCACACCTCCCCAGTGCCTGGACAAAGACACTAAGACTATTTTCAACTTATTCATATATTTTGAACTCAGGAAAGAGGTTACCTCACAGCAAACCATGTTTTCAGCCAGTGTAAGATGGCAAGCTTTAATACAGAAACCTGACCCATAAAGTCTATTACTTTTTCCCAGTTAGGCTACTTTCAGTTTCCCATCTTTAGCACCCATGCCAACCTGTTAGAAGCTTAGTGATCCTAATATCCTTACCTAATTCTGCTCACTATTACAAAATTTAAGTAATTGCTTAAAGATTTTTAAATGAAGACTTAATACTCATTTTCCCAGCCTCATCATCGCTAAATAAAGAGAACAATAATCCCTTTTCTACTTACCATACTTCTACACACGACCAGAAGTTTTGTCTCCTCTGCTGTATGTTTACAGACCTGCTACAAATCTAACAGTAAACAAATTCCCACCCAACTGTAATTCAAGGAATGAAATTTGAACAACTGTTTCTGTGAATGAAAGGGCCAAATACGAGTAAGTGTACAGTTATGGGTAGAAAAGAGCATCCCTGGGACAGTCTGTAGAGCTACACTATCAGCCAGACTGAAAGATACCTTGCAGGCAGTATACAAAGGAAGAAATTCATATCTGAGAAAGAAGGTCCAGCCACGTCTGTCAAACTGAGGTTTCTGCACTTCTGTGACCTTTTCCTGAAGAACTTACTCAAAGGCATGAGGCCAGTGCATGAGGTACAAGTCCAGGTAATCCAGTTTCAAATCTCCAAGTGTTTTTCTTAGTGCTGGCTCTACATCTTCGGGGTGGTGTTTGGTATTCCAGAGCTTTGATGTGACAAACAGGTCCTCCCTTTTAAGAACCTTTAAAAAAGGGAGGAGACCATCATTTACTGGACCATCATTTACTGGAACAAGTTCCTAAAGAGAACTGCAGCAATTCCCCAACTATTAGCTTGAAAACAAAGAGAACAATTTATGTGTAAAAAAAAAATAAATAAATAAAGACATGTAACCTACAAATTAAACCTTTCAAAAATATACTGGATGGAGAAGAGCGAGAGAAATACACACACTGGCAAGTCCTAAAGTATACCAAATACTCAGCAATTTCTTAGTAGCTCTGAAGAACAAAACACACTTTCCCTAACTTTGCAGTTCAAGGGTTAAAGCCACTACTAAGTGTGGTGTGGCCAAAAGAAAGTCTACTTGGTTCATTCATATGTAAATTTTGTAATTGCTATTTAACAATTCACATATTCTAGGCACAACCTGCTAACTCACTATATTCATCATGTTATAAACCAAGAATCCTTCTTATGGAAGGAGTGTGGGAAAATAAACAGAAGTTTCCCCAAACCTCTGCAGTTGAGTTTCCAGGTTCTGGAAGGAAAACACTGAGTACCCTGTACCCTGTATTGGAAGGGTAAGACCCAGAAATTAAACAAATAGAGAGCTGGTTAAGTAGGAAATATAAAATGCAAAAGGAAGATCATGTTTGCTGTGTGCTGAAGCACAGAACATCAGAGGGCACTTCTTGCTGCTGTATGTGGGACTGAATTTCACTCAAGTCTGTACTTTGTAGAAGCTGGGATGATTAATTCCTTAGTTTCTCTCCTCCAACCATCCATTTTTCTCTGTGTTTCAGACATGGCTGTTGTGTTCAAAAGGAGAAAGATGTTTAAAACTTTTAGTTTTAAGCTAGCTAATAGGAACTGAGTAAGAGAGTCCCAGGCTTCCCTATGTCAGTTACCATATCTGGTAGGAAGGAATCCTTGGGGCAAGCTGAAAACAGCCTCTCTCTAGCTCATCACACAACAAAGAGACTGCCCTAAAGCCAAGGAGAGAGCAGCAGGAAAGCAGGAACGTAAGAACTTTATTTCCATGGGCTGGGAGGCTGTGGAGGTAATCCTTTTGACCCCCCGGGGCTAACAAGGGCAAGGGAATGAATTCTAAGATTCCACCTCGGGTCATCCATAGGAATCCCTGTCACATTACATTATATTTAGGCCATGGACTCTGAGGTGCAGGCCCTAGAGGCACAGATACCAAACTTTCAAATACAATGTTTGGGGGTAAAAGAAAATTAAAAAAAAAGAGAACATATCACACGTATTTTGTCTGTAGCCAAAAGACCCACAGCCATGGAACTTGCTGTGGCTACCCACCAGTGCACTCTATTCTAGCATTTTTGAACGCCCAAACTGGGACACTTTGCAAGGGGGAAAGGGACAGGCAAGGAAATTTGAAAACAAGGCATTGAAAATATTCCCGACAATCTTTTCTCCTCCTGACAGCCAGGAGGGAACAGCCTCTTTCATTCCTGCTCCTGGCTAATAACAAACCAGCTGGAACAGACCAGGAGGAAGAGCCACAGATGGTAACTTTACAATCTACTTTCAGGTCCCAGTTGTAAATTTTGATACAACACAGTCAGCATGGTGATTCTTGTGGTTTTTACCTTGTTGGGCCCAAGGCACTCCTGGATAGCCTCACCAATCTCTGCTTCGTTGGTGTAAGCTGCTGCGCAGTCGATGTGGTGATAACCCACACTCAGGGCATGCTTCACTGCTTCCTTCACCTGGAACCAGAAACAGGTTACCCAATGCAAGCAGTGAAAAAGGACACATCACTGGGGTTAAAAAAAGACCAAACAAACCATAAAAATTAGATACTAAAGATGTTAGGGACTTTGTGAGGAACACCCCTGAAGTACAGACCTCCCTAAGGTCACGAGGCTCCAACTGAAGAGGTGCTCTGTGGCACAGCCTTTAGGAGCCAAGAGCTGATTGCCAGCAGAAGCTCCAAGAGGAAGAAGAAAATGGACCATGCACACAGGCCAAGCGTCCAAGAACTCACCACACAGAACTGGGATTCATTCTTAACTACAGTTGTCATACTTTTCTTAAACATAAAATGAGCCTTATGAAGGAGTTTTCAAAGAAATCATGGCTTAGGAAGACAAACATTCTGGAACTAACAGACCAATCAATCAATGTCAGTCAAGCCTGGAAAACATCTCCTCTCCCAGTAAAAGAAGAGCCTGGTTTCTATTCCAGAATTGCCAGAGTTTGTTCAGTTCAGCTGCTAACCCTTCATTTCCAGGATAATGCTGTTTTATGGCACCTTCTTCCTTCATGCCTCATTCTGGAGGATTGCACAATGATGACAGTCACTATACTGCTGAATTGTATCCCCTGGCCTGCAGAGAATCTCCTGATGACGCTCCCAACTTTGCACTTTGCTTTCCACATCGCTGACAACAAAGGTGCCGCCAACAGCAACGCGTCCCTTGCGAGAACCAAGAACTGCTGCAGGTTTCAGTGTTGTCATCATCTCCCTTAGGCTGATGAGCATTAAATAAAATCTATTTCACTTAACTTCCAGTGGGCAGTAAGCACTTTTACACTCTCCATCTGAAGTGCTACAGTAAGAGTACGTCTCATCTGTACGTGGATTTCTATACATTGCTCTTCACTGACTACTGTGGAAGATTGGGAATTACTCTGTGTATAGGGCTTGATGCAGCAGGTTCCTTTTGTATTTATAGAGGTTATGTCTCTCTTGTCAAGAGCTTAAAAAATGTATCCACTAAGGCTAGAGAGAGATTGATTTCTTTCAACTTAATCAAAATACCAGCATTTTCAATTTTAAAGCTGATAAAATGATTAACACCAAGTAAAGCTGTGTAGAGTCCTGCTCTCAGAGCTACAGAAAGACAAGGGGGAATCAAACATAAAAAAGATCTGTCTTCTACTGGTGGATTTGATTTGTTTTTCTTGTCAAGAACTGCAGCAGAGGCAGACACAGGATACTCTGACTGCATTCTTTGGCATTTTGAGAAGAAAACTGGAATGTAGACCAGTTTCCCTTAGCCAGAATGACAAAGCAGTTCTATTACAGCCATGAAGTAAGCTCTTCCTTTCTCTAGCAGGATGGTATTTACAGTCCTTGTTTCACTTTGACAAAGACATTCCTCAGAAGGTCACTACAAAGTCAAGGTCGTGGTAATTCTGCAATCACTTGAGACGTATTAAAAGCTTTTTAAACTCAATATCCACTCTCCAAAAAGGTGAGAGTTGTGGAGCAGAAGCAGAAAGGGAAGGAAAAACAGCGCTGCTCTCTGTCTGTACTAATCCCCCATTTCCTCTATCAGGAGGGTAATCTTTCTTTAAATCCAAACAGGCACAAAATTTGTCATCAACTGAAAGTGGGCCCCACTCACAGAAAACTAAGGCACGCCAGACACGGCTCTGCAGAGCAATAACCAGGAGGCTGCATTTCTCTATCAGAGTGTTTTGATACATTTCTAGCACTGAAAAACTGGGACTGGTCGTTTAAATGAGGTTTGGATTTGGGCAAAATCTGTATTCATGTAAACTGCTCTCGGCCTACTAAGACATTCCAGTGTGAACTGAGAGCTCCTGTTCCGTGCAAAAGGCAAACAGTCAAGAGAAAAAGTGCAAAAAGCATTTCCAGAGTGAAAAAAAACCCAACAAATAATAAGAGAGAGATGCAAATTTAAGATGAGTACTTTGTTTTGATATAAAGCTTTGTATGTTTCAGATGATATTCAGACATGTACATGCATCTCCTGGGGGCAGAGGAAAGAAAAAGACAACAGAAGCAACTGGAGATTTCATATGCCTCTGGGTATTTGGTGTGATGTAACAATAGTCAAAGGATCCTTCAGCTTTTCCTTGTATTCTTTAGTTGAGCCTGTCAATAGTGCCAAAGGAGCAGTACTGACAGGCTAATACTGAAGGAGCAATCCCGGAGTTGGTTCTGCATTAGGCACGTTGAGTCACACAGCCTAAGTGTGATTCACCAACCCAGCATCATGTAACTACAGAAAGGTGGTCTGAAAGGGTCTTGAGGCATCACCTAGTCTATCCTCGTGCCCCAAAGCAGGGCCAACTACGCCTAAGGTACTCCTACACTCATTTGTCAAACCCTTCTTGTAAGTGACAGCCTATTCCAGTGCTTAGAAATCCAGAAAGTCCAAAGCCTTTTAGATGTCTGAGACAGCCTTGATGCCACATCCTGTTCCTCACAGACATGAAATCCGTAACTTTCCCTATGCAAGAGCTTTTTGCCCATTTGGAAAGCACCAGCACACCCCCTCTCAAGCCTCTCTCGACCATGTAACTGTGGGCACTTCCACCTTTCATCACAATTCATCTTTCCCAAACCTTGCATCGCTGTTGCTGCTGTCTCATCAGCTGGTTCATGCTTATCTTGAAGTGGTTTGCCCCACAAGAAGACACAGTATTGCAGCTGAAGCCTTACTCCCCTTCAACAGCAAAGTCCTAGGAAACTACACTCCCACTTACACATCCTAGCAAGGGACCTGGACTCCCCACCCACCCTCTTTTGGTTTTGAGGATGAAGGGACACGACATTGCTAACAATCAGTGGCAGGTTCAGAAACAGCATCTGTAGGTCCCAACTTATTATAATACCCATTACTAGATTTCCAGTTCTTCCATTTGCTCATCCCAAGGTGAAAAACTAACAAGGCACCTTCGTACTTCTAAGCAGCACAGAGATCAAGCGACTGTGGACTCTCTTCTGTACAGCCCCAAGCTATTATGAAGAGGCTTTCACTCCAACCATCCCAGTCAATAACACTTAGAAACAAAAGGCTCTGACATCTTCCCCTGCTTCCTGCAAAGCTGTCTGATTTTAGCAGTCCACGTACATTTGCTGATGGGAAATAGAAACAAACGAGATCATCAGTGCACATGATACTCAGATGCAGTATGACCAGAACATACGTGTTGCTGTATCACAGCTTGTACATACTGCACAAAAATTTGCTGAAAAGGAACTCAGAGCACCACATAAGTAATGCCAGCTTCAACTTTCCCTAAAATAAAGAGTTTTGCCTCTTATCCTTCAGATGTTGAGTTCAAGTCTCTTCCTGTACCAGCAGCAGTGACTTTTAGTGCATGTAATGGGGATTCTCCATATTGTCTAACAAGCTTTTCCAAGAACTGAAGTGTCTTCTCCACAGCTGCAATCCTGTCACAAGACACTCATTCCAACTGGTTTGCTGAGCTACACATTTCCTCTTCAGCTTCTCTGAAGTTTCATGCAGAAATACAACTTCCCTAAGCCCTGTGTCTCTCTTCCAGACAGAACCAGCAACTACCACAGCCAGGTTAGACTGGTTCATCAGGTGGGGATCAATCCTCTAGGCTGAAATCACAGCCCACTTGAGAAAAGAGAACAGAACAAAGCACTGAAGGATTAAGATAATCAAGCTCTAATATTAAAACAAAACAAAACATGCTACTGATATTCTTGATGCTCCTGTTGAATGGGATTCTCTTTGAACTCATTCACATTGCCAGTTCATAAGCTTCTGTACTGTGTTCCATTCAATAGTCCTCCATCACGTTCCTATGGTAACATGCAAAACACATTTCTCTTCCAGCATTTGATCATGTAAGATAGAAAACATTCTGTTATTTTATAGAATCTCCTATAGTCTTCCAATGTAGATTTAGATTCAGTCATTTCCCTCCCCTGACCATCCAGGAAACTAAGGGCTGCAATGGTGCCTTGGTACTGGGCTGCTGAGATCTGGCTACAGGGTCAAGGGTTGTTTAGGATCAGCAATAATAAAGAAATGACTCCAGAGAGTAAGGTCAAGACTGAAAAGCAACTTGGCAAGGAAAGTAATTACAATCTGCAAAATATGTACCTGAAAGAATTTAAAAGCCATCCACTGCCACTCCTGCTTCTAATGCAGCCCTTGCACAAAAGAGCTTTTGATAAATAGCCTCTACTTGGGAACTGCTACATTAAATATAACCCGTGATAATTCTTCTGCTTCTCTGGGTTTCTGGCCCTCTGTCCTTAATTCATAGTCACAATTATTCTCCCTGAACTACATCATGTCCTTTTAAGGGTAAATCATTCGGACACTCTGCCAAATTCTTAATATGCTTCTGAATTTTCAAGAGTGATAACTAGGAATTTATTTATTCCATGGGAATAGCAGCAAATCCTATAACTCTGGCCATTTTCACTGCACTTTCTTGATTTTGCCTTGAATACATTCTAGGAATAAGCCTTTGAAGATAGCAGATCTTTCAAAGAAGTGACTCCAAATGACTTTCACGGGACCCCAGAGAAGATAGGTGGATCCTGTGTGGGATTCAGCTGCTAGAAGTGCTGCTTACCATGGCAAAATCCAGCTGAATTAGGTTTAAATTATGCACAAGCAGGATTTTTCCTGCTTCTTTGATAAGACTGCCCTTTCCTCAGAACAGTTAGCACACAAAACAACGCATTCATATTTTGTTTGTTTAGTTTCGGGCATTTGTTTCAGACAATGCACATTTAACTGCTTTGGGTGCCCAGAAACTAATCCATTAAGTTCCTGCATGTTAATAAACGTAATTCAGCTGTCAGTTCATGTTTTAAGTGGCAGAGCTGAACGTTAATCCTTGCCCTCATTTAAGAGGTTGACTGAGCTCTCACACCAGCTTAGCTTCCACATTAGCACAGCGTCTATTCCCAACAGATCCACTGTCCTGACAGTTGTTTGGACAGGAGGACCAACAACAAAATGCCTCTGAATAGATTGAATTTTTATATCTTTTCTTCTAGCTGGCACGAGGGAATAGGACATGTTGAGAAGGGTTTTAACCTCCCCTCTCAGTCACAAGAGTCACACAACATCATCCAACATGAGGCTAAGGTGAGAGTAGCAGCAAGATACACAACATTTACTGCACAGACACGTGATGGTGCACGTAGCCCAAAAGGCATTAGAAACAGCAATACCAGCTAAGAATTGCACCGAGCAAGGGATGGTGCCTTTCACAGCAAGTATGTGCAATCTCTTCCCCCAAGAATTCGTCTATAACTATACGAAACAGAAAGCAAAAGACAGACAAGGGAGAGAAATATTACAAGAGGAGGCATGGTCTGCAGCGTGCAAACTTTCCCACAGACAGTTTGTGGTCACACACCGAGTTGTTTCCGAGTGTGCTGTTTGCCAGTTCATTGCATTTCGAAGCATGGTGATTGCCTAATGACACAGTAGTCTTAACCTTAGTCTGAAAGCAGGACAACCCAAGTGAGTTCTTTGGTTTTCTGCTAATGTTGGCTGACTGCTGGAACAGGACTTAGGACAAGAACAACTCAAGTTCTTGCCTCCCAAAGTAATGCTTTCAGCAGAGTCATCAGCCCAAGCCAGAGAGATGTCTGGTCAAACTGGCAGCAGGAGAGTCTACCAGACGGGCACCACATTATAGCTACAGCATTTTCCCTGTCTCACCCCACTCCTTGGTCTCTTCTGGATTCATCTCCCAGAGCAGCACTTCCCTAGGCCTGGGTTAACAAGTCTCAAGGGATCTTCTGCTGCTGCTTTTGTGCCCTAAGGCTTTAGTCATGCAAATAGATACATCCATTCCTCCACTGACTTCAGTGGACCTAAGACTGAAACCATTCAGACCTAGGATCTTCAAAAAAGGTGCACAAAACACAAACACTGAGAGCACAACGTTGCATTATTCTCTGCTTACTTGGCCACGTTCACTTTTCCAAGTTCCTAGTCCTATCAGAGGCATCTTCTGCCCAGTGTGGAGTGCAACGAAGCTGCATGCTGCAGACATTTTTGCCTAGAGAAGAACAAGAACAAAGGGAAGTTTTGCAGCAGTTCATTAATTTGTAGCAATTTACCCTTTTTATGGAAAAAAAAAAATCTATATAATAAAAACATAGAGGTCCCATGATGCTAGAATAAAGATGAAGCAGATTCTTTAGAATTTTTACTGGCACAAAGGAGATGAATAGCTACCCTGGGGAGTAGAAAACAAGCTCTTTCCTCTTCCCTCTTAATCCCTTTTCTCTTACAATGCACAGGTTTAAGATTTCTCAGTGTGGAGAAGTACAAAAAGAAGCATTCTGCAATAGCATACAATTCATAGAGGTGAAAACCTTTTTTTTTTTAATTAGCACTAAGGAGGCAGAAGGGAGCAAGAGATGTTTGTCTGCCCTTGTGCACAGTAATTCCCTAGGACTTCTGCACTGTCTCTCTCTTTCACCAACTCACTACCAGCTGGCTCAGGAACCAAGTGGTTGGGGAGAAACACATTTTGCTGGTGCAGGTTAAGGTTTGAAGATCTGATACAGGAAGGGTTTTAATTTGGAGTGAATGATGAAGGCATAGCCCAGAAAAACAAACAAACAAATATCATTCCAAAGTACATCAGTGCTGGAGGATCAATCCCATCTTTTTATGCCACATAGGCACTTTGTCACCCTTGAATCCAAATTTTCACCAAGAGCTGAACCACAACTCATTATCAAGGCTCTTGGGCATTGTAAAGAAAACTTTTTTTTTTTTGGTAATCATATTTTTATCAAAAAGGAAGGTTTTTCCACTGTGTCAAAACATCCTCACAAACTACGTTTCTGGTCAAACTGTTAAAAAGAACTCACATTCAGGATGGGCTCCAAAGCTGATTTTCCAAGCTGATTCTGCTGATTTCAGCAGAAGCTGTGGAAGCTGCTTCCCAAGTTCAGCTGTGTCCAAACACATTAATATTATTTGTTTAAAAAAACAAAACCAAACCAAGAGTGGAGGCATGAAACGTTGGTTACACAGCTGACTATGTAGGAGGAATGGATGTTTTCAAAGCAGAGCATTCACATAAACTACTATCCCAAAATAGCTCTGCCTTCTCCATAACGTTGTAATTTTCCTCAGATAATTAAGGCCCTGCTGATGGATGTGTTCACACAGAAAGCTCGTATTTTCCATTGCTTAGCTTCTCAAACCCCACTTTTGTAGATTTACAGCAGACACCAAAGTGCACATGTGTTTTACAGACAGAAGAGCAGCTGGAGCGACCCCGACCCGAAGGCCGTTGTACACCAAGGAGCTGGTGAGCCACAGAACAATCAGCGTGAGTAGGTCCCAGGCTTGTCTTGTGCTGGGCTTCATGTACAGCGTGGCCTGCAAGCTGGGGCTGGGGGACACAGCCCCCAGCTGTGGGACAAGTTCAGCAGCTGGTTGTGTCAGGGTAGCCTGCAAGGGAGCTCCCACTTGATTATACCACCTACATGTCCTTGCCTTTATCTAAAAAAGCAGGAAATTCTCATGTGAGCATCCTTGGTTTGCCAGGAGAAATGCTGAATAGAGTCATTTTGCTGTGAGAGAATCTCAGACAGCTTAAGGAACTGAAACAGGGTAACCCTTGCTATGGGCAGGGTCTGCACAACACGCAGAGGAGGGTGGTTCAACGCTGCACAACTCTGGGTTCCCAGCACCTGAAGGAATGTAAGACTATCAACACTACCCACTTTCTTTACAGGGTTAGCTCTAACAAAGACCATTTGAGATGATACTTTAGAGTCTGAGTGCCCTTCTTATCGGGATTGCAACAGACCAGCACCTCCTGGTGCAAAACAGCCGTTAGACCCAAACTGGTGGCTCTGAGATGTAGTAAGTCCAGATGTTCCTGGTGAAGGCAATCATCAGTGAAACAGATGGGGGGACACATCTATTTTATGTGGTATGGACTCAGAGAAGAAAGTGACAGTGACAACATTATTCTCTTCCATTCTAAATTTGCACAGCAGTTTTACAGGTGCTTTGCAAGTAGGTGCTTTTTAACCTGAATTTAGTTGTCTGAACAAAGGTACCTCCTTACACCGTGCAATGCCACTAAAGACTCAAGGCTTTCTGATTCCCGTAGGCCTATAACACAAACATGACCCAACCATATGCTTTACACAAGCATGTTACACAATCATTTTTAATGCAACACTTCAACCCAGAAGACAAGGTACACATTTAATCAATAACTAGAATCAGCACTTTTTTTTATGAACCATCTTGCTTCATGTAACACTGTTGTATATTAACATCGTAGAGGGAGCTTGAACTACAGCCTCTAGAAGAACAGCAACATGCCAGGATTAGACATGCTGGAAGAAAACACACTAATTAATACTTTCCACTCAGATTCTCCCCTTAACAAAAGGATGCAAGAGAACCACAGTGTCTCCTGCCATCATTTGGTTCATTAAAAAGCTGGAAGCCAAAGACAAAAACAAAGAGAGAAGCAAACTAATCCCGGACAAGTAAGATGTGGTTTTGGCTTGACAATACCGCCCTACCGCCACGGAAGAGTTAAAACTCAGGGCAATTCAAACAGCAAGTTGAGCAGCCTGGAGAGGAAAACGCACCGGTAACAAGAGAGGCGTAAACCCCACCCGGGCATCCCCCCGCAGCCCCTGCTCGCTACAGCACATCTACAGCCCAAAGCGGGGAGCCCTCCCTCGGTAAAACAAACAGAAATAGCCGCGGGACTAGCATGTATAGATGAGGAAATGGCTACAGCACTGACACCGCGGCAGCCCCCGCTGCAGAGGCGCTTCCCGCCCCGCACACGGGACCGGGGCTCCTCGGCTCCCGCCTGCTCCTTATCGGGGCGGCCCAGCGCGGGCCCGCCCGCGGCGGGGGGCGATAAGAAGCCCCCGCCGAGCCCCGCGCACCCGCTGCCGCACTTACCCCCGAGCCGCGCAGCACGGACCGCCCGCCCCGGCCCCGCCACCCAGCACCGCCCGCTGCTTCTGCTTCCGCTTCCTCCCGGGAGCTGCCCGCGGGCAGAGCTGCCCCGGCCCAGCTGGGCCCCTCGCCCGGCATCACGGTGCGGGGCGGTCCCCTCCGGGGGAATGAGAGAATAAAATCACCCCCGCAGCAGTGAGAGGCCCTGCAGGGGCTGGAGCAGCCGGTCCCGTCCCCTCCCGGGCTTCCGCAGGTGTCGGAGCCTCGAGGGTGCGGGGCTGCTGGGCCCCGGTAACCCCGCGTCTCTGCCCCGCGTCGGTTTCCGCCCGGTTCGGTTCCCGCCAGGGAGCGGAGGCCGCCCCGGGGAGATCAACCCGGCAGCCCCGGGAGGGGAGCGGCAGCGGGCAGACCCAGCAGATCGGGCTGCTGGAAGTGTGTGCGTTTGTGTAAAAAAAAAAAAATACCTTCCTGTCGGCTGTTTGCCTTGGCTTCTCGACAGCTTTTACTGCCGGGAAGACGAGCGCCTCGGTTTTGTTTCGTAACAGTAAATAAAGGGAATCAGGGAGAGTCCGCAGCCAGTCACGGTCGGTTTACTTCGGCTCTTGGGCTAAAAGGTGCTTCACCAGAAAGAAAAGGCACTTCCGAGGGAACCAAGGCTCCTTCGGTCGCAAGTACAGTTCCTTATTTGTGCGAGATTGAAAGGAAGATAAAAGCAGACTGATTTTTAGCAGAGTGCTTCCTCCTGGGTGGGGGCGGTCCTGTGACTCTGGTCGGAGATGCAACGTTCAGCAGCAGACTTTGGCCTGAAACGAGAGACTACCCCTCGGTTTCCAGGGGTAACCTTCAACATACAGCATCTTCAGTACAGCCACAGAAAATTATAAGCAGTTTTGAATTTTACTCCAGGCTTCCATTTTTATACCTAATTTATAAAGTAGTCAGAATTTGAAAGTAGTAAGATTAGATCAGAAATAAGGCAATATATTTATCCCACAGGGCTTTGGGGAGGCTTTATTTATTTCCAGAAAGATAATTCTGCTGCAGATTCTTTCCATGCTGGTCAGACTTGAACTTCTCAGGAGGCTTAAAGGCACAAAGATTAATTTATCTCTTGGGCATTCACATGACCAGACTTCTCTGCTGTGCAGCCTGTTTTGACAAAATATAGGAAAGTGGGGAAAAAAAGAACAAGGACAAGACAGTTAAAAGTGACAGGAAACAGAAAATTGAGAAGAGGAAAAGAATTACAGGGAAAGGAATCACTGGCAGTTTGATGTACTCAAGGAGTAAAAGGGAAAGGATAAGGAAGACTAAAACACTTTGTCATCAAAGGGCAGGGATTATCCAAACAAACAGTAATAAAGTTTGCTAATTAAAAAGAAATATGCAGAGAAGGAAGAGACACTTTGACCTAGAAATAGTCTTCACTTGAGCAAAACAAGGGAAGCAAGTATGTGCATTGTGTGTTTAATGATATGTAATTGTTTTCATTAGAATTATTGTGCACCAGCAGCTTGTGCATGAATGCCCCGTGGCTTGGGAACTTGTCAGCTGTTGACTTTTCAGGTTACTTTTTGCATGTATTCCATGAAAAGCTCCCCACATGGCTAGGATTTTACCCTGCCTGTGCTCCTGACGGCACCATGTGCATACAGTAGGCTCAGGATTCACTGGGCTTTCTGCACACCCCAGCTCCACAGAAGACGTGTGATGATGTCCTAACGTGCTGGCTTCAGAGGGCACGTGTGGATCGTGTCTGCTGGAGAACTGCTGTGCTCACGGGGCATGCCCTGTGTCGCCCAAGCCTGGTTCACGCTGTCTGAACATCACACTGCTCTTCCAACTGAATTCTCTATCGCTCTGGAAGTCCTGGATGCATTTAAAACCTTCAAATTCTCTTCCAACAACGTGCTGTGGTGATGTTGTGAAGCAGGACCCGTTTCTTTGGTTTTACCCACAGCAGGGGGTCTGTTTTTCAGGAGGGACCCATGCCCGACCAAGAGACATAGGAGATACTGTGATCAAAATGATACATGTAAAAATCTGGCGTGGCTGCCAATTTGGAAACCTTTGGGTAGTTTCAGTGCTCTTGGCACTGCAGGGCCAGCCAGCTCTTCTTCATTAATACATAACCCACTGATTGTGGCCTTAGCTGCATGGGTGGGTGCAAAGAGGCCTATGCCAGGGCTCCTGCTGCTCCATGCTAATCAGGTTCGAGCCGATCCAGTCTGGCAGCAATTTTAGAGGAACGCTGCACTCCAGAAAGTGATGTTTGGAAAGACTAGCTCAGAAACTAATCAAAAATAATGAGGCCGTGGACATATGAATGGAAATGCAACACTTAGGGCACAACCCTGGAACAAACTGCGTTGCAGCAGCTATGCAAAAGGGGTGTATTCTACATCTTGAAGTGTGAGAAATGGGCGTAACGAACACTGAAGGAGTCTAAACCCATGAGAAAGTTGTTACTGCTTCGGCTGTTGGTAAACATGCCGGAGTTGCAGGAAGACTACGTTGTTCTCGAGGTTTTAATTAGGACTGCCTGGCCTTTCAGGGGTTAATCTGTTCACAGGTCCACGGCCTGAGTCGATAGGTAGGTATATACCTGTCTCAATTCACAGACCTCAGTTACTGTCACAATGCAGATGTTATAAACATCTTTCTGTAAAAAAAAAAAAAAAAAGCATGCTGCAACAACAGAAACAGCAGGAGATGAAAGTATTTGCATTCAGGTGAGTGCAGATTTTTTTACCGGGTACACATTATTTTGTAATTCAAGGAGTCATTTCATCTGGGACTGAAACCAGACGTCTCTTGGGTGAATCACCGCAGGGCTACGGTCACCCAGCAACACTACACAGCGATGTGGATTATAAACATTTAACGTTTGTTAAACCTTTGTGGTTTTCTCCTCGTTACCATCTATAATCAAGTTTTAACAGGTATAAGAAACACAACCGTAAACTGCAAAACACAGGGGTAAAAATCAGTTGGTAAACACGTTTATTACTTTTGACTCAAGCAGTTTTGTCATTGACCTGTCCTTGGGTATTTGTTATCTAACAAAGCTTTTGTATCTAAATTCTGTGTTTGGTGCTCATACAGTCCCACAGCTCTGCAGTTCACTCTGGGATCCAAACACGTTTGTAAGGATTCACTCAGGCTCAATCGCCCTCCCAGGAGCTTCACTCTGCATGAGTCACACCTCCCTCAAGTGAATAGTTTCATCTTCCAAGGGTTTCTAACCCACCCTGGAAGCTCAGAGGTTACACGTGATTTAGTCTTCGGCTTTTTCTGCCGACCCATTGACAGAGAGGAATCAGCGAAAGCCTTGGAATCAGTACAGAGGATGAAGATGTGACCCTGCACCTACAGAACGCTGAACTCGCGCTGCTTTGCTGCCAGCTCTGATTCTGCTGAGGTCAGTGGCCAACTCCCCTTCCCCGGGTGACTCCCCAGCCATCTCTTCCTCTCCTCGGAATTCCTGGGCATCCTCCGCCGCCTTGATCACTCGTGGTAATTACAGCTTGCTCATATTAAGGCATTAAGAGAATAATTTCTGCTTGCAGTAAGCCGCCTGAATCACCTTCCCGTTAATTGTTTACAACCCGCACCGTGGATATTTCCAAGGCACCTCCCAGGACAGAATCCAGAGAACTGTCCCCATTTATTCCCGTTCTTTCGCCGCTCTCCCGAGCCCGGGCGCTGTCCGGGCTGTGACAAAGCATCCAAACCC
>WUAM01000431.1:92465141-92483990 GCA_024336885.1 Actenoides hombroni | reverse complement strand
TGGCCTTTATCGAAAATAAGAACCATCAAACCCAAACAAAAAAAAACCACGTTTAAAGCGAACAGACTGTTACTAGGGTGGTATTGGAGCCGTTATTGCCCCAAAGGCAGCGGAGCCTTCGCGCAGCGGCCCCCGGAGGAAGCCGCGGGTCTGAGGGCGGTGGAGCCCCCTGGGGCCTCTCCCCGGGGGGTCCCGCGGAAGCTCCTCAGGCGGCGCGCGGCGGCCGCCCGCCCGCGCTTTTCCAACGGCCGCCGCGGCTCCACGCGCGCGCCGCTCGGTGATTGGCTGCGGCGGGGGCGCGCGGGCGGTGCCCGCCTCCCTGCGGAGGGGCGGGGGCCGGGCAGGCGCCCGGCGGGAAGCGGCGGCCGAGGCCTCTGTGGGCTGTGCTGCGGGGAGAGCGGGGCAGAGCTGCCCGGACGGGACTGCTGCTTCTCGGGATGTCCCGTGACAATACCTGCGGGCTTCGTTTAGCCTCGCCCACCCCTCTGATGTAGCGTGTGTCGTTTGACGCGTTATTTCCCCGGGTCACGGGAGGACTCGGGCTGTGAGGGGAGAACCGGCTTCCCTGGGGCTCACCCTCGCTGCCAGCGTGGCTCGGCTCGCTGCTACACCCAGCACCCCCCAACAGCACGGGTTTAATACCTCCGCCTTCTAAATGTCCCAGGAGTTGTGTTTGTGCGTTCATTTTCCTGTAAGTACTGAAGTTGCTGTCAATTTAGAAATGAAATCTGTGACTGAGAAAAACACGTCAAGTTGTGGTTGGTCTGCTCGTGTCTACTTGGAGCTGTTGCGCTGAGACACTACTAACAGCACCGAGTTAGGCACTGTAATCCCCCGTGAGGGATGGCAGTGGGGAAATTCAGAGCAGCCAAGAAACAAAATACTTGTGGGCTAAAAGCTGTACTAAAAGTTTGCACTAAATGGTTGACTGGGGGAATTAATGCAATTAATTAATTATTCTTCTTCTTCAGACATGTGAGGCATTCGTGGGAACACTTGCCACGTTGACATTTTAATGTTTCCAAGAATATAACACACAAAATGAGTAACGTGAACAAAAATTCTTCAAATCAAGGAGTCTGGGTTTGTTTCTTTGCTTAAGCTAAATATTGATTCACATGCAACTTGGTCCGTGAAGTGTCACAACGCTTTCACCCCACTCCTAGTATCATGACATCTTAGGTGTCATTTTTACCCCATTCAAACAATTATAATCCTTCTTTTTTAATAAACATTTTTTCATGTACCAAGCTGCATATAGTTTTTTTTCATTACAGTTACAAACTGGCTTTGCTCTCATGATCAGGGGGGTGCCATATTTCCCAGTGAGGTAAATCACACATCAGCAGTTCTTAATTTTGGTGACAAAACTTGGGCCTCTTGCAGTATTGAGCACTACTTAGTGGTTTTTTTTTTTTTCCTGAAGGTGCATATAGCAGATGCTATTTAGAAAGGACTGAACTACTCTTAGAAGCAGAGTGCCAATAGAAACAAATGTACTAGCAGCCATCTACTGACTCTGATTTATCAAATTGGCTACATGTTAGTGTATAATGTATTACATAGGTTAATACAGTTGTTATTGAGGGCTGAATTACATGGCACCAGGTGCTTACACTGGTAAGCAGCTGTAGTAGATGTAATAATATAAATATATATGGGAGTTTGTGCTTGGTGGGGTCTGTAAATCCATTCAAACTGTATGTAATTAAATATTTCAAAATTGTATGCAACAGCAGCTAACGAGCAAACTCCTGTCGGTCTTTGAGACTGAACTTTATCAGCTGTGATGAAGTAGCCCTGACATCACCTCTCGGGTGGTGCTGTCTTGCCTTCAAAAGGAATGGCAAAAGTCTTGTTTGCTGAAGTTTTACAGATAGTAGCTTCAGGTTCTGTCTGATCTTATTGAAGACTGAGTTAAAGTGGGAAGAAATTAATCTCCTATGCATTGTGTTCTTCCTAGATTATCTAAAATCCAGACTGCTCCCTTACTTTCATGATAGATACCTGTAAGTTTTCAGAGAATATCATTTGTACAGGAGCAGTAGGGTTTTTTGGTATAATACATAATAATACGTAATAAATTCTTTACATTACATTTGTCATAGAATACACAGAATGTGACTTTTGATATTTGACACATACAAAATCCAGTAAAGGCTTGGTTCTGCATGTTTTGTTATTTCAAAATTAACAATTGAATATTTATTTTCAGATGCTTATAAGAAAAAAATTCCTTAGTAATGCTTAAAGAATTAACGCTTTGTCATAAAACAAGTTCCTCACTGGTTTTGAAAAATACTGTAAAAAGATAGAAAATTTAAAGAGGAGTATTTTCTTCTGTGCTCCAGCCTTTTTATCCTTGATGAACAGGTTATTGGATTGTCCAACAAATCAATACAGTTCAAAGAACAAAAGCAAGTAGTTGACATGTCACAGGTATTGCAAAATGCTGCACTTTGATTAGGGAAATACACTTACAAAAGCAGATTTTAGTAATGTTACACGTCAAGGCAGACATGTGAAGAGTATGGTAAAGCAATGGGGTCATCATATTAAGCTTTAAAAATATGTACCCTCTGAAATCGTCCGCAGGTCTGATGTTCAGCATTAACTGCCAGGCTGTAGAAGAAATGCTGCACGTTACTTGCAGTGTTCCTGAACAAGAGATGTGCCTGTGGTAGGCTCTTCTCACCACACCTAGTGATGATGGGTTTGGACTTTCATGTGAAACTTGGCTCCTTCACCTGAAACCTCAAGCATTGTGGGTATTTATGGGACATGTGTCTGAATTTACAATGTTCCTGGGCAAGATACCATTTGGCCAGAGAGAATTTCATATATATATCTATGGATATATATGAAGTCATTAAGGTTGCACTGTCCTCTGAAACTGTGAGCCTGGTAGGTTTATGTTCCATGTTCTACAGCAGCTTGTTTTTGAAGTGTCTGCACTGACAAATGATATTAATATCCTTTGTCAAGAGAGAAAAAAAGTCTTTAATCTACACTTAATGAAACTATATATTTCATCAAATTCAGTTTTCACAAAAAATAAGTTTTAATTTCTTTTTCATTTTTATTCCTGTAGTTCTATATATTTTGGAAGAAGAGACTTAAAATAGATGTAACAGTGAATTATTTAGGAAGACTAGTTAGAACAATACTGGAAAGAGAGTTATGACATGAAATCAGAACCTAAAATCAGCTAATTCCTTTAAAAGGACTGAGATGTTTTATGCATTCATAGAAAAACTAACTGCATAAATTTAAGATTCTGTAGGGTATTTTTAACCTGAAAAATCCCCTTACCCTTGTCTTTAATTTAGTTACAGAAATTCTCCTATCTCCTGCTTTGTTTTACACGAGGGGAAAGAAAAAATCCCATGAAACAACAAAAACAAACCAGAGCAACTTAGTGTAACAGTGTATGATTTCCAGAAGCTTTGAAGAGAGAAAAAAAATCAAATTCTCATTCAGAATTTCTTTTAGGAAGTGTTTGGGGAAAATAAACCATGCAGTTATTAAAAATAAAATTGCTTGCTTGCTGAATTATGTACAAAAATAATAGAAAATAACAAAAATGAGAAGTGTGTTATAGATAAAATGTTAATGAATCATAGTTCTGTAACTTTGTCAGGAAGTAGCCATTTCAAATACTTTTGTACCTGTATAATCACATTTTGCAGCTCGTGATATATTACTGGAGAGATTTTAAACACTCCACTAAAATACCTTACTCTCATTCTACTATAAAATTTTTGTTTCCTCACCATCTTTTCCATTATTGTTTCAGTTATTTTAGAGGGAAAAAAATACCACCCCATTTTTTCCATCTAAAGTACGATTATTTTTTCCTGAGGAATGTGGATATCTCTCTCTTCATAGTCACAGGAAGAAAAGCATGTGTGTGTTCCTTGGTTCTTTGTTTCCTCCTTGAAAACCTAGAAGGGAAGTGCTGTGTTCACCTTCTGAAGCAAAGGTGATGGATGATCTGTCACAGGATGTATAAGACAGGAAGCCAACTTAACAGCAAAGAAAGGTCTCATGAATACACCTGCCCATTTTGGTAGATGAGTTTGTGAAGGGTAAGGTTGGAGATGTATAGCTGGCTCTCTGCTGCAGCAAACAGCAAAACTCCCTTCCCCTGAGTGGAAAAACGTGGGACTGTTGCTGCTTAAATCTGTAGTCAGAGCTGCTTTTTTAAATGTACTTTTTGCATGAGGGTGAACAAAGAGTGCTGATTCTGATTTATTTTTGGGTTTTTCAGTCAAATTCCAGACACTGCATTTTCAGTAATTGAGGCCATGTTAAATAATAGCTACACCACTGATAATTTTGGTCACAGGTTAATAGAAGACCATGTATACTATACTGAATGAGTGAAAATATGCTTCTGACCCAGAGGAGGACAATCTAGCCCTAAAAATAAAACAAACCACAAAAAACCCCCAACCTGATACAAAACTCAAACAAAACCAGAAGAGTGCCCTGCTCTCATAAGGCTGGCTGGTTTTGTCTGACACTGATTTATACAGCAAACCATGTTTAGATTTCCACAGTTCAGATGAAGACAGGATTGTTAAAAGCTGCTCTTTTTATAGGAGAAGGAAATAAGGCAGTATCAGGAATCCAGTTTGACAAGCTCTGCTTAATACCCCAAAGAAAAATCAGTGCTTATTCTTGTGCCTCTGAGATGTAACTGATTTACCTGATACAAAAACCCAACCCTACAGTGTTTTCTCAAGTGCTTTTTTCCCTTTAGGAGCAATAATCCTGATGGCTGCTTGTTCACCAGGTGAGATTGTGCTTTGCATTTCATTGGGATTTTCTGTCACATCTTTAATCTTAATAAAAATCTCAGTTGTGTTAATTAAGTAAAAATTAAAAAAAGAACATTTTAATTAGGGAAGATGAATGATAAATATTGTGTGCATGAAGAATTAAAAATTTGTTAGTTCTCCATAGACTATTTTATTGATTTGAAATATACCAAATATCATGTTGCTAAAACTGAATTCCAATTCAAGTAGCCTTTAATTTTTTTATTCAGCTCTTGAAGACTTACCCTGCTGGTTATATCGAAGAAAAAAAGTTAATAGATGTTTAAAGATTAGGATATAGGCAAAAACTTACTAGTTTAAAACTGTAAAATATGAACTAGTAAATCTACCCAAGTATTTGAAATTATTTGCTTGACATTTTCAAGTACTGAAAATAAGAATGTCTTCACAATGCCTCGGGATCTAGGAATGATCTGTTCCTCCCCGTGTCTAGTCTTGTCCCAAGAGATGAGATAAGTCAAACAGGTTCTCAAACACTAGTTTTGTAAGACAAAGACCATTATACTCCAACCAGCAAAGGAAGTTACTGGTTGCAGCTGTGGATCTCTCAGACCCAGCTAAGAGTCTCGAAGAACCAATTCACTTCAAAGTCATGATGGCAGGAGTGGGTATGTTATTAAATACTTGAACTCTGCCAGGGGCACAAAGAGCAGAGATTTGCCCTTCCTGTGACTCACTATTCACTATTTGTTTTAACAAATAAGAATTCCAGTACTTGCAGGTATCACTTTTAAGTTACTGAGGGAAAATCCCTCAAATCTCAGCTATGTGTCACTGGACACCTTGAACTCTTGTTACTGCAAGAACAGAGGAAAAAATGAAAGTGCGTTGCCATGTGCTTGTTGTTAAATGCTGCTGTTGAAATTACCTGGGCAAGGCAAACACTTATTAGATATCTTTATAATATACTGTATGTTTTAATTCTTTTATATCCCCGATGAGTCTGCCATAATAGTTCAGCAACTTCTACTACAATAACTGACGTTGTTGTTGTTTTCAGATGTGACACTTTGTGTGTCTTCAGTAGCTCACTATTTTCAGTGTGTTAAAACCACAGTGATCGATTCTTAGTTTAACATCTTAGCTCTCCACAGTGCACCGTTGAAATAAAAACACTCAGCACTAAGGGTTACTTACAACTTTGTATATTTTATTAACCAAAATGCCACATGAAGGGAAATAAATTATAAAAATTGAAATGATATGGCTGTGGTAATCTTCTAATAAATCAACTAAGACAAAATGTTAAATATTTATTAGAAATCAACCTCAAAATAGCAAAATATTTTACTTTAAATAGTATTGTAAAAAGATAAATACAGAACAAAATCAGATTTATCTTTTTAAGAGAGTATTTTGTATATGTTATTATTATGAACCATTAATTCAACTCCCTGTTAAATTACAGTTTAGTTGGAAAGTTCTGGAAGGTCACCCAACATTTCAACCAGAAGTAATTCTGTAACAAGAGAATTTAAAAAAGAAAAAAAAATTCATTATTTTACTTCAATTAAAGATCACAGTACCACAATCAGCCAGCAAGTCAGGTGTCTGCCTCAGGCAGAGGTGAACAAAGCAGGGAAAGCAACAAAGACTTTTTTGTGACAGCAGCTGCACCAAAGCCACCCCCTGATCACACGCTCGCCACGTGGTTTGCAGGAACACAGGCTCGTTATGCTGACTTTGGATTATGCTCAGGTAGTTTATAGACTATGGAAAGGTGGATCAAGCAGTGACTTACTGTGAGGGCAACCTTGGTGTCAGTGTCTCCAAAAGGTGTGGAGAATCACAACAGAAAAAGGGCTCAGTTCTGCAAAGTGAATATTTTTGCATCATCCTGTTGATGTCGTGGGAAAGCGCTTAGCGACTCCGCAGCGTTGCGGTCAAGTAACAAAACTCCAATACATTACTTTCATTTATTATATATTATTTTAATGAGGCCAGAGCATCAGAACGCTCGAAGATAAATTAATTCCTCCAGTGCCATTGTAACCTCCGAATAAATCCACCAAGACTAAGTCATCTAAAAAATGTTTCTGTCTGAAGATGTTTTATCCAACAACAGAAGTAACACAAAGGTCATGAATATTTTATCTCTTTTTTTTTTTTCCCCTCTGCTTGTTTGCCCATCAGTGTGACAGTGCTTCGTGCAGTGGTTTCTGTGTGCGTGCAGGTTTACGATGTCCCCCCTAGAGGAAGTACAACAGGAAAACTATGGTAGTAAACCTGTGGTGGGTGTGTGGTGTGTGCACAGCACTGAGAAATAGTTTAAATACAAACCTCAGCTACCTTAGAAAAAGGTCATGAAAATTGTCTTAATTTCAGTCAGTTATCTTTACCTGAGTAAAAACTCCACTCACACAGGCATTATTCAGCTGTCTTTCTGAAGATTTCAGTTGGCTGCTCCAGACAATGGATAAATGCTTAAAACTGACCTAAAGACATCACCTTGTTCTGAGAGGCTGACCCTGGGTGAAGAGGAAACAACAGCCTCGAGCTGTGACCTTTGTATTGTCCCTTTGAAGGAGGTGGCTGCTGTCGGCTCTGCTGTGGACAGACCCACGCTACGCAGTTAAACGAGCTCGGGGGAATTTTCTTTTGGATGTCAAAGAAAGGAGGCATGAAAAGATTCTGTAATTAAATTAAGCCAGCTTCACTGCAAGTGAAGGAACATAAGGCAGATTTTCTTTCTGAGGAAGGCAAGGCTGAAAAGCCTGAACACTTGTTCCCTGGACAGAGTTATGACACAGGGTAATAAAATGCTGGATGCATCTAAAAAAAGTAGCTGCCCTAATATCAGATTAAAAAAATAATTTTGGACTGTAATGACTGAAAATTATGGTTTTTTACTCTTACATTGAATAAACCCAAAATATCTGGGGAGAAAATTCTTGAGAACAAAAATGACTTCCCTAACGAGCAGCATGGGTTTTCCAGTTGACAGGGTGTCTGAACTTTTCCCCAAGGCTAATCTGTATCTTACCAGACTCCTCAAAAGACACCAAACCACCAACAGCACAGCCTAGCCCCGCCACCCTCCAGACAGGAGCTCTGAGGCAATGTTCCCTCTTACTCCCAGAAACTGATGCTGGGGGTGAGATGCTGCACGTGCTGCTTGGATTTGCCACCTGGGTATCAGCAGATGCGCTGTCCTCAGAGCGGGGCAAAGAAGGTGCTGCTGAGTTAGGCTTTGCTCGCCCTCTGCCCCTTCGCAGAGCCACGCTACTCAATGAAACGGGCTTCCTGTGTCAGCCCCAGCAGTCTGAATCTCTCCCTTGGAGGAGTGGCAAAGTAGGCTTTCTGCTCCTCTGAATACCTTTCCTTCACTTCGATGATGTCCCTGTAGCGGCCGTCCTGCCAGTGGAAATTGAACTGCTCCAGCAACTCGATTCTCTTCTCCTCTGTGCTCACACAGTCCACGGGGGCAGACTGTGCCAGGAACAACACCTGAATATCTGGGAACAGGAGGAGGCCCCGGATTGCAAACCAACCACCATACTTGGGATGGATACACACGCCATAGATCTTCTGGAAGAAAAAAAAAGAAGGATTTGCGATGTCTCACTTTGTCTCTAATAACGGTTAGAGTTTCAAGCATCAAGCTTCAGTGCAACTTCTCACACTTGCAGCCCTCTGCTGGAGTGCTACACAAAAAAGAAAGCTCTTTCCTGAACATGTGGCTTGAAGCTTTGCAATTCCCATTTTCCTGTGCACACCCCCCCCTCACCCTGTAATGTCCCTTTTTTGAAAATCTAAACCAGAAATTAACCACAGTGCAATTTTTTTTTCTATTTGTAATACTCCCAAGTAACAAATCTTCTTTTACACTGAAATTTGTTCTCCTAAGTAGGTTTAATAGATCAAGATATTCTTCTCCATGTATGCATTCCCCTCCCACCCTGAAGAATCTTAGAAGCTGCCGACTCCTGTTGGAACATTTCATGCATTATATGTGATCTGCACTTTGTATTTTCCTGCAGGAAGAACAGGAGAGTAAACAAGAGTTGTATGGTTCAGCGATTGCAGATCAGTGGTTCTTCCCAGAGTCTGGTTTTGCCTCACCTTTTTCCCCCAAGGATCAAGCTTCACATCCTTCCTTTGGTAGTAATATGCAGCTCCAGCAACGTGGGCAGCTGTCTGGGCCAAGAACTTGGGCTTTCGGCTCGGCAGAATCTCGTAATCGAAGATGACGTCCACCCTCTGCTCAGGGAATTTCTGAGAAAATTAAAAAGCATCATCCCAGGCTCACAGAAAAAGATCTGCCACTAGAGGAGCGCTGGACGCGGGCAGATCAGGCAGATGTGAAGCCTGCAGGTTTCCACATCCCGCTGCGGAACTCTATCGGCACGCTCCTGCCTTTGGGTTTCTAAACTGTGACTGCAAAGCACTCCAGGGAGCTACAGGTTGTAATGGCAAAGAGATGGAACATGCAAGTAACAGGCCAACAGCTTGCAGATGCTCTTACCATCACCAATGATTTACCCTCCCAAAGGGCGAGGGCAGGAGCCTGGGCTTTGTCTACTGCTCAGCCCACCTGGTTATAGCCGCAATAGTAAAAGGGATTGGTATTTCAGGTTCTTACCTCCTTCACCCGTGATAAATGATGAGAAACACACTGATCCACAGGATCCCTGATTGTTTTTAACCGTTCTTTGTTCAGAAAAGGTTTAAGGGCTTTGTCAAACATCGAAGGTGTGCTGAGGACCACAAAGGCCAGTGTGTCATCCGGGTAGGGGAGATGAAAGGCTGGCTGGAGAACAGCATTGTACCATCCGACCTTTGGCAAAGAAAGAGAAATCTCCATTAAAACAGGGTACCCCTCCTGTGCTAGGGGGCATGCAGGAATTTTAAAAAGTGAAAGAAGTGTAGCCACCTTCATTTGCACTCCAGGTAGGCAGCCTGCCTAGAGCCTTCCATTCAGACCAAGCTGGTTTGCATACCAGGATTTACTGTACTGCCAGTTGCAGGGAGAGATAAGAATCACCCACTGCCTTCAGCTCAAGACTGCCCTTTATCCAGCTCTGCTCAGAAATCCTAGAGGGAAGTAGGGGCAAATATATGCAAATCAGATGTTGTGGTTTAGATAAAGCTTTCACAGGTTTATTTTCATCATCTTCCGCCAGAAAGAAACTGGAACTTCTCTTTTGCTCATTTGACAAGTTGCACGGTTCATTTCTTCAGCAGGAAGCATTTGTGTGCAAATGAACAATGGCAGTCTCCTGGCAGCGCTAAAACCCCCCCCGAACCATCTGCAGTGCACAGACTGCGACACAGCCACACTTGGGTATTTCTTTCCAGGGCTGGATGTATTCTAATGCAGTCCAGAAACCAGGGATCAAGCCAGGGCAGCAGGAAGACATCACCAAGGGGACAGGGCTCAGGCCAACAACTGCCAAGCAGGAGGAGATAACGGCCAAACCCCCCACACTCCCCTGCTAAAGTGCTGCGCAATAACATGGGTCTTTTTACAGGCTTTGGCAACTCCCACTCTCCCCGGATGTCCCAAAGAGCAGACATTCATGGACATGTCCCCTCTGAGTATCAGTGAAATGACTCTGAAAGTGATTTTACAGGTGACACTGGCAGCCAGACCTACCCCTACGGAAACAAAGAATGAAAACTAAGTTTACTATAAAGATACATTCACAGATCACTGCTAAAGTTTAATCAGTTTTGTGGCTCTATTTTAAGATGAATTGAGACGTTACAAGAAATCAGAAGTGTGAATCTAAGGTGTGCCCATTTCCCAGTATACATCAGTCAGTGCACCAGTACAGTGCCAGCTGCAGGAGAATTAAGTCTAGCAAGGCACACAGCACTCTACGGTTGCCCTCTGGTAGCTGTAGTCTTTTTGATCTGGGTTCTGCCTGTGATTCTGCTGCTCTGTTTTGAGAAAGCAGTGTTAAATTCTCCAAACTCTGGAGATTTCACTTGTCTCAGCACCTCATTCTCTTCTGCTTTCTGTCAGGTCATAAATACAGCAAATATTCTGAGATACAAATACGTCCGGTGACGAATACATCATTCCCCAAGGAGTGGAAGGTCACGTTCACTGGAGATTGATTAGTATTTGATACTGCAGATCGATTATTGCAGAGTTGCCCCTGGGGCGGGCAGAGAAAGACCCCGGAGGTTTTGGTGGAAAGCGAGTGCCTCCAGCTCAGAGGGGCCAGAGGCTGCCCCAGCTGGGAGGGAGAGGCCCCTTGGCAGGCAGGGTGAGCCCAGCAGGCCAGCTACAGCTGGGTGAGCAGCCTGCACTTCAGCGTACAGCTCTTTCTACCTCGAGATTAAAATTTAAACTTGCTTAGAGGACTTTACTCTCGGATGGTCCAACCCTCCTGACCTTACCAGACTAGGACCGGCATAAAGGACCTGAGCAAACCTGCAGTTGCTGCTGCTCCGCCGGTGCTAAGGCGCAGCAACGACCTCCGCCTGCCTCGCCGGGCCGGCTGAGCAGCCCGCTCACCCTTCTCCGCTAACCCGCGCCAGGACCCGTACAACGCGGCTGCTCAGGAGCACTGCAGCCCCGGCTCCGGTCGGCCGAGGGGAAGCTCTGGATACCCCCCCGCGGTACCGGCCGCCCCGTCTGCCTCCCCCGCGCCCGGAGCGAGTGCGGGTAGCGCGGAGTCGCGGGCAGCGCGCAGTCAGCCGCGGGCGGATCGCTTCGTCCTTGAGCGGCGGCTGCCGAGGCCCGGGCCGGCATTGCCGCCTGCCGTCAGCCGCGCGAGGCGCACCGGGCCCCGCCGCCGTTACCGCTGGGGGCTCGTCCCGCCTGCCCCAGCTGCGGGCGGCGCTGGAGGCGAGCGGCCTAACGGAGCGGCGGCGGGGCCCGGTGCCGCCCAGCCCGGGACAAACCGGGGCGGCAAACGGGGCGGCCCTTCCCGGACACCGCTCGCCGCAAAGCGGCCCGGCGAGATCGACGGCTGAGCCGGGTACCGCTCCCTTCAGCCGCCCCCGCACTTCTTAATGGTGACGTCCCTCCGATTGACGTCACCGCGGGCGACGTCACGGCGATCTCGCGTGACGTCAGTACCTTGAAGGCGTGCACCTCGAAGCCGAAGGGGCCCAGGGCGCGGCGGAGCCGCTCCGCCACGCGCTCCTCCATGCCGCCCGCCGCGCGGGGCAGCGCGGGAACGGTAGTTCTGACAGCCCGCCGGCGCGCGGGGCACCACGGGAGGGCCCCCGCCGCGTCTCCCAGGAGACGGCCCGCCGCGCGCGGCACCCTGGGAGATGTAGTGCAGCCCTTCCCGCCTCTCCGCGCCAGCCCGCCCGGCGGAGACTCCATGTCCCAGCGGGCTCCGCGCGCGGGGCCTCTGCGGCGTGAGGGGCGGCCCCGGGGCCGCGGGCGACTGTGGCTCTCCTGGAGTTGTGGAGATGTTTAGATGAGAAGAGCCCTTTCTGCTCGTGGAGTCCAACCGTTCCCCCAGCGCTGCCAGGGCACCGCTAACCCACGGCCCTCAGCACCACAGCTCCACGGCTTGGAAACCCCTCCAGGGATCACAGGGACTCCACCTCTGCCCTGGGCAGCCTGGGACAGCCCTGGACAACCCTCCAGGGGAAGAAATTGTTCCTCAGCTCCAACCTAAACCTCCCCTGGAGCAACTTGGGGCCATTTCCTCTTGTCCTGTGGCTTGTTCCTTGGGAGCAGAGCCCGACCCCCCCTGGCTCCAACCTCCTGTCAGGGAGCTGTTGAGAAGCTCTCCCCTCAGCCTCCTCCTCTCCAGATTAAACAGCCCCAGGTCAGGTCCCTCAGCCGCTCATCATCAGACTTGTTCTGCAGGCCCCTCACCAGGCTCGTTGCCCTTCTCTGGCCACACTCCACCCCTCAATGTCCGTTTTGCAGCGAGGGGCCCAAAACCGAACCCAGTACTCAAGGTGCAGCCTCCTCAGTGCCAAGTACAAGGGGACGATCTCTTCCCTCGTCCTGCTGGCCACGCTATTTCTGACGCAAGCCAGGATGCTGTTGGGTTTTTTGGCCACCTGGGCACACTGCTGGCTCACGCTCAGCCGGCTGACCCGGGACAGCAGGGTGGGTTCTGGGGCATCATCTGCAGAGCAAGGCAGCTGAGCAGCTGGGTGTTGGCAGGCTGTTGTGGGACAGCGCTTGCTCCGCTCACGTTCCCCAGTAGCTGCCGGTGAACTCCTGTTCTCCCTGTGCAGCGCATTGCTCCCGTGGTGGGTCGGTGGTTGGGCTGATAACCCCAGCAGAGGCTGCCATTTCTAATGGCTGCGTGCGGTTGTGTGCTTCGAGTGGGAAAGGAAAGAATTTCAGTATCTCAATGCACGCCCTGGCCAGTTTTCAAGCTGCTGGCTGAGGCACCAGCTGAGGCAAGTTTAACAATGCAGCAGGCCCAGGTGGGCTCCTTCCTTCACAGCCCCTGGTAACGTCTGTTGCTTTTGATCTGTGGTGAATTTGCAGCTTGACGGACTGTGCCCTGGGAACACTGCAGTGGAGGGGCCCCTGCCTGGCACCCCCCTGCCTGGCACCCAGCAGCCGTGTCGCAGCAGCGAGGCAACAGCAGAACTACCCCAGCCAAGCTGACTTCAGGGCCCTGGTGAAATCACTTCTCTGTTAGGAGCAAGTTCTCCTAGCACAGCTGCACAGTGTGCCCATCTGTGCTCTACCGCTCTGTATTGTGCATATTTTTCTTTCATCATATACTGTTTGAAAGCCCCACCTTCCTGTGTGGGTGGATGCTGCTCACTAAAATAGTCAGCAAGGTCTCTGTGCTGATAATCCTTTCTCCTTCCCCATCTGAACGTCTGTTTTCTTTGCAGTTTCCTTATTCCTTACCAACACATTTGTCACATTGGAGACTGAGCCTCAGACTTGGATCTCCTTACCCTAATCTTTATAGCAGCTTAACACAATCTTTGTAGTTCTTCTGCAATGTCCTCCAGCCATTACTCCTGAGTTTTGTGGGGTGTCAGAACACCAGACCTGCAAGTTCTTGGGGAACTACTTCAGATATGCAAACTTCTTTCTTTGTGGAGTTCCCTTATATCTTCTAGAACCCCCAGAGCTGTTTCTTACTGTATCTGTGCCCTCCCATCAGTCTTGTTTACAGTTAAGGTTTGTTCTCCCCAGGTCTCCCTGTATTTCCAGCTTCTGAAGTGGAACCAGATCTAACTGTGTTCTTTCCTGGACTAAGTTTATTCTCATACAAAATCTGGTTTTGCCCATCCACTCAGATCATTGAATCTTTTGCTTAGTCTGTGAATTGACTAAAGCAGGAGAAAGAGCTCCAGCAGATCAATAAGCTAGAAGGTAGTGAAGGCAATGGAAGTGAAGCACTGATGGTTACAGGAGCTTCCTCGCACTACTGTGGCAAAATGATGAATGTGTGAGGAGAGAGCTGGAGCAACTGCAGCACAAAGTCTGAGAGTTGTGGTGGGTTCTGCTTCTTGCATGGTTTGGTTCTGCACAGGACAACCTGCTGCCGCCCAGCTGGTCCAGCAGAAACAGCCCCCAGTGAGGCTGTTCATTGTAGCTGAGCATCTCTGTTCAGGAAAATGAAATCAGGGAACACTGCTGGACAAGTGGTGCTGGTGGAGAAGTAAAGAACACACAGGGCTGGCAAGGTGTGACTCCGTGCTGTGCTCAGGGAGAGCTGTGGGAGGAGAACATGTGTGGGGCTTGCCTGCAGCCTCTGAATCCACCCTTTGCCTTGGGAGAGATGTAGGTGGAAATAGTTCTGTGAGGTTTAGCCTAAAGGTGCTAGATCTGCTGAACGGCTACAAAGCACAGTCTTAGTTTAGACAAACTCGGGATGAAAGTGTGGAGCACCCAACAGAAGCTTGGCCATATCAGGAAGAGGAGATACACCTCCAGGGCACTTGGGGGATGCCCAGGTCTGTGCATGCCACGAGAGCTGCTGCAGGGACAAGTGTAGCTCTGGGCTTTCAAGAACAGTAACTGCCTGGGAGCTGCAGGAGCGTGTCACAGGAGGGTGCTGCTGGCTGTTCAGAGCCCACAGGACAGCTCTTGCTGTTACAGCTCTCTTTCACAGGGGCTGGGCTGGCAAGCTCAGCGATGCTGGGCACGGAGCTCTCATCTCGCTGTGTTTGCCAGCTGACCTTTGTACCAGCCTCAGTCGGGTATTTGTCTCGTGGAGCACAGTTCATTGCTATGGCTACTGTGGTACTGGCTTTACTGATCCTGAAGGCAGTAGCTTGGTCAGCTTTGTGAGGTGAAGTCTTCTGTTTAAATCCTGAACTGGTCAAGTTTGAAGCAGGCATGGCTTGCCTGCCCTCTCCGGGAGAGAATCTCTGGCTAAGTGCATGCAAGACACTCAGCCCTTCTGCAACAGCTAGTGAAGGGGGTGAAATGGCAGCCTGAGACTTAGCACCCTCTGCTTATTCCGTGTGGGTGTTGAGAAGGGGTACCTGCTGTTCCCTTCCCAGCTGTCCTTGGACCTGGGCTGGCAGGTCTGAGTTAGCTCATAGCTTCCCTCAGCCAGCTCATCTGCCTTATTATCAGGGGTGTTGCCGTCTCCTACCCAAGCCCTTTCTCATGGCAGTGGTGGACTCCACATGCTCTCCTTATTGCTACTTGGACAGTGTTTTACTTGCTTTTTGCTGAAATTACTGAAAATAATAATCAGTGCCTCCAGGAAGAGGTGCTCATTTGAATTGCCTAAGCTCTAATTCTTTCTCAGTTTCCCCAGCTGCCCTCACTTTCCTTTCTCACTGCTCAGCTTGTGGGAATTAGCTTTGCTGTGCCTCCAGCCTCCCATAGCTTGGCCATTGCTCTCCCCCCACCCCTACTACTCCCTGGAGACCAATGAGTGACATCAGAGCTTCCTTGTTGGGGATCTTTAGATCTTTCTGACTCTGTTTAACTCTATCCTCTGTCCAACCCCAGCTGCCCTGACTGTCACAGGTTTAGCTGAGGATTCATGTCACTGTTCCCAGGGATCCCTTCTCCATACAGCTTTGAGCCACAGCAAAACAGCATCCAGAGAAGACGCAGCGCTCCTTGGGGGAAGGCAGTGGTGCCTCTCTGAGGTGTCTGTGTCCCAGGTACGGTTTTCTTGGGTTTTATTATTCTTATTGAGAAAAACACAACGCTTCCATTCATCTCCCTCAGGCTAGTGCTGATGTCACATGGACTGCAGCCTGGTGTCATCATAAAGTATTCATACAGGAAGGATCTTTCACCCTCTATGTTCTCCAGAGCGGTACATGAGTATCACCAAGACACAAAGTTGTACTGCTTGAAACACCAGGGTCTTTCCTTCTGCTTTCCACCCACAGCTCTTGAAACCTTTTCCTGACTCTGCTAAAGGCCCAGTGCTCTGCATTAGGTAGGAACCCAAGACAAAGAGTCACACAAACTGTTTGAAGACTTATGTCAATTTGGTAATGGAAATGAAGTTGAAGGATATCTTAATTCCTTCTCTGCTTTTCTGATCTTTCTCCCTCTTGACCATAAGCATTTTAATGTCTGTCTGTACTAGTGGAGAAGCAGTAGTGGACACTGAGTGTGGAGGTCAAGGTAGCTCTATTATTAAGTTTTCTTTGATAAAGGATATTGTATCAACTTGGTGAGATGTTCTCAATAATGGAGCTTCACTGCAGTTCTCCTGTAATTAAATATTGATTCCCTATTTCTTTCTATACAAGCCCAAGGCTTTCCCTTGTTATGTCACTCTCCCACCTATTGCCAGGCTGTGATTTCAGGAGGTGTGTCGGTGCTGTCAGCAGCAGGTTAAAATATGCCCACCCCTCTGCTTTTTCCTGCGTGGGCCTCACAGCACGTTGCCTCCTGAGCTTCTGCCACTGCAATTGTTGGTGTGCTGCAAATCCCACCAGGGAGCCGAGCTGGTTCTAACAAGTGCGTCATTGTTTTGTTTTCTTTGTTTTTTCCCCCTAAAGTGGTGTGCTTCACAGTGCTGCTGCAGGAAAAAATTGTGCTGGCACAAGTGAGATAACAATGTGAACAGGGCTAGGTGGGGAGGCAGAGGTTCTGCTGCCAGACCGTTCATCTGCTGAAAGCAGAATTGAATTGCTCAGCAGAACTGCCTTCTGCTGCTCTGAGGCATGACTTTGTCAGGAACCCCATCAAAGTGGTTCCCATCGCATTCCCACCTCCAATAATTGTTCCAGTAGGCTTTGCTGTCGGGGTTACCCTTTTGCTTCAATCAGATCTACAGTTTCTGACCTGAAAGATCAAGTGAGAAGTCTGTTCTTGAAGGAGGTGCCATCCACTTGCCTGCAGGGAAAGACAGACATCATAGGAACTGTTCCCTGTTTACTCCAATGTTACCAACACTCTGGGACTGGGTATTCCAGCCTCCCTTTGGTTTGGAGATCTCAGCTCAGGTGTCCTGTTGCCCCTTTCTAACACAACCTGACCCCTGCATTGGCAGGGTTTGGCGTTGTGACTGCGGCTTTGAGCTGGCTGATTCTTTGGGTTTTAAACCTTTGGAGTTGGCTGGAGCTGCTGGTGTCAAAGACAGATGTAATCCAGTGCCTGGCCATTTTTGTCAGTGTGTTTTCCTGCCTAGGTCTGTGTATTACAGGACCTGTTTTCTGCTTCCCTGTGCCACTGCTTGTACCCATGCAGGAATAAATGAAATGCTGTTAAATCAGGATAGCAGCAGTTTCCCCATGTGCTAAGAGGTGTCACAAAAAGTAGGCAGTGGAGGCTTAGACTCAGCAAGGTCGTCCTTGAACTTTTGCCCTAATCTGCTGCTTGCTTCATTTCTTTTAGCAAGAACTTGCTGAGAGATGCAGAGTGGTTTTCTCCATCTTTGGTTCAGCTCCACAGAGATCAAGGTGCCCAAAGGTAAGTGTGGCTGGTTCCTGTACCCTCGGGCTCTGAGGAACCACACTAGTGCAGATGACAGAGGTCTGCAGAACCTCCTTATGCCTATTGTTCAGGGCATTCCAGAGGAGATACTGGTAATTTGATCAGGGGCAGTTGCTATATCCAACTTTACCAGTAGTGCTGAGTCGTAGGCATCTAAAGGCAGGAAGGCAGTACAGTTTGGAGTAGTGGCCTAGCACTAGGGCCAGGGTTAAAATTTGTTCTGAGAGCACTATTGCTATGCCAGGAGAGAGGGGACATGTGTGTGCCTGCCTGTTCTTTCATTCTCCCTCCCTGTCTAGTGTCAGGGTAATGTAAAGCTGCATGTGAGGGCCAATTATGATACTTATCACTTCCTCTGCTAGTGCCAAGATACCACTTTT
This sequence comes from Actenoides hombroni, assembly GCA_024336885.1. Lineage (NCBI taxonomy): Eukaryota > Metazoa > Chordata > Aves > Coraciiformes > Alcedinidae > Actenoides > Actenoides hombroni. The sequence goes on along the minus strand of WUAM01000431.1, from coordinate 92,465,952 downwards.
TAATGTGGCTCCATTTTTATTTTGATGCTGGCATATAGCCAGTGAGATTAGAAGGGTGAAAATTGCTCACTCCAAGAAGGTTCATCTCTCAGCCTCTTTATCCTTTTGCCTTGCTTTTAGGCTATAACCCCCCTTGTGCTTCCATTAGCACTTAGCATTAAAGGAAATTAGGAACAAAGGGCTAATGTTTCTTGTAAAGAAAAAAATCATGCCCTACTTTAGTAAGATGCTTAAGATTCTTGTGAATGGAGGCTGTGAGGCATATTAAACTGCCCTGTGTTCTGTTTTTCCAATTTACTAATCCTGCTGATTCAGACTTTACTAGCAAACCTGCTACAATTAACTGCTTTGTAGGGGCAGTCGTAACATGTCGGGTTGCTGTTAGGACAATGCCTAAGGAGTTTTCGTGTCCCATCAAAGGGTTAAGTTTTTCTCTTTAACATTTTTTCTGAGGCACATGCCAGGTAGGGATCAAATGAGTGGTATCCCTCATTTAATAAGAAGCAGCTAGTTACCTGTTGCTTAGTATTAGTAGTAAATATTTCTATTGTAGTAACATCAGAAACCCTGACCAAAGCCTGTTTAGTCTGTTTAGTCTTGAGAGAAGCCTGAGAGGGGACCTTATGAATGTCCATAAATATCTGCAGGGTGGGTGTCAAGTAGAAGGGGCCAGGTTCTTTTCTGTAGTGCCCAGCAACAGGACAAGGAACAATGGGTATAAGCTTGAGCATAGAAGGTTCCACCTCAACATGAGGAGAAACTTCTTCCCTGTGAGAGTGCCAGAGCCTGGCCCAGGCTGCCCAGAGAGGTT
>WUAM01000431.1:92447334-92465098 GCA_024336885.1 Actenoides hombroni | reverse complement strand
GTTCCTGTGTGGGCTGCCCTGGGTGACCCTGCTGGGGCAGGGGGGTTGGACTCGATGATCTCCAGAGGTCCCTTCCAACCCCTCCCATCCTATGATTCTCTGACATTACGCTAGGGGCAGCCAGTAGCTGTGCTGGCAGCTTGCGAGGATCCTGGGAACCAGGATTCACTTACATGGCACCTATTTTGATTTGAACATGCATAGCTTGTGAGGATGCTTGTTGGTATTTCTCTGCCTCAGCAGAAGATGAATGAGGATGGGTTTTATTAGATTTTGACAGGGGTTGCAGTCCACACTGAATGAGCAGTGCTGGGGGGGCTAGACACAGACTGTTTGTTCTTAGCACTGGCATAAGGGGTAAGGAGTCTGGGGAAGGCTAAGGCCTTGTGCTGTCGGTGTTGATTGCAAAGATACCTCCACACTGTGTTTGGAGCTGGAGGGGAGCAGTGCTGGAGAACAGGCTAGAAATAGCTGGAGCAGATGACCTCAGCAGTGACCTGTCTGACAGCCTGCCTGAACAAAAGCAGCGTGACCTTTCATGTTAATTAAAAGCTACACTCTTTCCTGTAGGGAACAAGGCTTCCCTAGGCAGGCAAACTCTTCTTGACTTGCCTTGTTACCTGGATTTACCAGCACAGGAAGCTGTGAGGTGTGATTTGTGGTGCATCAATCAATGTGGCTTGCAGAAGGAGAGACGCTGTAGTGCTTGTCTGCAATGGGGGGTGGGGTGGGGTGTCTGTTCCTCCGAAGTCAAAGACTTCCTAGCTTTTTTTTTGTTTTTTGAAGCCCTTCAGCCCTCTCCCATGGGATGGGATGTACAATCCTGTCTTCTGAACTCTCACTTGGTGGACCAGAACAAACGGAGAGAATTTTGCATGTTGTCTCTATTAATACCTTCAAATGTTGTTGTGGTTTGGTTTGGTTTTGTTTGGGTTTTTTTTCCCCCCAAATATACTGTGAGTTTGGGGTTATGTTGGATATTGTTCAAAGTGTTGGTTTGCTAAAGCTCTGGGATACCCAGCTTAGATTGTGCCCTTCAGGGAGACTATACCTAACAAGAACAGAACAGATACAGGCTGACCATGGATTTACCCTGTCTGACAAGACCATATATGGAGCAGCTGACTTGACAAGTGTTGGCAAATTGCTTCCTCTTCTGTCTCTTGAAACAGGCTAAGAAATCTTGTTCTTTAAACAGCAACTTCCATAACCACCATAAAGGGGAGGTTGCTGGGGGTTTTTAATGAGAATAAAGTGCCATAGTGGAAAAAAAGGGCCTTGTGAAATTTCCTAATGGGGTTTGAATTTTTTTATTCCATTTTCCTCTGAGAGAACTTAATTTCAGAATTGCTAACTGGTGAAGAAGGGAAGAGGTGAATGAACAGCACTGAGTTCAGAAAGCCTTAAGAGTATGGGGAAAGAGGACAACTGCCTGCTTGATGGTGAAGGCTGCGTAGTCTCGCAGACAGGATGGTGCAGGAGATAGATCTGCAGCATTCTCTTTGCTGACTACTTCTCAGTCAATACGAAGGACCTTAGGATGTGGCACAGAGTCAGGGATGCTGTAAAGAGGGCCCAGCAGAGCTTGGTTAGGGCTTTGAAAAGCAAGAAGAGACTGGTGGTTCTGAGAGTAGCACTAGGACTCATCAAGCACAGGCCTGAGCACAGATCCGTGGGAGAGCCTCGTGCAGTTGTTGGTCTCACACGATCCACATGCTTCCTTGTCCACTCCAGTGCTCCTCATGGCAGTTTCTGTCTCTGAACACAGACTGTAGCCTTATTTACAGATGTGCAGTGTGACACGATGGTGACCAAAGCTAAACTGAGCCATGAAAGACAACTGAGTGGGCAGAGAAGTGTCACACAGCACAGGTAGTCCTGCCCTTGGCACACACCTCTGGATTCTGTCCCTTTTCAGCTGCTCACATCCCTTTCTCTTCAAAACATGAGTCCAGAGAGAGCTGGAGGGGAGGGAAGAGTAGGCAGGTGGGTCTCAAACTCAGCTCTTCTTATATCTTTCCCTCCTATTTAACTTTAAACTAAGCAATTTGATCAATTCTTGTCCCCTTCCTAACTAATAAAATAACTGTGCCTTAGCCTAGCAGGCATTAAATCTAAGCCTCATTCGAAAGCAAGAGCTGTGTTCTGAAACAGAGGGACAGGCAGAAATTGGCAACAGGAGTTTCCTGGTTCTGTGGGTTCACTTTGCTGCACAGGAAAGATGAAGCCCACCCAACTGGCCCATGGGCCAGCTCCAGACCTGCGATTGCCTCACCTGGCTGGGAGGTCAGAGCTGGGCTGGGCCAAGGCAGTGAGCTCCCTGCCTGTACCAGCCTGTCCTGCTGCTGCCTCTCCTGCACAGATCTGCCCTCTGCTACCTCTCGGAACAACACAGCTCAGCAGTTCTGCAGAGAATGAATCAGCTCCGAGTGGGGCTAGTGGTAAAAAGTCAGAACAGAAGAAAACTCCGACATCAACCACCAGAATAATGCTGCCTTCGGACACGAGAAGACTGGCTTAGTTGTAGCATGTTTGTTTGTTACTTAGTTCTTCTGGTTTGAGTGCTTGTGTGTTGGAACAGGACTGAAATCTCTGCAGGGTTTAAAGTACACCTCTAAATCTTCAGATTACTTAACGAGCAGTTTGCTAGACTAAGAAGTCTTTGCTCTCCCCTTGCACTAGATCTTCCAGGGCTTTGCTTTTCTAGATTTGTTGTGAAAACTCTTTCAAAATCAGCATAAGTCAAATGACCAAGTAGTTTCACATACCGTGATTTGCTTTTACAGTAGAAAATCTTGTACCACAAAACAGCCTATGATGTGAGCTGGATAATTTTGCCCAAGTTTTGTAACAGCTCAGAAGAGCCTCTTATCAGGTCTGTAGCAAGAGCTGGGCTTTTGAAACAAACCACGAGTGCTTATCTCCCTGCAGCTCAGAGCTCCAAAGAGAAGAGTTCAGGAACAGCTATAAAGCTGAACAAAAAGCAGTATGTGCCTTTCCACTTGCTTTGCCTTCTGTACTAGAGAAGGACCCATGACAGATGCTGCTACCTTGGATTAGGCTGGCTTTCAGGATGCCTCTGTAAATCCAGTTCAGGGTTACAGCTGACAAGAGATGAGAATAAGGGTGTCTTCAGTCAGAGGCAAAGGAAAAGAATCTAAAAGAGTGCATAATAGATTATTTGGTCTAGTGTGGTTTTCCAAGACAGATTTCATCTGATTTGACTGTATATAAACTAATATCAGTCAACCCAGAAAGGGAATGACCCTGACAAGAAGTAAAATAAGCAGGGGGTGATGTCCTTCTGAACTCTCAGAGCTACAGCCTAGAGCTGTCTGGCATTTCCACTGGTACCAGCTCTGTGACTCTACCCCAAACTGCTGCTGTTTAGTTATCATGGGATTCATTCTCATCTACAAAGTCTTTTCAGTTAGATGTCTGCAATGAAAATATGAGGACTGGGACACATTTGGCATTTGTAACTTTATTGCAGAAAAAAAACCCCCACTATTAACATATTTTACAAAGAAAGTTGCACTTTGGTGTTGGGCAAGTTTTATTCCTCACCCCTTTCCCCTGGACAGCGATGCATGGGAAAGCAGAACAAAGAGCCCCTGCCCTGTTGGTTGTGTGCAGAGACACCTTCCAGCTATGCCAGCCCGCGCCAGTTCCAGCCAGGATGGAGTTCTATCTTCCACCACTAACTTGCCTCTCTTCGTGCCAAAAACCAGTAGCACCCTGCCCTCCAGCAGAGGAAACAAGTCTGTAGCTAGGGAGATTGCTCTGTGCAGACAATGCTTGATAGAAAAACTTTGGAGTTGTGACAATTGCCCTTTAGTTTTCATGCAGTAATAGTAGGAGAGAACCAACCCTTCTTCCCTATTTTACTGGGCATCCTTACAATGACCAGATGCAAGGGCAAAGCCAACAGCTGAACCCAAACTGCACGGCAGCCACTTTGGAAGCAGCAACGCAGGCAGGAGGAACTGCTGCCTTACCCAGTTCATCTGATTGACCCAGAGTCGTTCTGCTCCATCTTTGGGCTTTGCAGATAATTTGAGCCCTGCTGATGGGGAAATTCCCCTTTCCCTGCTAAGACAAGCAATAACAGCACTGGAAAAACAAAAAAGGTACTTTTGCCAGTGAGGCCTGGTACTTGTCCTTTGGGGGGGTCAGTGAGTGTTGCTGCTGGAAGGAGAGCCTGAGGCTTGTAAGAGCGATGTGGTAGATAACTTCTAGCCCTTGCCGTATCCTGAGGGAGCAACTGGCTTAGTCAAAACCCAAATGCTCTAGAGAAGGCATGTGTTTCTCTTCACCTGCAGTCAGAGGTGAATTAAAAAACAGGAGCAGGCATTAATTACATGGAGACTTTTGTGTCACGCACACTTTCTGAGGGTCTTTCTGAGGTGAGGGCACCAAAAGATCCTCAGACTTAAACTCAGAGGCTCTGGTCCGTGGGTTGCCTTGAGAGGCCTCAGGAGCCTTGGATGCAGTCTACAGCAGTGATATTTTGAGGCAAAAGTGCAGAATCTAACCAGTCTAACACCTAGAAGGGGAAGGGGAGGAAGGCACCTACATCCGGGATCTGTCCTCATGACAAGATACCAACTGGCTCAAAGACCAACGTTAGAAGGTAAAGGAGCTTTGACCTTGCATAGCAGAGGAGGGAGAGTGCAGCACTAGTTTTGAACAACTTTCAGCAACCGTATGCTAGCAGCAAGATGGGAGGTACCTGAGGAAAGGCAGATGTCAATCCAGGCAGGGAAATGGACTGAGCCTGGGCAAGGAGTTTACACAAATGTTGAAAGCATCAAGTATGGGAGACACAGTTTCCTAATTTTAGTGAGACCAAATTACTGCGTCTAATTTGCAATCGACTGAGTCTATCTATCAAGCCCTGTTAAGCTAAAATTATGTTCACTTTCCTCCCAGCAACTTCAAAGCAGTAGCAAGTAGCAAGGGCACTTCCCAGTAGCCACAAAAGTGTTTTCCCCAGCTAAAGAGAGAAGGTATGCATGTAGAAAGGAAGCAGAGCAGTCTGTCATCCTCCTGGTAGGTGTTTCGGGATGGGCAGTGCCAATCCCAGGACTAAAGTTGAAACAGGAACACAAAAAAAAAAAAGTGCAAGAAAAAAACCAAAACAAACCACAACAAAACAACCAAAACAAACAGCCTTAAAAATACAGAACATGAAGGAGCCCAGGAGAAATGCTTTCCAGGTCCTTGGCTCCCTCAGAGAACAGCAGTCTCCTTTGCTAGCACTGTGCTGACACCACCAGTGTTAAAAGCTCTTGTATGGATCACTTGCCCGGCTCCTTTGCAAGCAGCAGCCACCAAGATGGACAGAAGGGATCCATGCAGAACGTGATGGCAAAAGGTTGTCTTGGCTAATTGGTCACCACACTAAAAGGAGGAGGCACCTCTTCAGGGCATTGTTTTGAGGAGAGCCTGGAGGAAAGGGCCAGACTTGGGCTCTGATTCCCAGCATAAAAACTTCAACGTGGAACTATTAAAAATGTCTAAAACCAAAAAGCCATCTGAAAAGGATCTTTCAGTTGTGTGCAAATCACAGCCCCTCATTTCTCAGCAGATCATCTGGGACCAAGTCCTCAAGGCCTTCTCCTCTGGGAAGTTCAGCCAGCCAAGCAGAGGGCAGCCTGGTTGCCTAGTAGCTGTAGAGTGAGAGAGGGGTGTCCTCCATCATGTCATCCTAGAAGCAGAGAAGAGGGTGCTTTAATGAGATGCCTGCACACTGGTGTACAGTCCCAGCCTGGCAGAGTGCTGGGCAGGCACCACAGCCTTCTCCTCCACACTGTCACAGCGTGGCCATCTGCCCAGCAAGCCACCTAAATGCCTCCCTGTGCAATTCCTGGAACTTTGGGCCGTTGCTCTCCCTTCCTGCTGCAGCTTTTGGAGGAAAGAGGCGTGTGCAGGAGGAGCCAGCCTGCTGCAGGGGTGTGGAAAACTCCACTCAGCTTGAGACAGCATCAGCTTGCTTGTTAGCTGCCGAAGGGAACCGCTGCGCCTCTGTCCCAGCAAGCGCAGTTAGCTGCAGCTTCCCCAGAGCTAATCCAGCCTCTGAAACTCTCCTGGCTTTTTTATATCCCCAAAGGGGTCAAAGACAAACAGAAAACCTCCCCGGAACGGAGCACGGAATCTGCTTTGTCACAGTCACAAAGCAAATATATCAGAGTACAGGAGGAGAGGCTAGGAAGGTGTCATCTCGGGGGAAGCGTGGATGGAGTTCCCCTTCCTCCCTCCATTTAACCTCTCAGCCTTCCCCTGCAGAGCGAGGGGAAGGCAGAGACCTCCTTTAGTGGCCAACCTGGAGACTCGCTGTCTTGATTCAAACCCTGGATGGAAGGAGAGGGACCTAAGAGGGAACAGGAGTCGCGGTCAGCATTCTCGGTGCTGCAAACGCCCAAAGCATTGCGAAGGTAGTAGAAGGGGAACTGCAAAGCAGGCAGCGGCGACCAGAGCGCGTCGGGCCGGGCCGAAGGGGGCACTCACCATCGGCAGGTCTTGCAGGCGCCGGAATTCCATGCGGCTGTTGTGCTGGCGGTATCTCAAGAAGCCCACCAGGCCTAGGATGCCCACCATGACAATGAAGACGGAGATCACGGTGATTACCAAGGGATCGGCCCTCGTCGTATCAGCCAGAGGAGAACTGGGTAGCTCTGCGAGGATACAAAGGGAATGAGGCCAAAGAAGAGCCTTCGAGGGCTGGGCCAGCAAAGCCTGGTCTTTTCTGGTTCTGCTCAGCACAGCTGAGAGGCAATCTGAAGGCGCCCCAACCCTTTGCCACGTTCTGTGAGGGAAGGGACAAAAGCAGAGCATTTACCTGGGTTTTCATCATCACCAACATTCAACACGGAAGCTTTCTCATGCATGGGCTCCACTGGCAGCTCCAGCGTAGACGTGTTGGTGGGGCTGGCAGCTGTGCTGGTAGACGTGGAACTGGTCACAAGGGAGCTCACCGTTACAGTACTGGAGGCAGTAGGAGAGGACGTGCTCCCTGCGATGGAGATGGAAGCAGAGGAGGTTCTGGGCTCCACAGTGCCCTCCTCTGTAGCACCCACGGTGCTTGTTCCTGGACTGGTTTCAGACCTCGCTGCCGTGGGCCCCACGGTCTGCCCATCAAAAGGCCCCAGCTGAGAGCTGTTAGTTGTTGCTGCAAATAGGAACACAGAGTTACTTCAAAAGGATAAAGTGCAAGTGCACTGTTCTGTGGGACTGGACAAGGTGGAAGCGAAGCTGTAAGGAAGGCTGCTGGGACTATAGGAAAAGCAGCTTATAGACAGTCCTTGGGAAAACAAGGAGGTCCTGCAGCACAGCCACAGCTGAGCCACACTATAAGCCACAGTGTTTAGAAAGTCCTCTTGGTTTTCATATGTGCCAATCTGCAATGTCAGCCAACCTCAGCTGGGCCCACAAGTCCTATTCTCTGGGGACAAAGGACAAGCAGAGAAGCCTCAAAGAGCCCTGCACAGAGCTGGGGGTCACCCCAGAGCAAGAGAGTGGGGAAGGTCTCTTATCCCTCCTTACAGGGAGCACAAAGGGGGCTGCCCAGGGACTGGGTAGCAGCATCCCCTGAGGCTGTGTCCCTGTGTCACAAAACAGCAGGACCCCGTGACCATGGAGAAGGATGCAGTTGTGCATCAACACCACGCAAATCAATGGTCAATCGATATCTGCTTTGCAGTGGGGGTGTGTGACAGCCTGGCAGGCCCCAAGGTGGGTGAGACTGGGATCACAGAACCTATAGCCAGTCCCCATGCTGCCCAGAGGGACCTGAAGGTAGGGTAGGGGTTCCCATGGTTGCCCAAGGATGGATGAGCTGATGCTTGTGCCCATCTCCATGCTTTGTGGGAAGGGAAGGTGTGCTGTCCCGTTCTGCAGGCAGCAGAGAAGGCTCCTGTCGAGGCTCCAGCCCTGGTGCAGGAAGAGCCCAGCTGGGCAGCACTGCTGAAGCACATTGTTTCAGATGTTTCAGATAGAAAGGACTTCCCTGCACACAATCACTGTCCTCATCAGAAAGCAGCCAGCACAATTAATACCGTAATTAATGGGATTTGCAAAGAGGATGCTGACCTAACAGCATCTCTGCAAGTCAGTCCCACTGAACTGGCCATGCTTAATGGCTCATTCTCCTTTTCTCCCTCTCTCCAGCCCCTGTGAGAGTTCACAGAAGTTTCCAGGTTGTGCATCCTTGGGGCAGGACTTTCTGCACAGACAGGAAAGGCAAAACCTTACCCAGCACATTGGGGAGAGGAAGCGTGGGGGTTGCACTGCTGGCATCATCCGTCTCTTCAGTTGTGCTGAAAGGCTCTGTGACTTCGTGGCTGGGCTGATTTTCTTCCAGGGTACTGGCAGTTGGGGTAGGGGAGGGGATTTCAGTGCTGCTGTTGACTGACAAGCTCAGGTTGTGGTGCTCAGGCTGTGTAACTGTGACGTCCCCGGGGCTGGGGGCGGTGGACGCCTGCAGTCTCTCTGCCTTGGTGCCTGCCATGGGGGTGTTAGGGATGGAGGCCTCCTCCTCCTTCTCCTCCTCCTCCTCTGTCGCGTGGGCTCCAGTGGCATTGAGCGTTGCAGCAGTTAAGTTTTTCTCCAGGCTGGTCTCAGGGATGGCAGTAGTCGCTGGACCGAAGTCAGAGGTTTCCCTTGGCCGATGCGAGGTTAGCGCTGTGCTGAGGAAAGGTGTGGGTGTCACCAAGGCCTCTGCTGTCTTCTGTCCCTCTGCTACAGAAGAGAGTTAAGAAATGCTGAGAAGTTTTTCAGAGATACCACTTAGAGACTAAACAGAGGCCAGGAACTGAACCTCTCTGTCCCCTTAACTCCAAACCCTGCACAGGGTCACACTTGGGCAAGGGGTTCAAACAGCTCCTCTGTCCTCCTGGCCTCTCTTGAGGCGGGGACCTGTCTTTACCATCCTCCCTCTCAAGCCCTGTGCTCCTGTTCTGTGGGGTCAACATCACTAACCCCTCTTCCCTGAAGCACCTCTTAAACCTTTTTAAAGGATTTGTGTTGGTTTGGTTTTTTTTAAAGTACCACCTAAGATCTGATTCTGTGAGAAACTCAGATAAGTCTTCCTTGGGTCAGTGAGAAAGAGTCAGAAGCGGTACAGAAAAAATACAAGTGGGAAAAAAGTGGAAGTAGATCCTCTTATCTTCCCTGGCTCAGTGAAGGGTAGAAAAGTGGTGTTTAAAAGGTCTGTGGCTGGCGAGGGTAAAGTGCATATTGATAGTCTTCTGAGTAGTAGTGTGGCCTTGCTGCTGCTAGAGAGGAAGGTGAAATGGGTAGCAAGAGAGTACTACAGCTAACAGGGCTGGTGGTGTGCTCTGGGAGCTGCCTTCCTGAGCTAATTACGAACACACCACCATGAAGTGTGACTTGTCATAGAAATGGGGAGCTACTCAGCCCCCCAGTACAGCAAACGGGGCCGGGTTCCCTCACAGGGACCTGCAGCAAGCCAGGACCCCCCTGGATCCACAGCTGCTAACTGGTGTGACAGCGTGTGGGAGGAGGAAACCACAAGGCTCTTGCACTGCCCATTCATAAACAGGGGGCTTGTGAGGGTTTTTTAGGGTGTAAACAGGAAGCAAACACAGAAATGTAGCCACATCAGGGTGGACTCTCCAGACAATTTAAAAACAGTTCACGGTCAATATTTTGACAATTTCTGTTCAAGTTCTTACTCAAGCCACAGGGGTTTGACGAGCCAAATACAGAAAAAAATAAAGGTATTGAAGCAAATCCATCCTCGTGCCCACTCTCTCCACAGTGCAGAAGCATCCCAGGCAGATGCCATAACCAAGGAACATTCATCCACCAACAAAGCAGCCCGCTCTCGTACCAAGGCTTTGGGGAAAACGCAGCAGTTTTTAAAAGCCCTTATGAACAAGCACAGTTATCAGAGCTCTTCTCCAGCTACAGCACTTAACAGGCCCTAAAAAAAGACACGATGCATCTCCCTCGGGAGACCTTCCCAGTACCCGACCAGCTGGAGGATTCCACAGCTGGAAGCAGCCTGACCGAGCTGTGCTCCCCTGGCCCAGGAAGGCTCCCGCGCGGGATGATGCCCGAGCGGGCAGCACAACCCAGCTTGGCACGGTCAGAGAACGAGGTCTCGAGGGAAACCCCATCTGGGGCAACTTAAAACTTGAAGACTGAGGAGAAATCAGTAAGTGATGTTTGCTTTGGCCTCGCCTGGGTCCAGCCGTCCATGGCCAGAACGTGCCTCCCAACGAGCTGCTCCCTGCCATGGAGCTCTGGCGTGGGATCTGCTTACACCAGTAACACCTGGGAGGGAAAGAGCTGAGCGCTGCATTTCCTGGCACCAAAACTCATGGCTCTTCAGGTGACAATTTCCAGCCTGACACCCAGCATTTGATATTCAGTGTGCTGCCCACCGGGCAAGATCCCAGCAGCTTCAGAGCCTGTGCTGGGCAAAGCTGAAGGATCCCAGCTGGGTATTGGCAGATGCTCTCTCTGCAAACACCCAACGACCTGCTCCTGTGCAGCAAGAGGCACACACAGAGCTTCTCTGTCACCATGGGGTAAACAGGAAAGGTGGTGGCCAGGTGCCTGGCCAGCGGCGAGCCTGGCTACGTGCCGCTTCGAATAGCCGGCCTGTGCCCGGGACAGCCTCCCGTGGGGTGGCAAGACGTGATCAAGGTCACACAGAGGAAAGATTTGGGAAGAGCCATCTCGCACAAAGGCCTGAGCACCTCTGAAATGGTTGAGGCAGTTCCTGTCTAGGAAAGGAAGGCTGGGATTAGGTGCAGAGTCTGGGCCCTACACATGAGGGGCACGTCCTCCTAGTGTCAGGAGCTGACATCCCTGCCGGGAGGTGCTGTGGGGCAGGAGGGTTTGTGGGGACAAGCAGCTCCCCCAACCCTGCAACTAAGGATGGGCTGTACACCCAGCTCCCCACTGTCTGTGAGAAGAGCTGGTGGCAGCAGCACTTCCCTAAGCTCTTTGTGAGCAGCCACGCAGCTCCTTCCCGTGGAATTTTCCAGTGTCCATGACCCTAAGGAGGTGGTACCCGGGAGTGCGCTGGCCCCGCATCCCACGGGACAGTAGCAGGGCCATTGCAGACAGGCCTGTGCTGTGGTGACAGCCGGAGCGGGTCTGGCTAACGCAGGAGAGATGTTAGAATTGGCAGGTGGGGGGCAGGAAGGGGCCCGGCTCAGAAGCCTTTGAGTATGGCAGCTCTTGATGGCACCTGGATTAGCAGCTCATCCAGCCCAGCACATCACAGCACACCCAGCTCAGGAAACAAAGGAGAGCCTTAAAAAAGGAACAGCCTAAACCAGGCTAACACAAAGACTCAAGCCGTTAAGAGATGTTAGTGGGAATAAAGAGAACGGGCAAAAGCCTTAGGATGGGCAAAGGGAGTAAATCCTGGTCGCTCAGGGACAGACAGACAAAAGATCCCCATCAGCTGCTAAGGGCACATCCAAAGCCAGCACATGGTCACCAAGCAAAGTGTCTGGGGAAATACTCCACAGGTGAGCACGCCCGTGTTCAGAGTGCAAACACTAACGAGTTTCACTTTGGGTTTGTTTTAAAATAAAAATACCCCCAGCCAGGGTCTCGTGTTAGATCTGGCACACGGTTGCTGCAATGCCACAGCCTCGCTTCCCCCAGTTTCGTCACCCCAACAGGCAGCCCATTCCCCCCCAGCTCCAGTGCAAACCCTGCAGCGCAGTGGGGGAGAGCTGGGTAAGACCCAGCTGGGTAAGACCCAGCAAACCCCACACCAGCTCTGCTCCTCCAGGGGCCAACCCCCGGGGTTTGCTCTGGACCCTTGGTGCCCGACGGGTTGGAAAATTCCCAGCTCCAGTGCTGCTGTTGCTGCTGCTCCAGTCGCTGAGCAATGATGTTTTTAACTGTTTATCTGTTACTTACAGAGACGCAGGTCAGAGCTCGTTACTCTGACGGCTTCCTGGGGGAGCTCTGCTTCCTGCACCACATGCCAGGGAGGCTGCGGCTGCCCTGCCTCAGGCATCACCCCCAGCTGCTCCTGCAGACACAGGGAACCATTCCTTGTCTCGGATGGAAAGGGGAGGAGTTAGCGTGGATGCTTCACCTACTCTGGGGTCCTCCAAGGCCTGACAGCTGAAGCACCCCAAGACAGCTGGTGAAGGTGCTCACCCGTGGATCCATAACAAAGCAGCTACCACCTTGCCAGCAAGTGAAGAAGCAGGACCAGCTGCAAGCAAGAGCTCTCGTGGTAACAGCGGCTCTGTTTCCCTGATGGGGAGCCAAGGGTGGGTTCCTTGGTTAGGCTGCAGTGCCTGCTGCAGCAGAGTGGCTGGCAGTCCCCTGGCTGCTGTCCTGGCCTCCAGGCTCAGTCCATGCGTGGTGAGAACCAGCAACCTCAGACCATGGTAGGGCAGGGCCGGTGGATTTGGAGCGGCAGCTCCCAGCAGACAGTGCTGACCGCAGTGACCTCTGTCTGGGAAAGGAGAGGGGCAAGGAAGAGTGGCCCCCCAGGGAGGAGGGATGAAGCCAGCTGAGAAGACCCTGCCTTGGACAAGGGTGGGAAATGCTCCAGGCTCCAGGAGGGAAGGGAGGGCTCTGAGCATCAGCCCACGGCTTCAGCCCCTCTCCTGCGCTGCACGACAACACTGAGGGAGCTCCACACATCAGCTCGAGCTCCCACCACCACCAGAGCAGACATGGTGTAAAAATGCCATAATGGAGAGGAGAGAAGGCAGCCAGCTCTGCAGGAGACGGGGCCGTTCCTGCTTTGCACCCCCTGCCCAAGTTTCAGGGCTGTGGCCCAGCGAGGGTCTGAGGATGGTTTGCACAACCCGCAGAGAGCAGGGGTGGAGGTGTCCCACCCTCTGCCACCCCACAGCCTGTTCGCTTCTCCCGAGGCAGTGCGACCGAGCCGGGCCTCAGCTGGACCAGCCTGGGGGCAAGCTCTTGGCACAACCCTGCTGCTCCAGGCCCAGCAGCATCCTCTGCACTTTCCTATCTCAGCCAGAAACAGCCTGAGCTCCCCAAGGGACAACACACCAAACCCATTTCTAAAATCCCTCTTAGCACGAGATGTAAGAGAGCCACGTAAGGCAAGGAAGCCATCGGCCGTCCGGCTGCGGGGACCCGAGGGTGAGCGGGGCAGCGGGGTACGGGCTGCAGTCGCCGCTGGAAGAGACGCCCAGAGACTCAGGCAGGAGCTGAGCGCAGAGATGAGAAAGGATCCACCCAGGATTTCAGAAGAAGTGCCCGTGGGAGCGGGACTCCCTAGTGCAGATGTGTCCTCCTGCGCAGGCTGTCACTGTCTCTGGATGGCACCTCGCTTCCTACAGAACGCACGTCAAACCGGCTCTGATTCATTGAGAAGGCACCCAAGCCCTTCTAAAATGCTATTTTTGTGCACTAACTGAATTCAATTTCCATTTAAGTGTAACGGCTCGAGCTGCTAACAACTTAGTAAAATAGAATGCTTAAAAAGTAACAGCATAAGCTGTAACCTATATGTACTTAAGCAATTATATTATATCCTATTGCTTAGCAAAGTACTCCATTAAGTGTAGAAATTATCTTTTGTTGACAGTTATTACATTTTTATGGTTACCAACCAATGGTAATTAAACAACCTCTTCAAGGAGAAAGAGCTTGAGTATAAATGCAAATAAAACCATACAGTGGGATTTAAAACCAAGGTTCTTAATTTCACTCAAAAGCAGAACTGGAGGAGCTGCTGCTGAGATACCAGCTGAGCCTGACCTCTTCTCCTTAACTCTGAGCTTGGAAGTAAAAAACAAGCGGCAGAAGAGATTTCGAGAGCCAGATGCAGCCAGGGATGCTGCAGAGCAAACATCCTCATCGCGACGAAGCGAGGCTCAGAGACACAGATCCGGTACGAAGGGCAACTGCTTTGTAAACTTGGCCCCGGGTCGATACCTCGCAGGACCTTGATGGAGGCAGAATGCCACTGGGCTGCATTTGCTGCAGGCTCCAGGGCTCTGCCCTCCCCGCCAGGGCTGATGCCGGGACTGTCCCCATCCCCATCCTAGCAGAGAGGGGCTGAGCCAGCTCTGCCTGCTCGAGGAGTCTGGGCACGGGGCGCAGGGTCAGACTGGACCTTGCAAGCCCACTTGGGGACCACAGCAGAGCTCTGGCGTGGCAGCAAGTTAACTCACCACACCCCAGGCGGCCTCTGTGAGCGGAGCCGTGCCCTGTTGCGCAGGCAGCAAAACCGGGAGGGCTGAACTGGGGGTGCCAAGCACCCAGCGCGGCTCTGGAAAGCAGCCAGGCCGGGCACGCTGCAAAGCAAGGGCTGTGGTAAGGGCCAGGAATAGAAACTGGGTCTCCTGACCGAGAAGCGCCTTCTAGCCTGATAGGCAGGTGGCCACGAGCAGAGCATGAGACAGGGCTCCGATTAGATACGGGGTGCCGAGCAAGCACAGCACTGGGGAGGGACAGCCCAGTGCCCAACCTGCCTGGGCAGGCAGGAGGAAGCTTCCCTGGGGCATCTGAGGAAGACGGGCCTCAAGGTTGAACCTCTGGGGAGCAAAAAGGGGAGCCGGGAGTGCGCCAGTGCTACTATTGCGTTTGATGTCACTGCATTTAAGACGGGGACAACCAGCTGATGGTGGCATGGCAGAGCCAGGCAGAGCAAGAGTTGCAAGAGCAGAGATGAGCAGCCCTGGAAACAGCCATAAATGCTAAGCCCGGGTTCTCCTGTGCTAGGAAAGCCCATAAAGCAGCACACAGATGCCCAGGGCCAGGGAGGGGGCAGCACCAGCCCAAGTCCCTGCCTGCGGGACGCAGCAGCCCAGGGTGGAACGCTCGGCCCAGCCCTGCCAGGTCAGGGGGAGATGCAAGAAACTGCTTTCCCACAGCTTTTCATGAAGCCCTGTCACCCATCCCCCATTTAGAGGTGAGAGGGCTTATCCCAAATTCCCATGGCAGAGCCAAAGGGCAGAGCAGGCTGCCTCGTTCAGCCACCACTGTCACACCAGTCAGTTATTTTCCACTGGCCACTTGCAGTTACAAAACACCTTCCTTGGCAAGAAGGCACCTGGGAGGCTCCCATGCTGTTTGCTTTGTTCCTCGATGGAGGGATCGAGCCGTGATGAAGACCCCTTTGCCCAGAGGCTGCTGGGGACACGTATGGTACCCAAGGCCTAGGAAGCCTGCCCTTCTCTGGGGCTGCATAACCCAAATAACACAGCAACAGCAGGGAGCTCTGGCATCAGCCAGCCCTGGGCTTGCTTAACTCAGGAGTCACAGCTGCAGTGGAGGAAGCACTCATGTCATTAGGAGAAAATTAATTAGCCAGTTGCCTTAATAGCAGCCCTGTGTTAGCAGGGAGTGTGGTCTCTCGTGCAGCATGGTATGAGCTGGGGGAGTCTGTGCATAAGGAAATGTGAGCAGCCCCCAGGACCTTCCAACTCTGTGGCTGCTTGTTTAGTGGGCTGCAGGTCTTGGAGGACACATCCTGCCCTGAGCAGTCACAGTTTGTGTCACACAGGGCAAATGTCTGCCCTGAGCAGCCCTACGGGACTTGGGACATGGCCTCAAAATTGAGAAGTTCAGAGCCTTGTGAGACCTGCCCCACAGAGTGCGGTGGGGATGAAAGCAGCCAGCGTCACTGCAAGGCAGCCCTGTGGAAACCCCTGCAGCAAGAGCTGCTGCTGCTCATTCAGAGGGTCTCTGTGGAAAGGAAAGAGAGAGAGGAGCCTTCATGCTTTGGATCATGCCTGCTCCCCTTTGCCTGGAGGGATGGGGCCAAGGGACCTGAAGGAGGTGAGTGCTTTGCCCCTGCCCAGCAGGTCAGGCCTTGGAAGGGCAGCAGGGAGCCACGATCCACCCCGCATCTTGGGCTGGGTGAAGAGCATGTGCAGAAATGGCACCGAAAGCTAAGGGCACAACGGGACGGGGCTGGGCAGGGAGTGCAGCTGGAGTCACTGCCCTGAGGAGAGGACCGAGCTGGGGCTCAGCTCTGGGTGCAGGAGAGCTGGAGCCATCCGGCCAGGGTGGGGTTGGGTCCATCCACTCCCCCTCTCCCTGGATAAACAAGGGCAGAGGGGCTGGAGGGCTCTGTGAGCGGACACACTGCCTGCCTGTGTGCGCAGCCCCGGGAGCCGACAGACCGGGCTTTATGCGCTCGCTGCTCCCAGCCCTGTGCTGTCCCCTCTGCCTGCGAGGCCGCTGCGCGCGGGAGGGGAAGGCAGCAAAACGCCCAGACCGAAATTACTGCAGGGTTTTATTTGTCAGGCTGATGGTGCTGGAGGAAGTGCATTTCCGCGGGCAGTGAAGAAAGGCTGCATTGAAAGGCTGGGGGGGGCAGTGGGACGCAGCAGCCTGAGCCCCCCTGCAGCCCCACAGCAAATCTGGCTGGGGAGCGCGAGCTGCTGGACAGGGTGGGCAAAGGGAATCTCTGCTGGCAGCAAGGCAGAGACCAGCCCATGGAGCTGGGACAAGCCTGGGTTGGACAAGTTTGTCAAGGGACTGTCGACTTTGGGGCTGATCTGCAGGTGAACGCTTCCTTCCCCCACGCCTGTCCTGCTGGGATTCTCTGGTGTCTCATTAAGGGTTGTGCTCGCAATGGATCAGGCTTTTTTCTTGCTGGCATCTCTTCCGTGACATCCACTTTCACAAAACATTTGCTTTCTCAACTCTCTCTGGGATTAGTTAGTGGACCCAAAAGCCATGAGGACAAGGGCCAGACCAGCTGCGTAGGTGCCACTTCCTGAGGCTGTGAAGGGACTTTGGGATTAGGAAACTAAGCATGAAAGATCCCAGGAAAAACACAGCACAACCTTAATTCTGGTACAGCGCATCAATTTGAGTCTCGGACTTTGCAGCCAGAGGGCCTCTAGGATGCAGCCAGGGCAGGGGACTCCTCAGGGGTACCCCACTGTGCCAGGGGGCAGGAGATACCATGATGACATGGGGCCAACACAGCGAGTGGAGCCCTGAGCTGCTCCTCCTCTCAGAGATGGAAATCCTGAGTTGTTCCTCTGCCAGTGGCCAGTCACCCCCCTGCACCCCGGCACAGCACGGCTGCCCCCGCACAGGGTGCCCGGTTCACCCCAGGCTTTGCCCACATAAAGGGGGCTGGTTTGGGACTCTTTCCCTGTGCTCAGTCTCAAAGCCAGCCAAACCGCACCTGGCACCCAAAACCTTACCCTGAGTGCTGCTCTCGCTGCCAGGACCTGGCCCTGCAGGCACCTCCACGAGCGTTTTACCAGCCCAATTAGTTATTAGAAACCGAGTTTCTGTTGTCACCCCTCGGTTTCTGTTTCTGCTGTCACCCTGCTGTGATCTGGCCAGGCTTTGGGTTTTTTTTTTTCCTCAGCCACAAAGAGGAGGAAACGCGTTTGCTTCCCGAGCCCCAGGCAAGCCCCTAAATGCCAGCTCAGCCTTGTCCCGGTCAGGGTGACAGGGATGGCGACAGCCCCCGACTCGGGGCAGGCTCCCAGCCACGCGGCCGGGCTCGGCGGGCAGTCGGAGTCCGGGGCTGTCAGCGCCACGCTGCAGCCTGTGCCTGCCCACGTGGGACGTGTTGCTCACGGGCCCGAGCTGAAATACCGCTTGGGAGAGGCTGCCTGGGGCCGGGGGCCGGCTCCTGCTCCCTCCCCGGACGCCGGCATCGTTCCCTCTCCCGCGGCGCGACGGGGGCTCGGGCTGGGCCTTGCCTTGGTGCTTCCTTCACCGATCAGCTCACCGCCGGGATCGGCGCTCGCTCCCGGGCTCGCACTCTGGCTGACGCGAGGCCTGGCAGGGGGCTCGCACTGGGGCT
>WUAM01000431.1:92400961-92437002 GCA_024336885.1 Actenoides hombroni | reverse complement strand
AAGGGGAAGGTCGCTATGGGGGGCGGGCACCCCCGCAGGGCAGCGAGGGAGGAGAGGAGCGGAGAGGAGAGGAGAGGAGCGGAGCCGCTCCGGGGAAGGGGCCCCGCGGCCCCCCCCGGCAGCGCCGTGAGGTGCGGGATGCGCTCGGTGAGCAGGTGCGTGGAGGGGCTGGCGGCGGGAAGGGGCAGCGGGTGCTGCTGGACGCCTGAGCGCTGCGGGCAAGGCCGGCTCTAGAAAGCCGTGCCCTGATCCGGGGGCAAGGGTCTGCCCGGGCACGGCCGGGATCTTTGCCCCACCAGCGAAGGGTTGCCTTGAAAACGGCCCCTTTTGCCGAGGGCTGCGAAAGCTTGGCTCGGGTTTTGCTGTTGGAAGTGCTGCCCTGTAAGAATACGTGAATCAGGTTTTAGTGACAGGCCTGGCTCTTCACGTGTGTATGTGGTGCGTATGGGTTTGCTTCAGGGCCCTCGGTTGCAAGGTGCTGTGTAAATACAGGTGATCGCTCTTAGTGTTGCGTTCCTTTGAGGCCGCCGGGAACTGTGCTGCCCTTTAAGTGCCCGGGACTTTCCACTTGGGTATTCTGATAGGTGATGCCTCCGTAGTTGAAGCTAAAATTGCAGGAATACTGAATTAAGTTGTACTTAAGATTCTATCTTTCTGTTTGTCCTCCTAAAGGAAAAAAAAAAAAACCCAGCCAACTTACAGCTAATCTTCAGGCTAATTTATGAGACTCCTTCAACTGAAATTATTATTAGTAGTAGAGATCAGAGTTCTGCCATATTTTATTGTCTGCAAAATCAACAGACGTGCAGTTCCACGGACTTAATTAGGCAGTGGAATTTACAACTTAAGATATTTTTATGAGAAACTCTGATATGCCCAATGGAGTAGCCATAAACCTTTCCATTTAGTCATCATCTTTGGAAGTTATCGTTGCACGCTGTGTCCTGATAGGCCAATAAAAATGTCACTTTCTGACCCTTGCAGAAAGGAGTCCGCTCTACAGCTGGCTGTGTAATTCTGTTGTCCGTTTTGGTTTGTCTTCCTGTAAAACTTGCATGCATGAGTAGCTTGAACTGAAGGTGAAGGGGCCTGTTCCCTGTACTTGAGGGCAAGGGTGTGCTCTCCAATGGTTTGTGCTTGGAATTTGTTTTGTGTTGTTTCAGTAGGATGAACAGAGCAGGAACAGAGCAGGAGGTGGGGGCAGAGCGATCCTTGTGTCAGCGTTTAATATTGTTGTGGCTGTGGAAGGAGAAAGTTGGACCAAGCGAGGTGTTCTGGTGGCACAGGCCTCCTGTAACCTAGCTACACCCTCCAATACTATCCATTTGCTCTTGCCATTTTAATTCTTTATGCAAACGATCTCCCAAATTCACGGAAGAAATGCAGGGTTAAAGGAGAGGACCGTTGCTTCTGTGCTCGGTGCAGAAAAGAATGAAGCTTGTGGTTCACTTGCATCATAGGTTCCCTTTCTGTATTCTTCCTGTAGCTGAGAACCACGCATCTGCACAATGGCAAAGCTTTTATTGTGTCCTTGCAGCAGGGTATCTTGCAGACTGGCACAAAAAGAAGTGCTCTTCTGTGCAAGCTATAAAAAGGTCAATGTTCATAAAGTTTTTTCTTTCTTTTTTTTTTCTTTTTAAGGCCTTTCCCTGCTTATTAGTTCCCTAACGTGGTCATTTGAAGTTGTGTATTTATCAGTAAGTACATCTAATCATCAGCAACTGTAGCACAGTGGCTCCATCTGTTGTCTGTTGCCAAGTGCTCTTTCCGTCTTAGGTTGTAAGCTTCTTTCATACGGTCCTGTCACTTTTCCTTAGGTGGACCATGTTTCTGGTAGTGGCTAAGCCACTTTTTTTTTTTTTTTTATATGATTGTCCCATTGGTTGCACTTTTCTTGGAACCAGCAGTGGAGTTAGTTGGGAGAACTTTGCTTTTGAAGGCAGACTTTGTACACTGCAGGTCTGTGGCTCACAAACTGAGTTACCCGTTCCCCCCTTGGTACCCAGCGTGCTTCACATTGATCTGTAAATACCAGCAGGCTCCAGCGTTTCCAGTACCTTAACAACAACAGATTTGGGAAGCCAGGTTCTCACTTCAAAAATTGGTAAAGAAATTGGCCGAGACTGTTGTTGCTGTTTGGTCTGTGCAGTCAGTACCCGAGGTAAACATGGTACTGGGTGTTTCATCACACCCTGAAACCAGTAACACGGACTGGGGTTTCAGCTGTGTTTGAAGGGTAGATGACAGAATGTGTTTTAAATATTTGTGAGGGTGATCGTTTCAGCTGGGAAATGCAAATACTGATGGCAGTTCAGCCTGCTTACTTTATCTTTGTCCATCTTGCAAGCATTCTTGCTCTCTTCTCTTGCCTTTTCTGTGCTGGGTTGCCTCCCCGGTTGCATCGAAACAACAGAAAGTTGTTTCCCATCTCCTGTGAAAGCCCCCAGTGCTAACAGAGCTGCCAGCCCTCAGTCATAAACCTGGCTGAGGGAGAAATTCCTTGATTACTGAGATGTTACAATACCTGTTGGTATTCCCTTTGCTTAGCTCTTCAGCAAGAAACAAACCTCAGCCTGCTGACACCTGGAAGGCATGAGCTGCTTCTCAGTGTCTTTACTGAGCTCTGTTTTGTTAGGCAAACACAATATATTGAAATTACCCATTTGAAGCAGCAGCTGTTTATTGTAGATGATCTACTTGAGTGATTATTTAACTCTAACAATGCTCTGTAACTAGGCTAGAGTCTGTCTGCACTGGGGGTTGGAGTGACTAAAACCAGGCGAGGAGAGGACTGGATTTTAGCAAGGTCCTCCTGCAGAAGAGGTTTGGTGTTACAGTTGGACCCTAGAAACTGCTGGCAGTTATACTGTGGGCATAAGGAGCAAGGGGTTTCTGTTTGTCCGAGAGGTTTTAATATCCCCTCCCCCAGGTATATTTGCCTTCTATATATGTGCCAGAATTTATGCCTTTGCTTGATGTAAATATTTTTAAATCTACAGCCTTGGCCCTGAATCCTGAGCTCTGCAGTAAGTTGGTCTCTTACCGGTTTCAAGCTTGGCTGCAGTCACAAAACAAATGAACTGTTTGTTTCAGCTTAGCCTCTCAGGGAAGTTTGTTTGCGTTACAAAACCCCCCCCTGCGCTTTAGCAGGCTTCCAGTTTCTGGAGTGGTGTAGTAGGGCTACTACAGGTCTCTTCTGAGGAACGTCAGCCCTGGTGGTGGGAAGTTTATGACAGTACTGGCTGGAGCTGGGAATTATCCCTACAAGGGAGATGAAACTAAAGCAAAACGCTGTCTGGGCGAGAAGAGGAAATGCTGGGATTTTTCTGTTTGAGTGCAGTGTTGTATCGGAGGCTATAAACCGGACCCTAAGACATCCCATAAAAGCAGTCAAAAAGACTTCAGCTTCAGGATGAGCTGGGCCAAACAGTGCAAGCTGTAGTGCTTGTAGCTCCCTTGTCTGTCCAAGTTGGAGATAACCTGGCTTCTTGTCTGGGGGGGAAAGATTATGGACAAACAAGGAACTCCTCTCTGTTAGGGAAGCAGACGACAGCACTTGGGAGCAAAATTGTGGAACGCCTGGTTCTCTTTACCTGTTTAACTTCACCTCTTGTGCTTCATTCCCAAACCTTGTTTTCTTGGGTTTATTTTCCTTTTTTCATTTTTTGTTTTCTTTCCTTTTTCTCCAGGCTAGTGACCTCAAAGTCAATTCAGTCTTGGGAAGATTTTGTTCTTTACATTCCTTTGAAGCTTTTCTGGAATCTGCACATTACTACAATGAATTCTTTTTTTTTTTTTTTTTCCTTATCCCCCCCCCCCCCAAGTTATTGAGTGACACTTGCCAGCATAATTCCTTAATGTTGTTGTAGTGCTGGGTTTTAAAGCTACATCAGACCGTGCGTTTCAATAGTTAACTCTTGGCAAATGACTTATGTCAAAGCTTTGGCATCTTGTTCTTCAGAAAACCTTTTCAAATTAATAACATGCCCCCACTGGATTTATTGCTTTCCAGGCTGAATGCCTAGCGACAGCCTTCTGTGTCTAAAAATGGTGGTTGTTGTTAAGGCCATCTTTTAGGAAGCTGTGAGTTTGATATTTGAGTGCAAATATGCACATATTTATAAAGATACTGGGGACAGAACGTGTCTCCGTAGTGAATTGAAATGGTTTGGGGTTTTTTTGGAGGATCTTGTTTTATACCCTGAGGCATTAAAGAGATGCTGCTAAAATTGGGAAGCCTTACCCATTTTTATGTCTGAAGAAAAATATGTTAAGTGCTGTCTAATATATGTCACCTGTTGGTTTTACACTGATGTGTGGGGTACAACTTGATGTGCTGTTATGGTGTTTCCATCTTTAAATATTTGCAGGCTTAGGCATTGGTTTTGAAAGCCAAGCCTCTAATTAACCAAATAAATGCTGATAGTACTGGTATTGTAATGGCCACAATTGAAAAATCAATGCATTTATGTAGTGGAGAAACTGATCTTGGTGTATTAACATGGATATTTTTTTTTATCAAGGTTTGGTTTTTTTAAAGGGGGAAAAAAAATGTGGCAGGGCATGAAGCATTGTGAAATGGTGCTTTTCAGTATGGTGGTGATAAATGGATGAGTGGGGCAGTTATGCATTTTTGAGAGGTGTATTTCTTAATTATTTTCATCACAGCAGAGTGGGGTGCATTTTTCTTGTGTAAGGATGTCAGAAAAATTGGTCTGAAAGGGGAGACTTTATTAGGAAATGTTTTTAGAGAGTTTACTATCTTTTTTTAAAACTGGCTGTTGAGCACATCTCAAGAGTTTTTAAACTGAACTTTAATATGAAAAAAAGAACCCATCCAACAACCTTGAAGTTGGTCGCCGGATTTACAGGATAGTCTTGGATTCTGTTCAGTGCACTTTAATTAACCATACAAGGTAGTAAATTGAAGTACCTGGGATTGACTCGACAGTCAATTAAACCTCGGCTGATTTCATTGAGGATGTGATCATTAGTGTAATTGGCCAGGATGACAGGAGGCCCACTTGGAATTGTGCCCACTTGAAATTTTCCTCTAATTCTGTGTATGTAATCCTGGGCAGAATCCTAGACAAACGGAGCTCTATCCTAATAATTTCCAAGGATTTCGTGTAGCTGTCTGGAAAGAAGGCAAACTCTAGCAGGCAAAAATGAAGGAATGAGTTAGTTGGGAATCCAGATGGCAAAACCTCTTGGGGTTTAGGTTGTGCGAAGTACTTTGAATTTCTTCTTTCACTGTGGGATTTGCAGGGAGTTTTGCAAAGTTCACCATGTGATTTCAATCACAAGAACGTGTGTGTCTGAGGGAGATTTTTATTTGTTAAATAGATCGAGAGGTTGTTGTTAATGGTGTCTGGATACTTAAGACAGAGTTAGTTTTTCTGTCCTGTTTAAGGTTGCTTACCTAACTTCATCTCTTCCTCTGGTTAAGACAACAGCAGGCTTCCCTATTTTGTTTTTCCGTTTGTCTTGCTTTGCCTGAGAGCTGAAACTTTGTAGTCCTGATTTACCAGTTGCTTTAGTTTGCTGTGCTGCAGGGTGGACGTGGTGTTTCTCGGGGTTTAGCAGTTATGCTGGAATGTCAGACGCTGCATTTCTGGGGCAAATGCTTGTTCCCTTCAGTGGGAAGTGTCTGGTGCATGTGGGTACTACTCTGATGCAAATGTGTTCTAAAAATTGTTTCTTCAACTGCAGCAGGTTTTCTGGTCAGTCTCCAAAGATACTTGCATCTCCTGTTCCAGAAAATGAACTGTTAACACCGTGGTTTCCTGTCTGTCCTCCTTCCATAGATGGTTATTACTTTATCTCCTTGAAAAGTAACCAGATGATAGTTTGTCCCCTGCAGATCAAAAGGAATTATTTAAGCATGCCTTGGTAATTCCTGGGCATCTTCTCTAGAGCAGAGGAGGTTCTCTGGGCTGTTTTTCTCAGCTGGGGAGATATTAACAGGCTTTATCTTCCATGGTGCTCCTGTACCATTTCCAGACCCTCAAGGCTCTTCGGGTAAGAATGTGAGGTCAGAAATTGGATTCTGCTCCGTGTGGCAGTTGGCCACACCATCACATTAGGCTATATAGTACTATCATCTGAAAAGTGCAGTAATCTCATGCATGTGGGAGCCTGCATATGATATTCTGTAGGAATACCACGATGTGGTATTTGATACAGACTAAATTTGCTTAACCAGGCCATGGTGAGACTCTTACACCCACTGACTCCCTTTGAGAGAGATAAGTGTTAAGATGTTTGAAATAAACACCCTTTGGAACTATGGGGGAGGTGTTTAGTTTTTGGTTTTGGTTTGATTTTATTATTTTTTTTTTTTCATTTTGAGAGGACAGCCTCAAATTGATTCCACACAGTTCAGCAGAGCTGTCTTCAGAAAAACACATCGAGCTCCCCTGCCTTCAGATGTGCTGGCACAGAGCGTCTCGGCAAGATAAGGCTGCGTACAAACCATGGGTCCAGCAGCACTGCTCTGCGTTCAGAAGGCAGCTGCTGTGCCTCTGTTTTTGAGATGCTCTTCAAAGGCAGTATATTGCTCAGGTTCTGAACAAATGTCTGTGTAAATAAAAGCCTGCTCCCTGCTTTGTGATTGTTCTCCTCATTTTTTTTGTTTTAATTATTGTTTCCTTCCCCTCTTCCAGTTTTTCATTCGCCCTGAGGGGAAAAAAAGAGAGAGAGAAATCAATCCTCTTTGTGACTGCTCACTTGGTTCAAGTTTTGTATGGGCTTCCCAAATTGCTGTAAATGAACAGTTAAGTGTGGAAAAGATGAATAACCTCCTGAATCTAAGGTTTAAAGGGGGAAAAAAAAAAGTAGGCCACCTGTCAAGTCTGCCAGCCCAAGCTGAATTTGATGGGCTCCAGAGTCATCCCGATTACTTCATCATCCTCTTAAAAAGAAAAAAACCAACCCCTTACTATTGGTTTTCTCACCTTTTTTTTTTTCTTCCTGAATTTTCCTCCTGCTTGGCAAATGTAGCTTGTTTCCCATGTTTGCAGGTGAACTGGAATGACTATAACTTTAAAAAGCATGTTTGTGGGCAGAATTGTTCTGGCAGGTTCTTCTAAGAATATTTTGGGTTTGTAGCAGGATCGTTGATATTTTGATAAATTTTGTGGCTAGATCTGTAGTGGATATAAACTTGTGTTCCTACCAGTTAAGGAATTAGTCTTGGAACACTCAAGAGGTGAAAGCTTCAAAACCAAAGGTTTTGGTGCTCCAGTTACTGTTATGAACAGCTGATAATTTTCCTTGTCCACTGAAAGCTGATCTGTTTGTTATAGTTGGGGATCCTTTGTTCAGTCCCTGATGTGAAATGGTTTCTTGCAGTAGCAGTTGATTGGTCACCAACTGCTATTGAAATAGAATAGAACGTTACGTTTTGTGGGTTTCCTCCTGTTTAGTTGCTTGCTTTAGCAACCAGAATTGAAGTAAAAAAAGAAAGGGGTAGTGGGGAGGGAATGAAAGTTGGTTTTTACCAGTTAAATTTTGAGTTCTAAACCTATTCATCTCTTAATAGCCAGAGCGTAGGATATTTCCAGGAATCTAAAGGGCAAATTCATTAGATTGTCTGTCTGCTCTCAGTGCTGTGTGGTTGGCTGTGGTGTATTGGGTTTTGGGTTTTTTTCCATCGGTTTTTTTGTGACTTGGACATCTTCTGCTTTTTTCCTTATTCCCTTAAACTGGTGTAAGCTGTGTGGGAGTCCTGTCAATCCTATTAGATATGTTTACAGTAACGTTAATCTCCATTTCTTGTATTTCAGGATCCAACGAGAGGATAGAAGACAGCAAATTACCTAAGATGTGAGAAGTCCTCGTGTAGCGAAGGAAGCCCTCGTTTTCAGAATGGACCGAAGCAAGCGGAATTCGATAGCGGGATTTCCACCACGCTTGGAGCGCGCCGACGACTTCGACGGCAGCGCTGGAGGAGAAGGGACTGTATCCCAGATAGGAAGAGTTTGCACCTCTTCGTACAGAGCCCTCATAAGTGCCTTTTCCAGACTTACTCGTCTTGATGACTTCACGTGTGAGAAAATCGGCTCTGGTTTCTTCTCGGAGGTGTTCAAGGTGTGTGGTTCTTGCCTCTCTGCGTGCCCGTTGCTTCGTGGCTGGCGTGCGCGAGCGTATCGGCACCAGAGCCAACTGCATTGCCTTGGCTGGGGATGAGCGAGTGATGGAGTGATCTCAAATATCTCCTCTGTCACTCTTCCAGCTGGTTTTTATCAGCTCTAATTTACCCGGGGAGTTGCAGAGGCTATTTGGTAAAAGTGTAGGGGGGAAAAGTTGGTTTATCTTTTGGTCTCTGCCGTGTATTTTTACATTCATGCGGTGTAATAAACACCAGTGGCTATTGGTTCTCCCATATGTAAGTGTGAATGTCTTTTAATTTAGCTAGTTTACTACATTTATGGGATTGTACTCATTCCTTTGGTAGTCTTTACCTCCCAACACTAGATGCATGTGTTCTTTATGTAGGAGATCTACATATGATTACTGAATTTGAAACCACACTTATTACACTGAAGTTACAATACAATTAGCTGCATTTCTGTTTCCTTTGCTTGTTATGCCATGCCTCTAACTCAAATAATCAGAGATTGGTTTGAAGTAAGTAGTATGAATGAGAAAACCTGATGTTGTCAGTGACTTACCCTCTTCCCAGATTCAGAGTAGCCAGATCTTTGTAAAGCAATTTGTGCAACCATGCAGGCAACTCCAGTTTTATAGTGCTGGTGATATTTCTGCTTCTTCTGACTGTTCAGGTAAGGTTTATTGTAGAGGAGAAGGACATTGAGTTGACTTCCAGGCTTTTAGACATTGCAAAAATAATTTGCTTCCTTGTCCTAGGTCCTGATTTTAAATGAAGTCATGCTCCAAATTATTTCCATTTCAGTGAAATGCCAGAAAACTTTATCTCACAGCATATTACATCTATTCCATGATAGTTCATGTTGTCCTTCTTTAAGAAGTTAGATCAAAAACCTTCCTATCCAGCTTTAATGCTGTGAATAGATGTGTGAATTAGAAAATTAGAATTATTTTTATGTTGCTTTAATACCCAAAGGCATTCACATCTCCATGTGCACACCTCTCCTCGTGTGCAAAGGCAAGTCACTCCACAGACAGTTTTCTGTTTAGCCAGATGATGACATTTATTTCCACTAACACAAGTTTTTAATTCTTTCAGAAGGGCAGACATGAAGTTTTATTGGGTGTGTAGGAGACTTAGTACAGGTCAGGTCTTTATGAAGTCAGCTTGTATACAAATGGAAAATAAGGTTTGGTTTGGGTTTTTTGTTTTGTGTTTTTCTTCTTATTTTGCTGTTTGGAAAACTTTCTGTAATGCATTTTGTAGCAGCTGTCTTTATAGCCAGACATTTCTTAATGTGAAGTGAATTGATTTTCCAAGTTCTATGTACCACTGGAACTCATCTTTACAACTGT
This sequence comes from Actenoides hombroni, assembly GCA_024336885.1. Classification (NCBI taxonomy): domain Eukaryota; kingdom Metazoa; phylum Chordata; class Aves; order Coraciiformes; family Alcedinidae; genus Actenoides; species Actenoides hombroni. Next base: position 92,427,534 of record WUAM01000431.1, on the reverse strand, counting down.
TATGGTGAAGCTTCTGTGAAGTGTGTAAGGGTCACAATAGACTTGGGTCATCTCTGAGTACCTGGGAATTAACAGACCTTTGTGTGAATTTCAGAATGCAAGTTTTGGAGTAGTTTTGGGTTGGGATCATCTCGGTGTTGCCAATTAGGCATTGTGTTGCTTCCTATTCTGTAAATTCGGGGTTTAGCCCTCTTTAATACTTTGGTTTTCCTGTGCTTAGGTTAGGAATTTATCCTGTAGTGGTGTTGCCAGTCACAGCTTTGTGAACAGACTTGCTATGTGAGATATCTGTAATATTTTACCATGCCTTGGTGAGGAACATCATGGAAAAGCCTCCGGAGAAAAGGTGCTTGCATATCCAGCAGAGAGGTATTGTAGTGCTGATTGTTAGGAAACAAAAGGAGGTGGGTGGGGGGCGGAAAGCAGCTCAAAGTAAAGATAAGTTTCCAACAGTCATAGTAATTGATTTGGTAAGAATATCTTATTTTAAGAGAACACTTGGTTTAGCCAGGTAGTGGCATGCAGAGGTGAAGAGCTGTCTGAGAACTTAGCTTGCCGGAGGGAAATCCCTGATACCCACTTTCCCTTCCTGCGCGTAAATTAGTCTGCTAGCTCGTTTCAAACCTTCCCCTGCCGCTCCCCTTTCAGTAAGCTAAACTAGACATCACATGGTGTCAGTCTGCAATCAGTGGCATTATTCTAAGAGAGCAATGGTTGTAGTCCGGGTATCTAGTGTCTGTTTTCCCAGGAACAACCCCAGACCTCCTGCAGGGAGACAATGGGTGATAAAGCCTTCTCTTTCACCTCGGTTTCAAACAAGGTCTCGCTTCACTTTCGACACAAAGGGGTGAGAATGTGTTACAACTTTATCTGAGATGCTGTTCCATGCTCATTTAAGCAGCTTTCTGTTCTGCTAGTTTATCGGCCTGACCACCTCTGTCATTAATCCTGCTGTGCTGATGATCAGATTTCATGCAAGAACCTTGATGTGCTTCCAGCAAGGAGAGCCTCATGGTTTGACACAGTTAAAACTCAGCCTGATCTGCAGGCTCCCAGCTAAATGATTGAACTCAGGAAAAATCCAGTATAGTTCTAGGCTTATTGTGTAAGTCACTTTACAGGACCAATGAAGCCTTCCCTTTAAATTAGTAAAGGCGTCTCAAAAAAGCCCATGTCACCAGAGCTCTTTCAGTTATGTATTAGTCTGTTGTTTTGTGAGTGTCATACACTGGGTTCACTCAAGTGATTTAGCAAAGAAGGCTTGGACTGATGTGAGGGTTTGGGACTTTTGTTTTTCTGTGTAACTGACAATTGCTTTTGGTGATTTCTTCCTCTCCATCCTCTTCTGTGAAAACTCCTTTTTAGCTATGATCTGTCACAGTGGGTAGAAGGAGCCTTTCCTTACCTTGGGAATAGGAGCACATTACAGCTTAGATGTATATATTAATGACCATATGTGCTTTGAATGATCTTTTATCATTTCTAGTGCATCTTTATTCAGACACAAATTAAACTGTAATACTTTATGCTCAACAAACCTCAAACTAGCAGTTTGATTTTGTCGGCCACTATAACTCTTCAAATTCTTGTTCACCCCACTACTAAGCATTACAGAAACCAGTTTAGAAAAAGTGAACTTTGTCAAGCTCTTAGCCATCTAGTTTTAAGTATCTTAGCACCCATTCTGCTTTTCAATGGCAAATGCAGCACACTGAGATTTGCTTTTAAGATTGAGTTAGGTAAAGACTGTTTATGTAAATGAACAATGCCCAGCCATAATCCCAAACTTTAAAATTCTGAACTGGGAAGACCAGTACAGACTGATGGAGCTGTTGGTAATGGTGGAGGACATAAGCATCATGTTGAAACTAAGTACCATCTTATGAAAATAAATACTATTCATTACAAAATGTGTGTGTTGGAACAGCAGTCAGACTAAAATCCAGGACGTTTTTCTTTTCAAATATACCTACAGTTTCAAAGCCAGCACTAAATAGTCAAGTAGCTGTAAAATTCCTTCAGGTGTTCCTGTTGGCTCTGCATTCTGCAGCTGAACTTTAGAGAGAAACTGAAACTACTTCAACATTTCAGCTGTATGTTAAAAATGGACTCCTTGCAGTTCATTTATTATTCCCATTTACATGGAAATAGGGATCATTGATCCAATATAGGATTGCACAGTTTGAGAAGGTAGTGCTGCCATACAGGTGTGGTCACTGGGGAGTTTGGGGGTTTTGACTGCTGAGGAATGGTGAATACTTTTGGCATCCAGGGAAGAATTGGTGGTTTTGTCTTGGGTAGTTCTGGACACTAAAATAGTTGTTTCACTACAGATAGTTCTGCCATTTTCAGTACCCCTAGCTGTGTAATCAGCAGTACTATCAGAAGGTAATTCAAAAGGAGAAAAACAATTTGTTTGGGTCACTCTGATTAGTTCTGTAAGTGCAGGGACACCTCACTGCTGTTGTAATGATGGGCTTAATTGTTGAAAGCTCCCCCCTTCCCAATAGCTAAAAAGAAGACACATGTACAATAGGGAGAAAAACAATTCCTATTCCTGAGGGAACATGCTCTGATAAGACAGCTAAAGCTAGTGTGGCCTTCCAGAGATTATCTTTGGGACAGGCAGAGAAGAAATTTGAAGACAGAACCAAGGCCACAGTGTTGACCACTTTGAACTAAGCTGGTAACCTTGTAGGAGTCAAGAGATTACTGTTCAAAAGTGGTCATCATAAAGAAAAAAAAATAAATTCATTTTGTGAAGTACTCTAAGCAATATGCCAGTATAGTTTGTATCTTGAACAGCCTTCCCAGGTGTGTGCTTGTGAGCAGTGAGAAAGGTGCATAGGACCTTACACAAATCAGTTAATGAAACACTTGTTTAATGGTGGACAGGCAAGGATAAGCCTATGAATATAATGTGTGTAAGACATAATGCAAAATAAACTGCCTTCTAGAGTTGAAATACTAAGCAGCTGAGCATGGGTGCCTCCAAAGAAAAAAATAGAGATGGAAAACAGCCCTCCTAATTCAGCAAACTTACTGACAGCACCAAGCACTAAGGATTCAGTTTGATCCCCTCTTATTTGAGATCCTTTCTGCAGAATTTCTGGCTAGAGTTTTCCCATTTTTGCACTTGTGCAGCAGATTTTTACCTAGTGGTCCCTACTGGGTTAAATAACTTTTAATTTTTTTTAAATTTTTATTGCCCCCTTTCAAGCATTTCTTACCAAATTCTAATCCTGTGTCAGAAGTGCTTGGCCCTCCTTCACTCCCTGGTTTGGCTTCAGGCAGATTCCTCCAGAGTCCTTTTTGATAATCTTCAGAGCTTACCTGTGAACCACTATCTACTCTTGAGTATGGTTTTACATGGCTACTTTATAGTAGTTCCTTCTAGATCACATTTGTCTGGCTTATTTGTGAAGGTGTCTTCTAAGATGCATGGAAGCCATATGAAAAACAAGACACGAGGAATCTTAGTGCTGATATGACATGGAAACAGACACAACTTGAGGAAGAGATGCTGGCAATGCATCCGTGCCATTCTGTGGTGTGTGGACTCTGTAGGCTATGAAACTAGCACTGCCCAGGTGCAGGCTGGGGGCTGAATACAGAGAGAGGGCAATGTACTTTTGGTTGGCTTAACAAGAGTGGTGGGTGAAAATGGGTCACTATTCTCAGGCTATTCATGCTGTATGTGCTTATGCTGGAAGGCCTCCTATCTGAATACCCTGGAATGATGGCTCTCAATTAATCAATAAGTTGTTAGTCTTTATTCTGTACGGTCAGGTTTGTGTGCTCTGAGGTTCTAAAGCTCTGACTGATCCAGGAAGGTGTGCCTGTCTAAATACATACCTGTGCCTGAGGCTGGGATCCTGTTTCTCTTATTTATTTAATGTCTTCAAGATGCCTTAAAGGTAAGCAGCATCCAGCTGTCTAATGTGAAAGGAGAAACAGGGCTGACGTGGAATCGTGCTTAGAGCTACTGTGAAAAACACTAATATATAATTCCTTTTATCAAATACTTCTAGTTTTACCCTAAGTACTTCTGTTACTCCTAATGTATGCTATCTAGTATCGTGTTCTGTATCCTTTATGAAGCTGTGTCTTTCTCAAGCACATTGTCGTGCTGGTAGGCTTGATCTTTCAAACAGCTGACTGTGGTAGATGTGAGAGATATTACTGATGTGGCTTTCCCAAAGTGACTCATTGAGAGCTTTGTTTTGTTTGGGTTTTTAATTTTTTTCCCTCCTCCCCCCCCAGCTTTCTGACTTTATTACCATTCTGCTTGATGAACATCTCTCTGTGTTTGTCTAGAATTTTGCAGGCCTCGAGGTGCAGTGCAGAAATGTTTGACATCACTTTCTTCTTTTGGTCTCTGACCTAGGTTTGGCAGAGCTTGCTAAATAGAATAAACAGTACAGAGTAAGAACTGTACAATGGAGTAAGTGAGGGACTAACTCTCTGGACACAAAAGTTATGAGAAGAGACAGGTCACTTGGAGGAAAAAAAAATAAAGCGTCTTGATTACACGAATATCTATTTTCATGTCATACTTTGCCCATTTGGTCTCATGATTAAACTATGCATTTAAAAATAAAGGCCTTGTGGACTTCTCAAACAGCCAAGGCTTGGAAGAGCTATTAGATCCTCTACACACATGCTGCCACGTAATCAAAGGTTGTATTTTATCAGTAACGGGTATTTTGCCTACAACACGTGTTGACACCACATACAACACGGATGTGCCTCACCCCCCTGTTGTTGGTTTTGTAATTCAGTTCTGAACTGAAGACCTCAAAGACAGTATCATAAATTCCAGGGCTCGGTGTGTAATCTCACTCGTGTAGATTTGTACTTCAATCGAAGTCTCTGGAGTTGCTGGTCCAACCCGTTGTTCTTTGTGCAGTTCTGGCTGGCACAGTGTCTCTTTAGAACCTCTTTCCTCACTATAACACTTGATGTACATTATCAATTTAGACTTTGAGAGGTTGGGTTAAGTAGTCTCAAGTTGTGTCCCTTTCCCGTCCCACCCTCGCTCTGGGAACGGCCGAGTTCCTGCAATACAGCTTGAAGTCTTTCCAGCATCTTTCCCAGTTCAGTCTTTCCCATCATCTTTCTCTTTTGAAAGTGAACATCCTGACTCAGAATGCCCTAGTTTGGTTCTGAACCATTACATGTAAACACTGTGACTCTGCTTTGTGTCACACTCTTTCACGATGCCCAGCCCCTGTTCTAACTGTAGCACCTTAGTCCTTCCTGTTCATGGGTGAGGCTCTCCCCCAGCCTGCTCTCCAGTCCTTGCTTGCAGGGAAGCTTTTCCCCTGGCTATGTTACTTTTGGCTGGGATGGACCTTAGATACAAAGTGGCCTTCACTACTTAGTGAAATGCTGTGAACGGGATAATGCTACAAGTTTCAAGTTTTCCAGTACCACCCTCAGTCAGTGAGCTGGAACTGAGCAGGGATTATTGGGTACCAGGAGGCCTGGCTCGGTGAGTGACCCCCTGTCTCACGCTGCTGTCTCACGTTCAACTGCGTCCTGAGCTGTCCTTAGCCAGCTCTTCATCTCGTTGTAGGGGCTTGGGGCGTGAAGTCGGATGTCTTACAGAAGTCTGGGTGTTCATGTATGTATATTGCTATTGCAAAACATTTTATACAGTTAGCTTAAGAAACCTTAGCACCTAACTTAACAATTTAATGTAAAGCTAGGAACAGATGTTTGAAGAACTACTACAGTAGCCTTAGCTGAGCCAGGCTGTGTGATCTCTTCTTGGCAGCTATTTTCAGTCTGTCCTTGAAATTTCTATTATAGAAGATTCTAGAACCTCCTTTGGTGTATCAAGACCACATTTTATGAATATTTTTTTTTAACTAACCTTTTATAACTAGAACTTCCCAGTTTGAGTTGTTTGTACAGCTGGTCCTGTCTATTTGCTTATTGACTTTACTAGCAACTCATTTCTGACAGAGGGTTCAGTTTTCCTGTGGCATTTAGTGACACATCATGTCAACGGAGGCCTTCTTCCAAGAGTGAAATGTCTGTGAATATGTAGAAGGCAGGAAGGAGATACTTGAGTCGTTTTACAAATGAGCATGCAGAGAAAGGCATGCCAACTTGGGTTAAAAGGAGATGATGACTTCAGAAAGGACACGGGGGGTCTGTGTGTGTGAAATGCAGAAAAAAGGGGCAGGAGACTCTGAATTCAAGGCAGAGGAGCTGCTGCTTCATTTTCTACCCATGTTCAGCAAAACCCCACTGGAGAAGGTGTTGGAAACCAGTGGCTTGGAGTTTGCAGAACTTTCTAGAACTGGAATCTTTCTTAACTTGGGTTTTGACAGATAAGCGGGCACTGCAATATTTGAACTGCCAATGTCTTTTAAATCTGACGGTGAGTCTGTGCATTATTGTCAGTCTTTGCTGGGTGGCCAGGAGCAGAACTGGTGTGGAGCTCCCTCCTGCTGGATGAGGTCCCAGCACCCTCCCAGCACTCTCCCAGCGAGTTCGTACTGTCTCTGTGTGCCTCTCATTGCTGTATAAAGGGGATGTCAGTCTTCAGGACTGTCAAACCAATACCTTCCCCTTGAATTTCTATAAGGAGGAAGGGATTAAATGTCAGCATAAATCAAGGGGATTCTGGGCAGTCCAACTAGAGACAGACTTTTCTTACTCCTGACAACCCCTTTTGGTTATTATTTCAATACTATCAACATGAACACTGACAACAGGAAAACGTTCATTTCTTTGTTAATACCAAACTAAGAGATGATATTTGGCTCTTAGTACAACTCTGGCTTTTGCTTTTGCTCAGTTTCAGTGGTTTGTCACTATAATTTAAGCCAACATTACATTCTTCAAGGTGACATTAATGTCTTTATAAAGTCTCTTAATTGGGCAGAATGCTTGTGTGCTTTTTGTGTCGAGGAAGATAGGAGGACTAACTGCATGTAGGTGTGTTTCTCTGGTAGCTGTTGTATATGAGATTTAGTGTTGCTGGAGCCATGACTTGGTTAAGCCTGTGGTCTTGTGTTGTGTCCTCAGACTTACAATGCAGTAATGACTTGGGTTTTTTTCCTCTTGTCGTTAGTAATGTACTAGAGATAATTGCACTTTTTGTTTTTTCTTGGAACTAATTCTTGCCCAATACTCATAATTGCATCCTGCAAGTTTTGCTTACGTCAAGCTTGGCATTTTTGTTACTGTTGAGGCCTTCCTACCGTACTGTACATTTTTGGTTTCCTTTGCTTTACAGACATGTCAAAAGCATAGGGTTGGAAAAGCCTTCGTCATCTCGCTCTTCATCCTTTCGTCCCGGGGCAAAAGCAGCTTCGTGTTGTTCTCCGTGGACATCTCCTCAACCTATTCTTTAAAGCTTGATAGTAGAGACTGCTGCAATAGAGGACACTGACTCCCAGGTATTTCTGGAGAATCAATGGCACTGACCAGGTGGGAAGTGGTTACACCATAAGCCACACTGGAGTGAAAAACCTCCAGCAGTAGGTCAGTCTACTCTGACTTCTTGTGAAGATGATGTGCATGGACAGCCTCTGCATCTGGCTGAGCTGGAAGGGCAGAAACTCTTAGCAGAGGGATGATAAAAATCTACAGAGGCAGGGAGAAAGTGTCTGGAGGATTTGCTTTCCATCTCTTTATGCTTCCTTCATACCTTTTCTGTTTAGAATGATTGTCATTTTGTCTTAAGGAACGAAACAGTAACGCTGTTCATTTAAAAATGTGAAGTACAACAAAAATATATCTCTGCGTAACTCAGAGGGATGTATTTCTGGTATCCAGGTTAAAAGCATTCTGGAGGCAGCACTGAAGTAGAAGTCAGCTGATAGTGTGAAATTTCACAGGGAACTTGAAATCTCTCTTGTGCTTAAGTTTCAAAGTTTCCCCATTGTCTTATTTTGAACATTTAGTGTAAGATTTGCACTAGGGAAGGATCCTCTTTGGTTGTCTCTGGAATCAGCAGCCTGAGCAGGGGCCTGACCAAATGTAGGTGTTCTTTACAGACTGTAAAGCATGAGAGATGAGATCACACGGTATCCTTGGTATTTGTGAGACCATTTGATAGGCTTAGGAGGTATTTTATTTTAGTTGCCTTATGAAGTGTTTGTAGGAAACTGTCTAGCTGTATGTATTAAATACTTTTTCAGCATTGGATATTTGGCTTTTCTAAAGCCAGAGAAATGTAACACTTGGTGTCAACACATGGGGGAAAAATAAACAGTGAAAATTGGTTTGACTAGAAAAGTGATTCAGTGAATGACTTCAGTCTTAACATTTTTGGTGTATAAAAAAATGTGATTACAATGCACAAACAGTCGTATAATGAGAAAACCATTGTTTGAAGGGACTCTTTAGTGGCTAGAAGCTGTAAGAATAATTGTGCTGATTTTTTAAAAACCAAATGGCTGTGGGAACAGCCTCACCAACCAGAAAGTTTCTCTCTCCTGTTGATTCATTGGTGATATTTGTAGCCATCGTGGTTTGTTTGGTTTTTTCTTTTAGAGTATTCTTAGTTAAGCTTGGTAAGGTGTTGGGAAACAGCTACCAACAGTTTAAAGCCACTGATTTTTGGAAACTAATGGGCTAGACAACTGGGTTTTGTTGTTTGTTTGTTTGTTTTTCTCAAGTGTTTGCATATTTTCTCCTTGAGATTGATGGTGCTGCATCATGGAAAATGATGTAGTTTGGTCTCTGTTTATGGCATATAGTGGCAAAAGAAGTCCTTGTAGGCTGACAAATGAATAGGGAATCAGCAAGCAGATTATTCTGTGTATTGGTTACAGAGATCTTCTATTTGGTCTTGGAGGCATGGGGAATATACCTTGTGGCTGAAGTGACATCATTTGAGCAGTGCCTGCCTTCTCTCACCTGGGCCTTGTTCCTGTTCTAAATCTCTTCTTTCATTCTGTCTCAGTCAGGTCGAGCCCTTGCAGTTGTCCCTGCCCTCCCTGTTAGAAAGACAGACACCAAATCTTGTCCTCATATGCCTTTTGTTCTCAAATTTCTCATTGCAGTGGGATTAAATTTTAAGCTGAAAATCTTTCCCTTATAACTAGTGGAGGAAACTCTCACCTCACTCAAGATGACAGAAGCAAGATATTTGAGGCTTAAGGTCTCTTGTGTGAAGTTAGAGTGTTAAAATGCACCACTAATTGTTTGCTTGGAAAAACAGTCACTCTGTGTATGAAATAAGCTGGCCAAGAAGCTAGAATACATGTGAAACTTCCTTTCAAGTCCTTGAGTTGTATCAGCTAGGTGGTTGTAATCATTCTCTTCTCTGATACTTGTCAGGAGTAGAAAGAAGCACCATTCTGGAATGGAGATGAGGCATAAATCCTGAGGATGCTGGTGCTTTCCTAGGTGAAATACAGGTCTTGTGGGTTTGATTTGTCTCATGCTGATGTGTGAAGTATCAGCCTTTTGGAACTCTTCTACCAGCTGCTAAGATGATTTGTATGCTAACCACTAAACCAGACAGTTGTCTTCCTCTTGCTAATGACTTTTTTGGTTCTTGAGGTGCCAAGTCGCCCTCATCCTAGTCCTTGTCACTTAGTAAGCCAATGCTTTTATAGGGCACAGGCTGTGGGACAAGTAATAATAAATAGGCCTTGCCTAATGGCCTTTAATAGGAATTTAAAACCTCATTTGCATTATTATTCTTTATGGATTGCACAACTGTGGCAAAATACCTCATCCTCACTTGTGTGTGAGTATCATGAAAACTCAGAATTACCTGTCTGACTTGCAGGGCAAGAATGGAGGGCTAGTTCATCATCTGAAGTCCTGATGTTTGTTTATTTTCTGGTTAGAAATCCCAAGCTGTGAGTGTTACAGTCACTTTATAACATCAGCTGAGGAAAGGCTGGGAGTGACTCAAAAGCTGTCACCAGGTAGCAGGTCTAATGAAAACCTTGCTTTCTGTACTGGTGTTGAACAATTGTAAGAAAATTTTCCAAATCATATTTCTGTAATACCTTTTCCTACAGTCCTACCTGGCATCACTACAAGTGAAGTCTACAACTGTACTGTGTAAAGCAAATTAAATAACAAGGGGAAGAGTGTTTTGCTAACGCTGTTTTACTTTGTCTGGTTTCGTCAGCCACCTTCTCTGCTGAAGAAAGAAATCTCTGGAAAATATGGCAGAACTATCACTATATCCTGAAACTGAGGGATTTGTTTTAGTAGAAAGCTAGAATAAAAATTACTGAAACAAACTGGATGCTAAAAGAATACTTGTTTAAAAAAAAAAGTAAATTAATGTAAAGTTGTCTGTTTGGAAAGGTACTTCTAACCTCTTTGGAAACTTGGACTCTTCTGTCTGTTGCTGAGCAGCTGATATGTTGAGTGTCTGAGGTAAGTCTTTGTAGTCCTCACAACTAAAGAGAATGTTCCCAAGTTCAGCTGACAATGAGAAAGGCACTCTGATACCCTAACAAGTGGACCTTGCAATAAGATCACCCCCTGACTGGATTTTGTGTTTAGTAGAGTGACTAATGTAGCTCAGTGTCCTTTGGGCCTTTGATTTTCTTCAGGAAGAAAAGTTGTGCCAATCTGAGTATCATTGTGCAGCTTCCCAGGGGCAAAGCAGGTGGCCAGATTCCCTTGGCACAGAAATGTTTGTGTGCTTTTTGTCTTGTTTTCCATAATAATTTCTCAAGCACAGTTAAATGATCTGTTCAGTGTTCTGTTCTGGATGGAGATGTGCTGGCTTGGCAGCTCTGGGATTTTCTGCATTTTGCCAGCTGGCAAACATGCACATTTGTGTAAGCTCATTCATAGCTGATACTGAGAGACAGGTGCTGATTTACTGTTCTTCAAATAACTGTGCTGGCATAGGGCCAGTATTGACAGGACTCTGCCTGGAGAACAAGAGCGCATCCCTTAAGATCATTGCGACACCTCTCCGAACGCTCATTGATGTTGGGAGGGGAGGAAAGTGAAATGTGTTTCAGTGGTGGATTTCTCTGCCTGGATCTGGAGAAGGGGTGTGTGATGGTGGTACACATCCATGTGATACCAACAGAAATGAAATCGAAAAACCAGAAGTGCAAGTTTCTGCTGATGGCAGTAGTGGAAGAGAGATGTTTACAGATCCATAGGAAACGCTTCCTTATAGCCCCTTAATAGCCATTGGTAATGATGAGAAAAGGAACTCTAAAACCTCTATGATGCAGCTTCCGTTAGTCTTTATTGCTCTGGTTGTTGGGAAATTTGTTCAAGTCACCCGAAACACCCTGTTCCCAGTGGCTGCTGGGGCCATGCCTCCCCTCTGCCCTGTGAGCTCCCTCTGCCCGGCAGTCACCACAGCGGCTGCCCCGGGCTGGCCGTGCTCGTCACAGAGTGCTCTGGGGGTCTGCCTGGCCCTTCTGCACTGCCTCGCATGGGTGGGACCTTCTGTTGGGTGGTCTTAGGGGGTTTGAGGAGAGGACGGAGCTACAAAACATCCGCTGGAGCCTGAGACAGCACTGCTGCGTGCACTAATCCCTCGCTGACTACACGGCTAGCGCCGGGGCACCAGTGGCAGTTTGGAACCTCACACCAGCTGCCTTGCAAGGGTGTCCTGCAAATCCACCTCTTGTGCTTCCCAGCTTCTGCTGACGCTGATGTGAAGAAATGACAAGGTATATTTAATGAGATGCTTTTTATGTGAAAGAACTTAATTCTCAAAAAGAGCAGTTCCGTGAGGGCTTAAAGAACAAGAAAATAATGAAATCTTATGGTTTTGGCGATAGCCTGAAAGTTATTAAATGTAGCAATTGATAAAAAACGAAGTATCCTCAAGTAAGCTCTTTCATTCTCCTTGCTCTCTTCTTATTTGTGGTTGTGGCCAGGTCCTGGTGCTGTAACTGTGATTATGCCATAATTCTGTGATGATGCAGGAGGTGTGCGCCAGTGGGCTCTCTTCCGAGGTGTCAGATTGGCTCCCTTGTTTGTGCCTGGTAAGGTTTATTTGAAACACTGAGGAAGGAAACGTCAGGAAATTATTTCTGTACAAAATAAAACTTTCTCTCCAGGCTCCCATACAGATTTGGAAAACAGGCCCAACGAATGATGACATTGCTAGTGGGGGGACTGGGCGCTCAGTACCAAACTGTTAATATACTGTAAAAGACTGAAGGTGCAATTACATGTCAGGAAAACTCAGCCTGAAATGTTTTTTGCTTCAAAAGTATCTGCAGATTATGTAAATACCATCATCTTTCATACAGGATAAACCCATTGTAACATGGGAAATATTTAATCGTAAGTATTTAAAATGAGCTAGGAAAAGAAGGGCAGAGATACAGTGTCTGATTGTGTGTTGTCCTTGGATGTTACAATAGTCACTTGTGGTTGTCAAGCTTTTGGTTTCCCTGGCAGATAGACAGCAGTATCACCTCCACCCGATAGATGCAGGGAAGGAGGGAATGCAAGGAAGTGAAGTAGCCTGCCCAGGGCTGCTCGACGATAGCTAGCATGAAAAATGGAGAAGAAGCTCGTCGTTCTGTACTTCAAACTTGGCATTTCTTTTGCTCTCCTGACCATGACGTTAGGCTCTGGCATAAAGTGCACAGTTGAGCAATACACTGAGGTTGTGGGACGTGAATGCTCTGCTGCATTTTCTTGCCTAGTGCTTAAGGGGTGTGTCCATGTTCTTTCTGGCTTGCAGAGAGAGGTTTGCGTGGTTACATACTGCTGAACTGGCTACAAAATCTGTCAGCTTCCCCAGACTGTGCCCGTCTGGGTCTCATCTCAATGTGTGGAACGATAGTCCTCTGAGGAATTTGTGCTTTCTCTCCTAATAAGACTGTAGTCTTGTTTTGCATTTATAATTTGATTGAGATCAGATTAATGGCAGAGAGATGTGCAGAGATTCCTATCAATAAATGATTTCTTTAAAATAATTGAATGCTGTAGTTTGTGCCCTGGCTCTACATTACCAAATACAAAGAAAAAATTGAGGGTTTTTTTTGGCACACACAAATGGATTTACAAAGTATCAATGGTACTGCTGTCTTACTATAAATTCACTTCAGTCTGGCAAAAAAAAAATAAATTGGAGAATTTGTTGCGTTGTAGATGTGGAATATCTGTAGTAATTGAGTTTGTTACTTTGCTGAATTGTGATGCTGTCAGTTACTAAAGTTATCAAAGTAGGATCTTCGATGACCAGCACCAGGCCTTGGTACTAAAGGGAAACGGTGAAGGCTCCGACTCTTTCTCTGTATTTCTCATAACTGGTTTTTAGTAATAGAAGTTACTGGAGTCACAGCTGCTGTCAGGGTTTTAAAAGGTTCTGGGTTTTGTTTTGTGCCTAGTTCCTGTACATCTTTGGAGCCCTGTGCTGAAGTTCTTGTAACACATGCTGACTAGTTTTGTTTGGCAGAGTTTTGTTATACTTGGCAGGCTTCTCTCTTGCTGCAAGAAGTTAGTATAGTGACATTATATACTACTATTCTGAAAACAGCCACAGCCCAGCCTGACTCCCTAGCATCAACATAGCTGCTTAATATTATCTTGACTGATGGATTTCTTTAAGCTTCTATTTGTCACTGCAGATTTTCCTAGTGATTTTCTAGTGACATGAGGTTTTTGATATAGGCATTACTGCTATCAATGTGTGTATCTGACTGGGTACATTTCAATGCTTAGAAAACCATTTGAGATTCCAGTGTGGTCTTAGCTGAAGAACAGGTTTGTCTTCTCAATTAAAGGGAGCTTTCTTCAATCAAACACAGACTTAAGGCATTCTTTAATACATTCATCCTTGAGGCATGAATATATGTGCCCATATGAGTGTATGAGAGAATGTGTCATCCATATGAGTGTGGTGACTTGCTGGCTTGACAGTGAGACTTCAGGAAAATGCAGCTGATCCTAACTTTTGTTTTTAAGATTCCTTCTGCTGTCACAGCAAGGAAGGTTTTGAGAGAGATCTTGCATCAGAACCCAAGGCTGGTCTGCTTCAGGACTGTTTCCCTGGCATTTAGCAGGGAGTCTTATGATGCAATCTTTAATAATAATAATTTTTATAATCTCCTGTGTCTCCCTAGCTTTATGGTGAATGCAGTCAAAGTTCTACTTTGTAGCATAGTTAGTGCAAATGGCCTAGAAAGGTGACCAAGGTCATGTCTTCAGCGCTAGCATCACAAGAGAAAATACAAATCAGATGAAGACACAGACTGTTACAGAAGAGTGATTGTGGCATGGATAAAGAAAAAGCTGATTGCCCTTTGCTGTACATGTCCAGTAACGTGAAGGCTGCAGGCTGAATGTGGAGATACTGTTTCAATGGGTGAGTGTAAGGTTAATGAGCTAGTATAAGTCAAAATAATGAGCTCTGAAACAGGAAGCAAACTCAGGGAAGGTTATATATTTGGGCTAGAGAAGGCTGCTTTAAAATGGTGCTTCAGATACATGGCAAGAAAGGTGAAATGGCCAGATGAAGACTTGAGGTGTGTGAAAGGATGCAGAAAGAATTGGTGTGGGTACTAGATGAGCAACATGGTTTTATGTAGTGAGCTGTATAAGTGAAGACCTGCAAATGTAATTAAACTGAGACTGGATACCAGAAGAGAGCAAGGTAAGGAAAAACTGGAAAGCAATTAAATAAAGTTTTGGAAGAGAATAGCAATAAAATACTTTCAGCTATACGATGATGATTTGGAAAATAATGAAAATGCAGTGAAAAACTAGGGGCAGAGCTGGAAGCTGTGTTAGCAGGTTTATAACATCAGTATTAGGAAATGTTACTCAGCTGCTTATTCCAAGATCACCTGGAAAGACACAGTTAATACAGATCAAACAGGTCTTGTGAAAGACCAAATCGGGCTACGTTTCAGCTACTGATGAAATGCTCCTTCCCTTCAGTGTAGGCAAAAAGTGGAAGTGATATAAATGGATTTTCAGACAGCATTTGCACATCTGTATGACTTAAATCATTATCTAAATGCTATTTAGTTTTTTTCATAATAAAGAACTTTACAGTGAAGCAGCAAGCTGAAAACCAAACCCACTGATTTGTAGGATTCTTCTCATGTGAACTCAGTACAGCATTTATGTAGTGACCAGTTCTTTTGAATGTGAGCCCTGCTCAATCACTATTATGAGGGTTCCTTCACATACATTACTGTTTCTATACCTGGATCCATGACTTCATCACCTTCTCGCTTTCTTCTAAAGCAAGGGGTAAGGTCCAGGATCAGAACACAGTTTGGAGACAGAGGGAGCAGGCAGGCCATGCAGCTAGCCATCACCAGGTTCAAAGTGCTCACAAAGTACTGTGATCCTAGAAGAATCAGAGTGCAAAGGGCCAGTTTAACTGCCTGCCAGCAATAAAACAGAGGCAATATCTGGTTACTGTGGCCTCGGAGATGGAGAGACACTGAGAAGTCAAAAGCATGTGCAAAGCAGCACGGGAAAGCAGCTGTAGGATTGTCAGAATATTTCCAAGCAGGCACACGATTATCCAGACATTGCTGAAAGGTTATTTGCTCTGATGTGCAAGGAACCCTAATTATTAATAATGTCAACAGCTTTAAAAGGTTTACAGCATCTGCAAATGGCCTCGGTGAAAGGTTTGACCGGCGGGAGTGAAGCCCTGTTTGTGTGGAGTGTACAGACACATGCCTGGGGCAAACTGCCTGCTGAACAAACCTTACACTGGATCAGTGCTATGTCCAAAATATTCACTAGTTTTCCTTCTGGAGTGGTCAGGTGGTTAAAGCATCAGTTCCATGCTTTCATTGCACAGACGTGGCCTGAAAGGAGATGAAGAATTAAACCTAAACAGTTTAAAAGGGTTTTGAGAAGGAATGCCAAAATAGAGAAAGAGTTTGCCTAGGGTATGACTGGCAGGTAAGCAGGCACAGAGGGTGGTGTGACTGATAACTGCTCCTATAGAGATGATCCAGAGCTTGACCTTAAAGATGGGACCTGTCCATTCCCTGTTGGCAGCCTGTTCTTACCCTGGAAATGCTATTTGCCAGCAGTGCTTCAGAGGAGAGAACACAATTAACAGACGTGTATTCCAAGTGACTAGCATCGTGTTCCGTAATATATAAAATGGTGTTTGATTTTATTCATAATATTGGGTGTTGTCCTCTTGAGAAGATGCCCTCCTACTTCCAGTTCTCCTCCTTTCCCCGTGCTTAAAGGGCAGCTAGCAAGAGAGGAAGAGTTTCTCAGCTCTCCCTTGGTTTCATTAGGTAATCTGCTGCTCTCTCAGGTTCGTAGGAATCCATCCTCCAACATAAGAACAGTGTACTGAAGTTCAAGTAAAATTGCTGGTGTTACCTAACAGTGTCCCTTTAAGTGAACAAAGCACAGTGCAGTGTTGAGTGCTTTTCAGAGACCAATTGGATGGACAGAGTATGCTAGAAATGTGAGGGGAGAATGATTTTATTTCTAAGCAAGGGGAAAATGATGGTATAAAACAAATGAAGGCAAAAGACCCAGACCTTGCCACAGAACCTTTTTCATTCTGTCAAGACAGAAAAGACTGCAGAATATCCTTCTGAAATGGAGGATGAAAAATTTTGTCTCTGCAAAAGTGGCTCAGTTTTCCGTGGATGTGGAGTTAGTACTGTGGACAGTCAGACCTTTGAGAGGCAGTTGCTAACCACTTCCTCTTGCCTATCAGACCTGAAAATCCAGGAAGCATGCAGGGCACAGTGCCCCAGAAACATACCCACCCTCCTTCCTGAGGTTTCCCTAGCTCAAGAGGAGAGGTCAGAACAAGGAAAAGGCAAAGAACAAGGAAGAAGGTCCTATGATGGTTTCTACTTTTGCTTCAGAGTTGAGGTGAAAGGACTTGAAATTTTTGGCAAGGAACTGCCTGAATTATAGAAATGAGCAGGAAATTAAGAGGTAGCTAGCAGAGTTAAAGGGAAGGCAAATACTGCTAAAGACCACACTCCATCTGAGTTCCTGTTCACCTTCTACCTCTATTCATTCACTTTTGGCAGACCTTGAAGCTTCTGAGTTAGGGGAAAGCTGATTTCTGAGGAAGTTCTGTTGAGGGCATCTCTCTGCCTGTAGGAATTCAGTTCCTTTAGATTCTTTCCCATTCCCTGCAAACCCCAAATTACTCCACCACAACCCAAGATTCCTAACCCTCTTCCCAGAGGAAATGTGCTGATTAAGCTGCTGTAGATAGATTCAGAGCTTTTAAATGGTCCTTTTTTTCTTAATTTAAATTTGCGTTGTTGGAACAAATCTTCCTTTTTGAAGTCGATGAAAGCATTGTTTGCATTTTTTGTTCCTCAGCCCAAGAATTGCTGCTATTAAAACTAATAACTAAAATGTATGTGTTTCAAGTCTGTATATAGACATTGACCTATCCAGTTTAACTTGCTCATTCAGACTGGCTGGGGATGCCAAAGCTGTGTAAAATTAAAAGTTAATGAAAGCACACAATGGACACAAGAAACCAGACAAGTAACAATAAACCTCATCAACTTACCATGCAATCAGCCTGCTTAAAGCCAACAGGCATGCCAGACAGGCAAGGCAAGTTGTGTGCAGAAGGATTCTGAAGTCTCTTGTTAAAAGAAGCTGTAGATTGACCAGTTTTATTTTAAAGCCAGTACTAAAAGGAGGAGTCCCTTGCTCATGAACTCGCCTTTGGTTTCTGCTCTCAGTGCTGGTTTCTGTGTCCTTTTCCACCTCCTTTCTCTGATCCTTCTTGTGCTGGGATTACTGGGTAGCTGTGGGTGAGGCATCTGAGGAGCTTATGTGCATGGGCAGGGGACGAAGCAGGAGAAAAAGCATCTGTGGGCTATTTTTCGTTACTCACTCAGTCCCTTGATGATGTTTACCACACTTAATTGGGATCTTTCCAGTGCTAGCCTATACTTCAAACTAGGATGAGAATAGGCATATATCTGAAACACAACACACTCCTCCCACTACATCCCAGTGCTGAATCCATGGTGCTTTGTGTCTCAGTGAGACTGTTCAGGTGAAATATGCCCCTTGTTCTCACAGATACAAGGTGCAAATAAAATATGAAAATGGATTTCTCTGCTGCCTCAGACCTACCAGTGAGTCTCACCTCCAGAAAACAGAGCCAGCTTTCTTCTTGCATCTCTTATCTGGAGTTCAGCTGTTCTTTTTGGAACTCCCAGATCCCAGCTAACGAAGCCTTTCGTTGGAAAAGGTGAGCAGGGTCTCCCGGAGTAAAAAGAGGCAGGCTGCTCTTGTTTGAAGTGTAGTTAGTTCTCTGGACCTGCATCATCAATTTCTGTTTTAAATTAGAAAGCTGATGAGAGTCTCAAATTCTTCCCTCACAGACTTTTCTAAACTAATCTTCATAAACATGAGTGAATTTGTCATGGTGGTGGTTCAGTGCTTTGAAAGGTGCACGTTTGCTGTTTGAGAGCTGCAGGTACTGACGTGGGAAGGAAATAATGGGAACACAATTTCCAGTGTCTACCAGTACTACCAGTGTCCACGTGGGAAGGAACTGGAAGGACTGGCAAGCCTTGCACTGCTGTCACAACTCCTTTCTAATGGTAGCACACACTTAGATAGTATCAGCCTGTTTGCTGATGACCAACGGGCTAGTTTGGGAGTGTCAAATCAGAAACAGCCACAATCATGCATTTCTTTGTGGGGAAGGTAACTCTGAATGGTGCACTGGTTCTGCACAGTTGCTAGAGAAATCCTTTTTCATGCTGATGCACTGCAGCAACAACTAACATTCTAGACTAGGTGATGCTGTGTCCAGTAACCTCTCTTCTTTGCAGCAGGGATGAATGTTTTCTGTCTACTGAATGTAGAACCTGGTTTGTGGTCTTGGTTCAGAAGTAAACACTGAAAGCCTCTGAAATCTACCCTGTAGCTGTAAATGGCAGGTCCTCTCGTAACACCTTCTGTGGAACAATGACACTTAACAACTGCAGAGGGAAAAAAATAGGGATATGGATGGAACAAAGGTGAGTTTCATAGGTCGTAGAGTAGGAAATTTTCTCTCGCAGGACAAATAAGTGCCTTCCTTCACTTGTACTAAGAAGCTGTTAGGGGTTTTTTTTAACTTCTCAACTTTTTCAACATCTTTCTATCATCACCAGCTGCAAGAGAAGAGCAAAATACCTTTTCACATTTGGATAGTATGCTTATAGTAAGTCATCTGTGTGATAAAGACTACAGAAATCAGAGTATTGATCAAGTCATTTGTGATGAAGGACCTTTCTAAGTTGGTCTAGAAGGACCTTTCTACAACATTACTGTTTTTTCAGTGTTACATTTCATATCTTTACCATTTTTTGCTTGTATCCTATAGGTAAGGCACAGAACTTCAGACCAGGTAATGGCTTTGAAGATGAACACACTGAACAGCAACAGAGCAAACATGCTGAAAGAGGTTCAACTTATGAATAGACTCTCACATCCAAATATCTTAAGGTATACTGGCTTTTTTTTCTGAATCATATAAAGTTATGTTGTCTTTAGTAGAGCTTTCCTAGTTCAAACTTTTTAAAAAATTTATTTTTTATTATAGCTGTATCCACTGTGAATGTGTTAGGATCAGCTTCTAATTTAATGAAAGAAGGGGAAGAGGAAGACAAGACTTGGGCAAATTGGAAGTCCACATGATTTTGGTAGCTGGAGTTTACCAGTAATTAATTTATTTCAGACAAAACCAAATTTTCACGTTATAAATTTGTAACAAATCAGTGGCTTCTGTTAATGAATTTAAAGTCTTGCAAATTTAACACCATTCTAATAATCTCTGGTTACTAATCTTGCAGATTAACAATGGAAAGTGCCAGTGCTTTCTCATATTTTTAGGTCTGCTTTCTAGCTTTTAGCTTTTCCCTATTGCAGTGTATTTTATCATCTTTCTTATTACAAGGTGGGATAAGAGGGACCGAAGGAAAGAAGCTAGAGTTGAACTAATCTGATTTATCTGCCCTTGAAAGGAAAAAGGTAGTTCTTGTTTGGCAATAGGTTACTGGGTGCAAATCCAAAATGTTTCAATGTGTATCCTGTTATTCCTTGAATCTTTTCAGCCTTGGTTACTCTTTTGATGATGTGACAAGCAATTAGCATAATTAGCTGAGGCCATAACATGAAGAGGTTTAAAGTTGTGATGACAGTGCACCAAATAAGCAGTTCTGCTGAAGTGCTGCTGTACAGCTGGGATCTATTTTGATAGTCTCCAGCAGTACAGCTCTTTCTGAAAAGGTTTGGAGACACAGTGAGCTTTCAGCAACTTGATTTCCTCTTCTTCACCAGGCTGTTACATAATACAGACTTAGAACTGATTCCTCAAATCCATTGTAACCAGCCTTTCTGATCCTTGAAACTCAGTCTTCATGAAGTGATGTGTAGCAATATGATCTCATTCAATTCTCTCAGTATTTATGAGGAGCTGCATCAGAAGCACTTGGACTGTCTGCCCGGAGCATTCCATTAGTTCATCTCTATTTCCTGTTGGTTTCTTCTCAAAATCCCCCAAACATGTGAACTTGGAGTTTTTACTCACAGTAAACTGTATTGGTTTTATCACAGTGTGTTTTTTTCAGGCGTTGTAGTCATCTCCCTACTTAGAATTCTTAGTCTGTTTTCTCTGCTCCAAGGTGAGGGGAGCTCCCAGCAACTCCTCTGGCTCTTCCGTTTGTCGCTTTGTTTTCTTCCATTTTTTTGTTAATGATGTCAGATATCTGGCTTTTTAGGTTTCAAGATCATTGTTTCTTATATCTATTTGCCACTTCCATCAGTAATCCTTAATATAAGCAGCACCTGATCCTGGGGACTGAGACAGCTGCTTTTTTAGCAAGGTTTGTGGAAGTAATAACTGCGTGGGCTCGGCATCGTCCGAGCCATGAAGTCAGCACGCTTCCATCAGCTTCTTTATCCACTGGGGTTTGTCAATCTTATTTTTAAAAGCATCTAACTTCACAACTCTGTTCAAAATGAAGTATTTGATTCGGGCTGGGGTGAAGGAGAGTAGGAAAGGGATAGTTTAACAGGCAAGAAGCATTTGGTTGCAGCTTCATGTAACCCTGCCCCCCTTGAATGGAGCTACGCGGGTGTCACCCAGAACAAAAGTTATTGTGCTCAGTTCTGAGTAATTGCTGAAATTTAAATGCCTTATGATGTCTAAGGGATCATATCAATGATATACCAATCCCTTCTGTCTTGGAGCCTATGAATAATTTGAAGTCAGTGGTGTTGCACAGATGGCCCTGAAGAAAGAACACTGATAGATTCATTTCCGCGTGAAGCGATAAGGAATTGCATTTGGTCTCCCAGTTACTGCACAGGATTGGTAGAGAAATCTTTTTTGTGTGCTCAACTAAGCAGTTATGGGCTAATGCATAAGCAATAAATGACTTAAATAGAAATGGTTTATCTTTGCATAATTTTTGAAGAATATCAGGCAATCAGACTTGATGAATTGCTTGATTTGAGGCTTCAGAGTTGGTTCTCTGGTAAAAAATGCTGCCTTTTTCTTATGTGTTAGGTAAGTACCCTTGCTGCAGAGAGCAAGGGCACTCCTACAGAAGATGCAAATGAGAAAACTTACTTGGTTTTAGTTTATTATTTTACTGAATAGTAATACACAGTAAAAACTATGATGTCTCTTTCTTGTAGCAGATAGCTTGGTGGCTTTGTGTGTTCCTTATGTGTCCTTTTCTTTTTTTGTTGTTTAAAATCCCTTACTGCAGTGTTTCCAGTCCCTTTCTGTCTGGGAGAAGATGATGCTCTTTTTAAATACTGCCTGCCCATGTGTCTATATCCACCTGTCTACCCACACACACGTGCATCCAGACATCTGTATTTATCTTTCAGAAACCTATAAATCATTGGTGCTTCTTCTAGTTTTGTGAAAATTAGTTTAGAATATATATTTCTCACTTTAAAAACACATTAAAAATAATATTTGATAATAATTTGCTTTTATAGTGAAGTGGTGAAAGGTGAAAACATTGTGTTGTCAACTAAGAGCAGCTGGAGTAGTTTTGCTGAGAGGTCACTGGGCAAATGTTCTGCAACGTGTACCTGCTGAAACTTCTCCTGGGATTATTTTTGGAAATTTTAATCTTGTAGCAGTATTTAAACTTCTTCCAAGAAGCTCTAATGTATAACTTCCTCTTTCCAGACACTATGAGCTACCTCAGTATGCTCTCAAATGGTATTTTCTTCACTTAATTCCTGCCTTTTTAAGTTCTGTCTCTGTATTACTGAGTAAGCTGTTTTGTCACTAGCATCAAGTGTAATTATTTATTGATTAGTCACTGGATCTTCTCCCCATGCCTTGAAGGTATACTCTGATTTTATGTAATAAATACATCTGAGCTTCTTCCTCTTTTGTAAGGTCTAAGACTACCTACTGTTAACTTATGCTGTAAAAACCATCCTTTCCTTAGTGCTGATCTATTGTTTGCCAGTAAGGACTGGACTGGATGATCTTGAAGGTCTTTTCCAAGCTGAGCAATTATATGATTCTGTGATACTAGTGGATTCTCAGGCTGAAATGTTGAGATCCCATTGTGTCGTGGTTAACTGTAGCAGGTAGAGGGCTGGGAGGTGCCCTAATATCAAATGGCTTGGAAAATTATTAAACTGGGTAGATACTGGCTTTACAGCATCCAAAATCTGCTCTCAACCTATTTCAGCACGTGCAGTTTGGTCAATTGATATTTTAGAATGTCAGATTCAGCTATGATGCATTTAATTTAGTAGACTAAGGAATACTTGACAAAGTATCAATCTGTTCAGTTAGGCTTTAAAAATAACTTGTGATTCTGAGCATGGAGTGAAAGGCTAACTTGAAATATCACCACTCATATCAGTATTTCTGTGCTCAAATTCTGTTCTGGGCCAGCTGTGTAGATCTATCTTGGTCAGAAGACTGATGTAAGCTTGGTTTTCACTTACCAAGTCCCCAGTAAGTATATCAACCCCATTGTAGCATCTTAAATATTCTCGTGGTCAAATACATACATAAACCCCATTTTCTAATATCTTTTCCATCAAGAATATGAGAAACTGCCCTCTGTTAGAGGGATTATTTGGGAATAAATGGAACCTCTGTCAGTCTGCTATCATCAGAACCTGTCTATGAAAGATCTGCTTTTTTTAGTTGTGCTGTTTTTCCCCAGGGACCAGCTTAGGGACATTTTAAGAGTGGACAGTGGAAAAGCAGACTAATGGTGTTCATGGAGTGTTCTGCTCTGGTTCTACCATCAACCTCATCTCCTATCTCCACCTCACTCCTGCATGCAACCTATACACAGAGAGCTAAAATGCTTTTCTGCCTCTGTTCTACACTTCTCCCTGCCCTGGGTGTGGGATGTGCTGGCTTTATCACATCTTCCCTCAAAACAGATGGTAAGAGCAGGAGTAGAAGTGAGCTGAGGTTCTGGTGTGCACCGTGTGATGTTTACCCCAGCCACTTCAATGCAGCTTGGCTGATGCAGGGTAAGACAGCAATTGCTGGAGTTTCTTTGCTTCCTTATTAGCTTGTGTCCAGTTTAAAGTGCAGTGCTGTTCAAGGCTTGGGTTAGACCTGGCACCAGGGTTATGAAAGTTCTAGTGTATGCTTGTAAATGTTTTTTACTGCTTTGCTACTTCACTGGATGGTGATGTGCTGCCATAGTCATGAGGTTCTACCCAAATCAAAGAAAATAGGGCTGGAAGGGACTCAAGAAGTCTCCGTCCTTGTGTCCTAGGCTGACAGGGAGTCTCAGGCCTGAGAGACCTGATACCTTTTCATTCTGGTGATGTCTTACAGGTCTGCTTTTCTCATCTTCCATAAATGCAGTGGTGTGCTTAACCCAGATTCTCCATCTCCTGCGCTGGCTCTTCAATGAGCCTATCTCCAATGTTGAGATAGAATTTCAATCTTTAATATCACTACTGTTTGTATGAAAAACGATTTCTTTATTTGATCTGTACCTTGGGACTTCATTTAAAATATTCTGTACACAGAAAGCCTTAGCTCATGCCTTAAGTGCTCTCGTGGGAACACTTGGAGGTATTGCAGCATTTGGCAGTGAGCGTGCAGGCAGATTGACTCCCTGATTAAATCCACCTTCTCGTGCGCACACGCACACAAATAAGCAAGCACTGTGCATATCACATGAACTTCTTTCAAGGAGAATTTTATTTCATCTCCTTTCAGACACCCTGGGAACACAATGCCAGGGTGGGTTTTTCTGTGCGTGCAGTTTTCTTCTTTCAAACCTTTCTTATTTGTGAAATTGTGATTGAATTTATTAGAATAGGCAGAAGGGTGGCTTTTGTCTTTTAACATCCCTTGTCCTGTATTGAACAGAAAAGGAAAATACTTCTTTCTGTATTGTGCACAGCCTTTCTAAAGTACTCCCTTTGGATAACCACAAGACAGAAGAAGAGAGGCTGTGTGTGTTGTAGTATCTCCCAGAAGGGACAGATGAAATGCCTTACTCTGTCTTGAATCAAAATGCAAGTGTATGAAACTTAAAATACATTTTTAACCTAGCATGGTGCCTAGAACATGAAGGAAGGTCTTAATGCAGACCTGGTATTCTTACTCACCCTCTTCATTCCCCACTAACAGTCAGTGTGATGAAATAAGCATCTGTCTTTTGACCTTGTTTCTCTTCGTGTTACTGAGCTCATATGGGAGATTTTTGCATTGCTGTGTTTGGTTTGTTTCTTGTGCTCAATGTTCTCATCAAACTGCTGAATTTTCTCATACGAGCAGTAGATTTCAGAGGGCATCAATTAATTATGTTGGACAGTAGCTGCCCCAGGTTTATGCACAGGAACATGTCCCAGTGAAGTTCTTTTAATGGAAAGCATGTGTTCAGTGTCTGGATGTCCACAGTGGCTGTGTAATCTGGATATTAGCTCTGCTTGATTTACCAAGGAGGCAAAGATTGCAGGCTGAGGCTCCAGCTCTTAGCCTCCCCACTCCTGTCCTGAATTTTCTCCCTTGCAGTCTGACTGAGCTGAAAACAGTTTGGGTAACTGCTGTAATGCACTGAGCAATACCCAGAGTATGTTCCCCTGCTCTTTTCTAGGAGGGCAGCTATCCCAGATTGATTGGGGAATAATCTGGTTTATGGAAAGATACTTCCAACATCTGAACATCACTGCCACGAGTTAGAAGGCATTTTGTGGTGACGATGCTGAGCTGTATTTAGTAGGGTGGATCCAAGTTGTATCCTTCACGTTTGCAGCTTCTGGGGAAACGTTTCCAAATGCTCCAGTTAGGATTTTGGAAGTGCTTCAGCTTTGCTGATAAAGGCAGATACACTGGCTTGAAAATAAACTTCCTTAAATCTGCAAATGGTTTCCTGTGGATGATTGGCTCCTTGGAGCTTCTTCCAGCCAGAAATGCCTATAGGAAGTGTAACCTTTGGCTGACAAGACATTTGCTGCAGTTCACCTCCAAGCACATCTTGGCTCTGGAGACAGTGTGTTGAGCCAAGAGAATAACCTCAGCTGTACAGGACCAGCATGGCAGCTTCCTAGCCACAGAACTTGGAATCTCATCTGGGCAAGCTCAGAAACTGCAATCTTATGTTGCTCTTGCTTGGTAACTATTTCCTGGTAGCAACTGCATGTATTAGCTCTTAGTGGGAACACTTTCCAACCGTGTTTTGTAGCAGTACTTGTCCTCACCAAGAGGCTCATTATTTCTTGCCACAGCAGCTAAGCAGTAGTTTTCCAGGAATTTGGATCACTAGATTCTATCAATCTATTTTCCAGAGTCTGAAAACTGAGATTCTCGACACAAAAGTTGAAATGATTTCAGTGTGTTGCTTGTAAACTCATTAATTGTGCCTTTATCAGCGTGTATGGTTTCTCTCTTCCTGTGGAACAACTGCGAAATATGGGGAGTTTAAAAGTGTCTTTTTATGTCCAACTTTTTTTTCCATGAGATCACGATATTGAGGTTTGTTTTTAATTTCTGAGTTAAGTTAGAAATGTGTGTCTGTTTCCCAGTAGCAACCCTAAACCTTGAAGGGTTTCTGAACTCTTGGTAACTTGAGCCAGTGTGTCTATTCTGCCTCAAGCGAATGTTCACAGAGGTAATGGATGTGTTTCCATGAGACAGAAAAAGTTGAGTTCTTCAGTCTTTGGGTGACAGTGATGTTTTTCTTGTTTGGTAAAGATGAGACAAATTTAATTTTGCCAAAAATTAAAAGAGGGATCTGGGGGTTCCAATTGACAAGCGAATGAACAGGAGCCAGCAGAGTGCCCAGGTGGCAAAGAAGGCCAATGGCATCCTGGCCTGGATCAGGAATAGTGTGAGCAGCAGAAGCAGGGAGGTGATTGTCCCCCTGTACTCAGCACTGGTGAGGCCTCACCTCCAGTACTGTGTCCAGTTTGGGGCACCTCAGTCCAAGAGAGATCTCTTGGTGCTGGAGCGGGTGCAGAGGAGGCAACGAAGCTGGGCAAGGGACTGGAGAAGAGATCGTATGAGGAGCGTTTGAAGGAGCTGGGGCTGTTTAGTTTGAGGAAGAGGAGGCTGAGGGGAGACCTCCTCACTCTCTACAGCTCCCTGAAAGGACATTGTAGAGAGGCTGGTGCTGGGCTCTTCTCTCAGGTAATTAGTGACAGAACCAGAGGGAATGGCC
>WUAM01000431.1:92383867-92400861 GCA_024336885.1 Actenoides hombroni | reverse complement strand
CTTCCTTCCTTCCTTCCTTCCTTCCTTCCTTCCTTCCTTCCTTCCTTCCTTCCTTCCTTCCTTCCTTCCTTCCTTCTCTTCTATTAACTGCAGTTTGTAACTGTAACAAATCACCTCTTAGTTTAGACTGGGTTTTTTTGTTTGTTTTGTTTCATTTTGTGTTTGGGTTTGGTTTTTTTTAATACCTAGAAGGAATCATATCTACCAAGAGTATTTGGTGAAAACAGCCAAAGAGATCAATTTGCTCAGCCTCTGGTTCCTGGTAAAAGTGTTAGCTGAGAGAATGTAAAGGGGAAGTCTCTCCCGTGCAGGGAATTTCAAGTATAGTTATGACGGGTGGATCTACTTATTTATTTATTCAGTGAATCCCAGCAGTGTTCAGAGACTCCTGCTGAACAGGGGCCTTTTTTAGCCCAGGAGCTGCAGATGAAGTGAGAAAAAGGAGGGCATCCAGGGCAAAAAAGATACACGGGAAAGGTGATGAGGAAAGGCAAATAGAGAAGGGATGTGCCCTGCTATTTTTGCAAGAAAATATCAGAAATGTTCTTATTTGATTTTAAAAGTTCTTATTTTTCTTTTCTGGCTTAATGCCACAAAAATTTCTTTGTGTATTAACAACTGGGTTGGATTTGGAGCCCTTTATCTGTGGCTTTCCTCTGGTCTGGGACCATCCAGTTCCAAAGCTACTCCTTGTCCTCACCCAGTTTTTATCCATCAGTCTAAAGCCAGGGGAAATGTCATTGTTTGCTTAAATAAGGTTATCTAAATGAGTGGAATTGGTTGAAAAAATGTCCTCTCTACAGAAGATTTTGATTTTGATGAGGAATTTGAAGCCACCCTCAAAATAACCAAATAGCCTGGAAATAAAAATCCAACCAGAGAAGAAGCCAACCAGGCTGCTCTCATTTGACTCTGCTGCTATGATTGTAGTTTGAGCACGAGACATCTCCTTTCTTCTCTGAGGATGGAGTGCTATGGGCTGATGACATCTCCCAGGTCATGTGGGGGCGATAGCGTGAATGGGAGGTTGGACCATCAACCACCACATGATCAAAAAGACCTGGTAGCTCCATGGTTTTGAACGCTTCAGAGAAAAATATTCTTTCTTCCTAATGAGACTTAGATTATGACAATTCAATGTCCTTCCAGACCCTTTGTCTTCATATTTTGATGATATTTTTATTATTTTTTTAACATTTTTCTGTATTTTACCTTAAAAAATGCAACAAAACATCTGAAAAAACCTCACTGTTTGGTCAAGCCCACATTTCAGGGGGGCTTGAGCACTGGCCGAAGGTTCAGCCTATTTTCTGCTGCCAAAAGAGGAATTGGGGAAGCCTGATTTGCCCAGTCCCTTTGTGAAGGGTGGTCAACATGTTGTTTGGGGGTTTTTTTTGTGGCCATCTCTCCCATGGATTAATTTACGGGGAAATAATCTCTTGGGGCTTTACAAAACCCACCCATATTCACCGACATCCTTCATGACCCAGGTCTGCCTGAGATGTTAATATTCCCCATGCTCATTGGACACACGGTGGGACACTGACTCTCCTCTGACAGGCATTTCCTCACCAGAAAAGCCTTTCCTCCCTTCTTTGGGAGGTGGGGAGCTCTCCACGTGGCCGCTGCACTCCAATTTGTTATTTAAATCCCGATGAGACTCGTGGAAAGAAATGTGTATGTGAAAGGGGGACATGATAGGGACGTGACAGTCAGTTCTCCACCTCCTGGAGTGCTGGAAATGTTGTCCAAGCAAAACAGAAACTCCAGAAAGCTTCTTAAATTCAGGTCCTGCCTATGGGCTTGGCATGGAGATACTCTTCTTTTTGTAGCTTACAGCCCCATCCCACATGAATAGCAAAGGAAATTCAGTCTCTGCTTTGCTTACCTTCCCAGCACCCCAGGATTCAGGCAGCTGCCATAAGCTGTGGGGATATTTGTTTTTAAGAGCACAAGGTAAGTCCATAAGAGGACTTTCTTTCTTTGGGAATGATATGATGCACATACCTTTGAGGGCACAGATCATTTAAGAAGTTTGAGGCAACAAAGGAGTTTCTAACCCCGATTTTCCTGACCCATTAAGCCACTACAACAGCCCTCCATTTCCTTAGCTGAGGTCTAACTCTGCATTGTGGGATGCTCTGAATCCAACATCACTGTCTGCCGTGGTTTATCCTCCAGAGCACCGATTCTACTTGGCCTTGAGAAAGACATTGCTCTTGGAGCTTGACTGCACCTAAGTGTGGACTCAGACCCAATGTTTATTGAGAGCTGGGTTGTCCCAGCCTCCCATCACTGAAACTGAGGGAGGGCTTTGCCATTGGGAATGAAGATTTGGCCCTCACCTAGCACATCAGACCCGGAGCTGGATCTCCCTAACCATCTTTTCAGAAAGAAGTCCAAATGTTGGTCTCGTGGACATCAGTGCAAGCTCTGCGTGTCCTGGCAGCGTGGCTGGATGCAGTTCAGCTCTGCTTCGCTGGTGTAAATCCAAAGTAATTTATTCAAAAGCAATGATATTTATCTAGATTTACATCATTTAGCACTAACTTCGGTCCTTCGGTAACTGATGCTCAAATGCATAACTGCATTTATTTTGTACCTACCTCCGAGCAAAATGACAGATACATTTCCTGGGGGATAAAATCCATCTCCCAGGCACAAAGCCAGGCTGGCTGTGTTTTCTACAGGAGAAATTTCAAGGACATGAGAGGGCTGGGGAAATTGAGCTATATCTCCCAGATCAGGAGCGTAGCCCAGTGGCCAACACCACCAGTACTTGTGCAGCAGCGACTCCAGCCCCTGTGTTGTGTTTCCAACACCCAGAGCAAGCGTTTGAACCCAGTTTCTCTGCACTGGTCCAACTGGTGTTGGCTGTGGGCACCAGCCAAGCTGACATTGCCATCTCTTGTGCCACCCCACTGCTGTGGTAGGTTTCTCTGAGGGGAGGACAGAGGAGGAAAAAGTACAAATGAGCCTTGTTTAGTTTTGGGTAACACATGACATGAAATATGTTACGTAAACACCTTATTAGAAATGATTTGTCATCCCTCTGCCTCTCTCAGCTGCATGTAACTCTATCTCCAGACTATTATAGTATCAAATATATTTTACAAGAGTTTTACCTACAGGTGACTTGCTCTTTATTACTGGATGTAGGCAAAATCAATACTTTAGTAACTAGAAGATCATTTATTTTGCTTTTTGAAACATTTTTCAACAGTGAGAGAGCAGCTAAACCCTGCAAAGCTATGATTAAGAACCACAAACTCTACCTTCCTTTCCTTCTCCCCTCTCCTAACCCATTTATTGACTTAAATAGGTAATTTCCAAACCCAGAACATCACCCTGAACAGCCACTGTTGGTGCACAGCTTTATTTCTTTTTCTTTTTTCTTTTTTTTTTTTCTTCCTTGCAGACAGATAATTCTTTAAACTTGGATAATTTCAAGGGTGAATCAACTTAATATAAATGTACCTGTCACTGGCGGAAATAGAAGCAGATTCTGGCCTTTCAATAAGGCCACTTCTGCAGTCTCACACTGGGGAAAAATCAAAAATTGCTGGGAACTGATAATGCATTCCTCCAGCTCCACAGCCCTGATGGAGTTCAGTCAGGCCAAATACCTCAGCTGCTTTTATGTGTTTATTTTACCTTCTGATTTGTTTTGAAGGTCATATGATGCAAAGATGTTGGAGAGAAAATGCTTGTTGTTTAAGGAGGTTTGTCCCTAAGTCACAGGGCTCTGCTGCTGGCAAGTGCCCCGCAAGGAGAGGAAAATGCTGCCAGGCTGGTGCAGAGGAGAGAAAGTCTGTTGCCTTTTCTCCCCAGCCACAAAGGTTTTGTTATCCTGTAGGTCTATGGTTCCTTTTGCAGAAGCTGCAGCTGATAGAGCACTTAATCAATAGTGAAATAATCTTTGGGAGCTGAAGTGTCCATGTGTTATGACGTTTGGAAGGATGGACTCATAGGGAGTGAACAAGTGATGCTGCCCTAGCCATGAAGGTGAGGGCTGCTTGGATAAAAAAATCAGCTTTCAAATGTCAAGAAGCAGATGACACTTACACCCCCCATCAGCCTGGGGTTTTAATTACCCTCCAGCTCAGCCCCTGGGAGCTGAGGAGAAGGACATTCCCCCATGCTGAGGTGGGGAGGAGCAGCTGGGTGCAATAAAGTGTGAGGAGGATAAGCTTTCCTCCAGAGGAGCAGCTCTTCAAGTGTCTTCTGCCCACCCCAGGATGCACTTCTAACCCATCCCAAAACCTGGAGCCACTCTGCAAATCACTGCTCCAACAACACCTTCTACCATGTTTGCTTTGGAGTCAGCCAGCCCACCCAGGGTCCTATCCCAATCCCACTCCCATGCTCCCTTCCAGCAGTGGGATCAAGATGCTAGTTTTAAGAAGCCTCCCATATCTGTAGGGTGTAGTCTGTGCCTTCCAGTTTGTGAGCTGCTGCTGAAACTTTGTACCCCTGTTTCAGACCAACACAAGGAAGGAAAAGCCTTTTGCGTCCTGACAGCTTGCACATCTGAAGGAAGCAAAAGAGAGCAGGAGAGCTTGCTATGAGATCTGCTGAATGATTTTTGTGTCTGCACTCCCAATATACCACCCTTCCAAGGGGTAAATATGGACTAAAATATTGCCACTAAAAAAAAAAAAAAAAAGAAATCAGAAAGAGAGGTGGATCTACTTTTTGGATTGGTCTACTCTCAATTTGAATATTTAGGATTTCTTTTTAATGGTTGCAAAACCATGTATTTGGTTGCAAACCATGCAAGTCAAGAAAAAGAAAATTAAATTCTTCAGTGGATCATTGCTGTCAGAGAGAGCTGTATTTCTGCTGTGTGCACCCACACTGGTGTGATGCTGGTGGGACGCTACACCTCCCAGAAGGCATTGTGCTCACATCTACTTGACTTTTTTGATGCACCAAGGAATCCTGTCTGATCTGTGGTCCAGCGCTGGAAATGCAGCCTGGATAGGAAGGAGGAACTGCAGAAGGAGAGGTAAACCAGGCTGTAAAGCTCTAGATGTATCAGAGAGACACAGGAACTCATATTATTTTTTCTCATGACAAATCAAAGAGAAAACCAAAACAGAATAGATTTTCAGAGCACTAAAATGCTCTTTTTTTCCTCCTGAAAAATACAATGCTTTGGCTTTTCCAAGTGTACTTCTGTCCTCCACAATTGTTATTTTGCAGGAAACATGAAAATCTCCCGTTTCTTTAACTCTGTTTTGGACTGAAACAGCTGTTTTTTCTTCAGGTGAGGTGTTAGGAATCCCACTTGGCTCAAGCTGCTGTTGCTGTTTCTGATTTCAAGCCCAAGAGATGAGATGGTGAGAGGGCCATCTGAGGAGTGAGGAAGATGAAGACATTGACTGGGTAAGGGGCAGGCTCACGGCAGGGCTGAGAAGAGCTGGAGCAGACTGGTGGGTGACACACCTTGGCTCAGCGCCCGTGACAGCCTCTGGTGAGTCTCCCCTGGCTTGGGGCAATCTTGCTTTATTCATATAACACCAGTCTCATATTGTTCTTTGTTGGCTGTGGTTTGGGTAGGGTTATTTTTGGGTTTGACCGTATCCAGCAGTCGTAATGGCTTACAACAAGATAATTTGGCTAATGTGATATCACGGGGTATTTTTCCTGCAGGGGTTCAACATCCCTTTGGTTTTAACAAAACTTCTCAACCAGTCGTTTGGTATCAACTCAAATTTGGTCTGTTTAGTTTGAGGAAGAGGAGGCTGAGGGGAGACCTTGTCACTCTCTACAACTACCTGAAAGAACATCGTAGAGAAGCTGGTGCTGGGTTCTTCTCTCAGGTAATTAGGGACAGAACCAGAGGGAATGGCCTCAAGCTGAAACAAGGTAGGGTTAGACTGGACACCAGGAAAAAATTCTTCAAGGAAAGAGTGGTGAGAGATTGGAATGGGCTGCCCAGGGAGGGGGGTGAGAGATTGGAATGGGCTGCCCAGGGAGGGGGGTGAGAGATTGGAATGGGCTGCCCAGGGAGGGGGTTGAGTCCCCAGCCCTGGGTGTGTTTAAGCATCGCTGAGATGTGGTGTTGGGGGACATGATCTAGGGGTGAACTTGTAGAGCAGGGCTAATGGTTGGACACAATGATCCCGAGGGTCTTTTCCAAGCTGAGTGATTCTGTGATTCTGTAAAATTTTGATAAATTCTTAATTATGTTAATATTTTAGAATTAAGTTAATGAAAACAAATAAAAAATAAATACAATTCCTAATTTGAGGATAATGCAATATGTCTTTACAAAGGAAGTGCTGATATATAGATGAAAACATTATTTTTTAATTAGCTTCAGTTCTTGTTGAAGGACATTACTGTAGCACTGGGCTAACCTTGTGTTAGTGGTTCATAAAAACAAAAAATACTTTCAGAAGTGGAACTCATCTTGGATTATTTTTCCATTTTTGCTTGTGAATAAAGCTATTAACACCGTGCCTGCTGGCTGTGGAGGCTTTCAGAATGCATTAAGGAAGAAATAAATCTCTGCTCTGGAGGAGTCTGGGTTTCTTAGTCTCAGGAAACTTAATTTGTCAGCTTGTTTACAAAATCATCCCTGTACAATTGCTGTGTGAGGTGAAGTTGTGTGGAGGTGGTGTAACGAAAAACACCTTCTTTCCTTTCCTTGGAATGGTTGTGCCCTACTGCTCTTTATTAAATTCCAAGAGGAACTGGATTTTCACTGCCTCTCAAATTTAAAATTTGCATGTTTAATTCAGGGAATATTATTTGAGGTGAGAACGGGCCTTGGACATTCCAGTACCAGTCCTGCTGCTTCTTTGATTATAAAAACAGATTTCCCCAGCTTAGCTTATGCAAAGCTTACCTATATTATTTTTCTTTGGCTGCTTGTAATTTCCCAGTCAGCTGTTAGACAAGAGAACAGTGAGGATCATTCATTTCTTCAAAAGCAGCTTAGCTGAACCAGTACTACATGTCTTGCATCATTTTGTTTTTAAACTGGGAAGTGTTGGAGGCTATAAAAGGCCCCTTTCGTTCAGACTGTTCTCCACAAGATTCCTGTCACATTTAATGCCATCGTGCACTTCTGCTTGCTTGCAAAGTGGGCATTTCTGAACCTTAGGGAAATGACCAACAACGTGGTTCTGCTTGTTAAGGCCAAAATCAGAGCCATAAAGCTGAAAATTAGTTCATCTAAAAAGAACCAGTAATTTCCTTGTGCAGGGAGAGCTCTGAAATGCATACAATTTTATTTTATTTTTTTCCCGGAGTTTCTCTTGGGAGGTGTTTCCTGTTAATGTGAATTGGCAGTTTGTCACTTTTAAGTTCAGGTCGTGTGAGCTTTCAGTTGTTCCTCAGATGTTCAATGTATGGCACGTCCTCTGTGCTTCCCAGAAAGAGAAGTCTGGACCTCGTGCAGCGTAGGTGACGTTGGTGGAACGTGTGTGTACTGGGTGCTATCAGAACTCACTTCGATCCGAGTGCTGGAAATGGGGTTGGGGGGGCTGTATGCTGCAGGTACCTCATTCCTGAGTGCTTAGGAGTGGGATGGGAAGAAACATCTTTTTTTTTTTTTTTTCTTAAGCAGCAAAATGCAAAGGGAAGTGCTTTTTATTTCTGCAGACCAGCAGTGGGTTACTCGGTTTAAACTTCCTTAAAACGGAAAACTGAGACTGTTCTTTTCTGCACAAATCATTATATTCTGGTCTTTGCTTATAGTCAAATTAGTAACTTTCCATCTTGAGTTGGAGCTGTCTCCTGTGATCTCTTGGAACTGCTAATTCAAATTCTATTGTAGTGTAGACTCATGATTTTGCTTTGTGCTGAGACTTTTAAGTAACCAACCTCGAGCTATGCAGGATCTGTGAGACTGAAGTTTTTCTGTTTCATGCTTTCTTGGTATAGCCAGTACTTCTTATCTTAGGAGCTTTAAACTAAAGAAAAAAAAACTAAACCCAAAACCCAAGGGGGGGAAAAAAGCCCAAACCACTTTTCTGTTCTTGTTTCTTATAGGTTTATGGGTGTCTGTGTGCATCAAGGACAGCTGCACGCACTTACTGAGGTAAGACTCTTTCATGATCTACGTTCTCGATACGAAACAGTTCTCAGGCCAGATTCTGCAACTGCTGTTCACCCTCAGTGCTGATTTCTTCTATGGTACCTAGTGAGTTAAACTCTTGCTGCTTGCTATGCAGTGGGAAGACTGCAAAATCAGGCCTCAGAACTGTGTTTTGCTTATATAGCCCTTGTGTGTCTTTTCTCCTCAGAAGCACTTATTAGGGTGAAAAAAAAATCCCAGTAAGAACATAAAATGTTATTTGTCATATTTTAAGTGAGATATGTGGGTTACCATTGAGCTGATCCTAAATATTACTGGTTTCAGTGACAGTGCATCATATTTAAATCTTATTTAGACTCCAGCTGGGTGATCATTTCACAGGTGAATCAGGGATGGTTCAGCTGAGTACTCAGTCCCCTTCCATCTTCATATTTGGAATAACTTCAAGATTACTGTTTAATTTGGGTCCCATAAAAAGGAATTATTCCATTGCCCCTATACCCTGGCCAGGATCTAGTATCAAATGAGAAACTGAAGTTTCCTTTCATGTGAGTTTTCCTACCGAGTTTCACTTTGTGTATGTTTAATCTTACTGTAAACTGCTCAGGAAAAACAAGAAGGGAGTTGTCTTTTTGTTAGGAATAGCATAGCCTGTTTTGAGTCAAAATCAATAAAATATTTTTCCTGCTGTTTTTATTTGGGTACAGGTGGAGGGGAAACTCACCTCTTAGAAAGTTTATGTTTCTTATTCATTTCTATTTTGTAGGAACTGCTCAATTAAAAGATTAACCTTTTCCCATCCCCCAAAGACAAGCGTGTTATTAGTTAGCAATTAAAACAGGCTCCTGGTATGCTTCCCAAGATCTGTGATAAGATGAGAAGGCTGGATAGCTTGTGTCAGTTATCAGGGTACACTTCCTGTGCCTTCCACGTGCAACTCTGAGGTGATGCACATATGTGAGCAGTGAATTTCTTGACCTTCTGGGGTGACAATTATGCAGTTCTGATTCTAGCTACTCTCAGGGTGATGCACACTAGTTCACAGCAGCCACATTTCTAATGTAAGAGCAAAGATAAAGACACTTTCAGAAACTTCAAGATACAGAACTTGTGAGGAGTCCTTTGATATGAGAAGGACAGTTTGATGTTTTCCTTCCTCACCCCCCTGCCTCTGGTGCTCAGTAGAGGAAGCATTTCTACCATTTGGCATTGGATGGTTGCTCAGGTTCTTCAGGGAGGTTTCAGGCCTCCAGACTCCATAAATGTGTCCTAGAAGAGATGGATCTTCATAACACTTCGTTGTACTAAATCTTGGAGGATCTTCCTCGGTGTGGTTTTGACTTTTTGTTGGGTTTTTTTGTTTGTTTGGTTGGTTTTTCCCCATTCATCCCAGATGCTTGCCATTTAAACAGCCCCCTCCACCCAGAAAGCCAAGAAAATGAAACCAGCACGGATGCTTCCTCATGGAGAGCAAACTTTGTAGCTGCCTGGTTTGTTCGGCTGTTTTTCACTTCTTGGCAAGCAAATAAATCTAAGAAACACTTCAAAGAAGAACTTTTTATAGCTATAATACAGAATAACAGAAGAGATTCCTGAAATATATTGAGACCAAAGAGGAAAAGTTTTAGACTGAAGAAGGTTGCTGCAAAATTGAGAAAGAGAATAGCTTTAGTGATGTATTATGAAAGTACATGTAGTGATCTTGTCTTTTCTTCTGTGGAACCAAGGTAGACATTTAATGCCTTCAACAGGAAAAAAACATGACTGAAGGCCATCATAAATGGATTGTTCTTTGGTTCTATGGAACTTTTAAGATCTGTGTCATGTTCCAAGTGGTGGAATTAGTTGTGTTTTCTGGCAACAGTAGCAGTATTTTCAGCTTGAAGGGTGTGTGGAGTAACAGTTGCATTCTGCAGACTCGTGGAGGTTAGAGAAGGGGGCTGAAATGGCTAGCTGGAGGAGTTACTGGTAACACGGATATGGTGAATCACCCGTTCAAATATAGCCCAGGAGGAAAACAAATCAGCCACTGTCTCATGGGTTTTTTCAGCTTGTGGTCCAAAGCAGTGGTATCCTAGCTTCCAGGGCTCGACAGGGTTGGTGTTAGCCTGACACTTTTAGCACTCACACGACTTCTGCCAAGGTTTCACTTCTTTGGAGATAAAACTGTTGATTCAGGGGCCCAGTGCTCAAAAAGTGCCTGTGCCACTTCAAGGAGAACCCTCTCCTGCACTAGCCTTTGCTGGACCTGTTCTGTAAGGAGCCCAACTATCCCTTCTTGTGTTTTGAGAGTACAGTTGCTGATACACCCAAGTAAAAGGGATAGAGCATCAGATACAGCACTAGAGCTTCTTTTATGTGGGGGGGCTCGATGGGAAATCATGTTTATTTGTGTGTATATGTTTCCACCACAGAAGTTGGGAACCTGCAGCAACTGTTTGGGGAATGGGTTTAGACAACTCGTGCTTGATAGCCTCCTGTGCTATTAACATGTGAGGCAGCAACCATCAATGGTGTTGGGGGAGCCTTGAGGGGTTCCTAGGCCTGTGAAGGGGCTGGGTTAGTGATATACAGCACTTTGCTACTGAAAGGCAGCACCTGAAGTGTTACATCTTCCTTTTCTTGCGTGTTTAAACACTCAGCAGGCTAAACAGTGGATCATGCAGAGCAGGCTTTTTGCTTGAGGAAGGTGTTGATCATATGTAGGCCTTGGGTTTTCCCCTTTTGGCAGCATTTTACATTGTTTTAATTGTCCTCAAGTGGCTGCTGTTTTTAGAACTGTTGGGCAAGGAGCAGTTTCTGTTTTGATTGTGTGTTTCGTTGTTTGGTTTTGTTTTGGTTTTTTTATAAGAATGGAATTGTTTAATTGCACTGGGACTTTGACCTTGTTCTGAATCCACAATCTTATCAGTTTTGAAAATCTGATAATTGTTTTTTACCTTCTACTCAAGCCAGAAGTTATGGCATATGCCTCTTCTGAAGTAGTTCACTGTCTACCCTTAGAGTCCCAGAAGGGTTTAGGCTGGCAGGGGCCTCTATCTTTGCAAACACAAACTGAAGAAGCACTTAATGGAAGTGATGCTTTAATAGGTGTACCACTCAGATGAGCTGGCAGATGTTAGACTGTCTTACTGGGAGCTGATGGGCACAGATTTGCTGTGCTCATTTTCTGTAAACCCAGGAACTGGGTATTCCTTTCTCAGTATTCAGCTCTAATCTGTAGCTAGTGGTTTGTTTCTGTAGCTGCAAGAATCTGCAGGGCTTCCTGCTGTACTCACATGCCTCTCCAACCTCATTTCAGACTCTCCTCCAACCCTCTCTCTGTTTTCCAGCCACCTTCCTAATCTGACAACTCTCTCTTCGCTTCCATTTCTTAATTTCCTGGCACACAGCACCCTCAGACTCGAAAAGCCTGGCAGAGTAGCAGAGGCTCTGGTGTCAGTCAGCATGCCATGCTGCCGAGCGTTCAGAGGCCAGCCCTGAGCCACTGCCAGGCGGGTAGCAGGCAGCACTGCACTCCAGGGGACGTGGAGCTGGGAGGCAGTTAGTGTAGGGCAGCTGCAGCTCCACAGCAGCACTGCCTGATCCTGTCCCGTGCACGGTTACCGTGGGATGGAGGCAGGAGCAAGCACCCACTGTAGGTGGGAGGCAAACGATGTGTTTGTGTGTTGCAGGTCTCTGCTGTGCCACTGGAGCAGGTAACATCCTGGACAGTCTGGTGTATAAAAGCCACTTACACCTTTCTGCAAATCTGAAATGATTTGTTGAACTCTGTTAAGCTCATTTATCTGAATATCTGAGAGAGAGGTCAGGCTAAAACTGTGTTATAATTAGATGTGTATATATATGCACAGGATGAGTCACACAGCTTGGTAATTCTTTCTTGAAGGAAATGAGCACCCTGACAGTGTGTGTGTAGAAGACGAGGAAGGGAGAGCTGGTGTGTATGGGCTGGGATATCTTGACATGGCAGTGCTTCACAAACAGCAGCTGATTGTTACAACAGGAGTTTCATGGCTGTTAGCTCGTACTGGATGAGGGTAAAAATGAAGTGCACAAATGCTCTGCTGCCACAGTCTGAAGCTATAGCTTTACCTGCCCAGTGCAGGGTCTGTCACACGTTGGCACATGAGCTGGGACGGACGGACAGTGTTGTTGGAGCCCCCAGCTACATCTGCTGGCTGCCTGACGTGCCTCTTCTGCAGCCTTTCCTTCTTCTTGCTGGTGTCCCACCTAGTCCTCCTGATTCCATCCCACGTGTCTGGTGTGGTATTAGGTGTTTCGTGGCTCTGACAGTGTATTTGGGCAGCCTTGGCTTTAAGGTGCTGGATACCC
The DNA here is from genome assembly GCA_024336885.1 of Actenoides hombroni. Taxonomy (NCBI): domain Eukaryota; kingdom Metazoa; phylum Chordata; class Aves; order Coraciiformes; family Alcedinidae; genus Actenoides; species Actenoides hombroni. The sequence goes on along the minus strand of WUAM01000431.1, from coordinate 92,388,476 downwards.
GGCACTGGAACAAGGGTGAGGGAACTGTGAGGGGCAGGCCAGCCTTTCTGTGCACCCCACTCCCCCAGTGCATCCCAGTCACTCAGTTCTCTGCCTTACCTACTGCACCTTGCAGGTGCTTTGGGCAGGGGGACAGGAAAGTGCCTTAAAATCTGAACTGTTTCCTGGGTGCTCAGTGGTGATGTCTGCAGTAATGTGTGCTGGCAATGTACAGTCTGGGCAGCAGAGTTTAATGAAGGTGTATGTGGCAAAAAGAGCTGCAAGAAAAATCTTGACTGCTGCTTTAACTTTAAGAGAATCCACACAATACTTTGAACTTGTGCACATTTTCAGTTGAGTAATTTTTATTTCATTGCTGTGTCATAAACCCCATGAAAAAAAATGACTACAGGCATCCTTCCAGACATGTTAATTTTCATCTTGGCCATGAGAATGGGTATTGGACAATTTTGACATGTTGCACCACATAGCTTACTAAATTTGACACTGCTGTTTTTACTGTGGACTGCAATTCATTGCTTTGAGACAAGAATCTTGTTATGTAGCAGTTTGGAAAATACTTTGTTGTTGTTGTTCTTTGCACAGTCTATCCCTTTTGTACTCCTAAAGCTTATCTGTGGCTTTTGAAGAAAGAGATTTTTTCCCAGTAAGTTCCTCTGTGATAACTGAAAACTTTCCATCTCCACTTTTCCTCCCAAAAGCAGTAATTTAAGTAAGCTATAAATGCAGTTAATGGAGTTTCAGGCCTTTGGAAACCTTCCTTTTTTTATTGCTGGGTTTTTTTACCTTTGTGAGATAGCACTGACTGCGAAGCAAAACCACTAACAGCTCAAAATTCTCAGGTTTGTACATTTGTGCTGAATTATCCTTTCACAAGGAGCAGAGGTAAGCTCTTCAAGAGAGAATGTCCTAATATCAGCTTTCACAAGCAGAATCTATCTTTCAAAAAGATTTAATTTTCCTTCTTTCTTTTTTTCTCCTCTCAGTTCTTAGGCACCTTTCCATGGAGGGCCTTTGACCCTGGAATACCAGACAGACATCACTTAGGTGTCCTCATGTAAACCTTTATGCTCCAGCAGGAGTGGCAGGCATACTTTGCCTTCCAGATGGCAACTGCATACTGCTGAGGGTTTTAAAAGCCCTGGAAAACCCTTTCAAAAGCCCCTGCTCCTTTCTGTCCCCATCTCCTCTAACACTTGCTAATCCCTGCTGTTATTCCACCAGTGTGATTCATACTGTTTGAATGACTTTGCAGTGCTACCTGAGTAAAAGCAAATATTTAACTCTGCTCACCTGTCAGCCCCAGAGAACTTTGTGTCTTTAGAACTGTAGTTCCAGTTATCAGTTATTCTGCAAATGCTCCATATGGCAAAGGAATTATTCTCAGTTTCAGTATCAGCTGTTTACTAGCTCAGGTTTAGTTCAGGGGTATGATGGTTCTGGTGGTTGTCCCTCAAAAACTGGAACAGCTGAAGTGTGAAGTTGATTAGCATGAGCATGGAGACAACTGAAGGAAGCATGAGAGTGGTGTTGAAGGTGGCACCACGTAGAATAAAGAAATGAAGGGACTTTTAACTTCATCCTGTTGGAAAACGTTGCTCATCTGCTTGATGCTGCTGTCCAATTTCTAGCAAAATGAACCCCAACAATTTAGACAGTTATTAGGGAAGCTCTTTACTTCATGTAAGATTAAAGGTTTAGGTATTACCTGATGTGCATTGTCAAGCCATACTGATTAGAGGCTTCCAGATCAGTTTGTATTCCTTAATGTCTTGTGCTTTTCATTAGCTACCCTCACTTGATGAAATCTTCCTTGGGTGCTTTATGTAGCCTTTGTGACTGTCAGATGGCAAAAACTTTAGAGGAGGAGCATAAACACAGAAAGGTGGGCAAATTCTAGAGGTGTTCTGGTCCTTTGTCTCCGCTCAGATTTGGTTCTTAATTCTGGTCCATTTTGGTCTAATTGGCATCCATGAAGCATTTGCCTTGGGTGTGTTAGAGGTCTCAGGCAGTACCTCAAGTTATTTACTTCATGGCCTTGTGGAACTGGCTACTGCTGTGCATTTCTGAAGGAATGGAGTGAGCAATTGTGCAAACTTTCTTTTGGATGCTTTTGGTGACAGCTCTGAGAACGTAGCTGTCGATTCTAAATGTCTTTGTTTTAGGGGAATGAGTCTTGAGAAAAAATGGTGTAAAAAAGATGGAATTTACTCTGGAGCAACTTAAAAAAAAAAAGATTAGCATTCTATGATGACAAAAGACACCTTTCAGATGACTTTCATCACCTAACAGCTGGCATTTTTAAGTGCTTCCTGGCTCTGGGATGCTGCAGGAGGACCGCTGTTTAAACCTTGTGAGAACTCTGTGTGTAAAATTCTGCAGATTAAATTGATCTTCACGATCTCCCAGCCAATGAATAGCATGACCTGTGTATTAATACTGCAATAAATCTCTACATACATGCTTTATTCCTTTTGTCCTTCATTTGGGTATTGTAGCATTCGTTAGAGCTTCATTTGATATACTTCCCTGGGAACAGGAAGCAGAGGAGTTTGTTCAGTGCTGGAAAATGCAGTGTGTAGAGGCAATCTGGGCCTTGGCAGACACAAAGCTGAAGCACCAGAAGTGTAAATTTAGCCTTACTGAAAGTACATCAGAAGTGTCAGGTCCTCTGTTAAACTGTGGTTAGTTTGTGAGCTTCTGAACCCTCTTGCGATGGCCTTGGCTATTAGAACTGAGCATATTTAATCCCAGGAAGGTGTGCTTGGGTGGCAAGAATGGTTATGTGGTATAAAACTAGAGCACCTATCATTATTACCTGTGGGACTGGAAGCCCAGCCAGCACAGATCTGTGTGTTTTCCTCTGTTAATTATGTTGCTTGGGTTCATTAGCTTTTCCCTTCCAGGAGTCCTGAAGAGTCAGACCTTGCATATGCTTGCTTTGGGGGCAGGATAAAACCACTCATCTGGAGCCCAGGGGTTTGAGCTCTCCTGAAGATGGTAATGGTAACCTTGTCTGTTGTACTCCTTAATGACTGAGAAGGTCACTGTAGGACTTAAGAATGAGGGTCATGGCAGCACAAGTAGGGTTTAAAACTGAGCAGGAAATAACTCGGGTGTTAGGAAGACTGGGCTAGTCTGTAATATAAAAGGTGAGAGATGGTTCTGTTTCATTGCAAGTGTGTTTTCCAGCACTGAAATAGAATGACTGCATCACATAAAATGTCTGTTAGAACTGTTCTCTATTTGCATGGTGCATCATGTTTTTGTTCTTGACAAAAAGCACTTACCACAGAAAAATTGTTGCAAGCTAATAGAGGCTTTGAAATATCTAGCTAATTCTATCATCTTTTTTTAAATACCTAGAACTGTAAAGTCTTTTTTTACTTTGGGAAATAGCGTTAAGGTGAACCTACAAGATGCAAAAATCTCTATTAGTTTGTCCCTGCTTACTGGCACATGTGAATATAGGCTCTGTCTTTTTAGGTTAAAAAAATCCCAAACCCAATTGAACATGTACAGAAAGACAAGCCTGCACTTTCTACTTCATTGTGCATGGTCACCAGGGCTAAGTTGGGAAGAACTGAAAGTATCACCTTTGCTGTCGCATACAGCAGCTATTGTGCTGAAAGGAAACGGGCAGAGCTAACGGGGACTCTAACTTCTTGGCTCTAAGAAAACTTGTGTTCATGTCCCAAGATGAATGTGCTTATAACATGGCAAACCAAGTCTCTAGCAAGATCTTTGTGAAATCTTAAAGATTCTGAATCTCAAGTGATATGCCTTGGGATGTGCTTCAGATTTCTTCTATCAAAGTATCATTTTCTTTGCTTAAATTATTGTGACATTAAAAGGAGATTTATATCCATGTTTCAGTATTAGGTACTTGTATGTGTGTATGTATCTGAAAAAAAATCTATTGGCTCTGTCCAGGACCACATGTACAGCTTGTGCTTTTTCTTGTTCCTGTACAGCTTGCAAAATGATTCCTAATGATCTTTGACCACTTTGAAATGCAGTTATATTTTTAATAAGCTTTTTTTCAGTTCAGACACTTCCCTTCATCTCCTGATTGTTCATAACAGAATTTTAAAAATACTTGTCAACACTTGAGCCATATTTGGTCTTGGTTTTTGCACTCTTCACAGCATATGGACTGTCAGCTTCACTTTTGCTGTAACAGTTCCCTCGGGTTCTCAGCTTGATTTATGAAAAGGGGCTGAATGCACCCTCAGCAAATGTAGACTGAAGCTTGAAGAGCAGCTCTACCTCATCCTTTCTCTGTGCTGTACAAGGCATCATGTTGTTTCATCTTCAAAGCAGTGCCCTTTTTTTCCCATGGATTCATTCTCTTTCGAGGAGTACATCATGTCTCTCTTCAACTTGAGAGATCTGCATATGAAAGGCCAGCAGGTCGAGGGAGGGGATTCTCCCCCTCTGCTCCACTCTGGTGAGACCTCACCTGGAGTCCAGTTCTGGAGCCCCTGTCACAGGAGGGATATGGATGTGCTGGAACGTGTCCAGAGAAGGGCCACAAGGATGATCAGAGGGCTGGAGCACCTCTGCTATGGGGACAGACTGAGAGAGTTGGGGTTGTTCAGGCTGGAGA
>WUAM01000431.1:92369794-92381089 GCA_024336885.1 Actenoides hombroni | reverse complement strand
TCTCTCTTCTCTCTTCTCTCTTCTCTCTTCTCTCTTCTCTCTTCTCTCTTCTCTCTTCTCTCTTCTCTCTTCTCTCTCCTCTCTCCTCTCTCCTCTCTCCTCTCTCCTCTCTCCTCTCTCCTCCTCTTTAATATTTAAAATACCCAGGTTATATGTTGGGTTTAGTTTTTTATTTTTCTTCTTGTAGAAGGAATCCTCTTGTAGGAGGATGATCGACTTGTTTCATCATTTCAGAGCTTGTAGTAGTGCACAAGGAACCTTTTTTATATCTTATTTTAATTTGGATGCATCTAAATACCTTTTGCTCTGAGGGAGGCATGCTGAATATGTTGCTGGTGGTAACCTCTTCCTCCTCCTTAGAATGTCTCAAGGCTAGGAGAAAGTAAGATAAGAAGCAGAGAGATGTTGAACTGCAAACAGAAAGCTCCACTGTCTCATTCCTTCTCTCCCTTCCCCGCGTGTGTGTGGTGCACAAATGCAGGTGGGGGGGTGTTGTGTGGGGTTTTGGGGGAGGCATTTTTAGTCTCAGGCTTTTGACACACGTTGGAAACCTACTGGAGCATTGGCCAGTGTCTCAAACAAAAAGAAAGGAAAACATTCTTTAACTGCAATCCCTGCAACTTTTCATTGCTTCTTTCTGATACCCTAGGAATATGTCTGGGGTAGCAAGAGAAGGTGCAAGCTTCTCGACTGTTATGGTACTAGGGGGAGAGAGGAGGTGAACTGAATGCTGCCTTATGGACTTAGATCTTCCTGTTTCTTTTGTGCATGAACAGATGCAGTACAAATAGGTACTGTGATGCTGGTTCTTGAGCATTTTGTCTGGGATGGTTTTTGTTATATATTTAGCAGTATATTCAATTTGTTTGTAGTGCTTCTTCTCCGTCCCCATTTCACCCTGGACCCCAGGAAGCATACTCCTGAATAAGCAACTGTTTTGTAGTTTCACTTTGCTTGTTTGCCATCCAAACTGTTCCGAAATGGAGTTGTACAAGAAAATTCCTGTAGTGCCTGCTTTTGCAGACCATTATTCATTGGGGATCTTGGTGCATTCTAGAATTGCCAGTGCAGTTTTTGAGCACCCTGACATGTAAATGGACACTGTGGCACAGCTGGAGCGTGGAGCCTTGGAAAAGTGCTCTGAAAGAACTCAAACCCAGTATTCCTTGTGCAAAATTTAACCCAAGTTTGTGCTAGGAGAGGTGTTTGCGTGCTCTAACTTTTGCACTCAGTAGATCCTCGTAGCTGGTTTGTAGACTTCAAAAAATGAAGCAAATGGGTTATTTATCTGGAATCTTGCAGGCGTATAATCCGTGGGCTGCTGCTGCTGGTATCTGTGTGGGGAAGGTGAGAAAGCCCTTCTTTAAATCCGAGGCTCCTTGGCAGGGGCTACAGCTCGCTGCCAGGCAGAACCCAGTGTATAGCATGTTCCAAATGCTGTCGTTATGGGTAGAGCCTTCTGCTCCTAACAGAAGTGTTATTGTGGAGATGCTGCTTCTCTTGCCCGTGTCAGCGACAAGGTGCTTTCTCTTCTGTGCCTGGCTGCTAATTTATGCCACTGCTAGCTTGCCATAGCCCAGATTCTTCTCTGCTCTGAAACTGGGCTCTACTTAGAATCCCAATAGCTGGGACTTTAGGTTATAAACGTAAGGGGTTTTTTTTTTTGTTAGGCCTTCTTTGCTTTCTGTTTTTTTCTACTAATATAATTGCAGGAAGAACGGTTATCAAGGTCAGTTTGTGTAGATACACTGGGAGTGTTTTCCTGTGCCAACAAAATCAGCTTGTTTCCTGCAGTGTTCCAAACCCTGCGTGCTTACGGGCTGCAGTAGTGCACTGCTGCCGTGTGCCTGCAGTGGAAGCCTTACTTCAGCTGCTTCTAGCAGCAGGCAACCAAGTGAACATTCAGTTTTGATTGAATGGAGTGACAGGAAAGGGCTAAATCCAGCGTGCTGACCGTAGGAGTTGGTGGATGCGGAGAATTAAAGGAAGACAAATCTTGCCATGTTCTTTTTCATGCCCGCGCTTAAACGTTTGGAATGCAACAAATGGTTTTCATTACAGCTCCTTCCTGAGTTAGTTCATGTTAATTCTTGCCTGCCCTTCGAAAAGAAGCCATGCCTGTACATGCCTTTTTAGAAGGAGGAGCCAGCAAATCCATCAATGCCACAAGTGGCACAGCAGAAGAAACCAAGGCAGATCTGTGTTTCTTGGTCCTGAGTTCTGATGAGTAACCATGCCATGGCAGTTGTATGAGAGAGCCTGTCCTCTCCCCTTTTACAGCAAGATTATTTTAATCCTGTAATGGCTAACATTTTAAAAGGTAATACATATTTTTTTTTACGCAGAAGAGAAATTGACTTTAGGTTACAGACTTTTTTTCCCTTTGTTTTTCAGCAGCTGAGGAGCAGGAAAGAAAAGTGGCCTTTAGAGGAAGACTTTCAACTGTTCCTCTGTCCTTTCACTCAGACTCTTTTTCCCAGCCACTCAAGCTGCCCTGAGGTGTGCTTGCTTCACCTGCACGGTCCCACTCTTCCAGTACTTGTGGTTTGCTCCCTGGCAGCATTGGTTCCCCTGCTGTCCACAAGTATACTTGTACAGCCCAAATCACCTGTCTGTCTTGTTCGGTTTTCGTGTTAACTTTGTCTTGTTTGGTGCAATCAATGTGTTAGATATTTAATGGCAACGGAAGGTTCCTGCTCAGAGGTATTAGGGTGAGGTGTTTGGTAGAGTTCAAATGGTATGGGGTGTGTGCTTATGTGGTGTGGTGGGCTTTGGGTTTGTGGGTTTTGGTTGGTTTGGTTGGTTTTTTGTGTGTGGTGGTGTTGTTTTGTTTGGTTGTCTGTTTTACCAAATGGAGGTCTATGAACTAATATTAAAAAAAATAGTAATTTCCATTTAATCTGGTAGTCAGTCTCAGTGTATCAACCTGTAGTGTCTCATACTGGGGTTCTGAACATTCTGGTACTGTCTTTTCTAGTTCTGCACAGTTGAAGCTGATGAAAACAGTTGAGGGAAACGAGGAAATTTCCAGTCCTCCCAGTGTAGGTAATGATGCTGGCTGTGGCAGAAGGGTACCTTGGCTTGCTGTCTTGCAGCCAGAAGCCTTCAAAGTAGTCACTTAGAGTGCTGACTGTTACACATATGAGAACCAAAAACTGGGTTGTGTCCTCCTTGAAATGGGTGATTTAAATTATTTTATCTCTTTTTAACTTCTGGAGAAAGCTGAGTAAAAAGATCTCAACTTTAATTAGACGTGAGAGTTACCTTCTTACTTCCAGCATTAGGGGTGATAGAAATAGCCAAGCCCTGTCTCTTTTGATGCTGCTTCAGTGCATTTGTGAGTGATGTCTGCAATCTTACTGCTTTGCATTCCAGGTCTGCCTTTGGAGTCCAACTGTAGTCTGGCTTTTGCACCGACCTCTCTCTCCTCCTCACCAAAGGTCCCACAGCTGTGATTCCAGTTTCTCTTTCCTTCTGCTTCCTTGCCTGTTTTTTTGGTTGGGCTTCTCCAGTACATTTATTCTTTGCTACCTCAGTGTTTGTCTCGAATTCTGAGTCCCCAGAGCTCTTATTTTTTACTTACCTCATTTGGTCTGTCATCTTTAATTGCACTCTCCACACCTACTTTTCTTAACCACTTATGAACTACCATAGAAGGGGGTTGTGTGGTTATTTGTTGCTTTTTAAATGGCAAGCAGTGACATTTAAAGCTGAGTAAAGAGCAGGCCAATTTTTTTTTTTAGCTTTCCTGTGCAGTATCTGGTGGCTTATTTATATTAGACCTACATATTGAAAGAACATTGGTTTCTAAAATAGAGTTGAAAACTCTTTGCAGTTCCCTCCAGTCATCGCTCTCAGACTGGGCAATATTTGGAGTCTGGTTTTGAGCTGAGAGTGCTGGAGTCACAGGAATCTGAAGCACCTTTTCTTTAAAAGTTTCTAGTTTTAGTGCTAGCGTGTTCAAACTTTTTTTATTTTGAATTTTGAAGGTGAAAATCTGACAGCTGAAGTGCAGTATTAGCCTCTTGAAACGAAGAGTATAATGCTCTGTCAAAAATACCATTACACCCTGAATTCCATTCCACTCCTTATTGCAGGTGCTTGACTCTGGTAACGGGACTGCCAGTGTCTTGCAAGGAAGCACTCCTCATATGCTGTTCTGGGGTTAAAATAGTGTGTTTCCCTATGGCCTGACTTTTGGGTGGGAGAAAGTTACACACTGTTGCTTTTGCATTTTGTAGTGTTAAAGCCATAACATCAGAAGCCTCTGCAGGGCTCTTTGATCCAGGGAACACCGATGCTTGGCTGAGCTTCTGGGTACTTTGTCCTTCAGCAAAGCTACTGCCCTCCTTCCTCAAAAGGTTTGGGAGATGTGTGAGAAATGGGTTTGCTTACCTTTCATTCTAGCAATGAAAGCACAAGCTCTGACCACGGATGAATTGTCCAGAGTATCTTCGTGGGCTAAAACGCCGGGGTCTTTTCAAGCAGCGTTCAGTTTTCTGTGTGGAGTTGTAGTAAATGCAAAAATAAACAACTTAAAACAAGTTCCTTTCAGACTCTGGCAACCAGGTAAGCTGCCTGTTGGTGTCCAGTTACAGCACAGAAAGCTAGCAGTGGGAATAATGGCTAGCTGTTTGACTGCAACCTGATGAGATGGAGTTGGCAAAGGTCTGCACACTGCTCCGTTTAGCTGCCAGGTCTCTGTGTGAAACAGTGTCCTTTGCTTTCCTTGCTCTAGCCTGATCAGAGCTCTGCTCCAATCCCTTGTCCACTTAGGCAGTGGTCGTTGTGGTTGTAGTAGAATCATGCTTGGAGATGGTGTGTGTGCTCTAGCATTACTGTACCAGCACTGAAATCTTTCAGGGACAGAATAAACCCCAATATCCTCTTTGGGAGAGGTGCTTTTACTATCCTTGAGGATATTCTTACCACACAGAGCTGCCTTGTGCAAGTCAGGAGGTTGAGAACAGTTTGGTTGGGTTTTTTTTTCTTTCAGTTGCACTGGCAACTAGGAAATAATGTACATCATTTTGTGTCGATTCTGAAAAGGCATTGTTGAAGAGCTCTGAAAAAATGAGGCCATGGGGCTGGCTGTTTGCATTATCAGCCTGAACGACCGGACGGATTGAATTATTTACCTGACACTGAGGGAGCACTGAACTCTGGGTGCTGCTTGCCTGGGGGACAGTTCAGGACCCTGCATGCAAATACTACCTGCTGGCTGGCTGAAAGCTGAGATCAGCTCAAGTCTTAAAGATGTCTGTAGGAAAATCTTAGTTCAGTTGTTCACTTGAGCATTAGCCTGCCGTGCTTCATAGAATTACACTAGAAATTAGAGGCAAACCCAGAACTCACACCTCTAATAACCGAGGTCTGAGCACTTCTCAAGTGGCCTAGTGGGTTTTCGAGATGTGCTGGAGTCAGGTTTGATTCTTGCTCTTGCAGCTCATGCATGCTGTGTCCTATCTGTGTATCACTTTTCACCCAGTCCTTGCAGTTAAGATGGGTGAATGCCCCTGTGAGCCAGTTTGACTGGAAGGGTGCTGGGGGAATAGATGCAGAGACAGAGATATATTAGATGCTCTTAACTAATATGGCAGCAATGGATCCAATCAGTCGGCTACTTTATTGAAAAGAAAAGCATGAGCATGCTCAGAATAGTATCTAGCTGTGGTCACATTGCAGTATGTGTGTCAATAACCTTATGGGTTGCTTGTTTTATTTTATTAGCATGTCTGGAGCAGTCTCTGTCAGGGTATGGCACATTTAACCCTTACCAAAACAGAAAGCCAGGCCAGTGATTCCCTTCCCACTCGTATTCTCTTGCCAGTGCATTCACACAGGGTAGTGCTACGTGCATGGGCTGTCGCTGCCTGCTCACAAAGGTGAGAGGGTTTGGGATATTCCTAAGTGTCACTTTGTAAGTGGGTTATTGAGCTAGGTTTGTGCCCTCTAGTAGAGGTTGGTCATTACTATTCTGATTTGGACATAACTGGCTGAGGAGTGCTGCTCGGTCTGTTCCAAGGAGGCTGGGAATATATATGAAGTCAAGGTAGAAATCTTATTCAGCATTTTTTCCTTAAGCTAGCAACTTGTGATTTAAAAAACAAAATAAATATCAAAATTGAATGATATTGAGCAATGTTGGTTTTTTTTTCATGAGTACTCTATAAGGTCATCCAGCTCCCTTAGGGGTTCACATAAAAGCAATGAGAAAGAAAGATCAAAGTTGGAAAAACTCAAAGCAGCTTTGTTTCCAACATGAAGTCAGGTTGGCTGCAGCTCTGTCCAGCTGAATCTTGAAAATCTCCAAGGATGGAGATTGCATAGTCCCAGTGCCCTGCTGCAGAGCTGCTCTGCTCTCCTGACACATGAACTCCTAGCACAGGGGCACAGGTTGTTTTGCATCTCTGGCTTGCACCAGCCTGAAATTTCTAGTTTCCAGTGTAGTCATCTGATCAACTCCCTCCCCCCAAGCTGCAGTGCCTGGGCTATAGCACTCCTGAACATTTGATTTCTATCTGTGGTGTAAGTCAAGTCTTATTTTACGATATGCAAGAAGCACAAATTTCTGAGTGATTACATTAGTCTCTTTTGTGCTGAAGTCAAGATAGTTTGGTAGAAAATTATACTACTTAAGAATGAGACAGCGCGTTTAAAAATGTCAGTCAGATTATTCTCTAGAGTTCAAGAGCTTTCCTTGCCTGATTGGAAAATATAATTACTTTTTGTCTGTTTGGTCTAGAAATATTCAATATGAGGAAGCATTCTCTGTACCTTATTTTGAAACCCTTTTCTGTATATCCCTGCACTCCTTCTCCTGCTGTTAATCCGATGTAGAAGATATGAAACAGCATCTTGACGTAGTCATAAGAGCGCTGCTAACTATTGGATCATTTCCCAGACTCCACCACCTTTTGTGGGATTATCTCCTTTGATAGGAGAAGGTAGTTGATAACAGCTCTAAACTCAGGCCCAGACTGGAGCTAATTGTCAGTCATTCTTTGGAGAACCTCGAGTGCAAAGAAGTGACTCTTGTCCTCACCCTTTGCCTTGGCTGTTGCTCAAGGACAGAAGGTGGATGCACGGCACCGTGATCGGTCCAAAGGTTTGTGTTTTAAAGGCAAAAAGCAAATGCTGAAGGTGAGGATGGTTTGTGCCCTCGGTGCCCACGTGCTGGAAGTTGCCAGCTGATCCAGCAGCCCCCAGAGCTCCTGGGAGAGAGATGGGGCACATCTCAGGCTGCCAGTGAAATGTGCTGCTGCGTGGGGGCTGGGATCAACCCGCTTCCCACGGCACGTGCAGTTCAGCCAAGGGGAGCAGTGGAGCCTCACGTCGCTTTGTGCTGTCCCCTCCTGCGAAGCTGTGTGACAGGTAAAATGTTTGTGCATCATCTGCCCAAACAGTTTAGCCTCGTTAAATAGCGATCTGTGAAACTTGCCCATCTGCTGAAAAAGGCTTTCAGAATTAACTGCCGAGCTCAGGAGGAGACAGGGCCTGACTGAAGAAGAATCTGGGTTCTGTAGCCTACCTAGGAGGTGAAGTGTGACCCCTGGTTTTACCAGCAGATGCTGGCTTGTGTGATAGTCGGAGCAGATCAGCTCCATCCACAACTGCAGGCTGTGTGGGTCAGGTTTGCCTTGGGCCCCAGGCTCCCAGACGCAAAGAAGCCCAAGTTAAAAGTTTCTGAAATAACAAGAGCTGCAATTACAGTTTTGAATTTAAGGTGATAATGGTGGCTGATGGTTTGTCTGGGTGAATGACACGTGCAAAACCTCTTGAGAGAGAGCCGGAGAGCTGTCTGGCACCGAGGAGCAGAGTTGGTGCAGCTTGCCATGCTGTTAACGTGCTTGGACCGGGCCTGGGAGCAAATTATCCCGTCTGCTTTGCTCGGGTTTTCTCGTGAGAAGTCACTGCACTGCTGCCAGGCTCCCTTCCAGAGCGAGCTGTGGGGACTGGGGCTGGGACTGGAAGGAGCAGCTACTCCAACATGACGTAGCTGCTGTTGTGGTGTAAAGGGTCTACACAGAGAGCATAAGCCCTGTTGCTGGGGTGATGATTTGAGCAGGGGTGCAGCAGTGTCTTTCACCCTGGTTTATGTTACTTGGCATCATTTGGGTGCTGCTTTGTTTCACTGTCTCTTGTAGCATTTATGTTACATTTCAAGTAGGTTCCTTTCCATGAGGGCTACCAGCTGATGGGGTTGATAGAGTGTTGAACACAGTGGGAATCAGATTGCTGATGAGGACCTGCAGATACAGCAGTGAAAAAGTGGAACTTACAGCAACATCTTGTAATATTTTTTTTCTTTGATGCCGCTTCACTTTAGGGAATTGATATCTGGGAACTTGATCTGGGGTCTGTGACCTACACTTGGATACGTTGCCCTCTTTGTTGGTTTCTTCTGTATGAGAGCCAGTTCTTCATCCTTTTTGCCCTTATTTTCCTCACGCTGAAATGAGAGGGTGAAATTTTATTGTAAGTGTTTCTGAAGGGTCTGCTCAAATACCATCGAGCTGCATGTGTTTGTGACATGAATGTATTGGTACAGGTAGTGAAGGGAGACATTTGCAGCCTCTCTTGATCTGAAAACTTTTTGCCTGCCTAGATCTCAAAAACAAAAACACCACAAAAAAACCCCACAACCCAAACACAAACCACCAAAAAACCAAAACACACCCCCCTCAGAAATAAATAAATAAAAATAAACAAAACAAAACCAGGCAAACAACAAAAAACCCCACCAAAATAAACAAAACAAAAAATAAAACACAAACCAAAAAAAAACCAAAAAACAACACCCACACCCCCCCGAACTTTTTAATATGTAGCTGAGCTGAGGACACTTGTGTAACAATGAGTTTTACATTCCTGACCATATCCGAAGTGAAATAATAAATTCCAAATGTTGCTTTGTCGTTTCAGTACATCAACTGTGGCAACCTGGAACAGCTGCTGGACAGCAACCAGCACCTGCCCTGGCCCGTGAGGGTGAAACTGGCCTATGACATTGCTATGGGAATCAGTTACCTTCACTATAAAGGCATTTTCCACCGAGACCTTACATCCAAGGTACCATTTCTAAAGCTTAAGGGACCTTTTAAACAAAGGTATTACAACAGGTAGTTGGGTTCTTTCTCTTCCGTCCAACAGGGAACTGCTGTTATATAAGGTGTAATTTAAGACACGTTCAGAAATGAAATGCAATACTGTGTATAGGATTAAAACTTTCTGCAAAACGTGTTGATGGTTTGTATGGGAACTGGAGAAATAACTGCTCTGAAGGAACGACCTTCCTTCCATGAGGTCAGATTAGGATTTCTCAGAAAGCAGCTGCAGAGTTTTTTAGTTCTGAATTATGGTTCAGTAAAGTATTTAAATCCCTGGATAATTAAGCATAACAATCTAACATTTGGAACAGGTCAGTCATATAAAGAACCCAAATTGAGGAGATTATTACAAAACACACTTCAAAATCTCCTTGTTTTTTGTTTCCCCATGTATTTCACAAATCTTCAGTGGGAAGAGTGACCTTTCATTTCTAATTCAGCATTAAGTGCTGTCCACAATCCTGGTTTATATTTTTTTCACTTCTAAAGTCAGTAAGATCAAACCAGTTTACCTCAAATTTCAAAATTTCCTCCAGAATGATATTTCAGTGGCAGTTTTTCAATGGAGTTTTTGTTTTGTTTTCCTTTTAGCTGCTTTGCTGACAGTTTGTATGAACTTAGTTGGCTGAAGTAGCAAACTAATTCAAGCTCAGATAGAAATATTGACATAGGAGCACTAAGCTGTGTGAACAAATTGCCCCAGTATCCACACTGGGTCTTGCCATCCGTTGCAGCCTGTGCTGAGGGCTTTGCTGTCCTGTCTGCCCTGTTGTCTGGAGCTAATGAGCTGGTTTAAGCTCAGTGGGGAGTTGCAACGTGGAAGTATTCCAAAACTGTTCTTGGGAAGACTTCATTATGTCACTTGAGTCAAAAGCATCTAGAAGAACATTATCTTAGCCTAAAAGGAATTACTTTTTTTAAGATTAGAAACAGCTTTTAAAAACACAAGCACAGCAGAGTGTGTTTGCAGCTGCGAGTGACTGCTGGTCCTCCACCCGGGTTTAGGGTTCTCCTAAGCTGTGGCAGTGTAGTGCCCAACAGATGAAGAATGTGCATTTAGCCAAGGGCAGAAAATAATAGTCAAACTAGTAGGTGAAAGAAGTATTTCAGTGAAGGCATAAAATACTTCCTTGGGTGTCCTTTCAAGTGAAAGGTGCTGAATTCTGCAAGGAAGAATACAAGATGTATGAAAAATGCCCAGACTTAGAGTGACTTTGACATGATATGCTCAGAAAGCTGCAGTTCAGTCACCTTGAAGTGTGCAGATAGAAACACTTTAAAAAACCCTGAAAAGGTAACTTTTTGTTGTTCCCCCCTTTTTTTTTCTTTTTTTCTTAGTCCAGGATGTATTTTAGCATGTTTAAGAGGGAGGAAATAGGAGTTACTGCAAGGAACCGAAGTCACCAAGGGGAACTCTGTGCCTGCAGCATCTGTTGCAACACGCACTGCAGTGGCTGGTCATGTGGAAATCCATTTCCTCAGACCTCTGTGAACGCCTTTGTTCAAAGCTTCACATAACTGTACATCCTTCTCCAGAGCTGCCCTACCAATGCTTCAATGTAATCTATTGTTGGATGTTAAATGTTTAGCAAATGCACCTGCTGGGAGGAGTCCCTGGTTTCAGGGCAGAGCAAACTCCTCTGTGGCCACTGGAAAAAGGGTTATTGAAAACCTAGCTAACAGCAAACCAAACCCTAGGAATTTACTAGCAGTGATGCTGTATTTGGATCATTCTGAGCTCTAAAAGTATAGCATCTGTATGTGTCACACTGGAAGCTGTCAGGATAAAAGTTTAAATCATCATAGAGTCTACCATCAGTAAATGGGCAGATGACACCGGGTTAGGTGGGTGTGTTGGTCTGCGTGAGGATAGAGAGGCTCTCCAGAGAGACTGGGATAGACTGGATTGCTGGGCCACTGCTAATGGGATGAGTTTCAACAAGGCCGAGTGCCAGGTCCTGCACTTGGGCTGCAACAACCCCGTGCAATGCTACAGGCTTGGGGAGGTGTGGTTGCAGAGCTGTCTCGGGGAGAGGGATCTGGGGGTTCCAATTGACAAGCGAATGAACAGGAGCCAGCAGAGTGCCCAGGGGGCAAAGAAGGCCAACGGCATCCTGGCCTGGATCAGGAATAGTGTGAGCAGCAGAAGCAGGGAGGTGATTGTCCCCCTGTACTCAGCACTGGT
>WUAM01000431.1:92338792-92369694 GCA_024336885.1 Actenoides hombroni | reverse complement strand
CTGCTGGGCCCAGTCTGGGACTCTCCCAGTGCCTGCTCCACAGCATCAGTGGTGACAGTGATGGAATTACCATCAGGGGGTTGGGTTCAATACTGGCTTTGTATATATTTGTATATATTCCATTTTTATTATTATTATTTTCATCAAAGCTGTTCTAGTTTCCTTTTCTAGTGGCTGAGTCTCTCTCCCTCATTCCCTTTCTCTTCCCTTTTGGGGAGGGAGGGGGGTTAACAGAGAGGTCTAAGGGGCCACCCTGACTCTAATCCATGATACCAGGCTGCCCAGGTATCCTGGGTTGGGTCCAGGTTAATTATCACCAGCAGCTGCTGGCCCAAGCAATTGGGAGGGGCCACAGCTGAGATAAACAACTGAGCCAGCCAATGGGAGAGTTGATACCATACTGAGTAGGTATCCCTATATAAGGAGAGAGCTGCCCTAGGTTGGGGCTGCCTGTTTACAACTTGCTTTAGTGTGTCTGGAGCCTGGAGCAGGGTAAGTTGGTGTATTGGGTACTAGTAGAGACTTTCTGGCTTGTATTTCTCATTTTGTCTATCATTTCATCAGTACCATCGTTAGTGCTGGAGCTTTCTTTTCTCTCTTTGTATTGTTTTGTTAAACTGTCCTTATCTCAGCCCCCAGGATGTCACCTTTTTTCTTCCTACTGATTCTCCTTCCCATTCCCCAGGAGGAAGCATGTGTGGTAGGGAAGGGGTGGGTGAGCTACTCTGTGTGTTTGGCTGCCAGCAGAGGTTAAACCACAGCAACTGGACAGTGGTGGAGTCCTGATCCCTGGAGGTATTTAAAAGATGTGTAGGTGTGGTGTTGAGGGACATGGTTTAATGGTGGACTTGGCAGTGCTGGGTTAATGATTGAATGTGATGATCTTAAAGATCTCTAGCAACCAAAATGATCCTGTGATTGTCTTCCACTGGCTAAGTGATGTTGACTAGCCACCTATACAGTCTTCAACGCTCCACATGGGATACCAAATATCTTCTTTTTACCTTGAGGAAAGTAGACTATGTCCTGCTGTGGCCAGCAAAGATCTCAGGCATGATCAGACAGCAGGGTTCAGCAAACCTTAGTGAATGACTGAGAACCACACTGAGTCTGCCCAGTAATTCTACAGCCTGCACACTGCTTGACCGATGAGCACGAATTCTTGTGGTTGTTGCCTCTTCTTCTCTTCTCCCTGAGACAAGCCATGCTTCTTTATGTTTGCAGAGTGACCTGTGGGTAAAAACTCACCATGCATCAGCTGAGCTGTGATCGCTTTCTACAGGCATCCCATCAGCCTGCAGCAAATACAAGATAAATGGGATAGCTGAACCCTCCTTCACGAGCTCACAGTGGAAGAGTTATTGCAGATGAGACTGTACATAGTGTCTCCTGACAAGGAAACCTAGGCAGCTCGGTGATGTTCTGGCATAACCAAATCTCTCAGTGAAAGCGCACATGCGTTTTGAGGATATTTTGGTCCACTGTGCTATTTATGCTGCCAAATCTGGGTGTGGTTTCGGTTTCTGTATCTGAGGCAGTTAAAAGTTCAAATTATGAACGTTTCAGAACCATGTGTGCTCGGTGGTGGCAGAGGCAGCAGCTCCGCAGCATTTTGAGCTCAGTATCTTTCAAGATCGCAGAGGCGAAACCGCGTTTTCCAGGCTTCGCTGTCACATTGTCAACAGCCTTTGTATACGAATCCAACTTAAAAATCTGCAGCTGAGCCTTTATAGGGGGAGTGCCTTTTTACATTGCCAAGCCTTTCATGCACAAGTTGTTTTTGTTTAATCTTCAGGCTGACCTTCCAATCTCACGTGGTCTTGCATTAACTTTCCAAAGGTCATCTCTGCAGAATGCCGAGTCAGTGGATCTTGCAGTGTGTCAGTGTACCTTTAATTTATTTTTTTTATTGAATTGGAGGCCCTGATTATATTTGGGTTGTTCTGCATGAGATCAACGAGGCAGGTGGAAAACCATCCTCACAGGGCAGCTGACGGTTCTCCACAAATACTGTAAACAGGAGTGACAGCTGCATATGGATTTTCACCTGCCAGCAAGGAGAAGGGATGTGCAACGTGGGTCAATACAGCTGACATGGCTCTGTTAAACCAGCTGTATCACCCCAGTGGCCAGCAACCACAGAGGCACCTCCAGGGTATGGCCTGCACTTTAGGTGGGAACTGATCTCTCTCAACTTACTACAATCCTTTTGAAGACTTACATTTGCACATGTAAATTGAAGTAGTATGTTTGCTGCTGGGGCTTGGGTTTTTTTTCCCCCTCCTCTCTGTCTTACTTTGCACCCCATTTGCTGAGCAACTATAAAAGTCTGAGGTGAAGCAGATCAGCTGGACTGATCTTGGAGCAGGCAGTACCATGGCCACTCAAGATGAAGAGAACAAATCACCTTTCCTCCTCCTAATCTTCTGCTGTAATAGAAAGACAGGAGCAAAATTCTTTTGTAACCGAGTAGATCCCTTCCCGACTCTGGAACTGGATTTGGCATCTCTCATCTGCATCAACTGCCAACATAATTGTCCTGTTAGTGTCAAAACAAATGCAGATAGATCTAGATGTTCAGGACTCTTCCTACAGAAGGCTTGGCCAGAGTATCTAATGCAGAATAAGAAATACTGCAGCTCAGTCTTGCATGTGCTGAGGTCAACTCAAGCCAGCTCTGATCTTCATGATGCCTCCCTGTTTTAGCTGGGAATTCCCAGGGGACTGAATGCATTGTGGGCTATACCTTTACATTTTATACTATCCTATATACTACTCAAGCAGCTGAACTACAATGATGATATCGGCTTGGCTTTGTAAACCACACAAGCAATTCACAACTTTCAACACCAGATAGTTGTGGCATCTGTCACCCACTGTGTAATAAAGCACCAACTATTCAGTTCTGGGGTTTACTAGTAGATGAAGTACCTCTACAAGGGATCACTTGATCCTTATGTATTATGTCCCTTATATTACCAATATCTATGTGTCTGCAAATGGAAATGTGCATCTCAGCTCTGGAGACCTTAGCACAAGAAGGATGTGGACTTGTTGGAGTGGGGACAGAGGAGGGACACAAAAATCATCAGAGGGCTGGAACCCCTCTGCTGGGAGGCCAGGCTGAGAGAGTTGGGGATGTTCAGCCTGGAGAAGAGAAGGCTCTGGAGAGACCTTCTGGTGGCCTTTCAGGATTTCAAGGGGCCTGTCAGAAAGATGGTGAAAAGGTTTTGAGCAGGGCCTGTCGGGACAGGACAAGGGGGGATGGTTTGAAACTAAAAGAGTAGAATATCAGACTAGATGGAAGAAATTGTTGACACTTAGAGTGGTGAGACTCTGGCCCAGGTTGCCCAGAGAGGTGGTGGCTGCCCCATCCCTGGCACCATTGCAGGGGGGGCTGGCGGGGGCTCTGAGCACCCTACTCTAGTTGCAGATGTCCCTGCTCCCTGCAGGGGGGTTGGACTAAATGACCTTTAAAGGTCCCTTCCCACCCAAACCAGTCTGTGATTCTATGTAAATTCTAAGGCATGAAATGCAAACAAATTGCTGGGAGTGATGAGACAGTTGCTCTGGCCCCTAATATCAATACAAGAAGTAAAGAATTAAGACCTTCTTCATTTGGTGTGCTCAAGATGCACTTTAGAGGACCATGCAACTAAATTGCTCACAGCCTGCATCCTGTAGATGCACCAGTCCGCAGGAGCTAGAGATGCATCTGTCTGTTCTTTAAAGTACCATGGCAGCTCAGTTCCTACACCAGCATAAATCTGCTGTGAATCCAGAGCAGGCTTGCACTGCTGTAGCTAGTGGGTATTCAGGTGTGCCTCTTACTTCTGCTGCTCTCACATCAGGATAAATCTTCCTTTTCAAAGTCTGGTCCAATGCTCATTAAGTCATCAGAGAAGAGGAAACAGAGTATTTCTCAAAACAAAATTAAATCCAGCATCTGAAAAGGAAGAGATTTTGAGCCTTTCATTACGCTATACAAGGTATTTTACAACACTTCTCAGTATTACACACAGGGGTTTTTTTATAGTCTTTGATATAGTGAGACTTTGAGGCTGTTTCCATAAACGGAGCATGGGAAAGCAGCATTAATCTCATGTTCCTCTTCAGAGAAAGTGGAAGGTCATTTGTGTCTTCACAATTCTGGCAGACCAGAACTGCAAAGAGATGCCAATTCTACTAACACTTTATAGAGGTAATAGAAGTGGAAGAAAATGGGAAGAAGAGAAAGTAGAGAACGGCAAAGAAAATTATTTATGTTGCCTTATCTGGTGAAATTTGGCAATCAGAGGAATTTTCCACTCTTTTATTAAGCACCTTTTAATTAAAGCAACTGCAATAAACCCCATACTGATCATCACCATGACACTGGCCATTATATCGCTGTGGCCCAAATTAAATGCTCTAAAAGGTTACGCTCTGATTTTGAGATAATGTGGGAGGCTTGGCCCCTATACAAAGACACATAAAGCCTATACATCTTCCATGGATTCTGGCCCTGTTGTATGAATTTAAGTCATTGGAATTGTTCTGTTTGTTTGCTGACCTTAAAAAGGGATTTTGATGCAAATTCTGACCTACTCTTTAGCATGTAAAGGAGTCCACAGTTGGTCAAATGCTAGAGCAGCTAGGCTGTATCTAGGGTGATTTCATCCAGACAGCTTGGCTACCAAATGAGATAATCCATGGAAACAGGGTTTCTGATCTAAAGACCTTTGGCAGTTTTGAGTTGGTATTAGCAGTCTTTGGACTTGGTCCCTGTGGCCTCCAGTGTTTCTACAGTGCTGTAGGAAAGGGAAATGGAAAAGGTTCAAGATTTGTTCCAACTAACAAAGAGGTTAAAGAAAACAAATTGTATAGATGAAATAAAGCAGGGTTGCCCTGGTAGAGGTGGAGCTGAGGATAATTACTTGTTCTCTAGGTGTATCACCTCCACAGGCTCTCATCTTTTTGCTGCCCTGCAGAAAAAGACCTGGGGGTATTGGCTGACAGATGGTTGAATTTGAGCCAACATGTGCCCAGGTGGCCAAGAAGGCCACCAGCATCATGGCTTGTGTCAGCAGTACTAGGGTTGGGATTGTTTCCCTGGGCTGGACACTGGTGAGGCCACACCTCCAATCCTGGGTTTAGTTTTAGGCTTCTCACTCCAACAAGGACCTTGAGTGGCTGGAGCATGTCCAGAGAAGGGCAACGGAGCTGGGAAAGGGTCTAGAGCACGAGTCTGGTGAGGACCTGAGATTCTTTAGCACAAAGGAACGGAGGCTCAGGAGAGACCTTCTCACTCTCTGAAAGAAAGTTGGAGCCAGGTGGGGGTTGGTCTGTTCTCCCAAGGAACAAGGGACAGGACAAGAGGAAACAGCCTCAAATTGCCCTGGGGAGGTTTAGGTTGGAGCTGAGGAGCATTTTCTTCCCCTTGAGGGTTGTCCAGGGCTGTCGTAGGATGCCCAGGACAGTGGTGGAGTCCCCATGATCCCTGGAGGGGTTTCCAAGGTGTGGAGCTGTGGTGCTGAGGGGCATGGGTTAGTGGTGCCCTGGTAGTGCTGGGTTGATGGTTGCACTCAATGATCTTAAAGGTCTCTTCCAACCAAAACTGTTCTATGATTCTCTCTTTGTGTGATAGCAGAAGATGTAAGGCTTGGAAAAGCCTTTTTGCTTCACTGAAGCCTTGCCCACACTTTATTCAGATGTAGCCAGTGGCACTGGTGGAGCAGAGCAGGACCCCAGCCGTGCTCCTTGCAGCCCTTCCCTTTGCTTCTGACAGAGCAAAGAAAGAAGGTATAGGCAAGCAGAGGGAACTGCCATGGGTGATCTCTTGAGAGCCTACCCAGGACTCATAGCAACCACAGCAGTCTTAATGCTTTTGAGTCCACAATAGCTTGCAGCGTTGTGAGAGGTTTGCTGCCTCAAGGGTGATGGCAGCAAAGTTGACACCAATTTGCAGCCCGTATGGGACAACACTTGTTTTCCAGTCCAGAGAGCAACTAGATTCTACCTGCAACTCCCTCACAGAGTAATAGGAGAAGGGACAGAGCTGAAGGCAGCAGAGACATGCTGGTTTCAGGACAATGTAAAAAAGCAGAAAGTAATCCCAAATTCCCTTGAGAAATAGATACCACTTCACCTCTGCCATGTGTCATTTCCCCTGCCCCGACGACAGGAACGTGTTTTGGGTTTTTTCTGGTGACTTCACTCTTCCAAGCCAGAGGGTCATGTTGACCTTTATTGCTGCAATCCGTTTCCATAACGAGAACGCTTTAAGCGTGCGCACGCGGGGAAAATTAAGTGATGCCTCTGCTACGATGTTTATATTTAGACACCCCAGAGGCACAAAGTGGATTGCTGATTCTCACTGAAAATTCCCTTTCTGGGCAAATGGATCTACATCCATCTCCCCATCAGTGATTAAACCCACGATCCTGTAAGCCAGAGCTACTCCCGCTCATCAGGGCTCGTGCAAAGCCACAGCTTGTAGCGGTGATCGGGGTCCACTGGAGGGAAATCTCCTTTATGCTTTCTATTTGCTTTCTCAGTAAGGGAGGGTTTTAAGAAGAAAGGAAGGCAGGTGGCGTTCCCTGCAGCTCATCCATTTGTTAAGAAATTTGTGGCTTTAGCCAGCGCAGGGAGAGCTGACCCTGATGAAAAATGTGCCCAAGAGCATAAAAGCAAAGGGTTTCTAGGATTGCTCTTTCAACATGAAAGCAAAAAACTTTAATGGAGAGTTTCTTTAGGAAAAGATTCTCCTTGTGGAGCCTGAGAGCTGGTGGAGAGATGATTATAGCTCCCCAGCTCTGCTTTCTTTTAGGTCAAAGTTGAGAGGTATGGGACATAGTAAGTTGTCATTACCGCTTTTCTTCTGTTGTTCCGGCTTACAAGCACATGAGAGTTCAGCCTTGTCTCAGATTGAAAACAAAACAAAAACTCAAAACACAAAGCAAACCATTATTTTTTATTTCTGCGATGGAGATTTGGGTATAAGGAGTAGGAGCCGAGAATCCAGTGGGCTACAATTAACGGAGAATTTGAGTATAATGCCCCTTCTCCTATTACTTCAGATGCAAAACTGCCCTGACTATATTAGATTACAGACCTGGCCAATTCTTCAAAGTGAGTCTAACAGCATGTGAGGATGAGTGTGCTTTAGACTGAGCGGTGTCATGGGGACAAACCCCACCCAGTTATACAGTGAGGAAAATCAAATAAATTTATAAGCACTTCAATGGAAAAAAATTGCACAGATTTCCACCTATAGGACAATGTGGATTCACACTCAAAAATGCTCACAATTCAATTCATCTCACCTAAGAGGCAGGGAGGGGGTTGAGTTACCACCCCTGGATGTGTTTAAGCATCGCTGAGATGTGGTGCTAGGGGACATGGTCTAGGGGTGAACTTGTAGAGTAGGGCTAATGATTGGACACGATGATCCTGAGGGTCTTTTCCAACCTGAGTGATTCTGTGATTCTGTGATCATCTGTATTCTGTATTTTCAAGTTTCTTGGGGTTTTTGCATTGCTTTTTTGTTCCTAATGTTTAACATTTTTTTAGGTGATGTCTGGACTTGCTTGTTTTGTTTGGGAAGTAGGTGAAACACTTGGCCTTAAATATGTGGGTACTTGTGAATTTTATTAGTGTATTAATTTGTTGATGAAATATATCTTAACACTTAGCTAGCCAGCAGAGTAAACAATTGCCCAAAAGGAGAGTCATTTGCCAAACAGATTTAAAGAAATCACTTCGTTCTCAAACAAAAAGTTAAGATAATAATCCTAGCAAAAACTGGTCACCAGGCTTTTCAACTGTCTGACTGTGGCTTTTGGCTACTGCTTGAGGAGGTGCCTCATCTTCTTTTACCAGGGTTGTCCTGGTGGAGGGATGAGTTGTCTTCATGCTTACTAGTAAGTAGGCAATGTGGGAGCAAGCTGAAGGGAGATGTGATTGTCTCTTTCCTTGGGAGAGAACCTGTGTTCCGGATTGAAAAAGGGCAGATTGGGTCCTCTTCTGTATTTTCCTCCTTTCTTTAGTAAACTTCAGTAATTGAGTTGATGGCTTTATTGATTAAATGAAGGCAAAGACAAGGATTTCAACATCTGCAGAAGTCAGAAGAGACACTGAGTTGGCAGGATGGGATGGCGAGGTATTTTTCTAGGAAATGTGCTGGCCTTGACTGAACTGTGAACAGAATGGAACAGAGACTTTCTGGGCAGGAATGCTTTACCTATTACACTTGCCCACTACAAATTATTCCTCCAGTATGAATTTTACTATAAAAATAATTTGGGATTAATTTAGACCTGTACTTCTGCCTTTCTTTTTCCGTTACTGGCAAACCTCTTAATTCCTGCAGCTTCCTGGAGCAGGTGGTGTGAACACGTGAAGTTTATTCTGTCAGCTATGGCAGCAGAGTTGTCTTGCTCTGACAGTAGCATTATATGTGTCTATGTACTGGATGAATAAAAATGTAAAGAAAAGTTCCTGTCACCTGCCAATCTAAGATGGAAAAAGAAGTGGTTTTGACAATCAGTATACAGCAGGGTGATCCCTCTTCCTAATTGTACGGCGTGGAGAGGAGCAGAACAGCACTGATACTGCAGAAAGCCAGGGGGAAGAGCGGTGGAGAAGAGCAATGTAGGTCATTCCAGTCGATGTGGCAGCCCACGGGGGATGTCAGCCCTGACAGCCCCCCACTGCCCTTCCCTCTGCCCTTCTGTCAAAGGGGGAGGCAGTGCTTGCTAGGAGAGCGTGCTGCCCAGACAGCCCGTACTTACCCATGCTGGGAGCAGCTCGGCCCTTGGGCTCTGCATTTGGGCTGCTGCAGCTGCTCAGGCTGAGCTGCCCTGAGCAACAGCAAAAGCCCAAGGTGAACCTGTGAGAAGGTGAGACTGGTCAGATGGGCTCTTTCCACCCTGCAGGCAGTAGGTGTGTGGGCAGGTGACTTGCACATTTGGTAAGCCGATAAATGGGGTGTCCTCACTTTTGCCTTGTCATAAAGAGATTTACACAGAGACTAAGCCATAGATGGGTTATGACAGTCAGCCTCACTGGCTGGTTCCCTGTCCCCTCTCCATATCACTGCAAGTCCTGTGAGTAGCTTTTTGTTTGGGGCTTGTAATATGCACAAGGAGGATTTGCATCCTGGAATCGTGAGGATTTTCTTTGCCTTTCAGTGGTACTCAAGGAGGTCTGGTTAGGAATTTCGACTCTGAAAGTCTTAGTCCTAAAAGATCTAATCATTAAAACATCAATGATGGTTTTATTTTTTTATTACTCTTTTTATTTATTTTTATTTATTTATTACATTTTTTAAAAACATGATGTGAAACACTGAAGTTCCTCAACAGGGGCCAGTGGACTGTGGTGAAGGTTTTCTTAATCTGACTTGGTTTTGCAACATTCTGTTGTTACCTACAATTAAAATAAGGGTGTTTGGAAGGGAAGAAGTGTTCAGCCTGCAGAAGGTGTATAGCAAAATCCTTTTGTACTTCACCCCTCAAAGCAAATATCTTGCTACTACACAGAGTTCCTGCAACACCTTGTTTACACTGTATTTACATTGTATTCAAACCCTGCTCTGGAAGCACTGTTGATTTCCTTGGCAGCTTACACCAGTGACTGCCCTAATATCAGTGAATTTATTCTTACAGTGTCCCTGAAATGAGGGAGATTAATAAACCCTTGTTTAAAAGGAGGAATATTGGTGAATATTTGGTATGTGTTTTAAGGCTTTGGAGTGTTTGGCATTTTACACATTTAAGTTCAGGGCAATAAGCTCAGAGGCAGTTGCAAGAATTACAGCAGGTAGAAAATAGTCTGATTTGACCCCTGGAAGCAGAGAAAGCACAAGAGTAGCAACAATCCTTGAAAGATTTTGTTAAACTAGTTTCCCAGTGGCAGAATCCTCCTGTGATGCTGAGGAAGGCTAGATCCTAGAGCAACATTGCATTAGTCTTTATGGTCTAGGGCTGAACTTGGAGAGTAGGGTTAATGGTTGGACAGGATGATCCCAAGGGTCTTTTCCAACCTAAATGATTCTGTGAAAAGACAGAGCACCTTCATTTCCAGCCCAGGCTTTCTTCCTCATCTCTTCCCAGCCTCTTTCACCCTGCTGTTTCTGTGACAAAGAATGGCCAGAGTCCTGAAAATAGTGGTCCAGGTGGTTTATGTATAAGAGAGGAATAAAAGAGACTCCTTGGCAGTGAGAAGCAGACATTTAGGAGCCTGCCTGTTTTTCTAAGACCAATCCTATCTACCCTGACTATCCAATCCTTTCTGCAAGCATGCAGTGCCAGCCTCCAGCCAGGCTGTTCATCCTTTTTTCAAAAGCTTTCCATCTTCTTTTTGGTCCCAGTTCCTGCCCCACAACCTTACTGCTCAGTCTCCTTGACTGGCTGACTGCAGTCACCCTCTTCCTGTTGCTCCTGCTTGATGCTTTATCTGAGCTACCTTTCTGCATCCTGGTCTTTAGTGTGTTTAACCATTTCTAGCTCTCCTCCTATTCTGCTGCTCCAGGTTAGCTCTGTTTCCCCCCTCCCCCTGCCTGTTTGCTATGCATACAGTTCTTCTGTCCTCATAAGAGTCTTCAGGGTATTTTTTCCCCCTGTCTCAAGACCCTGGTCTTGGTCCCTGCCAGCCAGCTTGGATTCCTGCGCTGTCTTGTCACCTTATTCACTCTTTCAGATTCCCCACCCAGCGTCCCAGTTTACTTTTTGCAGGGGTGGCAAAAGGTGCAGCTTACAGGGAAGTCTTGTCCCATTTCAAGCTGGGACCACACCAGATCTGCTGTGGTACACTAGGCTCACAGTTTTGAGGATTGATTATTTTTCATTATTTCAAAATTTGCTTGCAATACCTATTCTAAGTTTCTTCTCCCAAACAGCGGAGCTGTCTTAGCTGAACACCCCCGTCCCTAAAACCCTCTGCCAAACCTCTTGATGAAACACAGACAGGCAAACCCCCAGACCGATGCCTTTTCGTTTCACCGAATTACGTGCAATCGAAAGCAAGGCCTTACAATCACGAGTAGGTTGTGAGCAGTTTTAGGGAGCATCGTGAGCTCCACTGATGATGAAATCTGTGAAGAAATTCTAATCTGTAGGCACATAGGTGCACACACGTAGGTGTGTGTATTCCTGCCAACATCTGCTTTTGCTTCGCAGGGAGTGTGTAGTAGCTCACCCTTCCTTCATCGTGAGAGGAGCAGTCTTAGTTACTAGGGGACGGAATCAGGCACGTAAGCAATTACTGTGCATTATCTGATGTAACAGAAATTCACTGCCTTTGGGCTTGAAAGTGCCAGACCCCGACTCCCTACCTTGTAGGCTGCGTGCTTGTTTAACGCAAAATAAACCACAGTAAACTCCAAGCCCCAAGCAGCCCCTTTGTCTGGTGAGTCTCAGCCCTGCTGCTGTGGCTGTAAGGAGGGGGAGCTGCTGCCCGGGGACGCTGCACGGCAGGGGAGGGCTCACGCTGAAAAATTACCTGTTACAGGTGATTATTTCCAATGATAGCTGCAATACTCAACTTTTACTGGTACTTTGGGACCTGAGTGGAGCCCGTCCCTTATACGCAATGGCTTCGTTTCAGAAGTGTATCCAGTATTGTAAACTCCCCCTCGCACATTTGATTGTCAGCGGTGTTTCTTTTTGGGGATAGCGCTTTAAAAGCAGCTGATACATCTCAATTGGCCTTGAAGTATTTTAGCTCAGTAACAGTCATCAGAGAGTTGCAAATGACACTGCAGTAGCATTCCCGTGTTTTCTGGAGTGCAAAAAAACCTCTGAGGAGTTTAGCTTGACTGTCATACTGTAGAATAAAACGATGGGGTTTCATTATCTGAGCACCGTAATTTTAACGCTGAAACTCTTGAGTCTATTTTCATTTTTGTTTATGTAAAAGGGAGAGTAGAATATTGCATTTGTCTTAGTAGGATTATGCTGTGCAAAGCAGATGTTAAGCTCCTGTAACACACAAAGGGGCCTTTATGTTCTTTCACATCTGTCTCTGCATAAACAGCTCTGTTAACTCTTTAGGGCTCCTGTACAGAGCTTCTATTAAGAGACTGCCTCTGGAAGGACTGGTGGGATCCCTATATCAGGGGGAAAAAAAACCCCTTGAGAACCCAGCTGAAGTCAAATACTGCCCTCTTTGACCGTGTGAGCTGCCAAATGAAAGAACGTCCCTGTCTGTAGAGGTCCAGAAAGAAAGCTTGAGAAGGACATCATGTTTTATTGCCTTGCAGCTTATACAAATAATACAATAGTAAGCTGAGAGCATTTCCTTAAAGCCCGGCTTGCAAAGCTGCTTGGCATTTCACCTCACAGCCTCTTCTTGAGAGGCTCTTTGCACCAGGGAGGAGTTTGAACTCTTGCATCCTTCTACCAAAATCCATTAATGGAAACTCTTCATACTCAATTGATACACATATTTTTGTTATGTAGAAGCTGAGAAGTATCACTTTGTCCAAAGAAACAGTGCAGGATGCTCTACTGTACTTTTCCTACTAAGCTAGCACCTCCAGCTTAAACTTGAAAGCTTTTTTCAACCTTTTTGTCTCTAATGAAGCTTTATCCCTGTTTTGATCCTGATTTTTCTGGTCAGTAGAATGTGAACGCTTAAAAATGTCTGTCATCGAGTGCACGTGAACTACCGGTTACCGTGGGCTGTGTCAATAAATTGTCTCTGAAATCCAGCATCTAAACTGCCTGTGCTGTGGGTTTGGTGCACTGTTGTGTCATGGCTTTCCTAGGGGGGAGGAGGAGTGATGGTGAGGGTTGAACACGTGGAGTATCTCAGCACAGAATGAAGCATTGACATCTGCAAACCTTTGTCCTGAATGAGCAGTACAGGCTTGAGAGGTGACATCTGACCATGCTAGGGTCCATACTGATGTTGGTAGGAATAGGCTTTCATCCTTTCTGGGTTGCAGGAAATTGGTGCTTAGCTACATTAAAAATTGCAATCAGTTTAGTTTCACTACAGTGAGCAGTTGTAGTGACGCTGGTGGGGGTTTTTTTGTGTGGTGCATGTCACCTGCCCATTCCTGATTTAAGTGTGAATAACAAAAGTCATTCTTGTACTGGAATACGTATCCTAATGATTTTAAATCCACAGGCAGCGCTTCCTCACGTCTAGACAAAAGAGAGAGAACAGTTTAGCTTCCTTCTTTGTCATTTAACATTGTGCAGCCCACCACAGCAGAACAATTGATTAGTCCTTCATGCTATGCTAGGCTTTCCCCGCTGCCTCGGCGTGGTGTACTGGCCTCTCCTGCAGCACCCCCGGACCCTGGAGGGTCTGCTCTGCTTGATTTCTTGAAAGACCTGCACTGAAAAAGAGCCTAGTTTTGCTGCAGGCAGCTCCTGCTCCTCTGGGAAGGAGTTCAGAGCTGTCAGGTAGCATTATGTGGATGTGCTATTGGTTTAATTTATGATTTATCTAGGAATAATCTACTTGTATCTACAGTGCTGTGCCCGAGAGCTGAGATTGCCTGGAGCTTGGGGGGGTAAAATTGTTCATCTGCAGTTGGTGAGGTGTTGCTCTGTAACGGGGTCTGCTTGTATCCTGGGAAGAAGCTGAAGGAAAATTTGCTGTCGGGATGATGCTGCATTTAAGCCTCCTTTTGGTATCAAAGCAGCCCTGTAAATTATTGCAGATCTGAAGGTCAATAGAAACGTTTCTACAGACTTTTAAGCATGTTGGAAATAGTTCTTAGCCTGGGTTTAAATGTTCCCCTAAAATTCTGGGGACGTGGGTTATTAGAAAACAAAACTAATCCACAAACCCCAGAAAATAAAATTAGCTACTGCAGTCTTGTTACTCCAAATTACTGATGTGTAAATAGTCCAAGGTAACACGAGAAGGAAAGCTAGATTTGAAAACTAGTTATTTTATGAATCATAGAGGTGATGTTTGTTTGCTTTGTTGTTTTTGTGGGGTTTTTTTTTAAATGTCAAGTTAGAATCATCTTTAATTGCTGCAAAATCTACAGCAGAAAAGAACATGATATTTGGCTGCATAAGGTAATCTCAGCGTTCTTGTACACTAAAAAATCTCTGGTGTCCTCATGGACTCGTTTCTGTGTGGTACGCAGTGAAATTCCACTTGTCTGAATCATTTGAGTAAGAGTTTTTCAGAAAAGTTTTATCCTTCTCAGTTTTAAGTCCACTTACAGGGACCAAATGTTTAAACAGAGGCGAGCTGAATGAATGTGCCCTTTGATAAAGATAACAAAGCCCGTAACTGAGAAGCTTTGCTGCTCTTTGGGCAAGCGTGGTTGATTTAACTTGGTACATGCTTACGAATCCCCAAACTAACTGTTTATTATACTTGAGTCATGCTAAACAAACAAAACTCTGCACCTCTGGAGCCCAGCGTGTGTTTCAGAGAGGCTGGCGTGCCTTTGCTCTCGGTGATGGCAGGAGTGGCTCGCTTAACCTTTTAATTGGCAGGAAGAAAACTCACTTCATGGCCAGAGCCACAATCGGTTCTCAGTAACGTAAACAGCGATGACCTGAACTTGATCTTTCAGACAAGGGACTCGCTTTTCTTGGTAGCTGCATTATACAGACAAGCTAATGCTCCGGGGTCAGAGGGGGGCTTTTTGTACATCCAAGCACAATAAAGCTAGAAAGCGTTTCCTGCTGTTCAGCTAATTAATGCAGGGTACCACTCTGCAGGGGCTTTGCTGCCTCTCACCGCTATTGTGCTGCCCGCAGAAGGATGCGGAGCAAGGCATGTGGTGAGGGAGTGAATTCTCGGTCTTGCTGCACCTCTTGTTGTCTAAGAAGGCAACTTAGGGAAGGCAGCTATCAGCTAATTCGGTGAGAACAGAAAAGGTGTGGTACCGGAATGGCCAGAACGTGTTTCTCAGAGTTGCAAATAAACGACAAAAATAAATCGATGTGTTTGATGTGATGCTGCCAGACCAGAATGATCTGTGTGTGTCCTTAAATTGCCCTCCTTCCTGACACTGCAGGGCATATCTGAATGGGAAAGACTGACAGATTTTCCCTATTAAACTTTTCCCTTAAATCATGTTTTATGATGTACTGTAGACTAAAGGGTTTGAGGCGTACAACTGTGTCTTACCTACTGCAAAGCAGTGAGTTCCTTTTCAGTCCTTAATACAGCAAATACACCAAGGTTTTCAGAGCCTGCTCTAATTTTATATTCCAGTCAGGTACAGGGAAATTGTAAAGAGAAAATTGAAGGTGTCATAGCGAACAGAATGTATTGCATACTTGAGCAGTAAGGGAGCTAAATCATCTTAATTCTTGCTAGAACCTAGCTGGGTATGTGCTGCCCGTGGCTGCCTGCTTTCTCAGCAAGTTTTTAAGTGGATTATTAACTAAGTGTAAGGCTGTTTGCAGCATCTTAAGTTTGATAGACATGTGATTGTGTGTGGGGGGAGGGGAGGGGAAAAGGGTGATCGCTTTCAGACAAAAGCTGCTCACAGATGAATGTCTTCCAAACAATATCTTGTAGTCTTGTGCCAGATTAAAAATAAATAAAACAAATGGTATATGGGTTTCATGCCCAGACAATGACTCTGCTGTTGTTTTTTGTTCTGTGTTTTTATTTTTTCCAGAACTGCTTGATAAAACATGATGAGAATGGATACTCAGCTATAGTGGGAGACTTTGGTTTAGCAGAGAAGATTCCTGATCACAGGTACGTGAGCTAATCCCAAGGCAGCAAGAGCTGGGGTGCAATTGCAGGTCAGAAGCTCTAACGGGCCGGATCCCTGAGGCTGGTTGTGCAGTCTGATACAAAATTTGCAAAAGATTTCCTCAGTCTTCAGTCTAGAACTGCAGGCTAGATGACCAAAGTGTTCCAGGCTTAATTACTGTCCATTTTGATAGACTTGGTGGTGACATTAGTCTTCAAAATTGCTCCAGTGAGTAGAGGATTTACTCGAGCTTTTCAGTAGGGCTTCTGAGGAGGTACTTGGGAATTTCAGTTTAAAAAAGCCAACCAAAAAAAACAAAACCAAGAAACACAGCAAAGCAAACACAAAAATACTATCCAGCATTCTGGACTGGGATGATTTTGTAATAAATGGCCTCTGTTGGTTCCAAACAGCTTTGATTAACTTCTTTCCATTTTCATCAGCAATATTCTGTGACATTTCAGTATTATTCTCTTTAACCTCTGGGTTAGTTGTTAAAATCCAGGTTTATAAAGACACATTAAAATTACTGTGTAATAGTAGCTCACCATTTTGCTCTCACCAGGATGAAATTATAATTTTAACTCCTTTGAGGAATGCACAAGTGACTGTCACAAGCTATTGTCACAAGTGGAAATAGTCCTTTTGTCATCCTTCCATGAGGGAGATCAAGGACAAGGATTTCATTGTTCTCTCCCTATACAGACTTGTGTATTTCAGAGTATTCTGACTGTGAAATGTGCTGTCAGATTTTCTCCAGTGTCTGCTTCTGAGTTAAAATAAATAAAAGCCTTCCAGCTTTCTACTGCAAATAAAACAGTAAAAGTTGATTGCAGCTATGCACTGTTTTTAAATGGCACATATCCCAAAAGTGTGTCTTGGGAGATCTGAAGACTGGTGTTAATGTAGACAAAATATTGACTTTAAAGCCTAAATTGAACGTTTTAGTTTCCAAACTACTGAGGAGTGTGGCCAATGTGTTATCTTGTGAAATCTCTGCTCTTTAAGGTGCTGAAAGCTTCAGCTGTACTCCTATCAACCCATTACAAACTCAGGAAGGCACCACAAGTGCCTTAAGGTCTTTTTAATACCCAGTTTTGAGATGCCCTGAAAATGGAGAAGTACAGTAGTAGCTGAAGTTAAGATAGCTTGATACTAAAACAAAAATCATAATAAAATTGTTACATTAACCACTGTTTTGGTTTGCTCTAGTCTTACCTCCATTTCCAAGTGCAGTTTTGTTGTTCCCAGTTTGCTGGCTGGCAAGCTATGCTATTTTGAGGCCTTCAGACCTCTAATTTTAATAGGTATTCCTTCAAGGTCAGCTGGGTGGCAAGCTGGAGCCCTTTCTTAAGGCCCCAGTGTTCAGCCCTGTGGAAACATTGCAGGTTTTTCAAATAGCTCTCTTCTGATGATTTTTAATTTGTCACTATTAAAGGATTCCTCTGGCCAGTCTTGACTTTTTTTTTTAAATATATTTTGCAAGCAAGCTGTGCTGAATACTTTCAAAGCTGTTTATTAGTATATACATAGGATGGATACCTGGATGTCTTACTGCATGAATAGAGAACTTGATATCTAGCCTGAAACTGATGTCTACAAACCTTTGTATGTGTAGATGGAGCCAACTCTGCAAGGGTTCAGAAACCAAAACTGCTCAATAACTGTGACTTCCCCCCCCCAAGTGGCCAGGCACTTAGAAACTGGATATAAAACATGAGTAATTGCTTGAAGCTTTCATTTTTTCACCTTCTCCTCCTGCTTCTGAATGTTCCAGTGACTCCAGTAGGAAACCAGTGCAAAATACAGTATGTTGTAGAACCCACTTGTATCAGCTTCCCTCTGGTGAAAGCTTCTGCTGATACTTGGGAGTTATGGACAGTTAGTAGCAATGCCTGAGTATTTAATGATTCTTTTCTCTCTCCCTCCCTCTTCCCCCCCCCGCCATCTATCCCATATCTATGTAGTGAGAAGTTACCAGTAGTGGGCTCACCCTTTTGGATGGCACCAGAAGTTCTGAGAGATGAACCTTACAATGAAAAGGTAGGTACCTGATATAAATGGACTTTCAAATTAGAACTTCCATAACAATAGAATTATTGTTACTTTCATTTGTGACATTTCTGTACTCAGTAGGTCATTCAGACAGGGCAAGTTGAATAGCTAATATTTTTCATTCATGCTGTGGATCCTTATACAGAAATGGAATTACCTTTAGCATAATTCACCGTTAAGCTATTTCCATTCTGAAACACCCCACGTGCAGGAATATGGTAATGGCTTGTTGACCTAATACAACTTAATCTAACCAAGTCTCTTGAGAGATGTGGTGAAGCTGCCTCCCTGACCATACGTTAGTGAAATCTGAGTAGAAGTAAATGGTCTGTATGTAAACTTGTACAATTATTTTAATTAAAAAAGACATGAATTCAACCTTTCTCAAGGTAAGATACCTAGATAAAAATGTTCTCCAAAGGTATTTCTAAGTTCTATTGTTTGTGGCATTGGGAAATGTTTCTTTTGGAGGAGGACTGGATTTTTAGAAGTGGTATTTTCAATCAAGCTCTCTCCCGTGTGTAACATGCTCCACTTCAGCCCTGCAAGTGCAGCTTTTCTGTGTTAAAGCCCACACCCTGTACCTTTATAGAGCTAGTAGTCAATAGTCTGTTTAATTGGTAGTACTTTTAACTCTCAGGAAAGCAATAGCTACCTCAGTAATGAATGTAACAATTACCATTTTAAAGCTTTTTTTAAGAGTTCGAATTGACATAAATTAATAATCCAGTACCCAAATCTGTGGTGCCACATTCTTCACTAACCCTAGGGCATGGAGGACTGAAGGAGCAGCAAGTCTCATACCTCATCAGCATGAAAGGTGACACACAAGGCTGTATACATGGAAGGGATGAGGAATGCCAGCTTCTGCTCTGACTTGTATTCCTTGTTTTCCTCAGTTGTGTTCCATGGTAAATTCAGGTGGACTGAAATCTGAGGAAGAGTGTGTGCAGCTCCAGGGGTAGTCAGATAAGTGATTACTGAGTGTCATGGAAACTTCAGGGGGAATTGAAGCTGGAATACAGTATTACTAGGTACCTCAAGCTTTGTGAAAGACACTGTTTTCTGCAGAGGTGCTGAACTGTGAGAACAGAAGAATGTAATTTTTCTTAAAAACAGCATTAATGTTCTGGATAAGCTGTGACCATGTGTGTCTCAAACCTGTTCTTCTAACCACAGCAGTATAGAGGTGTGTCATGTGTTGTCTCTTTACTCCAACCTGTAAGACATGAAATGCAACTTCACTCTTTATGCAAGGAAGGATTTTATTAGGGTTTTTTGCACTGCTGAATTAAGAGTGGCTTGGTGGGTTTGGTTTTTTTTTTTCCTTGAGTTTTGCAGTTATCATTGCTACTTGTGTACCAGGAATGCTTTACTGTGAGCACGTTTCTTGACGTGGAAAACGCTAGCTGTAACAGTCGCTTAGTGTCAGGCTCTGGTGTTGGTGTAGTTGTTCCACGATAACCGTTTGGGGTAAGGAGAAACTCAGTGCCAGATAAGAATGCTAAATATTCATAGCTGAACCATGCAGTTATTTACTTCTTTTTCCCTCTCTCAGGCAGATGTGTTCTCCTATGGTATAATTCTGTGTGAGATTATAGCAAGAATACAGGCAGACCCTGACTATCTCCCCCGCACAGAGGTAAGTGCTTACGGTTACAACGCTGGTGGGAGGTGGTAAGTATGCCATGATAATGGCCAGCCTGTAGAATTGCTGGCCCTGCTGCCAAAGATACGATTAATAGGTGTTGCATTAAAAATAGCCTGTGAAAGGCTTTTGTTCTTCTGTGCTGTTATTGTAAGAAGTTCCACTGAAGACACTTTCACAGAGGCTTTGTCCAGCTGCAGTCCTCATGGGAGGTTCTGCCTCTAACTGGCAAAGCATTGAGAGCATTGCAGTGTCCTTCCCTTTGTAGAGTGACAGCTCATGCAGGCTTCTTGCCAGATTCAGAACAGAACACTTTTGGCACACTGCATCCACTACGCAGCCCCTCCTTGTGAAAGAGACAGGACCTATGTCAGCAGCACCTAAAATAAGCTCACCTGTATTTTTGCATAGACTGTGCTAAGCACTGTGGATCTGAGCTACAATCAACTCATCAAATGAGACACTTATCTACTTCGGCTGCCTTTTGGTTCAGTCCCATCTACAGAATAACTTTTGGTCTTCTTTGGGGTTGCCTTCCAAATTGCCTATCCCCCTCCAGTTCTGAAAATGCAGAATTGTTTAGGTCTTGAACTGCAGTAAATAAGAGATCCTTTCGTTTCCCTGCCCTTCAGATTTTATAGAAATGCATTTCAGGAACTGGATAATTTGTATCACCAGTCTACCATCCACCGAAAAATTAACCATTTTAATTGATAAATTTCCATCATAGCAAAGCCTCTGTTTTTATAGCAGGCTATTAGTTTCCACTGTGGAAGTCACCATGGTGACATATTGCTTCCAGATCCACACGGGCAACATTTCAAGTGCAATGGATTGCAGTTGAGTCCAGGAAGAAGAATGGGCTTTGAAGTCAGCTCATTCTCTTACAGGTATCTTGTATCAAGTAATCCCCATTGGGAATGCTGCAGTTCAGAATGTGCTCAGAATCCCAAGTTTGCTCAAAATCCTCTGCATGTGGCTGCTGCGCGATGGTGTTCATGGTTATTCCTGAAAACTCCATGTAGGGAGCCCCTGAAAAGAAGATGCTTTGGGCCAGATAGCAGACCTCATTTATAAACCTATGCTGTGCTTTTCTTTGTACAGAATTTTGGATTAGATTATGATGCCTTCCAGCACATGGTGGGAGACTGTCCCCCTGACTTCCTCCAGCTAGCCTTCAACTGCTGTAATGTGAGTATCTTGCTTGAAGGGGAGAGGCCTAAACTGGAGTTCTGTAAATCCCTCTGGCTTTTGAAGACAGAGCTTAAAGCATTTACAGAAGAGACTTGAAGACCCTACCTAGAAAAGCAGCGTACGTTCTGATAACTTCCTGCAAGTCCCTTGCAGTTTTTATAACCCTTCCCTTCCCCTTGCAAAAAGGTCTATCTTGTGTTTTTGCCACTCTGTGTTCTGTCACACCAAACAAACAGGTCTGGCACACCGAAGAGCTTCTTGCAGGCTGCTCAGGCTGATCATAACCAGTTCTGTGCTAGTGACCCTGGCTGACACAATCCAGCTGTTACTGTGTACAGACCTACTGAGCTGTGAAAAAAGAATTCCAAGTTGTTTTCACAAACAGAGGGGACAAACAAAGCAAGAGCAGGCACTAAGCTACTCTTAAAGTTTCTATATGCTGCCTTTTGGAAAGTGGGATAAACCTCCAAATCCCTAGCCTATATCACAAAAAACCCAAACTGGGGCCCAAATGGTTTACTATCATTAAGGCCATAGGCAATGTGCATAGAGTAAATTTTCTGCCAGTTATTTTGAGTAAAATTGTGGTGGTTTGTGCTGGATACCTTCATGGCTTCTCAGTGTGAAAGTTCCAAGGAAGCAGATCTCTGTTATGGGTCATTCCCTAGCAGAGGTTGCTAGCACCTTTGTATAGTAATCGGGTTTTTAGGAAGTCAGGGAGCCTGAGCTTCCACCAGATTCAGCTGAAGTGCAACTTCTGAAAATTCTATTGCACAAAACTGTGCCCAGGACTCCACAGCCAGGTCATGTGGGAGCCAATACCAGAACTGTGTCCAAGTGAGTGGTTGTAAGAAAAGTCTCATCTCTCCACGCTCTTGATGTTTATTTTTGTCCCAAGCTCTCTCTTTACTTTGTAATAATACAAATGCACATGCTGAAAGGGAGAGCAGTATAAAGGTGAGGGTACGAGCAGGTAGGGGTGATTGGTGCTCTTAACATAGCACGATTTAATTCTAAAAGTGTTTGTGGAACTTACTCTGGACAAGCTACTTCACTCCTCTGATTTCACCTTAGTACAGTGGAGCTTGCTGCACCAGGGTCTGACTCGTGTTTATGAAGTGTTTTGACTACAGAAGCACTGAAGGCTTTAGCTAGAGGTAGGATCTGACTTTGGAAATCTCAGCTCCCACTTGTAGGCTCCAGAAATCCTGCTGCATCCAAACACACGGTGCATGATCCAAAGCCATGTTTCAGCACAAGTGAAATTCTGAGTAAAACTCCTGAAGTGGCTGATCTTAGATTCTCATGTAAGAGTTTGGTTTGCTCAGAGAAAAAGAACTTTCTCCTATTGATTTATCATCAAATGCTGCTTCCTGTATAATAAATGTCCCTTCCCTGTATTGAAAGTGGAAATTATTGTCTTGTGACTGAGCCATTAAAATGCTGACTCCAGTGTAGGGGGTAGTGCATGCTGCAATTCACTCACCACTTACCTAGCAGAAGGAAAAGGTGATGAACAGATAAGGCTTGCTTTCTTGTATCTTCCTCAGCATGTTGTGCTTCAGTAATAGGTGATCTGTGTGATAATTTGCTTTTCGACATGGACCTTTATATAGCTTTTTATTATTGAACAGGTCAACAACCTCTGTAAATAGAATAGCTCAGCTGAACTAACGTGCAAAGCCTTGGGCTTTTCTGCAGCCAGGAAACATGGTTTAGGGCAACCTAAGAAAACCAGTGAAAACTGCTATGTATAAGCAGTGGGTTCAAATGTCTTTCATTTGTTGTTATAAAGTGTTTTTTTAAAAAAATGAATACATGCAAGGAAGTCTAAAACTTAAGGCTCCCTTTGCCTACTTCTACAAATACTTATAAACATGATCATGTATGATCATGCAAAAAGCTTCCCAGCACGAGCTGAGCTGTGGGCAACTGCTGCCTTGAGGAAGAACCTTCTATTCCATTGGAGCAGGATCTGCACTGCTCAGGGATGGAGGAGGCAAATGTTTCTCTGAGTCACTTTTCCACCGCTGCTCTTGTCCTGGATCTTACCTAGCACAAATTAACATTGCCAGAGAGCTCTTCTTCCTTCCTGTAGCTTGCAACATTTCCTTAAGCTTCCCAAATAAGTAAATTTATCGGAATACAGAGTGTGTGCTTTGGTGTTGCCCCTGCCCTACTCTTTCAGTGAAACAGGGAAATCAGCAAAAGCTATTTTCCTATGCCAGGAAATTCCAGCTGCTGCATTAAACAGCTTTATTGCTGCTCTTGAGCTCTTCAAGTGTGGTTTGTTTGTTTGTTTTTTATTCCTGTCCATATGAATCTTTGGCCCTTTACCCTGTGTTGCTAGAAGGTGTTCTGTGCAATGCTGATCATACCCCTTCTCTTCAGAAGGATCCATCCTGTAGGACCTGCAAGGCAGTATCAGGGAGGTTTCTGGGGCTTGTTGTGCACAAAGCACCATTGTTCCCTTTGTACTAGAGGTGAGATCTGTCTGGGCTTGTCCCCTCTGAAAAAGCCTTTAGAGGGCTGGAAACAGCAATGAGGGCAAGCAGAATCTCTTTCAATAGTGTAATGAGGTTAACTTTCAGCTGCTGAATTAGCCATTGCTACTACAGTAGTTAAACCTGTAGCATGCATACAGGGTCAATGTTCAGAATGATGAAATGCCTTCCAAGTTACTCTTTGAATTAAGCTGCTTGCCATCTAGAATGACTTTAGTGTTGGACTTTGTTTAGAGATCCCTTTCCGCTAGGGTGAATAAATAAACACATACTGATAAATACAAACAGAAAACATACTGCTGGGGTGGGGAGGTGGATATTTTATTTGGGTAAAGATAGATTTTCTTCTTCTATTGTATTACTTTGTCAAATTGTTTAACCAAGCTTGCTTCCTCACAGGACAGACCAGTACACGGAGTAGTAAGGCTCATTAACAGAGGGAAAGCCACGACATTTTACATTTTAAAGTCAGCAATGCCATTTAGGTGCATTTTAATTAAAGCCACAAGGTGATGATGGAAGAATTACAGACTTTTTTTTTTTTAAATGACATAGCCAATTAGCTCTGTGTAATCCATACTGCTTCAGGCACATTTTGAATTAACATTGGTAGATAATCTCTCACTGATAACTGGTGTCCAGAAAGAAATTTGTAAACTATGAAAGCTGTTACAAGTAATCAAATCAGCAAAATCCCCTTGCAAGCCCTGAATCTAACAGCTTCCCACCTTTTCAGTATAAAATGCAGTCTCTTCATAGAACGTTCACAACTTGATAATCAACTGTAGGAGGTATAATAGACATAAACTAGGACAGGATACTACTCTTCCTCTGCTTTACTTAGGTTTTTTGCAATGTCCCTCTGTCTGCTGTGTAAGTAGAGCAGCATGGACAAAGCCCCATGAACTTAACTTGACTCGTGTGCATTCACAGATGGATCCAAAGTTGCGTCCTTCGTTTACTGATATTGTCAAAACACTGGAGGAGATTTTAAACCGGGTGAGAAATGAGGACTTGGAGCGAGAGAGAAAGTTTTTGAACCTTGACAACAGTGAAAGAAAACCCAAAGGTAAGTGTCTGTATCGTACGAACGTGGCTGCAGGCTAATAGCAAGAGGGTAGAAATGCTTCATATTTTAAGACTGGGATTTCTGCTGTATATGGTATTATTTATAGCTTATGAATGATTTTACTCCAAGCCTGAAAATTATTCTGGAATGATGCTATATACTTTGCACTGCAGAGTGTCCTTTGGGGAAAAAAAACCAAAACCCAGCTAACTGTTTCTTAAAGTGCCTCAAAAGATTCTGCCCACAAACTCTCGAGGGGAAATTTAGAGTTCATTTGGGAACGGGTTTGTAAGTTGCTAACAGTAGATGAAAATCCATCCCCTTTTGCTTTGTCCCTGCCATACTTAGTGCATATGCATAATTTCTTTGGTGTATGTTACATGTAACACTTAGAGGCTTCTTAAATTCCTTTAGGAGGAAGAGCAGAGAAGATGGAAGAGTATTGTAAAGTACCTAGAAATACTCTGAAAGATTGGGGAAAAGATGAATCCCAGATCTGCTTGGGAACGCTGGCCTTGAAGGGCTTTCTCTAGAGCTGTCTAGTGCCACCTGGTGTGGGGAGCAAACTCCAAGCACTTCTTGTAGGTTGGGGCATATTCTGACTCGGGTATTTTTTTATGTTAGGAGACTTCTGGCATTGGAAACTTAGAGTACAGTAAAAATAGTTTCTCGTATTGTATATATATAAATACACTATATATATACACACACCTATCTCTCTGTGATATGATTATGGATTGAAATAAGTTCTGTATTTCAAATCACACGGGGTGCACGCATGTGGTTGTTCTCCCACACCTGGAAAGCATCTAAAAGAGGTGTGAGTTAAAAAGGAAATTTTCTTGGTTGTTTTGTTTTGCTTTTTTTCTTTTCATTTTCCTGGCATTCTCCCTTTGGAGTACGTGTCAGATTTGCATCTTCTTGGAGAAGTGTTACATTCTGTTCTTTGACTTGTGTAGTCTTTCCTAGGTGAAGAGGCTACAGTCTGAACTGTGGTGGTATTTAAAGGGAAAAATGGAAATCTGTGCTTATCCTGGCAATGATATTCAAAAGGAGATACCACTTCTTTATATCCAATTTTTATTGCTCTGCCACAGCTCTTCAGAGGCACCTTGAGAGCCAGTGGCAGATGCATGCTCCAAACACTCAAGGAGTTAGTATCTTTTCCTAAACAACTACAGTGTTTTCATCCTGTTCTACTGGAACAACTTTTATTTATATATATATAAATATATATGTGTGTGTGTGTGCATATGTGCAAATAAACACACACACACACGTACCACTTTTTGCCTCCTGTTTATTAGGGTCAAACTCTCATATATCCCTACTTTCTGTAGTGGATAATGTACTGAATGAAGCCTGGGATGGAATGATTTAAACTCTTCATGGTATCAGGAGAAGCATTTATTTTGGTCTTAGACTCTCCCCATCAGGGTAAAAAAAGTCCCAATGCCTTTAACAACTACGTTTTGTACTTGTTCTCTTTTCATGGTCAGTATCATCAACAGATCTTGGGCAACCTCTGCTGGAAGCCAGGATGATAAATCTAGAAACGTGCAAATTGTTCTTCTCCAAGATGGCACCCTGTGCCGTGGCTGCTGTCAGTGTGCAGGCAGTGAGGAGGTTTGAAAGGGCCCTAAAATCCAGGGTTTGGATACGGGAGGGGAAAGACTCCCTCATTCCTACCAAATTTTTGTACAGTTTCCTTTCTTTCATTTTTTTCCGAAGATAATACTGTCTTGCCAGATTAGCGTCCCCCATAATGTGGGGGGCAAATTTGATCATAAAATGATACAGTGGTCCAGTTTCAGTGCCTAGGTAAGTAAGATGGCATGAACTGAATTTGCATTTCAAGCCCTCAAGATGACTTTTAATTAGCCTGAGGCACGAGTAAAGAGGAGAGAGTATTTTAACCGTAGTTTTGACTGCCTAACCTTTAAAAGGTCCTGTGAACCTGGCTGCCAAATCTCCACGTTTGACACCAGTGCAGAGGAGAAGAGAATGGCATACTTGTGTATGTGCAGGAGCTTGTAAGGAATGAGCAGACGCGTGCTTATGGAAGACACTTTGGAACAGCAGCACGCAGCTTTTCCTTTACAGTTTTCATGAAGGCCCTGCGAGTGAGCGGGCAGGCCGGTAATATAGCTCCTTTAAGCTAAGAGTATTTCTCTTCTTCTACTCAGGGTCAATTGAAAAAGGACCAGGAGTAAAACGTTTGAGTTCCCTGGATGATAAGATCCCACCCAAGTCACCCCGTCCGCGTCGGAATATCTGGCTGTCACGCAGCCAGTCGGATATCTTCTCCCGCAAGCCTTCCAGGAAGATAAACGTGCAGGACCCCTACTATACGCCAAGCAAAGGCTTAGGCCGGAAAGTGAATCCCTTCAGCGCCCGGGAGGACCTCAAGGGGGGGAAGATCAAATTCTTTGACATGCCAAGCAAGTCTGTGATCTCCCTGGTGTTTGACTTGCATTCCCCAGAGGCGGGTGGAGGCCTGAAGGGCAGCCAGTCCCAGTTCCAGCAGGCGTGCAGCGCAGACTGGCAGGAGTTTTCCGCTTTCCCCGGGAGGAGATGCAGGTCGCTGCCGCTCTCTCCAGAGCTGCCACACAAGGAATATGGCCTGTTTGGGGGACTGTCTTCAACTGTCAGCAGGTGTGACCCAGCCCAGCTAGGGGCGGAGGTTCGGCAAAAGCTCCTGAGCAGCAGTAAATACGGCGTGTCGGAGATTCCCCCCTTTCAAGCCAAGCCTCACAGGCCAGAATTTCTTCCTGTACCAGGGCAAGAAGAGGATATGGACTGTTCAGATGGGCCACTGGCCCAGGAGGAAAATGGCTTTTGCCCCATTGAGAACACGTGTGGAGATCCAGCATGTAATCAACAATTAGTGCTGGCCCAGCCTGAGCCACTGGCTTACAAAAAGCTCCCGGCTGAGAATTCAGTGAACTCTGAGAGACACGGTTCCTTACAAGCATTTGCAGGTTGTCTTCCTTCTGAAGAGATGGAGGTAGAAGATGACCTGCTGAAAAATACTCCGCTAGAGCCTACAAAGCCTCTGTTCAGTGTTAGTCCTTCCCCAGAGCTGAAGAGAGAGGCATGGCCCTTCAGGGAGCAGGATGGAGACAGTCCTGCCCCGCTGTCTCAGGCCTCCTCCTCCATCTCAGCAAGTGGCAGCATGCAGTCAACCTGTGACCTGTGAAGAGGGGGATCAAACTGAACATGTCCTTGAGGGAACAGTTGTTCCCAGTTGCTTAGACTCTGTTTTCCAATAGT
Source organism: Actenoides hombroni (assembly GCA_024336885.1). Taxonomy (NCBI): domain Eukaryota; kingdom Metazoa; phylum Chordata; class Aves; order Coraciiformes; family Alcedinidae; genus Actenoides; species Actenoides hombroni. Next base: position 92,342,281 of record WUAM01000431.1, on the reverse strand, counting down.
ACTGGGCTTCACACTTGAAAGAGACTCAGCAGATGGTAGAAACTGGCTGTCAAACAGATAGCTGCAGACAGCGTCTGGAGAGACTGAGGATTTTATTTCAAACTGTGCTTATTCCCCTCCGTGATTTACATTAGGAGGGGGCACTTCTCCAGCCAGAATGGCCATGTGGGCCCTGCAGTCCTTCCAAGGCGCAGCAGCCAGAGCAGGCACCGTGAACAGTTTGACTGGATTCCAGCATGGTGCATTTCAAGGCCTTAAGCTCCACGTTGGGTAGAAATTGTGACCCTTAAGTTCTCCCTCTGGCCGACCAGCTGCTGTAAACCACTGCAGATTCTGCACTAACATTCTGCAGCAGCGCACGTGAGTTGGAGCCTCTGCTTTAGAAACAGGCACAGAGATCTTTCAGAGCTATGTTGAGCAGACAGGAATGCTCTGTGGCCCCAGAGCTGCTGTGAATGCTGTTGCAGCATTAAACAAGCTCTTCTTTCAGCAGCAAAAACAAAAGCCCTCGTGCTGGTTGCAATCGGCGGGCTGAGTCACATGACGAGTACTTTGTGATTAACAAAAAGAATCTGTTCCCTGGTGTTTCGTTTGCCTTTGGGATTTGGTGGTGGTGTGTAATAGGTTAGTGCAGGGAAGCAGGGTGTGGTAAGCACTGCTCTCCTCACACAGCTCTTCCTGTACCTCAACCCACACGCGGGGGAAGATTTGCCCAAGGCACAAGAAGAGTCATATTCCAGGCATGGTCATTTCTGGGCTTCTGAAGAAACTGCCAGTGAAAGGACCAGTTGTGCTGAGCTTCTTGGGGGTGTGAGCTCTTACCTCTGAAGAGCTGAATGGACATTGTGGTCTGTTTCTGCACAATAGTTAAATATAATTATCAACATCACAGTTGGCTTAAGCTGGAAGGGTCACCTTCACCTCCCTCTCTGGCCTGACATCCCATCTCACTGACATCGCTGCAGTAACGATGGCTCCTTATTTCAAAGCAGGCTGCTCCATAGAGGCCAGGGAAGCCCTGCTGGGGGGAAGCTGCCAGCAGTGTTGCAACCACACAAGTGCTCTTGGAGAGGACAGACAGTGAACTGACAGAAGGGCTTAGAAGTGTCAAACTGAAGAAAATTAGCTTGTCCCAAATTCACTTTTTCTTGTACCAAAAGAAACTGTGGTCTTCATTGGCTTCTCCTACCACTGAATAGGATGAATTATTATTTTTTTAATTATTATTTATTTCTTCCCTCCACCAGCAGGCACATGTGAAAAACACAGCAGCCTAAGCTTTAATGCTGCTTGCTGGAGCCAGCATCAGAGATCCCCACTCTGGGATGTGATGTATGGGAAAGGTTGTTCTGCCATGGCATTTGTGCAACATCCTGCCCTTTTCCAGTATCATTTTCCCAACAGCATGAGATTTGCTTCTTTTTTTTTTCTTTTTTTCTTTCTTTTTTTTTTGGTGTTTAGTTTTTTAAACCTATTTTATCATTCCTAGGTGAGGTATGCATTGCATGCCTGCTGAGCAGATGGTGGTGCAGTGGAGTCCAGAATTTCACCCAGGCAGCCTGTTACACTCTCTTCCTGCTCTCTTGTGAGGATGGAAAATGTAAGCTAGTCTCTGATGGAAGCAAGATTATTCCTACGCTTTTCCTATCTCAAAGGAGGAAAGCCTTAGTTCTTTCTGGGCTGGGATGCTTATCTTGCCAGAGGTGTAGGTAACTGTTCTGCCAGGTACAGCTTCCTCTCATGAAGTATTAACCTGAGCAGCAGTTACCCCTTGGCAGTGGCTGTGAAAAATGAAATGAGAAACCACGTCACCGAGTTACTTAGCGCAGCCCACGCCAGATTAGGTGGCTGTTAGCAGCTGGAAAGAGAAAATGCCTGTCCTTCCCAAGACCACCCCTTCTGGCCCACACCTCTCTGCCTCTTGAAGGTGCTGATCTGTAGAGTAGTCTGTCTTGTGTATCCTGTCTGCAGAGTGCAGAGCAGCTTCTGTGGCTGGCACTGTGTAATTTCCTTTGAGGACAGGGATACAGTCAGCAGCACTCGATTGCCAGCTAATTGCCTGCCTGGTACCTGCTTCTATTTTTTTTTTTTGGTTTGGGTTTTTTTTTCCTTTTTTTTTTTTCCTTTTTTATTATTAAATCTTTTTATCTTTTCTACAATTGTAATCTTTCGGGAGAATCAGCTTCTGTAGTCACAAGATACATTTAGGTGTGTGACTTCAGACAAACAAGCAATAATGAGGAGCAGTTTCTTTCTGGATCACCAGGCTGTGAGGAAGCTGTCCCAAGCATCCCAGAGCTGCCCGCAGCCTCACCGGAGCGCACACGCACACCCCTGGCTGCTCCAGGGCTTGCATTAGCCCTGGTCACCTCATCCCGAAGCCTCTTGCCCTCACCTTGGGCAGCCATCACAGTGACCTCAGCTCTTTTCTTACACCACCATCTCTTAACATGTTTCCCTGCCCTGAGTAGCTCTTACAAAGCAGCATGGCTAGAACTTTTTCTTCACTGTCCACTCGAAGCGCAGCCAGCTGACGTGCATAGGGCACAGCTATCAACTTTTCTAGCTCTTTGTACTGAGGTGGAGATGTCAGAAAGCGAAACCAAGGAATAGTGGCTCTGGCCTTTCCTGGATTCTTGGTCTGCATGGGAAAAAAACAAACTATGTATGAAACTGAAGTAAAAGGCCATTTAAAAACAAAGTGCTTGCTAAAACCCGGAGTTTCCAAGGGTCTGGATGCAGCTGGGACTCGCTACGTCTCATCCCTTGGGTTATGTAAAGCTGAATCTAGGTTGCACCTAGTAACTGCTCCTAGGTTTTCTGCCTATCTGAGGGTGCTTTTCTACAGGGGGCCATTTTCTGACAGCTACTGCTGAACATGAATATGAACATGTGGTCAGCAAACTTCTTTTATAGTGATGTGACAAAGTTTTATTGTGATTGGCTTTTATCATGATTTTTGACTTAACGGGAGCAGTTCTTGCTCTTTTAAAAACACTTTCTACCCATTGCTAGGTTCCCTGAAGAGATCAAAGATGTTTTTAATTCACTTTAAATCTTTCTACGTTGAATTCATTTAAATGTCTGTGATAAGCTATTTCTGTTGTGGTTGCAGGTTGATAAAATGCAACTAAGAGAATGCGTGTGACTTGCTGCCCCTGACAAGCGGTGCAGACAAGGGGCTGTAGAAGACTTACACATGTTGGAGAGGCATTGATGAGTTACATGTAACAGAACATTGGTATTTTTTGCCAGTACGACTAAAGACACTTGAATAATTCCTGTTTGCACTTAATGCTGTTGTTTATATTGCATGTCACTACATTTCTATGCAAAACAAATAACCTTTTTTTTTTTGGGGGGGGGGGGGGGGGAGGGGATGAGGGTGGTAATATATAAGAGGAGAAATCTGGGGGTTTTCCCTGTTTTTTATATAGTTAAAATGAGAACTAAAAACCATTATTAAGGGGACTAAAGATCAAAGTGTTT
>WUAM01000431.1:92260921-92274992 GCA_024336885.1 Actenoides hombroni | reverse complement strand
ATGAAAATCTAATATCCTAACCAGACAACACACTTTTTTGTTTTTTTATATAAAATGAAGTCCACCCCCACCCCCCCAGAAAACCTCCCCAAATCCCTGAATGCATAACAGAAGCAAGAAGAAAATTACAATGAAAGGGGGAGAGATGAGAAGGGGAAAGAAAAAAAAAATAAAATGAAAAGCAGCAGCAGCCCACAAACAGAAGGAGAGATGGAGGGAGAACTGAGATGAATATGCAGTGTCCAGAGTTTAAATAGACATAAAAGATAATGAAGGTGGGAAGAGGGGGAGGAGGGGAGGGGAGATTGTAATCAAACAAAATGATTTTGGTCCTCTTCAATCATCCCTGGTTTGCAGGCTGTCATTTTATACAAATTAGAGCCGGAGTAATTTTATGAATATTCACTGGGATTGAAATCACGTTCATTAAAGGGAAGTCACCCTTCTCAGGGCCCTCTGCGCTGGGCGGCTTTTGTTCGCCTAGAACAACGGGCGAGCCACTCGCGCGGTGGATGCGCACCAGGCCCCTGCCTCCCCCCCCTCCCAGCTCCCCCCGGAGCCCTGGGTGGGTGCTGGAGGCAGCTGGGTGCTCTGAGGGATGGGGTCCCCCCCATCCCAGGGCGGGGTGGCCCTCGCCTTTGGGGCAAGAAGCAAAGGACCGAGTGGAAATGCCCTTCTGGGGGCTGGGAATTGGCTCCTCGCCTGCTCTGCAGCGGGGGGACTGCCAGTGCTCCGGCCTTTAATTTCCAGGCAAGCCCTTATTGAACCTGAAAACCGTTCGGGATGAAATAATTGCCGCATTTTTACATTAGTAGATATTTATTTTTCCAGCACCCTCCCCCTCTTGGAGCGTGGCTGCTGAATTTGAATTCTTCTTCCTGCTTGCCAGCCCAGCCCAGGTCTGCGTCGCACATGTCTGGCACCACGCTGGGGACGGTTCCTCTTCGACAGAACCAATCAAAGCTGCATTCAGGGCCGTTGTGAGGAAACGGGCGATGATTATAAGTCGAGAGATCCAAGCCTTTTGCTGACGGCTCGCCCTTGCGTCTTCGGAAATTTCTCTTAGAAGGGCAGACAAAGCCCTTTGAGCCCGTGTGTAGCAAAGGCCGCGCTTGGATGTCTGGCGTTAACTGCTTCACAATGTAGGCCTCTCGTTGCCAAAAAAAAGGCAAACGCGTCCTATTGTAGCTCGTCAAGGACCCAAGTGCCACCGCTCAGCGGCCTGGTGACGGCTGTAACCCATCGGCGGGTTGTCACAGGAATGGGAGGAGAGGGCTCTGAGGAGAGGGCTCTGCCACTCCGTAGCCTCCGGTAGAAGGGAGACGAAGCTGACCTAGAGAAGAACCCTTCATTTAAATACTGGATTGCGTCTTAGCCCAGCGGTGGGATAGGCTTGTCCTTTCTCCGGGACGGCCCGACTGCGAACGAAATGGGGGTGACTGGGTGTCGTGTTTGGTTATCAAGAAGGACAGGGAACTGCTGGAAAGAGTCCAGAGCAGAGCCACAGAGGTGATGAAGGGAGTGGACCATCTCCCTGCTGAGGAAAGGCTGAGGGAGCTGGGGCTCTTGAGCTTGGAGAAGAAGAGACTGAGGGGTGACCTCATTCATGTTTATAAATATGTCAAGGGCGAGTGTCAGGAGGCTGGAGCCAGGCTGTGCTCAGGGATGTCCAATGACAAGACACAGGGCAATGGGTGCAAGCTGGAACATGGGAGGGTCCATGTAGACATAAGGAGAAACTTTTTCATGGTGAGGGTGCCAGAGCCTGGCCCAGGCTGCCCAGAGAGGCTGTGGAGTCTCCTTCTCTGGAGACTTTCCAACCCCTCTGGCTCTCTTCCTGTGTGGGCTGCCCTGGGTGACCCTGCTTTGGCAGGGGGGTTGGACTCGCTGATCTTTCGAGCTCCCTTCCAACCCCTACCATTCTGTGATTCTGTGATAGTTGATGAAGCCATCTGTAATAATTTGTGGTGCTGTGCTGGGGTGGCCCAGAAAAAGGAGATGTGATGGCTGGGACAGTTCTTTTTGCTGTTGGTGAGAGCAGGTTCTCCATCAGCTTGGGTGCTGGTGATGCTGTGCATCTGCTTGCCAAACCCCTGTGAGAGAAGAAATCACATGGGGAGACCAAAAGCTTTTTTTTTTCCTTTTTAGAACTTATCTTTTGTTTTTTGATTCCCCACCCTTTAGATCTTTAAAAGATGAGTTAAGATCTGAGGAGGCCTGTCATGCCAGTGTGTGATTTCTGGCTATGCAGGTAGTCACAGAGTGTAGCTTGAATCTGACAGTAAAACCAGTTAACCAAAGGGAATGTTTGGAGGGTTTTTGCTGCATGTGGGAACATCACCAGGGCAGAGTGCAGAAAAGTGGTTGCATGTGTAGTGGTAGAAGTTTCCTTCTGGAATCAGAGTGCTGTAGCATCTGCCTGCGCTGTGGAGGGTCCTGTCTCCTCCAGATGATAAACCAAACACAGGGAGATGACAGATACTCCCTTGGTTTAGTCAACATTTTCCCAGGGCTCAGCTGAGGCTGCAGGGGGTTGGTCCAGTAGCACCGAGTCTACAAGATCATTTCTGGTACAGCAAGGCCTTGGGTTCTGCTCCCAGCAGTGGTTGTGTGTTGCACTAGCACATCATCTCAGGTCCCTCTGCCTGCTGCTGGGCCAGGTGAAATTTGACTTTCCCCTCTTACATCTGTCCTGCCCAAACCTTCCCATTCGAGGTGCTGCCTCCCCAGTGCAGTGGCTGTTCCTTGACCTGGTGCTTCTAGTAGCAGGGCTGGTCAAGTCATCTCCACTGTAAGAGAAGGCCATGTGTCCTCTCCTCATTGGAACCACAACATTATGTCTGACAGCCCTAATTCAACACAGCCTCATATACAAATAATCCTCCAAGGCTCTGATGTGGGAGGCAGCGTGTGCTTTTCGGGGTCGCTGGGCCACGTGGTTCCTGGCTTAGCACCCTTGCTGGGGGATCCTCTCTGCTGGGTGTTCAGAGGCATCCTTGGCTTCCTGCAGGCCTGATATAGAGCTGTTTGTTTCGTTCTTACCCAGGGTTTTCCTGTTCTGGCAACGTTTTGTCTTGGAAACACATCTCAAACTCCTATGGAGAGCCCCCCTGTTGAACTGTGAGGCACTGGGTGCTGTGCTCAGGGAGCTGGTTGGGATCAGAGGATCCCTGTGGTGTCTAGAGCAAAGAGGAGCAGTGGACTGATGGCTTTGAGACATGAATGAAATGGTTCCCTGTCTATTGTTGGTATCATTGTTGCTTGGATTGGTGCACATGTGCTGGCCAGACCCTGCAGATCCCAAAGCTGAGACGAACTGGAGTCAATGCTCACTCCTGTGTGATGGGGGTCCTTAGGGACCCGTGGGTGGGTGTGAAGCTGAGGTTCTTAGAAGGGGGGAAGGATGTCAAAGTCAACCCCACAGGCAGCCAGGCAGCAGCAGCTTCTCTGCTCTCAGATATTTTTTTTCTCTTTGCTGTGTGCGTTGCCTGGCTCCTCTGGGGCTTTTTCTACAGCCAGACAGGCTGTAATGGTTTTCTTCTCATTTGGATCCAGGGACCTTAATTTCTGAAGTGTATTTGAGTTTCTAGAGACTATGATGAACTTTTTCTGACTGCCAGGTTGTACTGGTGAGGAAACTTCAGCCTGGACCTGTAGGCTCTGCGTTGCTTTAGGGCTGTCTAAATTGGAGATGTACAAGGTGGTGTTGAGTTGAAGTAGAAGAGAAGGGGCTGTTTGTTAGGTCTGTGCTGGGAAACCTTTTTCTGTTTCCATGTAGGAAAACAAAAATGCTATCTCTCTTTTATTATTTTTTCTCTTCCCACTCTGAGCTCAGCACTTGTCATTGTCCTAGTTTTCTGAGCAAAGCTAAGAAGAGGAGTTCTCACATGGCTCAGTATTTTGTTATGATACCAGGAATAAGGAGAGGCGTTCCAGTAGAAAATATAATCCCTTGTCTCATTAAGTTCATGACTTCAAAAAAACCCCTCTTGCTGACCATTTGCTGTGGGGGCCGCTTTCCAAGGCAGCTTCCTGGATTTGGAATGGTTTCATTCCTCAGCGCTTCTTTTGAGTGGAAAGTTTAAAGATGCGTCATCTTGCTTGAGCAGGGTGATAAACTGTAAAGCAAATCTGAAGAGCCTTAGAAAAGTGCTGTATGAAATGCAGATGTAGGGGATTAGGAAACAGAACTGCACTACATCCACTGATAAGTAAGGTCGGACTCAGCAATTTCTGAGCAGTTGCACCAGGGAGGGGCAGGGCAGGGTTGTGTTCTGACTCCCAAGGGCAGGAGCAGGGGTGGAGGAGTATCTAGCACTGGTTTGTGCCTTGGGTGCTTCACGTTGCAGTGGTGGCCAGCAGTGGTCTGCCGTAAGGGTTGGGGGCAGCAGGGAGAGGAATTACCCAGCAGTGTGCTGTTGGGGGCTGTAATCTCAAGTTGTTGCTGTTCAGGAGATGGAAAAGGAGAGGAGGGACTTGCAAGCAGTGACGATGCTTTCAGGTAAGGAAAACTCAACATGCAGCTATCAGGGAGTGTTCCCAAGCTGTCAGCCTTGGAGGTCAGAGAGCCACAAAGCAAAACTCAGAAGTATGGCTTTGGTAGCGAAGAGAAAACCAAGTCCTGCCTGGATGCACGATTCCTGGAGCAGGGGAGGCAAACTCTGGTCTGTGTGCCTCTCATCTATTAGTGCTTTGATTTATTCTCTCGCTTCTCTCTTGGCCTAATCAAGGCTCAAAATTTTGCAGTTTCCCCAGAGTTCAAGTTGCTCTGGGTGGCTGGAGGCACCACACACCTTGAGTTTGTTCCTGGAGGCCCTGCCTTGCTTTTGCAGTGCTGATCATCTCCTGTCTGAGCAGCTTTGCGAGGTTTTTGTTCTGCTCGCAAAGTAAGCATGCAAAAGCTCTCTTGAGTATTCATCCTCCGTCTCTCGGTTTCCTGCACAGCCCTCTCCCTGTGAAATGAATTTTGTGCGTTCTCCTTTGGCTTGCTCATCCTACTGGAGAAGCAAAGCTGCCGTCAGTCCCTTGTGTGCTGGGGTAAGATCTGTTGATGTATCCTGAGGCTAGAGTTACTTTCTGTTTCCGAGCAGTTCCCAGGGCACAGATTACAAGTGCTGTGATAAAAACGTTGAGTTGGATATCTTTATTTTTTTTCCTCCTGTGATCAGGTCTTTCATCACTTGCCTCTCGCTAATCAGGGAGCTCTTGAGAGCTGGGCAGGCTTCAGAATTTCAGTCTACCCCAAAAAGTTGTGCAGATTTAGTCCAGAGCAGTGTTTGGCACTGGCCCAGACTCACAAAGCTTAATGCTCCCCAACTCCCTTTGACTGTGCAGGTTCACCAGCTTGCTCACCAGCTTGTTGGTGGACCGGAGTGGCTCCCAGATGCTTGTGATAAGCCTGTATATGCATCAGCTTCAGGCAAGATCAAAGTTGCAGTGCTCTGGTCCACTTGATGCTTTTCCCCTTCGTGGGACAAGAACTTGGCTTGAGTGTTCAAAAGAGACGTGAACAAGCCCTGGGGCAACAAGCTCTTTGTTGAAATAGATTCATTGCAGATGTGAAGCTCACGAAAGGGAACGTTATGCTTTCTTTTAAGAAGCTGCTGCTGAGGAAAGTGTCTTCCAGGAGGTCTGGGGGACTGGAGTCTCTTGAGTGACGCACAGAATATGACAGAATGGTAGGGGTTGGAAGGGACCTCCAAAGATCATCTAGTCCAACCCCCCTGCCAGAGCATCTTGCTTGGGATGCCTGAGGTGCAAAGCCCCCCGCACGCCCCACGCTGTTCCTCCCAAGATGGGAAGCCACGGATGTGGGTCTCCTTTCTGTTTCCAGCTTCTCGTAGGAAGGCACGGGGAATCCTATGAGGCCGTTCTGCTGGATCGCTTTTGCTGTTTCTTTCTCCTCATTTCCTTTCTGAAGGCTGTCCAAAGACATGAATATTTTGTGATGGACTGTGAAGGACTTGTGCATTTTACAGCTTTCAATCTCATCAGCCGCTCCATAAACGTCGGAGATGTTGCGCAGAAGCTCGGCTACTTGAGTTTAGCCAGTTCCGTGTATCAAGTGATCCCTGCAGGTTTATTAGCTGCTTCAAAATGGATTTGAAATAACTGGATTTAGTGTTTCTGGCGATTCCTTGAACCATCTTGTTTTTCAGCCAACTTGCATAAATGTGCCAGTCATGGGCTGCGGTGTATCAGCCAACTTAGCAAATGGTTTTATTTATAGCTGAAAGAGCGAAGCCAAGGAGTATAAATCCTGGAGAAAAAAAAAAAAAAAGTATAAACTGTATCGTGGAAATAATAAACTTCAAATTCATGGAATTTCTAATGTTCCACTGATGGCTAAAAAATCTGTTTAATGGCCGCTGAGTGATATTTGGCTGCAAAACAGAAACCTCAAAGTTGTCTTAACTCAACAGCGATATTTTTTAGCGTGTGTTTATGCGCTGGCACTGGGGCTCTTTGCTGAATGCTGGAAAGTTGACCTCCGCTGCATTTCTGCAGCAACCAGCTAAGATTTCAGATCACAGCTTCACCTTTCCCGTCGATGATCCGCGGCTGTAGCCCGAGTCTCGCTGTTGGATGTCGGGCTGTTTATCGGGAGGATCGGTTGCGTGCTTGGCTAACTTTGCGGGTGTGAAGGATGTTCAGCGCTGAAAGCAAGTGCAGGGGAAGGAGCTGGCGATGGGAGAGTGGATCCTGTGCTTGCAGGGCATGGCTGGCCAGCTGAAGGAAGTCCAGCCAAATCTTCAGAGCTACCGGTGTGTGTTGGACCTTGAGCGGTAAGATGATGTGGACTGTTGAAGAGGAGGCATCCTCTTCCTTCCTCTCTCCATTGAGATTGCTAATGATAGGTGTGTTTCTAAGCTGGTGACTCTTGTGTTCTTTTTCGAGGCGATTCATTAAAGTTTAAGGGCCTGATTGCACATCATTTCCTCGTAGGTCAGTGTCAGGGCAAACGTGTTGCGAGGGCCTCCTTGCAACATAGATTATTTATGTGGGAATCTGCAGGACCCGGGTGTGCATTGAACAGCTGTTGGTTGGCAAATCTGTGCTGAGTGTTGTTGGCCAGGGATTGTTCACAACAGCAGCAGCTCGCAGTCCCCTGCCAGGGTCGAAGGCGTGGAGGGGACGGTGACAGCAGAACCCGTTGAGGCTTCACGGTCCTCAGAGGAGGGGCTCGCAGCCTGATAGTGTTTTGAGCACGTGGGTGCTGCCTTGTGAGTGCGGTGAGCTCGGGATGCTTGTGTGGCCATCCCTGCCAGGCCAGCGGAGCGGTGCTGATGTGCTGGTGGCAGCCATGGTCTGCCCCTGCCTGCTCTGTCTGCAGGTGGGGGTTTTGCTGCCTGTCCGATCGCGGGGTCCCTCGCGCTTGGGTGCCCCTGGTGCCAGGCAAGAGCTTTCCCAGAGCACCAGGGGCATTCTTCTTGGTTGCTCATCTGCTCTTGTGCTTTGTCAGCTTGGACCAGCTGGGCATTTCACGCGTGTGGCTGCTACTTCCCATCAGAGAGATGGTCTCTAAAAAAAGACTAGTTTTGATTTACTTGTTTAGTTTAATTTTTTTTTTAGGGCTGAGCTCAGCTGGGCAAGTTTGCAGTTACTCTGGGTGTTGGTGATTGACGTTGTATTTGAACACTGCATTCAAAGCTAATACTTCTTGCAGATGCTGAGATAAGTATCTGTAAATCTTTGCATTTACCATTATCCCCAATTTTCTTCTGCAGTGCCTGCTGTCACCGTATAAGGGTATTTATCCTGCACATAATCTGATTGGAAAATAAGGCTTTGAAACAGAAAGGAAAATACACATTTCAGGTGGTGTTAGAAATGTCAGTATCGGATGCTTAAACAGTCTTGATTGCCTCCAGGCTTTGGGGCGTTTGGGTTTTCAGCCCCCTATTGTTAGATCTAAAGCTGCTTATTGGAGTCCAAACAGGTTAGAAAGACATCTTGTTCTTCAGATCCTCAGAAGTCCCACCGCGGGGGATGGCCCAGCCAGTCAAGTTTTAACCCTTGGCTTAGACAGCGCCCGGCTGAACAAAGAGCCGCTGATTTCAGATGGAGCAGAATAAAAAGCTATTATTTCATAATAATACTCTGCTCTTCCCTTCCAAGGATTTCCTAAGGACTTTACAAATATTAAGGCCTGGACAGTCCCCCCTGTGACTGAGAGCTGGAGAAGTGGCTGTGTGTGGGCATCCGAAGGGTCGAGCAGGAGTTGAACCTCTGTGCTGGGGTGGGTTTAAGCCTAGAGGTGTCTCCTCTGCAGTTCATACCTAGAAGAGGCCAAGGTGTGGCAGGACCACAAGAACATCTGGGGCCATGAGAGCCTCCTGAGATGCATTGCTTTGTAGCCATTTCTTAGCCTTGCTCCAGCTCCTTGGCCCTTCATAGAATCATAGAGTAGTTTTGGCTGGAAGAGACCTTCAAGATCATCAAGTCCAACCTTATTCCCAGCCCTATCAAAAACCATTAAACCCTGTCCCTAAGCACAACATCTACCCGGCTCTTAAACCCTTCCAGGGATGGTGACTCCACCACTTCCCTGGGCAGCCCATTCCAGTGCCTGACAATCCTTTCTGGAAAGAAATGCTTCCTGAGTTCCAGCCTGAACCTCCCCTGGTTCAACTTCAGGCCATTTCCATTGATGGATCTATGGCCCTTGCTTGCCTTTGTTGGCTCTTACATTGGGCTGGTGGCTCTGAAATCCAGGATGCTCTCTGCAGAGGCCCAGCGAACCCCTTCGTGCCATTTCTCAAGCAGGGAAGAGGGAAAGATTTTGCTGTTCACTTAGACATCACTGTGGGGGTGGTGTAAATCCAGCTGATGTTTCCTGGGCTGGTCATACCCAACCCTCTGCCTCTGCTGCTATCACAGGGATGGAGGTGTCTTTGTCTGGAGGCAGGTGCTTGCAGCCCCATGTCCCAGTGGTTGGAGGAGAGGTGGGGGAACATCATCTGTGGGTGATCTTCCCTGTAATATCTGGTCCTATCTTTGAGCAGGTTAAACCCCATCTCAAGTTAAAGGTGGGAATTGCTCTTACCAGTGAGACTGAGAGTCCTTGCTCTTTGATCCATCCTTTCCTGCCTTTGTGCCCCTTCAGGGGACAAACAAGAGCTGGTTTAGTTTGTGGGGTTTTCTTCCCCCACCTCCTCCTTAAAACTGGCACCTCCAGTGATGTTGTGGACTCTCAGCTCAGCATCTGTCACTTTCTATGCAGCCTGGGGCCAACTGTTGCTGACAGTGAGCGATGCTGAGGCCCTGCTGTTCCCGTGGCTTTGGGTACCAGTGCGGAGGCAGCATGTGGCACTGCCCTCTCTGCTCACATCCCTCAGCAAAAGCTGCCTCTGGCCAGCATCACAAACAGGTGGATGGATCAGGTCCCGTTTTCTCCCTCGAACGGTGACAATAAGTCTCTTCCCTTTGTGGGGACAATTAGTTTCTTTCCTTTGCGAGAAGTTTGGTTGCAACGGGCTGACCTCCCTTCATGGAAGGAGGGCCCTTGTCCCTTGTGTCCCTGGGAGAAGCCTCAGCATGGCCCATTTATGGTTTTTGCTTTTAACAAAGTGACAGGGGCTTTGTTTTCTACATTTAGTTTGCATCTAAGACCAGGACATGGCTCATGCTGTGTCCCTGATCCAGTGTTTAAAGCTTTGCTGTGATTTAAGTTTGGCCTGGTCCCTGCAGGGTATAGCTTAATTTTTAAAGCTCTCAATGTGAATAATTCCTCACTGAATGCAGATCGCAAGAGGGGATATTGATTTAAAGCTTTAAAGCTGGTGGTTATGGATTTAACAAAAAAAAAAAGAGGAGGAAAGAAGGAGATTTACTGTAGTCAGAGCTGGTTGCCTAAATGTTAGTCCCTTACAGACAGGCTGTGGGAGCGGCAAGGGAGTGCCGTCAATTTTAACTTGAAAGCGTTGCCTACTGAGACTCATCCCTGGGACACACTCAATTGCAATTCCCTGGACCAGGGGAGTTTTTGCTGCCTGTAACTCCTCGGCCTGGACTTCGTGCGGGTACAGATGTGGCTGTGGGCTTGCAGCAGCTGACCCGAATCCTTCCCCGGGCGGGGGGAACTGGGAGGAAGATGCACTGGGTCGGGGTGACGCTGCTGTAGAGCCACACACAGGGGTGGAGCTGGGGAGGCAGGTGGGGAACAGTCAGCGGGACAGGGCTGTGGGGACTCAGAAAGAAAAAGAGGGGAGAGGCAGCTCTGGTAGAGAAGATGCTACAGAGGATGGAGAATTAGAGGCAGGGAGTATGTCCAGTTAGCAGGCAGGGCTCTGAGGTCACTAATGCGGGTTATTTGGATTTCAGAGAGTATCCTATTAGCTGCTGTGGTGGAGAACCATTAAATCAGTGGGGTGGGAGGCAGGAGCTCAGGCTGGCTGAAGAAATCAGTTTCTGATGTCCTTGATGTCCTGCCGGGCTGGCACTGCAGAGCATCCTGTACAATGACGGGCTTGTCTCGGGCGAGACGCTTCCAGCCAGGGGCACCAGGAAGGGTGGGGAATGCTGAGCCCCTCTGCCTGTGATCAGTGCAGGGATAGAAGGATGATGTGCCCATGCAGACCCCTTTTCAAAATCCCTTCTTGCTGCTGCTCTCCTGGGAGGTGTTGCTGAGCTGCTCTTCTTAACAGGTACAAAAATGAGGTTACTTACCTTTGGCACTCACCCTGTTAAAAATTTTTTGTTGCTATCCCACAAGCACTAAATGGGATTTGGAAGAGGAATTTGGATAAAAAAAACAACCCCAGTGTTTCCAGGTGTGACTGTGATTCCTTGGAAATAAAAATCTCTGGCCTGCCTTTTTGTTCCGATCAGGAGTTTTCACATGTGCCCAGGAAGCATTTCCAAAGGAGCTTTAAGCACAGAACCTGAAGTCACACTGAAAGTTTGTGAGCTGGACTTGTACAGCAGCCTTGTTCTCCAAGCCTGGTGCTAGAACCACTTTTCAAAACCTCTGAAAGAAGCCTCTGACTGTTTGGAAGAGCCATTTGCTGTCGAAAGATGCCGTAAATCGTGCAGAAGGAGACTTGTGAGCTGTCAGAGATGGGTTGCTTAGATGAAATTAAGATGTGGACATGGTAGTTGAATCTGGAACAAAATTGTTTGGCAGTTTTTCCCCAGGAAAAGTGGCTAAAACCTCCTTGCTTGCAATATTTAATTTTTTGCCAAAAACTTTATCTGGGGTTTAATCTAACAGTTCCTTTTCATTTAATTCCTCCAAACGTCATCAGGAGGAAGGTATTTACCAACAATTATTATATCCAAACTCTAGAAACCCCAGTGATTTCTTAATTTAGATTTAACCCCCCCAGTCTGGTCCATTCAGACTTTGTGAGGACAGATAAGCAGAGCTTTAAAAAAAGGGCCATAAAAATGGTCTTGTGTACAAGTAATGGCCATTGCTCTGAGAAACTTGATTAAGATCAGCAAGATCAAGTCTCTGGCTGGACTGAGTGTGTTTGAAATCCCTAACTGTCTGGCTTTTTGTCTGCAGGATGAATTTATAAGAAAAAGGAGAACCAAAGCCTACTATTTCAACACCCTTGGAATCCATAAGTAGAGCCGAGTTTCAGAGACTTCCCTGCCTTGTTTTGGCTATGTCCTTAAAATGGAAAGCTGGAGATTAACATGGTAGGCCTGGGGTCATCTCGTTGCAGAATACATAGTTTCAGACACAGAAGATCTTTTTCTTCAGACGTCCCTTCTGGTGGTGATGTTTGAGCCTTTGCTTTGCTCCCTGGCTAAGAGCAGCGTTAATCATAGGACTGGAATTTGTGACTTAACCGAAGAGGCGTTTTAATGCTTTTCCTGTCATCGATCAGCGGGCTGGAAGCCACTGTCTTGGTAGTGTTGTCATGTTGACATCTGGGATGGTGCTTGATGGGTTCCCATCCTGGGTGAGTGCCTCCCAGCCCAGGAATTGCCTTCCAGTGTGCCCGCCTTTCTCCTTTCAGAAGGGATGCTCTGAACTTGGACCCCCCCCCAAAGACAGAAGAGAGGCTTTTTGTGCAGCCTGCAAAGGGTTCTTCTGTCTGCAGCAGGGCACAGTGAAGAGACCTTCCTTCTGAATCTGAACTGCTAGAACAAAAAAAAGCCCTTGCATCAGAGCTTGCTATTTATATTTCTAGCTCTGAGACTCCTCAGCTGCATTATTAATGAAGCGTTTACCAATTAAGATAGATGAGTCTGCTCTTGAGGGTGTTTGTTAAGGTAAGGTACCTTATTAGCATATCTGATAGATACAGTGCCAGGTGCTGATTAAAACCTCGTGACTCCCCAGGGACAGAAGTCTTGAGGAAATAAGGTGGAGAAAGTTATCCCGTTTCCTGGTTTCGGCTGTGCACCGAGCGGGAAGAGGAGCTCAGCATCCTTCCCCAAAGGCACATCCTGGCCCTCGTGAGCAGCTTGAAAGGGGCACGGGGAGGAAATTAATCAGCCTGGATCAGAAATTCCAATAGCTGGAGCGATGCAAGTGTGATTAATGCCTCCTGAATGCAAGAGGTGGAAAGATGCTGGTTTTGCCTCCCTTGCAAGGCTAGCGGTCTGTCAGGCGAGGAATTTGTTTCTGACGTTGACCCTGCGGATTTCAGAGGTCTGGAATTGATGCTTCCCTACGTTACAGCGTTTCGGCAGCTTACTAAATTAGGTTTGCAGGCAAAATGCTGCTGCGAGGTGCAGTCAGCCCACATATGAAACCAATTTCCCTTTGAAACGGCACTAAGGAGGGCGACCAGAAGAGAAACGAGATCATCTTTAGGTCTCTCGTGACCTACAAGAGTTGAGAAGTGTGTATTTGCTTTCCATATTTATTATAATATGGTGAAGGAACTATATTGTAGGTTTTAACGATCCGCATGTTGAAGAGCATCTTAAAATAGACTGCAAATCTCCTTGGAACATACATATGTGTTTATCATTTTATGGCTATAAAAATATATATTTACTGAATACATGTACTTTGTTTCTCCATCTGCTAAATATAGTCACGTATGAAAGTTATATAGAAAATGTAATTTTCCCCTAAATTATCCTGCTGTCAGTCTGCTTCAGTTTCAGCGTCGGCAGAGGCGAGGCGCGAGTTGAGATGGGTGCTGTTGTGCTGCCGAGAGGGTGTCTGGAAGCAGTTTGCCTGAGGATGGGGATTACTGGAGGCAGGGTTGGTGGCACCAGCTATTATTAAGATTTGCCCAACAGCTCACAAGATAAGACCCTGTTTTCACTTTTGCTTGTAATTTTGTCCGAGTTCTAACTATCTGTACTTTCAATTTCCATGCTGGATGTCGGCCTCAAATGGTTTCATTTTAGGAGGAGGTGGGGGGAAGGGGTGTAAAATAGTCCTGTCATTTTGGAGAGCAAGCTTGGAGGAAAATACTGGTTTTGCCCTGCTGAAGAAGCCCGAGGAGCTTTTCTTGGATCTTGCTGTAAAGCTCAGTGCAAGAGGAGGTGGGAAGAGGTGCCCAGTTTGCAAGATGCCTTTGCCATCCCTCTGCAACCGTGGCCAAACCGAGGAGAAGTTGGAATTTGCATGCGCTCAGCAGAGACTTCTTTGATTCCAGTGGCTGGTAATTACCCGAGTCCCTTCACAATGGACAAGGCCCCTTCCCACACAGCTCCCCAGGGAGGCAGGGCTGGATACTGGCCATCCCCAGGCAGTGACTCCCTGCATGTTAGCCTGGGGCGAGCTGCACCAGAGCAGCTTAACTGCTTGAGAGAGTCCAGCACAGAGCCACAAGGGATGGTGAAGGGAGTGGAACATCTCCCTGCTGAGGAAGGGCTGAGGGAGCTGGGGCTCTTGAGCTTGGAGAAGAGGAGACTGAGGGGTGACCTCATTCATGTTTATAAATAGGTCAAGGGTGAGTGTCAGGAGGCTGGAGCCAGGCTGTGCTCAGGGATGTCCAATGACAGGACACGGGGCAATGGGTGCAAGCTGGAACATGGGAGGGTCCATTGAAACAAAAGGAGAAACTTTTTCATGGTGAGGGTGCCAGAGCCTGGCCCAGGCTGCTCAGAGAGGTTGTGGAGTCTCCTTCTCTGGAGACATTCAAACCCCTCCTGG
>WUAM01000431.1:92220405-92237914 GCA_024336885.1 Actenoides hombroni | reverse complement strand
AATGATTAAAACTGCAGATGGGCTACTCAGTGGGAGAAAACAAAAGGGATGCTAGATCTTACCTGAGGTTTGGGGCTTGCCGGCACTGGGGATAGTCAAGGAGAACTCCAAGGGGGTGTACAAAGGGGGGTTGGGGGCGGGAGGGGGGCGTGCACACGGTCATGGGTGCCCATAGCTGGGCAGTTCTTTCCTGTTGCTTCCCAGAGAGGTGGCTGCGACGGGCCGATGTTAACGCAGCGGTGGGACCACGTCGGTGTTGGCCACGTGTCCCCGTTCTGCCCTCTGTGTGTTTGTCTGTTACACACAGGACTCAACAGGCAAGAACGGGCAGAGCAGGCAGGCTGGCGGTGCACAAGGCACAACTCGGACTAGGATGGAGAAGCCAAGGGTGGAGGAAGGGAGCACGTTTAGTCCCCAGTACAGAAGGACATAGTATGGGGACCCTGAGGTGCAGTGGGAACCTGGATCCTCTGGCGTGTGGGGACACGATGTCAGCCCAGCCCCGCGTGTTGCTAAGTCAGATGTGGCTGAGCCTGTGGGAGATAAAGCTCTAATCTCCATGGGCGTTAATTTACTTGTAATAAATGAGCACCACTGACCTGGCTTACTGCACAAAGGCAGCAGAGATGTGTCCTGGGGCTTTGCGTTTGGAAGATGCTTTTGACTTTCCCCCCCGACCCCGGAAAGCACTGGCTGGGGGATGGTGCCCGTCTCAGCCCTGCTCCAGTTGCCCATTGGCCCGGGAGGTGGCCCAGACTCCCTGAGGAGTTGCCCTGAGGCTTCCTTCATCAGCCCAAGCTCGGTCCTCCTGCCCTGTCTTTCCAAGGAGCCCAGGAGCTGAAGTTTGCCCAGGGTCTGCAACAATGCACCACTCCCCACTGTGCCTGTCCCACCAGCTGTAGAGCGGAGATAATAAACACTTACGTGCCGCAGAAGGGCGTTGTGGGGATTAGCGCATGCCTGTTAAGTGCTCTGAAGATGAAAAGCCCCATATGCAGCCTAAAATAGGATCTGAACTGGTTGAATCCACACGTAGAGGTGAGGCCAGAGGTCCACCTCCACTATAAGGGTGATGGCAGCTCTGATCTTAGGTATTTTCCCCTCCCTTTATCTGGTTG
This sequence comes from Actenoides hombroni, assembly GCA_024336885.1. Taxonomy (NCBI): domain Eukaryota; kingdom Metazoa; phylum Chordata; class Aves; order Coraciiformes; family Alcedinidae; genus Actenoides; species Actenoides hombroni. The sequence continues at coordinate 92,236,796 of WUAM01000431.1, read as the reverse complement.
TTCCTGCTCCTACCTTGGGAGAGGCTTTTGTCCGCTCCGCTGGGCCACATCTGCTGTGTGTGTGGTTGTGCTCTAAATTACTGGCTTTTGAGGGGATTTCCTCATTTTTTTTGGTATTAAAAAGAGAAAGAGGAGCTGTGGTACTGCAAGAATCTGGTGATGTCCCTTCCCCTCCCTTTGCTGATCCACTGAAGCTGAGGTTGGGTAAGATCCCTTCTTGGCCATTGTTTGAGGCTGCTTTCTCCTAAGCAGATTGAAGAAAAGCTTTTAAGGCTCTGAATATTTATTGCTCTAGAGTCAGCAAAAGGCTGGTGATTGAAAATCTTACAAAGATACAGATGTTGGCTCCGGTTCAATATCTGCCTCTTGTTTTCACAAGTGGCTTTAAAAAAACAAAGCAAAAATCCTCTGTCCCTTCAGACTTGTGCAAATTCACGCCCTCCAGCGTGTGATTTTGAACTGACAGAGAAGCATTGACTGACCCAGCAGAAGGTGGCACTTACCCGACACCCATGTGGCTGGCCAGCCAGGGTCACATGCAAGTAAACACCTCTGCAAGAGGGAGAGCCTTGTCTCATCCCGGGGGAGGATGCAGATCAGCTTTAGGATGATGAGATCATCTGGAGATGAACTAAGATGACGTTAAGATGACGTGAAACTCACAGATGTTGCACCCTGGGAAAAGGAAGGTCTCGCAAAACCTCACATTCGAGTTCGGAGTGATGTTGTCCACGGCTTTGGCTCTTGGTCCTGTACAGTGCTGCAGCTTTGCCCTCTTTGTTTGGCCAGTGAAGCACAGCCACAGAGCAGCTACATCACACAGCTACTTGAGCAATGACCCCAGGGCGAGGGAGGGCTGTAAAACATGAGGGACTGTGTATGTGAGAGCAATTCTGGGGGCTCCAGTTGAAGGGGATCCAATTATTTTCCTCTATCTTGCCCTTCCCAGCTGTGGCTCACACATTTATAGAGGTTTGCTGATCGTGGGATTTGAAATCCTTCAAAGTTTGCTTTACAGAGAAACTCTGTGGGCTTCTGTGGACATTTCTTGGCTGTCTAGTTCAGACTCTTAGAGTCATGCTTTGGTTAAGGCCAAGGTGGCTTTTGGAGGGCCAACCTTTGCAGCCCAGACACTGGCCCAGTGTCTGCATTGGACACCTGGGGTTATTACACCTTGGAGCAAGAACAGCCTCTCCAGAAAGCTTTTCTTTTTTTTCCCCCCTATTTCTCCTCAGGAGAGGTGTGTTGAGCTTTGGGTCAGCATCGGGACTTTCCCACCTGCCTCTGGGTCACCCAAAGGGCCGCTCCTTCCACGGCAGTGATGAGCACGTGGGATGGACCTTCTGCACCTTGGGAGCACCCCAGGCTAGCTGGGGAGTGCCCCTTGCGCAAGATATCGTCTGGTTTTGTAAAGCAGGGCTTCCGGGGCGGCTCCTTCCCACCCCCACAGAGTCTGAACAGCAAAGGCAATTACAGGCCATTGTCTGACGGGCGCGTCCCGGCCATCGGAGCTTCGCTCCTCGCAGGAGTCTGTGGCCATGAGCCGCACGCCGATCTTCCCAGCCGCCTTCCGAGAAGGAGAGGCGAACGATCCAGTAATGCCGGAGCGTCGGAGCGCAGCCGAGGCAGTGGAGTGTTCCGGAAGGGCTGTGCGGCAGCGGGGGGCCGCGGTGTGCCTGCCGCCCCGCTCCCCGTACCACCTCGGCCCGCTCAAGCGGGGCACGGTGCTGCTGGCCTAGCTGGCCAAGGACGGGCCGGAGCCGAGCGGGTCTGACGCCTCTGCGCTCGGCGTCTGGAGTGAGGAGACTGGGGTGGGTGTCAGTGCTGCCCTGTCCGCTCCCGGAGTGTGTTCCCGCTTGGGGACAATGTCCGGCATGGAGCAAGGCTGCGAGGCTGTCATGGTGCCAGCAGATGTGATCGGTGGCTGCTTGGCCTTTCGTGGTGGGATGGCTGCCCCCGGGACCTGCAGCTGGAGAGCTTGGGTCTGACAGCCAGGCCTGCTCAGAGCGAGGAGCTGCCTTGGTGGCTGCCTTGGCACCCTGCTCCCTCTGCTCTTTGCAGAGCGTCAGCCCAACGCCATAGTACTCCACAGCTCACGTTGGTTTGCTGTGGGGTCAGCCTGGCTCTGGGCAAGTGCGAGGTGAGAAAGTGGCTCGTGGCCACCAGCCATGGTGGGGTGTGCTGGGGATGGGTGCAGCTTTGCCACTTGAGGGGATCCCTGCTCTACCACCAGGAAACGTGGGAAGAGTATGTCAAACATGTCCTTCTGAGGTGGGAATGGGCAGCAGAGAGTGATTGCTGTGGTGCAGTAAAGTATTGCAGAGAGGGTCAGGAGGTATCAGAGGGGGCAAGGCTGTGAAAAAGAGCTGAAATGGAAGAAAGGGAGATTTTTGGGGGCAAAAGCAAGCAATGTGGAAGAGGGGAAACTCAGAAGCACCAATGAGTCCTGCAGTGGTACTGAGTTTCCTGCTCTCACAGCGTGGATCCAACACCCAGCAGCGGTGAGTACGCAGGGTCCAAGCCATCCAGCAAACCTGGGAGGTGGCAACCTCTTGTGTTTTGGTTCATGCTTGTAGGGGATGATTTGAATTTATTTTAAGAGGAAGACAGAGTCTACGTGGCGTGTCCGGAAAGAAAGCTGCTGTCTCATCCTTTGCGCCTGATTGGGACGTCTGGGCTTTGGAGGCAAATGTTGGAATTCTTCCTGAGAGCAAAAGCAGTTGGTGGCCAAGGAAGGAGAGGAGACTGATGGAAACTACTGCAGGACCAGAGACGGTGGTCATTAAAATCTTTAATTAGAAGCTTAAAGACAGGAGGGGCAGCTCTGAGGACTGTCAGTGTCTGTGGGCCCAGAAGATTTGGGGCTTAGAGGTATCCTTAGTGCATCATCGGTGAAGTCATCCCCTTCCTTGGGTAAGGAGCAGGAGGTTTTGGCAGGCCCAGTGTTTGCAGCTCACTAACTCACCCTGCTTAAGTGGTACTTGGCCATGACACGGAGAGCTGCTGTCCTCAGCCCAGGAGATGTGGTCAGGGTGGTCTGTCTGCCCCATGGAAATGCCAGTGTATGTCTGGGTGCTCAGATGATGCCATCGAAAGGCTTGGCATGCTCTTCTCAGCCAGAAGTGGGAAAAGCCAGAAAAATTCCTCTGTCTGGCAATGCAGGGGCTGCTCCCTCTGAGGCCAAGCCAGCGGAGAGTCAGTGTGAATCACTACGGGGCCTCTGTGGTCCTGCAGGGTCTCAGGAGTTTCCTTGGAGGAGAAGAACTTCAGAAAACTCCTAGTGGGTATGGTCCCTCAGGCTTTGCTATGGGAAACCCAAATCTGCTTCTGCAAAAGCTGTAAGGAATCCTCTGCCTCATCTTTGCACTTTTGCCTCAGATGTGTTCTTGACCACCTTGAGCCCTTCCTTCAGCACCGGGGCTAATACTGTCCTTCACCAGTTGGCCCATCTTGCTTCTTGTGCCCAGCAAGTCTCCTGCCAGGTTGGCCATGCAGGAAGTCCCTGCCTGCTTGTGCTGTCACGCTGAGCCAGGGCTAATGTTTGAGGAGTCCTCAGGCGGTCTTTAACTTTGAGGTCATCCCATGACAGCATCTGGAGGGCAGCACTGGTAAATCTATTTGAAATTCTGCCTTCTTGCTGCGGAGGAGGAGAAGGTCAGGTCTCCAGGGGATTCATGTTCTGGGTTGCTGAGCTGACGTGAATTTAAGGGAAAATAACATACCTGACTGCTGGAGAGAAAGGCTCTGCTGGTGGCTCTTCCCCCAGCTCTTGAAGAGCCCCTGGTGTTGCCGAATGACCCCAGAGCACGTGTGTGGTGCTTGACAAGTGACTTCCAAAGACCTGATGCTGGTACCAGCTGGACCAGAGAGCTGCCAGGCACTGTGCTGGGAGCAGGTCCAGCTTCACTTGCCCCATCGCTCTCAAATGGGTGTGAATCTTCAGGCCACCGTGGAGGCTCCATCCAACCTGCCTCCCCTCGAAACCAAACTGGGAGCCTTGGCAGAGCTCGACTCCTTGCTTTGGTGCTATTTTTAATCTCTCATTAGAGTTCATTTCATTTCCTTTCTGGTGCCTGGTTATTTTCTCTCCGAGGTTTTCTGCTGTTTGTTTATTTGTCCGTGTCCTCTCCACCCCCTGCCCCGAGCTGTTCCTTTACGTCTGTTTTCTCTCCGGACGCCGGCGGCATGCGGTCATGAGATGGCCCTTGTGAACTGCTGCCATTGTGGCCAGTCCTGCTCGGGGCTTGGCTCAGCCAGCTCGCAGAGCCCTCCCTGGCATTGCCGGCCCCGGGGCCAGCACGGCCAGACCCTGAGCCGTCAGCAGGTGCCGGGCGCAGTTGGCCAAGACAACGGCGAGGTTTCTGCCGGGGAGGCCACCTGCATCCCTGAGTTGCTTTTACCATCAGTCTGTCAGCTCCGGGCACTGGGTAAAAATAATAATTAGCCTTTTTTCTTTGTGTTGCTGCTCCTGCTCCGGGTGAGATGCTCTGGGAGTGCTTCCCACACCTCCCAGCTGATGTATCTTCCCCTTTTTAGGTTCAGGATGCACCAATGCCTTGGTATGACCCATGAGGTCCCACTGCCTCAGTCCTGCAAACCTGCTGTTTTCCAGTCCGGGAGCACCTTTTAATTTTCGTTGTGTTGGGCAGCTAATTTCTGAGCAAGGTGTTGAATTTTCCATGCCTGGCTTAGCTCCGTTTCCTAATCTGTAGTGTTTTCCAGTCCTTATTTCTCAGTCTTTGTGTCTGCCCGGAGAAGTCTCGCTTGGCCATCAAACAGTTAAAGCCCGAGCCTGCAGCAAAGGAGGGGGGTCCTGCCTGGAGTATGACGGATTGCATTTTTATCTGTGTTTCTACAATCAGTGCAAACGGGGCTGGCGAAACGCTCCTTCCCCTCAAGATGTGCGGCGGTGTTTCCTTAAGTCGGGACCCGGCAGGACGGAGATGGAGTGCATCTGAAACAGGGCTCTTTGGAGCAGGAATGCTGCTACATGAGAAATGTGTTACGCAGGCGCCGGGCTGTTTTACATGCCGTTCCCTGCTCCTTTGGAGCCGAGACACGGAATCACTCATCGGCTGCGTCACGGCGTGCCGCTGCCGAAGCCCCTGCGGTGTGAACGTTGGCAAGGGGAAGTGGACAAATCCTGCCATTAATATTTAAACCCAGCACAAATCCTGTTGTTTGCTCTTAAATGTTTATCCGGCTCCCCGGCGTAATTGGGCAGCCCATTATCTTGCCGGGTTGCCGTTGCACGTGTGGGAATCTGCTATTACAACCCTCTCCCTGAATCTTTTATAGGAGAGCAAAATGCATTTACAAGGAAATTTGGGCTTTATTTGGAGGCGCGGGAGGCGCGTTACTAATTTGGCTGCGGCCCGAACCCCGACGTGCGAAGTGCTCAATGTGTTGCGTGGGAGGAGGAGGTTTTATTTAGCTGCACGCTTCTTGCCTCGCTGCCTGGGCTTTCCGTTGCTGATGCTACGTGTGAGCAGCCGAGGGTAACCCAGGGAACCCCAGAAAAATGCAGCCACTTTCTGCATCTTCTGAACTCCTCTATCTTCATCTGTCACAGGGGCCTCGGTGGGGGACCGAGGATGAGCTGAGCTTAGGTGGGATGGGTCACCCCAGGCAGCCATGCCCTCCTGGTCCCTATGGACGTGGCCAGGTGACCCTGTAGAGGCAGCTGATGTGACCTGGCCAGTCTGGAGGGCTGCAGCTGGAAGCGGCGGGCGAGGTGGTGAGGAGGAAGATATTAAGAGCGGGAGCGTCTGGGATACCTCGCGATGGGGCTGGATAAGCGCTTGTGGTAGACAGATTAGTCATCGGTTCCTGATAGGGGATAATCGCTGGCTTGTCTGCTTTTTATCTGTGAGATAAGGATGGGGTTGGGGGAGGGAAAAGCTGAGATGGCTGGGATGGACTGTCCCTGGCATGGTGGTCTCTTGCGTTGTCTGGCTGGTGGCGGGGGAGCGGGATCAGGGCGCGCAGCGTGCTGGAGGCGAAAGTCCTCGTGCTCATCCAGGGGCTGTGATTTCCTTTCTGCTGCTTCAGCTCCCATCCCAATTACGTGGTTGTGTCGACTGTAAATTATTCTGCAGAGGGAGCAGCAGCATCCTGTCCCTTCAGCACGGTGCAGGCTGTGCCTCGAGCTTGCTGGAACCGCTTTTGGGCAGCGACTGTTAGCAGAAATTAAAGGAATTTTGTAAAGGACATTAAATACAAATAGCCGCATCTTAACGGGTCAGGAGCATTCTCAGCTTTTGCTGGAGGAGCAGAACCCCTCGGGTTGATGTCCTCTTGCTTACAAGCCATGAAGAGACAGTCGCCCTGCTGAGCAGTCATCCCGGAGCTTGATTTTCCTGAATTGCATTTGAGCTCCTGGTTCAGCAACGTGTAGGGCTGGGGTGTGCACAGCATCCCGAGCTGTCTCCGCATGAAAGCGATGTCTGCTCTCCAACCAGATCCCACTCGAGCAGGGAAGGCATCGTTAAGATTTAATTGGGAATGTGTCAGCTACAGCATCCCTCAGCTGTCAGTGCAGCACATCACTCTTCTCATGCTGACTCCCTTCCTTGCTTGAGAGGGAGACAAGATGGGAAAAGCAGACCAGAGTGGTGCAGGGCATACTCCAGTTGTGCCAGGACCCTCCTGGACACTGGTTTTCCCTCAGGGGTTTCTGCAGAGCAGGACTTTTAACTGGGGAGATGAGAAGCTGAGTTTCTGTTCCCTTTTGTGCTGCTGGCTGGAGCCGTGCTGCTGCTGCCCTGCGAGCCCAGGATGCTGGGGCATTACTGGGAGGTAGGGCAGTGCTTGGGGGGGAAAAATGGGAGTTGAAAGGAGCCAGGCAAGGGGAGGTGGATCCAAGCTGTTGTTTAAAGCAGTTGTGGGTTGAGGGGGGGGTGTGTTTGTTGTTTTTACAGCCTGTGGACACACGGGTGTGCCTGCCAAAGGCCCCGCTCTGGTCACAGGTCACTCTCCGAAGGATTGTTGTTCCTTTGCTCATCCCAGTGGAAGGTGGCTCCCAGGCAGGTGTGCTGATGCACAGAGACTTGTCCCCTCTCCTAAAGCAAATGGGGGGCAGGACAAGCTGTTTAACCTGAGGCTCTGGAGCCCCTGTACAGTAGTACCTTTGTTAGACTGTTCCTAAGGTGGGGAAGGGCTTGTAGGAATTGGAGCTTTACTGATGCTTAAACAAACCAGTGATGTGGAGCAGGAGGAGGAGCCCCCCAGGCAGTCCCTGGGGCCAAGCAGCGCTGCGGGCTCTGCAGCTGCGCTGCCTGTCCCCCCGGGGCTTTGAAGGAAGGCAGGTCCCTGCTTTTCCTCAGCCTCACTTCATGTGGGGTGCAGAGAGAGAGGGGCTAGGGCATCAGCCCTGTGGTCAGCATCCCTCCTGATGGCTGCCGCCGCCAGCGTGGAAGGAGAGCGTGATGCTCAGGTCTTCCCTCACCTCAGCTGACAGAAGTAGGCCCATATAAAATAGAGGCAGGCTCACTTCTGCTGGTGGCACTGCTGACCCTGCTTCTATAAACATGGTTGTCTCTCTTCTCCTCCCTCCCTGTCCCTCTCAGGTGCTCCTGACCCCACTGCCGGGGCCAGCATCGACGACGAGAACTGCTGGCACTTGGATGAAGAGCAGGTCCGAGAGCAGGTGAAGCTGTTCCTATCTCAGGGAGGGTACTATGGCTCGGGGAAGCAGCTCAACTCCATGTTTGCCAAGGTGAGGAGGAGCCGGCTGCTCTCTTTGCTCGGCGTGTCACGTAGCCGGCAGCTCGCCGGCTGTCCTGGCAAGGTGCCCGTCACAGCTGGGAATCTCTGCTCCAGTGCCTTCTCACCCAGTCACGGAGCAGGCGGTTGTAATCCAGGCTCTGGGTCAGGCCTGGGTTGTCTCGCTCACTCTCCTAGCAGGTCCCTTTCCTCCCACGCAGGAGGGATCACCGTGGTCCCCATGTGAGGAAGAGCTTTCCCCCTTCTCCCCATCAGTACAGCGGGAGGAAGGCCGACCCTGCAGAGCCTACTGGGACCGTGGAGAGGTGGCACAGGCTCTTCTCTTTCTTTGCAGAAGGGCCTTGTTTTCATTTTCTTATTGCTTGGTCCTCTTCACAGCCTAGGCTGTGGTTGCTACTCGGTGGGACTCCAACCAGCTCCATCACAGGCATTGCATGAGCGTTACAATGGGGGACTGTGTGTTATACACCCGTAGATATGTATGTATTTACAGGCTGGACCCCCAGGCTGAGGGAGCTGTGGGTTGCCAGACAAGTAACTATGTCTAAAGCACCTCCAAGTGCTTTGTCTCACCAGAAATATTGTTTGATATATTGTCATGTTTGTTGTGAATATTTTTTCTTACTGCACAGTAGAAAAGAAAACAACTGGGTCTTTATTTTAATGTAATTCAGATTGGGGAAAACAGAGCTAAGGGAACAAAATGACTGAGGGGGTGCTCTCCCATGTCCAGTGCACTGATCATTTTAGTATGTTTGTGCTTTGTATGGTTATATATTTAAAACAAAAAAGGGTCATGCTCTTCCCTGAGTACTAGAAACAGTTACTCGCTATGCATAATCTAGTTGATAGTTAAATTTGCTATTGCTTTTCTTGTCTTGTTATATAAAATCTTTTCAATACAAGTTTAGTCTTAATGGTAATAAAACGTTATGGTTATTTATAACTTGTGCTTATTTTGTGCATTTTTTCCATGCTATACCCACTAACTGCATGTAGACTAAGTATTGTTTTTTCACACTGAAGAGGCAAACTTTTGTAGTAGACAAATAACTAAAGCAAAAGGCTGCATCATAATTTTATCAGTTTTTTACTTTAACAATGTTAGATTTTAGTTTAAAGGAACACTCATTCAATGTTCAGGGAAACCTTTATACATCATCTGCTATGAATGAGCGCAGTTTGCTGGGAAAGTTTTGATGCATTTGCTAAGCATTAGTGGGGAAGGCATGTCAGAATCTTTTCTCTACGATGTGTTTTACTATCTGAATAATAATAATAATTTAAAAAAAATCTTTCTTAGGACCAGGCAGTTGTATACTTTAGTTATAATGAATGACTTCATGTTAACCTTGCTAGTTTAGATCATTTCTGAGGGAAAGTATTGTAAATGTTTTTTTCATAACCTTGTTGTGTTTGAATTATTTGTACTTTAATTGTCCAGACAATAAATGAAAGTGTGTAGAATGGCTATGGACTTTCCACCTTTTTAACTGTGTTCAGATGTTTTAGTAATCCCAGCCGCACCTCGAAAGAGGTAGATGTTAGTGTCTGATTTCAGAAGCAAGGTCTTCAAGAGAGAAACGTACTAGTCAAACCAGGTTGAGCATATTCCTTACCTGTTTTTCTTTCTGAAGGTTAGAAAGAATCGACCATTTAATTTAACATGTTGAACACCAAATACGGAACTGTCTCTTTTTTGAGTGTGAAAGATACTGAGGGATTTCTACTATTATACAGTATTTTTACACAATGAAAATATTAACTTGGTCAATATCAACACTTAATGAAAGTAGCGAGCAAATGTCAGCATTAATATGGTTTCTAAGCCATCATTTAGTTTGAATTTTCTATGAATATGCTATGAATGTCATGCAATATGAAACAGTGTACATATCTGCTGTACGACAGTATATGACCACACTCCAAATTTGATTCTTTTCACCATGTGTTATAACTAGAGTTGATACTTCTTTCAGTTGACTTGTTTGAATCCCTTTAATACAAATATTCACTTCATGTTTATGTTCTGTAACATTCACTAATTGAGAATATGTACCTTGTAAAACCGCAGCGTTGAATTTCATAACAGATTAGGAAAACTATACCAGAGGGCTGCATGGACTGTGTAGTTCTTCAGCTCCTTCACCTATTAATAAACTCGTGTTTTTGTGAGATTAAGTTACCATGTTGCTTATAATAATTAATTTCAGGACCCAGAATGAGTTTGTTCTTAAATTTGCAGCTTGCTTAATTCATCCTTAAATCAACCTGACCATGCCATAGAAAAATGCAGAAGTTAATTTGCTCTTGTTGCAAGACTTGGCTCTGAAAAACATCCTTCGTTCTATCTCTCTCTATATATACACACACCCTTTGATATACATATATACATCCACTCTACAATGTTGTGTAACACGCACCAGATAAATTTAAAAACCCTGCACTTCCAATCTACCACTTCCCCTGGGAAATAGTGTTTGTTATAAAACAACACTATCTACATCACAGCATTTGTTAGGTTCATTGCCTAATTTTTTTCTTGTCCTTTCTTCTGTGTAGACTGACAGAAGAGTAGCGAGATGAAAATCACCATACAGTCTAGATGCTCTTAAGCCAGAAATGTGACTGCATGTACTGGCATTCTGCTGTTGACTTCAGAGAGGCCAGTTTTGATCCTGGTTATTTCCCCACTTCCACTTAAAGGTTGGCTACTGCTCTTCCAGCTCTCATCCATGTAAGGTACCTCTTTCTCCATTCTGTGCAGCTTGCATCAGTGAGCTTGTGAGCTGTATCAATGCTGATAGGCATGTGTAACACAACAGAAAGGACTCTGAAAGATTTAAGGAACCATTCTATAAAAGTTCAGTCCCTCTTCAAGAGTATCACTAATGTACCCTGGACAGAAGTGGTCACAGACAGGCCCTTGATTCACTACACTCATCCTGGGTGAGCATTTTAGAAAGTCTTACTGAAACACAATTTCTGCACAGCTGGGATCAGAACCAAATTTCACTAACACTCATTTGAAGTAATCAAGTTTTATATTTTGTTCCTGAAAGGGTAATCACTCTTTCTGCAATTAGCAAGCCTCCTGCATAAATGGAAAATCACCTGGGGGAGGGTGTTTCAAGTGCATTCACTTTATATTCCACTTCAGCCTACCCTGGGCACAGTAATGGGCTTTGAATGAATGGAGAGGGGAGCGTGTCTTGGAAATGAGGGCTGGTGTGTTCAAGAGAGCAGGGAGCTACTGTTAAAATTTTTGCTGTGGGAAGTCAGCTTACCTAGTGACACTGAATTTGTAGCAAGCAAATGCAAATACTCTGGTGCCATTAATGGTTTCCATTGGGATGGTTGGGCAGGGGGCTTGGATGCTCTGCACCTAGCAGAGGCTGCTGCCTGGGTGCTTGAATCAGCCTCTGGATAATTAAGGGGAAGAGGCACACCCAGAAGGTGTCATGGGGAGCCTCTTTCTCCATCACCAAGGAGATAATAACTTCTGCAAGTTAAATGCAAGGCTGGTAACTTCTGCATCTCATTTATATGCCTGCAGAGAGATGAGGTAAAGCCAGGTCAGTGTGTGATGACAGAAAAGATTTGCTCCCTGCCCTGGAGATCTTACAGGCTGAGCTTACAGCACAGAAGTAATTCATTCTGCATACAGAGCAAAATGAAAGGAGATCAAATCCAGCATAACTTTACGAAAGCTCTGACATCTCAGACTAATCCGGTATCTCTCTTCTAAAAATAACTGACTTCTTAAACCATGAAGATGTGATGGAGCCAATCCAGCTGAGCTTCAGTAATTCATAGGGGGGAAATCAGTTGGGGATGGACAGGAACTTTTGCAGGAAGAAAACAACCACACACAAAACCACGCATACATATACACACCTTGTGGGGTGCTGCACCTGGGCATTGCTGCAATACAGCCTCTTGACCCCATCCTAAAAAAATTGGTTTCAGCTGAGTGCGGCACTGTAACACCTTCAACAACCAAGATGACACCAATGCTGCTGCAACAGCCACTTCTGAGGCCTTTTCCAGAAACACTGTACGCCCCTCCTGGTGCGCTCGAGAGATTCAAAGGGGATCAAAGTGCAGCAAAGTACCAGGGTGAGCAGGAGAATGGAAATCTGCTCCACAACAAAACTCGCTGAGTTTGAATTGTTTCTATTCCCATAAACCCAAACCCAAGTTTTCAAAAAGCCTGTTCCCTGTAAATCTACCAGAGATGAGCATTAGAATAAGCCTGTAGGAAAGAAAGAGGCCAAAAAGATGGGTCATACAAAGGCAAACTAATTTGACTCACCCACAACTGAAGACAAGAAAGCAGAGTGGTTCTTTCTGACTTCAGATTAGCAGTTTTCTGGAATACTCTTTCAGTAGAAATAGCTGGAAAGATGGGACATGGATGGATACACATGCACACAAAATTGAATAGCTGCTGTTTAGACAAGGGTTGAAGTTGTGTCTGCCACACCCCTAAGGTATCACTGGTATTTTTGAACACAGCATATTTTAAAGGGTTTAGAATTTTGTGTTGAAGTTCATTCAGATTTTAAATGTTACAGGTTGCAAATTATTTCTTGTGTAGTATTAAAAAAAAAAAAAGACAAAAATAAAACCTCTATGCATGCCCCAGTAAACCTCCAGTTTAAATCAGCGGGGTTTGGAGCTGGCAGCAATCCTGACCCAACATTGCTGCTTACTCACAGGCAAACACAACCCAAAGCTGGTTCATGTCTCCCCCCACCAGACACAAAACAAACCACTGTGCTAAGCAGAGCACTGATAGGCCATCAAGTCCAGGAGCTCCCAACGTTGCACATTGCTCTGGGGTGGATGTGACAGCCTCGTCACCAAACCAAGTGTTGTGTCCCTAAACACATCATCCACCAGCCTCGAGATCCCTCGTGCTACTGTGCACCCCCACTGCGGGTGGCAGCCCTGGCCCCCAGCCCCACCTGGCTAGAGCAACATCTTTGCTGCAGCAGCTACACCAACAGCTCCTACCCAGGCCCAGGTGCCATGGGGTGACCCTGCCTGGCCTTGCTCCAGTGTCCTGGAAGACCAGACGGATGGGTTTTATTTAGGTCTTTGTTAATATCCCAGTGGCACAGGGTAAGCACACTGGGAACCCTTCATCCCCGACATTCTCTTACCTGGCCTGCGTGGCACACAGCACCCCACTGCAGCAGTCCTTTACTTCAAGTAAGGAACCACATTTCCTAAACTTCATTGCTGATTAACCAGCCCCGGTCTCAGAGTGGCCCAGTAGCCATCTCTCAGGCAGGAGCAGCAGGCGAGTGACTGTCTGTGGCTTTAGTTTATCCATCCTGATCACCTGCTTAACACCACAACCATTAAGCCCCCCCCCCCTTTCCAAGGACACTGATGTGGACCCTGTCCTAGATGAAGCCCCATTTTCTGTGCCCCATGAGGCTGCTGGAGGGGTCAGCAATGTGGGGCTGGCAGTGCCAGACCTCCACCAGAGTTCTGTGCCTCATGATTTTGTCTTTCTCCCCCCAGGCCCAGCCGTGCAGCCGGCGATGGCCGAAGGCCGCAGCTCAGGTGCAAGCCACCACTGACAGCTTTCACAAAGACATGAGACTCTATCAGAGTAGGAGGAAACAAAAAAAGAGTCCCCTCAACTTTTCAAGCGATCATAAGCAATGCCATTGAAAGAGCAATCATTTAAAAACAAAACCCTGCTAAAGAAAGAACCCCACCAAAGGTAAGGGGGCTCAGTTTGGAGGCCTTGCCTGTGCTGTGTATCGCTGAGTGGGGCCGAACTGCCAACACTACCAACAGCTGGGGAACCTCACACTGAAGCCCAAAATACTTACTTTTATTTAAGTGACTTTTAAACACACACGATCATTAGCTCTTCAGTCTGCGCGTCAGGACTGACTAGAGCTGCCACAATCCATTTGCTTTAAAGCAGCACTTAGACTTTTCCTCCCTTACATTTCATTGGAATTGCACAGGCCCCAACAAAATGATCTGCAGGAATTAGCTTTTTACGAACAATACAATTATGATTTTAAATCAGCACACGAGACACTTAATTAATTTTGTAGGATAAGGAATCTGTTGCAAATATACAGCAGTACACCCACACATCACCATCTGCTGTGGAGAATTAAATGTACAACTCACAAACGAAATCCTGCAAAGTTGGTGCAAAAAGGTCCTTGCTTGAATTTAAACAAGGCTGTGGAAACCTGAAAACACATTGCAAAAGATCATGAAAACAATAACAAATTTGTCCATCTGTGAGTCAGTTCTAGCAGGGTTGAGTTTTTGGTTTTTATCTTGGTGTATTTGCAATAATTGGTGCAGCTCACAATGCAAAGTGTATTTGAACTCTTCTGGCCAGAACAAAGTCACTCATGCAGGTGTTCCCAATAGGTTCTGTCACATTACACCAGATCTACTAAGTTTAAGGAAAGAAAGGAAAAACAAAACAAACAAGCAAACAAAAACAACAACAAAAAAATTACCTTTTTTTAATATTCAGTTTAGCCACAATTTTGAAAAAAAAAAATTAAATTGGCAAATCTGGCAATTGTTGTGGCTGTTTTATTATTAGCCTTATTAACAAACACTGTTCTACTGAAGTGAGGAAAAATAAATATCAACAACTACTGCTGCCATGAAAACCTCTAACAAACACAAATAGCCTTATCCCTTTGACTCCCCCGAAGCCAAGCATTCACTTTCTAATTTTGCTTCCTCATTTTCTTCTAACATACTGATTTGAAATGGGCTCTTCATTTTACACCTAGTAGAGCCACATGATACTAAGTCACATCTCCTGCTCTCCTGTATTGAGGAGATGGTTCTGCATCTTCATACTCAAGAAAGGCAATGAAGTCTCGTGACCTAATACATGCTGGTAAAAGTTGTGGGTGGGTGTGGGCAGGCTGGAAGCAAAGCTCTTGGTGCAATTGTAGCTCCTGCTATTTCAGTGCATGGCATTAATCCCCTGGACAGCCAAGACTGCCGAGCTCTCCCTGGCAGCCACAGGCTGTAAATGAACCTGGGACCTGCTCCTCACACTCTCAGCAGCTGTATACCTCAAAAAAGTTTGTCTTTAGCAGTGTTAGGATAACTGAAGCCATGCCAGTGATCCCTTAAATACAGCTGTCCATCTTTTTTCTTTTTTTTTCTTTTTTTTTTTAAGTAGGGTGCCAGGAAAACATGCTGACATTTTCTCTGGTTGCTATTTCATGTTGTCAATAGAAGAGCTATAAACACACTGCTTCAAAGCACACACGATGCTCCCAAACCCATCAGCATTCTACCTGCACATCCCCAAAAATCACAAAAGCACAAGGGTGTGTAGAAAATACAAGATTCAGCATGCTGCTGCCACAGCCCAAAATTGCTCTGGGTTGGTGTTCTGGCGGATTTTTATCAGGGGTGCTTTTCTCAGAAAAATGAAAAGATTTCCTAAACCTTTTCTGAGATGCATGTGCTTTTTTAACATGTACTTATCCTCACACACACCTGGGAAATACTCTTAGTACACACACCCCTCGCGTATAATTTATGCTAAGGGGCCTGTTACATGTTTAACTCAGATAAAGTGCATCCATAATTAAGAAATGCAGCATCAGAGGTACAACGTGCATGTAAATTTGCAGAAAGGATTCTATCAACTGAACAAGCGGTGCCAAAGACTATTTAAAACCACAACGTAATCAGAAAACTATGTGTGTATATATATATATATATATATTTATATCAATATCAGAAACCCCTTTGACATGCTCAGCACTGCTACCACTCTGACTAGAAGCTGACTTCACACAGCTGCCTTGGGCACACTTGCATGCATAAAAAATGAAGGGACTTGATTAATCAGTTGAAGTTGCTGAATCATGGGCTTCCAGCCGTGCCTGCGTAGCCTTGGCTATCGATGGGAAACCATCAGTGTGGGATTTAGATGAATCTCTATCAGCTGGTCCACAGCCCTGTATGGCCCTTATCTTTGCCAGCATTTTTTTTTTTTCTTTTTTTTTTTTTTTTTTTTTTTTTTTTTTAATGAGGATTAGAATCTCTGTCCTGAAAAATGAGCCTTGTCAAAGGGGTGGTAGTGTGTGTATAAGAAGGGAGTCCAAAGATAAGTGTCAAAAGGGAAGCAGATCTTAAAAAAGAGGTAGGAAAGTTGTGAGCAAGAAAATCCTGAGTGTCCTGCATGTTTCACCTCTTCTCACGAGGGCTGGAGGCTGTGGGAGAAGGAGCTTCCTTCTTCTGACAGCCTGTGTCTGGAGAAAAGAAAACCCTCAGAAACAACTCACTGTGCCCTGCAGGGACCCTCTGCAGCAGCCATGCTGTGTGGCCATGTGTGCCAAATGGGAATGGGGCTTTTTTGTCACTGAGTTCAAACCTTCCCATGCAAAGATGGTGTTCCTTGGTTGGAACTTTAGGTGCGATAAACAGCCACTGCTCCTCTGAAGGACACTGACTTCTAGGAAACCAAGAAAGGTTTGGTTGAAGAAACCAAAACCAAAAATAATCAGATGAAGGCCTGGTGAGAGCTGGAGAGCCAGACCCTGCAACTGCTGCCATCTCCAGCACACTTCTCCCACCCTCCTGGCCGACCAAGGATGTGGTGGGAAGGAAAAGCCTTAGGGAACCAGTTCAGGCGGGGG
>WUAM01000431.1:92188560-92200637 GCA_024336885.1 Actenoides hombroni | reverse complement strand
GGCAAGGCCGGCAGGGTACCGGCGGGGGGGGGGGTGGGGCCCGGGAGGCCGCCGCGCTGCCCGGGGAAGGGGCCTGCCCGGCCCTGACGGGAGCCGGCGGTGCCCCGCAGGAGCAGCTGGAGGAGTACCGGAGCAGCTGCGAGCTGGAGGAGGGCTGGGTGCTGGTGTGCAAACACGCCGACGGCGGGGACCGGCTGGTGCCGGTGGAGTCCACGGAGCGGATCCAGCGGCAGCAGCAGCTCTTCGGGGTGGACTACAAGCCCGTGATCAGGTGCGGGGCTGCCGGCCTCCCTGGCTCGCCCCGGGCCCGTCGGAGAGCGGGGGGTGCTCCCCTCGCACCCACCCGGGCCCAGCTGCGCCGGGTGTCGGTGTGTTCCTGCCCGGCCGCTGCTTCCGTGGGAGTGAGGCAGCTGGGATGCCAGATGTGGGGTTAGCTGGGGTCGGCTTGGTCACCGTGCTTGTCATCTGCCCAGCGGGCTGTGGGCTGCAAGAAGCAGAGATGGTGGGAGAGGAAGGGGCAGGGGGTGAGGCTGGAGGTGACAAAGGATGCAGTCCCGTGGGGCTTTAAGCCCAAATCTTCCCCTTCCAGCTACTCCTTGACCACCAGTTCCTCTTTTCCCCAGGGATTGTCTCACTCTTCCCCGTTCTCTGGCTTGTTTCAGATGGGAGCAGGTGGTGGATCTGACGTACTCCCTGCGCCTCGGAGCGAAGCCCAAGCCCATGGAGCAGGATGATGCTGCGGTAGAGAAGCTTCGGTATGAGCTGTTTCCCTGCTTCTGCTGGGGTCAGGTGCACGCCGCTGTCTCTCCCGGGTTGCTCAGACAGCTGTCTCCGGCAGACTGGGAGGAGAGGGGGAAAGACAGGCAGCGGAGAACAGCTCTGCTTGGCACGGGCTTGTCCTAGATAAGCCTGCACAAGGCAGAAAACAGGGCAAGACCAAGCCAAGCAGGATATGGACCTGCCAGCCCACCCCTGACTCTCTAGACCTGTTAATCCCTTTTCCCTGGTAGGTTTGTCCCCCCAACGTGGACTTACGAATGTGATGAAGACCTGGTGCATTTCCTGTATGATCACATTGGGAAGGAGGATGAGAACTTGGGCAGTGTCAAGCAGTACGTGGACAGCATCGATGTCTCGTCCTACACGGTGAGTTAAAGGGACAAAGCTGCGTCGGCCCCGCTGTGCCGTGGGGCTGGGGAACAGGAATGGGGCTTGGTGTGCTGCATTGGGCTGGGCTGTGTTTGGCAGTGTGGGAGAGAAGCCCGGGGAGCGTCACATAGCATATTGTGTAACGTGGCCCCTAGAGGGCCTGTGGCTTGACAATCAAATGTTAATAATATTGACTGCTAAGCTGATTTTAGGGAGGGTTTGATATTCTGTGCTGCGTGGGTGACCCCAGCACACCTTGCAGGGTCAGCCCCAGTGTCCTGTGTGCTCTGTGCTCCCTGTGTCTACTCACAGCCCAGCAAAGGAAATGGGCCAGTTTGACACCCTCTGGCTCTAAGATTGGTCACAAGAGTAACCACTAAGGGGAAGTTAAATCCTACCCACATCTGATCTTCCTTTCATTCGCTGCCTTCACCCAGGAGGACTTCAACGTGTCATGCTTGACCGACAGCCACGCTGACACATACTGGGAGAGTGATGGGTCGCAGGGCCAGCACTGGGTGCGGCTCAACATGAAGAAAGGCACCATTGTCAAGTAAGGCACCTCTCCCCTGCACTCTGGGGTGAGCCCTGCAGCCCTTGCCCTCTGCATGAGTCCATCACAGCCCGCATTTGGCCCGTGCTCCTGGCCTCTCAGCCCTCGCTCTGGCTGCGGGCTTGAAGGAGTCGTAGAATTGTCACAGGTACCCAGGGATCCCAGCACCAGTTGTGTGTGTTTGATAACAAGCGTGACCAGGCAGTGAGGGGGAGCAGCAATGGATGTTCAGATGCAGTTACCTTCTCCTCGTCTCATGCTTTCCTTTGCAGGAAGCTCCTGCTGACAGTGGATACCACCGATGAGAACTTCATGCCCAAGCGGGTTGCTGTGTACGGGGGTGAGGGAGACAACCTGAAGAAGTTGAACGATGTCGGCATTGATGAGTGAGTGGATGGAGGTGGAGAGGGTAGCGTGGCCCTTGCAGGGACTGGAGGTGCTGGACACCCCAACCCTAAGCAGTCAAGCCTGGCTTGAGAGGCCTTGGGAGAGGCATTTCCATCCCTGAGCTGTGGGTTCACTGCCTACAGCAGCAGATGGCACAATCGTCAGGGCTCCCCTAATCTGATTGCAGCATCCATTCGGATCACGTCACCTGGGCCTGAGGCACCAGCAGGTTCAGGCACTCATTGTAGGCCGTGTCGTAGGCTCCTGTTCCAAAAGACACTAACTCTGTTCCCTTACGAGCGGCCGCATGGGCTTGGGCAGGATGGGCAAGGGAACAGCTCTGCAAGCCTTGACTGTGCTGTGTTTGCAGGAGCTACATTGGGGATGTGTGCGTCCTTGAGGACATGACAACACACCTGCCTGTCATCGAGATCCGGATTGTGGAGTGCAGAGGTAGGGCTGGGTTTTATGGCCACATCCATAACGCCCCAGTAAAATACCGTACATCGAGAATTTGTCCCTTTGGCTTGTACTTCGCGGCCCTGTGGGCTGCTTTGGGTGAGATGCAGAAGAACCAGGGGAGCCTCCAGGTCCCCCTGGAGACTTGCACGCTCTCAGCTTTCATCCTGTCTTTCTCTGCCTTCAATTATTTTAATTTATTTTTTTTTCCCTTCTGTAAATTCCCCACTGCTTCTTTCCAGAGGTGTTTCAGGCTTTCAGTGCCCAGCCCCAGAGCTGGTGGGACTGGTCACACTCCTAGTGCTTTCACTTACATACCTCCCACCCAGGAAGGCTTGCTTTCTCATGGTCTTAGCATATCACCCGTGGTCTTCCTTGGCAGATGATGGCATTGATGTTCGTCTCCGAGGCATCAAAATCAAATCCTCCAGACAGAGGGACCTGGGGCTCAGTGCTGACATGTTCCAGCTGCCCAATCTAGTGCGCTACCCTCGCCTGGAAGGGACAGACCCTGACCTGCTGTACCGACGGGCCGTGCTCATTCAGAGGTGCTGCATGGAGTGGGGCAGACAAGTTGGCTGGCGTTGCCTGTAGGGATTGATGCTGTCTCCACCACGAGTATGGCTGGAAGCTGTAAAGCTGTGTGGTTTCCCCCTGGGACAGGCATTCTGGATCCTAGAGAAAATAGCAGAGTCATTTGGGAACCCAGTGGGCCCTCTGGAGCAACTCCCCTACGCTTTCAGAGGAATTTTGCAGCTCAAGTTCAGCCTCTTGTGTGTTGCAAGCGCAGTGTATCCGTGGGGCAGGTGCATGCAGACTCCCTTGCAAGGGGTGCGAGGTCCTCGTGGTGCCCAGGGAGTGGAAATTTAGTACCAGAGGCTCTGTGATGTAAAAGACCACGCTGGGTTGGGTTTGGATCCGCCGTTACTTTCCTGCTTGTGTCTGGTCTGGAATAAGCTTGCACAGACCCTTGTGCCTCCTGTGTTGCAATACCACCTTCTTTGGGATTTAGGTTTATCAAGCTCTTGGACAGTGTCCTGCATCACTTGGTGCCAGCCTGGGACCACACTGTTGGCACGTTCAGCAAACTCAAGGTGAGCGATTCCGTCTGTGTTTCACGGGGCCTCAGTCAGGCAGGGTGATTGTGCTCAGGCTGTGGCAGGGAGGTGGTCTTGCAGTGCTCGTTGCCTTTTAAGCAGCTCAAGGGAAATACCTGGCTGAGCTCAGTTCATTAAAGTCATGAAAGGGGGTACTGTTTTAGGGGATAGTTTCCTGCTAAAACGCTGATGTGGAAACACTTGGCTGTGGGGAAACAAGCAGAATCAAAACAGAGCACTTCACCCTCAGAAGGACTTGGACCATAGCAGCACTGGGCATGTGAGCTGGACACGCATCCGCTCTGAGATCTCAGCTCGGGACTCTGTGTTCCTGCACTTGCTGCCAGCAGCTTTGAGCTGGCTGCGTCCAAACAGCAAGGCTTTTACCAGTAACTTCTCCTGGCTTTAACAAGCTTTTGATCTCCCATCTTTCTCGTAAGACTGAGTTTGTCCCTCCAGTTGTCTGTTTTCCTTGCACCCTCTCCCAGAATACATCTGCTGGACATTGCCAGGGTAACCCCTTTCTGTGTGCTTTTCCATGCCCGGTCTCAGGAAGCACTGTAATTCCTGTGCCAGCTCAACACAGGCCCCAAAGCCTTTGAAGACTCTTGTTTCTTCAGAAGAGCTTGCTTTGATTACAAATAGGAGGGATAGTAACACTGATGTTATGGTGAGAGTGAGGGTGAAGGAGAGACCGAGCAACACCGGAGTGAGAGCATCAGATAACAACTGATGGAGAGAGGGCTGGGCTTGGTATCTCCCTTAAACCAGAAAGCAAAGTCTTTCAGAAGTGGAGCAAATATTGTGAAGGAGAATGTCTGTGTGTGTGTGAAAGGCCGTGGCCTCGGGAAGGGGAGAGACCTGGCAGTGCAGTGGCTTCACTAGGAAGTAGGTGACATGTTTTAGACACTGGACCCTTCTGATGTGTTGGAAATACCTGTTGGCAGCATATCAAGCAGTTCTTGCTGCTGTCCAAGAGACGCACAGCTCTCATTACCCAGTGTCTGAAGGACTCGGAGACCAGCAAACCCAACTTCATGCCGCGGCTCTATATTAACCGACGCCTGGCTATGGAGCACCGAGACAACCCTGCCCTGGACCCCAGCTGCAAGAACGCTGTCTTCACCCAGGTACTGCCTCTCCTGGAAGCTCTGGGGAGAGTGGGGCATCCCAAAACTAAAATGAACCACATAGAAGGTGGGTGGAAGGGACAGCTTGGAGCTGGAGATACCTGGAGTCCTCCTCAAGACCTCTGCACATGACTCATAGGCTCTACAATTACATATGCTGATGACCCCATGTCCAGGAATAACATCTAGGAGGGATTTGGGATCTCTGAGTTGAAGGCTCTGTCCTGGGTGTTCTCTGTGGCATGTTGCTAATCCAGAGCATAACAATCTCATTACACTAAAAGGGCAGCAAAGAATTCTCATGTGACAACAGTAATGCAGTGGCAGACAATCCTGTATCGTGGGTTTGAAGCAATGATGATCTTCCTCTTGTCATTCTCCTCCCAACTTCAAGAGATCTGTGTGTGCACAAACAGCCCAGACTGCTGTCAGGTGTAGCACGTGTTCCAGTATACTTCTGAGGCCAGAAAACTCCATACAGTGGTTAGCACTGTCATTTATTTTTCCTTTCCAAAAATGAAGGGCTCCTAGACCATTTAGAGATTGGGTTTGGTCAGTATTTAAAGGTTTGAGGCAAACCAGATTTATTCCAATCCCCACCTTTCGCTGGCACCAGTTCCTCTGGAGAGGGAGTACCAGCCTTCATCTTCTCTGCTTGTTGCAGGTGTATGAAGGCCTGAAACCCTCAGACAAGTTTGAAAAGCCTCTAGATTATAGGTAAGGGGTGTCTGGGGGAGGGAGGTGATCTTGCAGCGCTGGGAGCTATGTCCTCTGTCACAGCAGGGTGTTTGGGAAGCCTGTGTGTGTCCAGTGTTCTGGAGAGGGTTTGCTAGGGCAGGAGCCAGCTCAGCCACGGGATCTGGGCCTGTCCCCCATGGTGTCACCTCCCTGCTGAGGATGCAGCTGTCTCTAGAGATTGAGATCTTGTCCTGTCCTAAGCCCAGGCTGGTCCACCCTGGTCCCCTGCTGTCCCCTGCTGTCCTTGCTGTCTCCCTGGCTCCCTTGGCTTGGGGCTGCTGAGGCAGTACCTGGTTCTCTGCAGGTGGCCGTTGCGTTATGACCAGTGGTGGGAGTGCAAGTTCATCGCAGAGGGCATCATTGACCAAGGTAGGGGCTGTGTTGGGCTGGGGTCACTCTTGCTGTAGGGGCTCTCGTTTGCTCCCGGTGCTACTGCCTGTGGAGGAGAGAGGGAAGGTGGGTTGCCTTGTCCTGCCACCCCTGGCCGTGTCCAGGATAAGCACTGCTGCTTTCTGGGAGGGGGACCAGACCTCCATTAGTCTCTACCAGCAGCTTTGACGATGCCAATGCTCCCTCTGGCAGACCTCCACACGTCGGGCAGGGAAATTATCTCTCCTGTCTTATTTCCCCTAGCGCCATAAGGTTCTGACAGGAGCCTTCTGCTCAGCCCTGGGACCAGAATTCCTTGTCTTTGCTCAGTAACTTTGAGGGTCAGCACGCAGGGAGTTCACATCACTAAAAATGCCCTTCTTTTGGGGTTACAGGTGGTGGTTTTCGGGACAGCCTGGCGGACATGTCGGAGGAGCTGTGTCCCAGCTCAGCAGACACCCCCGTGCCTCTGCCCTTCTTTGTGCGCACATCCAACCAGGTGCTGTGGGGTGGGGTGTTTGAGGCAGATCTTCCAGTGCTGTCCCCATCCCCCTGCATGCCAGGGACATGCCTACATTTGCTGGTCCAAAGCTTTTCCTCACGAAGGGTTGGGTAGATTGCTCTGTGGCATCTTGTTTTAGGCTATGTAACAAGCTCTTGGATACTCCTCTCTCGCCAGGGATATTGCCAAGAGCACGGGGGCTTTAGCCCACTTTTGTTGTGAGAAGTGCCCAGAGGCACTGCAGGAACTGAGTTTGTGGTGCTTCGTGATGTGCTGAAGTCATGACTTGGAGTTTTGCCTCGCACTCCTGTAGGGTAACGGCACTGGAGAAGCCAGGGACATGTACGTCCCCAACCCCTCCTGTAAAGACTTCCCAAAGTACGAGTGGATTGGGCAGATCATGGGAGCAGCTCTGAGGGGCAAGGAGTTTCTGGTGAGCTTTCAACCTGGTCCCTTGCATGGAGGTTTGCCGCAAAGTGAGTCATTAGTCCCCTTCTGCAGACAGGAGTATGGGAGGGCTCTGTGATCACACACTGGGATGAAAGGTGTTTGGCAGGATTTGGGGCGAGGGGTTAGGAGAGCTCAGAGCCTGAGTTTTGGGAGATGCTACTACCTGGAGCTTGGCAGAGGGTGTGTGGTCTCTGCTCAGCAATGATGAGCTCTGCGTGTGGACAGGGGGAGCAGGAAAGCTCCTTTGTGTCTGCACTGTTGAGCCTTATCTCCATCTTTGGGGCTATCTCCTTTGACACAGATTCAGCAAAATCCCTTTTCTCTTCCAGGTCCTGGCTCTTCCTGGCTTCGTATGGAAACAGTTAACAGGGGAGGAGGTCAGCTGGAGCAAAGACTTCCCTGCTGTGGACTCCGTGCTGGTGAGAGGAACTGGGAGGCTGTGCCTATCCTATTCCTTGTGGCACTCAGCAAGGTGGTGATTTGGGTCCTTGTCCTGGTGTTGTACTTGCTTCCTCCTGTGATGTGTCAAAGAAACAGACAGAAAAAGGGCACTCTTAATAATTAATGCATCTTACAGCTAATATAGAGGTGCAGCCATGGTGACTACTGCTTTAAACGTGCCGTGCCTTGGGGGCTGCTAAACAGTTCTAGGGCAGCACATCCCATGATGTGCTGCTGTCACAGTCACTCCAACCCTAGTCTGGGAAGGGAGGAGGTGGAGGCTTGGGCACGTCGCTGCCCGCTGGGCATCTCTCTAACAAGCACTCACCTGGGGCCTGGGCAGGTGAAGCTCCTGGAGGTGATGGAAGTTATGGACAAAGACACCTTTGAGTTCAAGTTTGGGAATGAGCTGACCTACACGACGGTGCTGAGTGACCAGCGCGTGGTGGAGCTGATCCCCAACGGCAGCAGCACCGTGGTGCGCTACGGGGACCGCAAGGACTTCATCCGCCTGGTGCAGAAGGCTCGGCTGGAGGAGAGCAAGGAGCAGGTAACGCTGTCCCACAGCGTCGGTGGTCATTGAGTTCCCAGAGACCTGGCTCCCCCAGCCCCAGTCTGCTCGTGTCCCTGGGCTCATCAGTGCAACTGCAGACAATCCATTTTGGTGAGGGCCTGGAGCCCGTGGAGTTGTTGAGAAGCAAGGTTTTATTCCCAGCTCTGACCCAGGCTTCCTGAATGAAGTGGGCTGCACCTCTGTAGGATCCTGTTCTCTTCTTTGGTTTCCTTGGAGCGTTTGCTGAGCAGTTACGTGGCTTGTGTACGGTCAAATCCCTAGGCTCAACCACAAGCCAGGGAAATGGGTAAGGCATGCTGCTTACCTGCCCTGTCTCCTTTTCAGATCATGGCCATGCAGGCTGGGCTGCTGAAGGTGGTGCCCCAAGCTGTTCTTGACCTCCTCACCTGGCAGGAGCTGGAAAAAAAAGTCTGTGGAGACCCTGAAGTCACAGTCGATGCCCTGAAGAAGCTCAGTAAGTGCAGGACTCTGCTGAAAACTCACTGAAAACAAGACTGTCTTCTCTCTGTGCTGAGACAAGGAGAGTTGTGGGAGGTGGATATTAGCCTTTATAACAGGAAGACTGTGGGCCTGTATACTGCTTGCCTTCAGCTGAGTGCAGATGGTGGCAGAGGTGTCCCTTGTCTCCATGCTTGCCCTCAGAGTAGAGGCTGGGGCATCCCTAGGCTGCCAGTACCTGAGCCTCTGTGGAGCTGAGATGTGGATCTGGTTGTGCTCTCTGGGAGGGGACTGTCTGCATGTTTCCCTTGTGTCTACATGCTCACACCCTGCAGACTCCTAGAGCTTTCTTCCTGCCTTGGCAGAGGACCCCTGGGTCAGCAGGGGAGGCCCTGCTCTAATTTATCCAGGAGGAGCTTGGATCTTTAATAAACTCATTTTCTGGATCCTTTCTGCCAGCTCGGTTTGAGGACTTTGAGCCACTGGACACCCGTGTTCAGTACTTTTGGGAAGCACTCAACAACTTCACCAACGGTGAGTGATTTGCTCTGTCCCTGCATATCTTGTGCCATGGCAACCCCTGCATGCTAGCTGGGAACGCAGAGGGTGAAACCACCTTCATTGCTGCCTGGGGAGTAGATGGGAGCCAAGGAGAGCGAGCAGCTGGGCTGCAGGAGCAGCTTGCTAGTGCTGGGGATACCTGGAAATGGCTGTACTCCATCTCACACCCCGCTAGGGTCTGCTGACGTCTTGGCTTTTCCTTCACAGAGGATCGCAGCCGCTTCCTCAGATTTGTCACTGGCAGAAGCCGCCTTCCAGCACGGATCTACATCTACCCAGACAAAATGGGGTGAGTCCATTCTTCCGTAGGCAGCAGCTGACAGATCCCACACCAAAGGGATGTGTAGTCTGTTCTCCCCTGCCTCGCTGGCCTGCTGGTTCTAACCAGTTTGTCACCTTCTCCCCAAGCTCTGAGACAACAGATGCTTTGCCGGAGTCATCCACCTGCTCCAGCACCCTCTTCTTGCCCAACTACGCCACGTAAGTTTTGGTGCTTCCCTACCTCTAGGGGACTGTGTGTCTGGGCTCCCTTCTTAACCTTGCTGCTGACCCGTAGGACCCCATCACTCTGACACACTTATATCCCCCTGTGTGTGCCGGGTGGCTGCTGTCATTCTCTCTGTGAGCAGCTGGTGAAGCGTAGCCTCCATCTCTAGAAAGCATCGTGTCCTCTTGGATGGTAAAGGCAGCAACTTCTCCTTGTCTTTTTTCTTCCCCTTCCGCCCTCCTGCCATCCCTAGAGCCAAGGTATGCGAAGAGAAGTTGCGTTACGCTGCCTATAACTGCGTGGCCATTGACACAGATATGAGCCCGTGGGAGGAGTGATGTTGCAGCCTCGTTGACCAGCATGGACAATCATTTGACAAAATCGTGCAGTGGGAAGAGCTCCCTTGTCCCCCCAGGATGTGTACATATAATAAACATATAGGTGTGAAGCCTGGCTTCCAGGAGTGGCAACCAGCATCTCTTTGAACACGAAGATTTGGGTCTTCTACAGGGTGGGAGCTCGCTAGGAGTGTAAATGTGACTGCAATAAGGAAACCCTGGTCCGGCCTTTGTGCATCAAAAAGATCTGGTGGGATTTGGTAATGAATTTCTTCTCCACATGTCCCTGTTGCAGCTCCACAACTCTGCTCCTCCCAGAAGGAGGAGCTCTGCTCCAACCAGCAGTGGGGTAGGGCCGCAAAGCTGCGGGGCAGGTTACAGCACAGGGTGCGGAACTGGGTGAGCTGCTGCTGAGAGCTGCTCCGTGTATCCCAGCCTGAGAGTCCTGACCCCATTCCCTTGCCGTGTTCCTGCTCTCACCTGAGGTCATTTCGGTTTAAGAAGAAGTGGGGCATGGTGGTGCCAGGTGCTGCAGGGGTGCCTCTGGCCACCAGGGGTCACGGCAGACCTGCACAGCAGGGCTGCGGGTGCTGGCAGGAAGGGGTTCCCATGCTTTGACATCACACAAAATCCCAGTTCCTGTGACCACCCCTGCTTCCCTGCACCCATGTCACAGCAGTGACCGCTCGGGGAGCTGCTCCCCTCCAAGAGATGGGAACTGTCTGCTCTGTAACCCGTTCTGCATCCGGCATGCGGGTGGCCTAGCAGCTGTTCTCCCAGGCTCTTTGGAGCCTTGGTTTTCCCCTAAAAGCCAGTATTGCAACTGCTCTGTTCAAGTTCTCATGGAGATGTGTGGGCAGGGACAAGTTCTCCCAGACACCAGGGCTTAGAGCAGTAGCAGGCACAGCAGCGCTGGGGGGGAGGTAGGTGGGTGTTTCAGGTGAAAGCCTTTGCCTCGGGGGAGCGGAGAGACTGTGGGTGCTGAGGGTTGGAGCTCCTTGAGCAGAGGGATGCATGGTGTGCGAGCGAGGAGCAGGCACTGAAAGCTTTATAACTTCAGGACCGCTGGAAATGTAAACAAAGTCCTTCCCTTCACCAGTTTCCTCTGAAACTGCTGTATTCCCAGACCTGCTGAGGGGGGTTGTGCTAAAGGAGTTGTAGGGCCAGGGAAGAGAGTGTGCTGCCACCTCCTGCGTCACGGTCAGCAGCAGGAGTACAGGGTGACCGGGAAGCTGTTTCTGGCAACCCTTGCCTGCAGAAGAGCCTTCCACACTCAGCTGGGTGGGTGTGAAGTCCCATCTGCTGGAGGAGGTTTCTTGTAAATCCCAGAATTCTCAGAACTGAGCTGATTTCAGCCACCAGCGTGGACGGGCACAGAGCCAGCGGGATGCCTTTCCGTGACGGCGGCTGAGTCACTTCCTAGGGCGTCTGTTTTAAACGGGCATGAGTGAGTTGGTGAGAGGACTTCGGTCTGCTGGCTTGGCCTCGGTCAGGAGTGTCAGTGAGGGAGCCTCCAGCATTGAGCTGAGGTTTGTACTGAGCCAGCCTCGATCCATTCTGGCCACTGACATTGGGGTGAAATCAGTCCTGCTTTTCCCAACCTTGCCCACTGGTCTCTAAAGGAGATCAGCAGGAGGTCACATTATTTACTGAGCAGAACCAGAAGTAGCAAGAAAAACTGACCCCTCTCTGGTGCTTTGGTGTCAGGCAGGGGACAGGATGAGTGGCTCAGGATGGATAAAATGGCCCTAGTCTTTGGAGGGTGAGCTGTGGGAATGGGCAGCCTAAGAGCTGTCGTGGGGTGACCAGCTGCAGGGGGATGGGCACCTCTGACTGGGGTATCTGCAGCAGGTGACCACTGGCTCCCCTGGCCTTGGTGGAAGCAACTGCAGCTGACAAGAGGGTAAATGAGGTAATCCTGGAGATACCCAGAGCAAGGCCTTTTAGCCCCCGACCTTTCACACCCTTTGGTTTATTTCCTGCCACTGAGAAAAGAGTGCTGCCTAAAGGCTTGCTGGAGCTCTGCTCTGAGTGCTGGAGCTCTGGAGAAAGGACCTAGCTGGTGATGGGAATTTCTATTTAAAAACTACTTGTAGTAACAGGACCAGGCCCCTGGCCCTAGCAGGAAGGCTGCAGGTGGGAGCTCATCCAGGATGGTCTGGGTTTAACCCCTACAAGCATATGGAGAAAACCTTGTTTTACCACACATACCACTGTTTTACTGTCCATTTTGTGTCATGGCCATATACATGTCGGAGAAGGGCAGCAGCGGCTGCTGCAGTGTTATACCAGGGTCTAGTGACCTGTGAAAGCCTTTCTGCTTGCAGGAAGAGCCCATCGCTGCAGCTAAATCTCAGCTGAGATAATTTAGTACATGGTCAAAGGCTCTGGACAAGCGTGGCTG
>WUAM01000431.1:92162873-92177158 GCA_024336885.1 Actenoides hombroni | reverse complement strand
CGACCCAGCTCCACAAAGGAGGGAAGAAAAAAAATAATTTAAAAAAAAAAATTATATATCCCGGAAAACAGAAAGACGATGTCCCGTTTTCAAATCACATTCTGGGTTGACTGCAAAGAAACTGGACCTGACCTCCAGCATCCCGAAGCCGCTGCTCCCAGTCGGCAACCGGCCCCTGCTCTGGTACCCGCTGAACCTCCTGGAGCGCGCCGGCTTCGAAGGTGAGGCCCCGACAGCGTCCCGGTGTGGGAGTGGGGGCGACGTGCCCAGCCTGGTCTCCCCAGGCTTCCCCCGGTCACCTGGGCCTTTTGTCGCCCCCTCTCGTTCTGGTGCCTTGTGGCAGGGGCCCTGGTGACCGGGGCAGGAGCTGCCTGTGCTGGAGCTGTGCTTTTGGCCCGCGTCTCGTCCCTTCCTTCACTCCCGGCTTCACCCTCTGTGCCAGCACCCTCTTCCCCTCTCCTCCCCTCACCAAGGCTTTTCCCCTCGCTGTGCTTTTCCCGACTTTGATGTCTTTCCCACCATTGTTAACCAGGAGTCTCACTTGTTTTTTTTCCTCTGAGTCATTAATAAGAGGTGTGTCAGCTCTCCTGGGATGTCTCTTATTTTGTTGTTTCAGTCTGGCCCGAAGTTCAGGGTTACTTGCCCTGTCTGAGGGATTTAGTCCTTGTTGCTGCACAGAGCCAAGTGCTGGGTTTGGGATGGGCCGGGGTGGGGGAAGTGGCAGGCTTGGGATGCTCACCCCTGGGCCTTGTTTCACCAGAGGGCTAAAAGGGCATTTACGATGTGCTGAGGTTCTTCAGTATTTTCTACCTTTAGAAACCTTTACTTTTTAAGTGGTAGACCAAATTTTTCTGTTGTTTTTCCCCTCTGCTTCTTAAAAATCTTCTTCTTGACACCTTTCATGTCTTTTTTTTTTTTTTTCCCCCACATTTCTGCTTGTCCTTTGCCTTTCTGCTTCTCTGTTTTTGTTTCTCCTGTGTGACTGCAATTATTCTGTACTCCCTTCTGAGACTGTGGCATTTTTCCTCACTGCTGCTTTTTTCCTGTAAAGATAGCTCATGATTATCCACATTACTATATATCTTAATGTTTCAATGTGAAGGAACAAAAGAAAAAGCAAACTTAAACTCTGCCTTTAGTTTGTTCCAGTAAGAAATTTTTAAGGACTTTTTTTCCCCTCGAAATTCTTTTTGGCTGTTGCTTGTTGAAAGCTGCTTTCTGAGTGTCTGCTTTCTATGACTGTTCTCCTGTCTCTTTTTTGCTATGATCACACTTTTATCCTGCTCTATGGATATAGGGGTAGCTAAAAGCTTCTCTGTACCACCAGTGTGCTTTGTGTGGCTCTTTAACTATTGAGAAATAGCCGTTTCCACTCGATGCTCTTGACCACTAGTAGGTGGTGTTACAGTCAGGTCTTTCTCCTTTCTCACACAGCTTCAGCTTATCTATCCCCTATGCAAACTGGGACATGCAGGGTTGTATATGCAACACCAGTAAGCAAGCTGCCACTTTCCTGCTCCTCCCTTGCTTCTGCCCCCTGACCAAGCTGTACGTTTCTGGCATGAATTCTCTCCCTGGATGATTAACTGGTACTATTACACAAGGCTTTAGTTCCTCATACTTGCTTATGTTAGTAAGTAGGTGTTCCACAGGCTGACTCACTTTTGTCCTAATTGCAAGTGCTTCATCTCTCCTGATATTTAGGAGACCGTACCAGATTTATGCTGGCCTGGGTGGGTTTACAGTTTCCACCTGACAATGAGTTCCTTCTCCATCAATTACTTCTTTTCTTAATTCAAGGTGTGATTTCAGTCCCTTTCTCTAGGTTCTTTAGCCTGCTTTGAATCCAAGTTGACATCTGGCAGAGGAGTGGGAGAGGAGCCCTCCCGTATCTCCGACACCAAACTGCCACACAACTCTCATGTTTACAGTTACTTCTTTTCTGTTAACAGATTCAAGATGAATTCAGTTTTGGTTGATACAGTTCTATTCTTAGGGTGGTTTTGTCTTACCACAGGAGCTTCCTAGGCTGAGAGCTGTATTGTTTCCCATACTTCTCTGTTAAAATTCCCCATGGAATACAATGTTATGGTGTTGGGGTTTTTTGGTGGGTGGAATATTTTAATTCGAAGGTTTGACTGTTGCTTTTCCTCCCAGTTCTTGAGGCCAGGGGAAAAGGTTTCATGCTGTTTTGTTTTCTCAGTCTTTTATTTGCAGAGCTTCTGTACTCATATTTTTTATTTTGGAAAATGTGCTTTCATGCCACTGTTGATATCCTTCAAACGTGCATTGACATCTTTTATTTTATAGATGGAATGAGTTTGTTACTCACATAACAGTCCACTCCCTTGCCAAACTGGTGCTGAGAAATAGTTTCACCATTGTACTGTAGTACTGTGGTTGATGGTGGTGTCCACAGAGGATCATACAGGATCAGAGTGGGTAAAAGACAAAGCTCTAAAGTGTTGGTGACATTAATACAAGGTCTCGTTTGTCTGTTTGAGGACATGTGGTTTGAGCTTGCTCACTAATAATAGTGAGGCTGTTCTGTCTTGCTACCTCATGCCACTCGCACGTGTCCTCTTCAGTAACAACCTCCACCCACATGACGCAGGAGAGACTGTTTTCATATTCCTTAGGTTAATTCTCTCCTTCAGCAGTTACTCTTGCCAGAAGAGCTTGGTTCACTGTAGCACCCAATGTTGTTACTCAAGCCTTTTGACCGTTCCATCAGCTTTTGTCAATAAAAAATGAGTCATCCTATTCGTCATGATTTGTTGGGTTGGTTTTTTTTCCCCTGCTTGATCTCATCCCCCTTTCCTCTGTCCTAGAGGTCATTGTGATTACAAGGAAGGAAATCCAAAAGATGTTAAACCTGGACACAAAAATGAAGCTGGATTTTGTGTGTATCAGTGACAACATGGACATGGGTACGGCAGATTCACTGAGACACATTCACCAGAAAATTAAGGTATTACTCTCTTTTATTGACTGCAAGACATGTGCTTATGATAGTGCTTTTTGTCATTGTGCTTTAAGAGCTGTCCCATGCAATGGTACTGCAGGTAACTGATCTTCAGAAGAGCTGGATTTTGTAAAGGTCACCTCATGGGGAAACTCAAGACAAAGATTAAATGACTGGAATTGCCCAGCCAGGAAGGCTGGAGCAGAGCCATGCTGGGCACTGGCCATTTCTTAGCCGGTGTTAGCTCGCTGACGGGTTAATGAAAAGGTTGTATTTGGTTATACAGGTTTTGATGTGATGTGTGATAGCTCTTGTCCACAGAGTGCTCGGGGAAGTGGTTTAGCACAAGTGTTCCTTGTTGCCTTGGCTTAGGCACTTCACTGCTATGTAGGGAGGTTGATCTGCAGTTCTTGGCCCTGCCACAGGCTCCCCTGCGCCATTAGGCAAGGGACTTGTTCTGTGCTTCACTTCTCTGCTTTTCTTGTGCTTTCTCTGGCTGAGCTCTTTGATAAGTACAGTAAGCAGTTTGATAAACAGTGCCCAAACGTGACAAAGGGCTGCTGTCCTAACGAAAACACCAGTTTAGAGAATTTGAATTAAAACACTCCCATGTAAGGCAGAAATGCTGCTCGGAGTTCTTACCACGATCTGGGATGGGATTTTGTTTTTGCTGTTATCATACACTTCCATCTTTCAGATTTGTCCCCTGTCTGTTTAGGCCATCTTAGCCAAATTGGCTGTTTAAATAAAGGTTACGACAGAACATCAGTGAACTGTTTAAATCCTGAGGTGTCTTTTTTGTTTTCAGGTTCTTCCTGAAGGTAAGAAACTGCAGTATAACAGGCTGTGTACTCACAGGAGAAGGACTCCAGTTGAGACAAGATGAAACTTTCCAGGCAAAAAAAGGGTGTCTGGGTGGCACAGTGAGACAGGTTCTGCAAGGGACTCGTGTACAGACTGAATCTGCACTTACAGGGCAAAGAGAAAATATAGAAAGCAAAAGCAACAAAATCAGTATAACCAAACTGAATGTTTCTGTCACATGGAGAGTTGCACGCTGTCATAACTCACTTTGGCAGTGTTTTTTAAGTATCTGCACTGGAAATTGTGGCTCTGACCTTACAGTGAACAGTTTCCCTGTCTGATCGGAGCGATCTGTGTGGCTGTCTGGCTGTCCCTCTTTTTGGTAATCCGGGCAAGTGTGCTTAGGGGGAGGCCTGGGAGACAAGAGCAAAGCACGTGGGGGTAAGAAAATAGACTGTCTTCAGAGGCAGCAGTGTTGAACTTGTTTATTTTTCAGACAAAAAGGCTTAGAGAAGATGTGAGGTAGCACTGAAAAGCACACAGCTTCTCTTCGGTCAGCTGCTGCGTATGAACGGCAGCAACTGCTTCTGCCCTTTTTGTTCCACGTCTTGCTTGTTTGGCCAGAGAGGACAAAGTGGTCTCTTATTTGAAATAAGCTTGTACAAAGTTCTTGAGCAGATGGTTACAGTGTGTATTTTGGAGTCGTTCCTCTAGTAAATGCTGGTACAGCTCCTGCAGGGTGTACCCTCTCCAGTGCGATACAGGTGGGAGAGCTACACAGCAGAGGCAGCTGAAAAGCTGCTCTGTGTTGGCTTTGTCTGTGATGTAGCAGGAGAGGGATTGTGCTGGAGAATGGGTTTCCCTGCTGAAAACAACTGCTGCTTGTGGCTGTAGTTGACTGGCAGGCTTTTTGCAACCCATGCCAAAACTCAGAAGTTTCAACTGGTTGCTGAAACCTAGTTGCTGCAAATTGAGTTAATTGCCCACAGCCAGAAGAGCAAGTATGCTCCATAAAAACAAGGTGACACGGCACGGAGTGGACACCTTGCTCGTGTCCAATGCAAGTGACAGGGAGTAAAGCCAAGATCAGAAATGCACAGTGAGAAATATGTCAAAGAGCAGCTGAACTGCTGAAAGCAGATTCTGAGCTGTGCCTAAGTGCTGGACCACTATAAACTGTAAAATCTCCTGCCTTGCTGCCTTGGCTAGTGTTTGGCTGAGGGAGCTGAGCAGCGTGGCGTTGCTGCTTGCTGTGCCTGCCTTTTTGTTGGGTTGCACCTTGGCTGATGAAGTTTGAAATGTTAAAAGGTGGGATGGCAGGACTGGCTTTACAGAATTGGCTTCAGGATTAGCACAAGAAGACACAACGTGCCAGGCCTGTAAGGGTGGTTTGCATTGTTGTCTTAGTGCTTTTTGGTGCTGGTGATTGTGGGGGCAGGTCAGACTGACTGTCTTGGTTGACAGTAACAAGCAGCTGGCTCAGGGTTCAGTCCAGTTGGTGACCAGTCACAAGTGGTGTTCCCCAGAGCTTGTTGCCGGGGGCAGTCCTGTTTAACATCTTTATCAATGATTTGGGTGAGGGCACTGAGTGCACCCTCAGCAACTGTGCAGGCACCAAGTTAGAGTCATAGACTCATTCAGGTTGGAAAAGATCCCTGGGCTCATCGTGTCCAACCATTAACCCTACTCTACAAGTTCACCCCTAGACCATGTCCCCCAACACCACATCTAAACGACCCTTAAACACATCCAGGGTTGGTGACTCAACCCCCTCCCTGGGCAGCCTGTTCCAGTGTCTTGACTACTCTTGCTGGGAAAAATTTTTCTCTTCTGTCCATTCTAAACCTCCCCTGGTGCAGCTTGAATCCATCCCCTCTGGTTCTATCGCTGATTACCTGTGAGAAGAGACCAGCAAGTTAGGTGGGAGTGTTGATCTGAGGGTAGGGAGGCTCTACAGAGAGCTCTGGACAGGTTGGATCAGTGGGCTGGGGTCAGCTCTATGAGGTTTAATAAGACCAAATGCTGGGCCCTGCACTTCTGTTGCAACAACCCCCAGCAACGCTCCAGGCTGGGGCAGAGCGGCTGGATGGAAAGCTACCTGATGGAAAGGGACCTGGGGGTGCTGGTTGACACCCATCTGAACATGAGCCAAGGTGGCCAGTGGCATCCTGGCCTGCATCAGAAGTGGCGTGGCCAGCAGGAGGAGGGAAGTGATGGTGCCTCTGTATTTGGCACCGATGAGGCTGCACCTCCAGTACTGTGTCCAGTTTGGGGCACCACAGAATAAGAAAGTCATGGAGGTACTGGAGTGGGTACAGAGAAGGGCAGCCAAGCTGGTGAGGGGATCGGAGAACATGTCTTATGAGGAGAGACTGAGGGACCTGGGATTGTTCAGCCTGAAGAAGAGGAGGCTGAGAGGAGACCTCATTGCCCTCTACAGCTCCCTGAAAGGAGGCTGTGGTGAGGCTGGTGTTGGCCTCCTCTCCCTGGTAACTAATGACAGGACAAGAGGAAATGGCCACAAGTTTTGCCAGGGGAAGCTCAGAGTAGATATTAGGAAGAACTTTTTTACTGAAAGAGTAGTTAAGCCCTGGAATGGGCTGCCCAGGGAAGTGGTAGAGTCACCATCCCTGGAGGTGTTCAACACCGTGTAGATGAGGTGCTTCAGGCCATAGTCTACTGCTCATGGAGCTTTTGGGTAGAAGGTTGGACTTGATGATCTTGGAGGTCCTTTCCAACCTTAAGGATTCTATGATTTTATAATTCTGTGACTCCCCCAGTCTTGCTCTTTCCTGGTTGTTCAGCCATTCATGAGAGCAAAGGAGGCCTGTTCACATTTTTGTTTGCTGTTTGCCCACTCTACACACAGAGGATTTTATGGACATCTTTATTTCAAGATGATGCAGTAGAGGGGTGATCTTCTCTCTACTGAAACTCTTCCTGTTATTTTTGGCTGTCTTATCCTACACCTGATTGACAAGGTGGCAGCTTCATTAGGGTTTTTATGGTCATTACATGTCTGAATGTATCCTTTTCTTGGGTTCTTCACCCAATAAGGATATTACTTGATTCCTAAAGGCACCTGCTTGAGAAGTAACGAACAACGGAGAACTTGGTCCCATAAGTTCCACTTTCTGAGTTCCTAGGTCTGGGTGTCAGTCTGGCCTGCTCTTGACTTGTGTGGTGGGTTTGATTTCTTTGGTTTTATTTAAATATTCTGTTCTGGGCTCTTAATAGCTACCATCATTAACCAGTTTGTCTTCACAACTTTACAACTGAGAGCTGAGGCTTAATGAGGTGAAGTAATGGGTTAGCAGCACATGAAGTACAAATAGGCAGGGATTTTTTTTATTTTTTTTTCCTGTGTTCTTGTCATTTTTTTGAGTGGCTAATATAACACTTATCAATGTTTTTCACTTAAAATTATGTCAAAAATAAAAGGGTATAGGGATTGCTCATTTCTTAAATATTTTGTTTTATGCAGGGGTATGAAAACAATTGAAGGACCTTGTGACAACTATTGATCAGATCCTTTAATTGCTCTCCTGTGGACAATCTCTACGATGCTGCAGGTTTCAAGGTCCTGCCACAGTCTGTGAGCCTTATGGCACTTTCTGTGACTATCATTTTAATGTCCAGTCCTTGTGTTTTGATATACTTTCAAGATCCCAGTCAGTTTTACTCCTTTGGCCCTTTAAGTTCCCAGTCTTCTGCTCATCTTTTGCAGGACGTATTTTCAAAATGCAGAAATTAAAAGTGGAGCTGCAAAGGCTTAATTCTTTTCTCATTTCTATCTAGGATTGGAAATGGTAGAACATAGACTACATAGGCTTACAGCTGATGGTATAAAAACACTCATGTTGAAACTGCAGCTTTACCACCATATGGGTGTTTACAGGTCTCTGTCACCTCGTGATCTGTGCTGGTGAGACAGAGCTCTGTCACTTTGTGATCTAGCCCAAACAGGGGAATAAGCCAGCCTTCCATGCTTGTAGGTTTGGACTGATGACCTTTCCTGGTCATGAAGAGTAAAGGGAGCTCCCCTATTCCTGTTCTTGCCTTGGCAAGAGCATGGTATACAAAGGAATATAACGTGTCTTGGAGGATGCCCATCTGCTGTAGCTGACTAGAATTCATTACAGGAGCATTGGTATCCACAAGAAGGGTTCCAAGGAGGACCCAGGTAATTATAGACCCATTAGCCTCACTTCAATCCCTGGGAAAGTTATGGAAAGTCTGGGGGACTATCACAAGTAGACTGAAGCATGTGGTTGGGAAAAGCCAAGGCCTGGGATTCACCAGGGGCAAATGGTGCCTGACAAACCTGATCGCCTTCTACAGCAAAGTAACCCTCTCGGTTGGGGCAGGGTGGCATTGTCTTCCTGGACAAGGCTTTTGGCACGGTCCCCCCCAGACCTCCTCCTACAGAAACTGGCACCTTACAACCTGGACAAGGGGTTTGGGCAGTGGTGGGGAACTGTCTGATGGGCTGTACCCAGAGGATGGTGGTAAATAGTTCTTTCTCAAACTGGCAGCCAGTCACAAGCAGGGATCAATATTGGGCCCAACGCTGTTTAATATCATCCTAAGTGATTTGGATGTTGGGATCAAGAGCACCCTGATAAATTTTGCAGATAACACCAAAATGAGTGGGGAAGTTGACACTCCAGAAGGGAGAGCTACCCTCCAGGAAGACCTGGACGGGCTGGAGGAATGGGCTGGCAGGAACCTTAGGAAGTTCAACAGAGACAAGTGTAAGGTCTTGTACCTGGGAATACATATCCCAGGAATGCAGCTCAGACTGGAGAGCAGCCCTGAGGAAAGGGCCCTGGGGATTGTGGTGGACAGCAAGGTCAACACGAGTGACCAGTGTGCTGCAGTGGCAAAGAAAGGCAGCAGTATGCTGGGCTGTGTTAACAAGGGCATTGCCAGCAGAGACAAAGAGTCATTAATCCCACTCTACACAGTGCTGGTCACACCACACCTTGAGTCCTGCATTGTTTTGGTCCCCCGTAGACAAAAAAGTTGCAGACAGGCTGGAGAGGATCCAGAGAAGGGCCATGAGGATGGTCAGAGGACTAGAAGACTTGCCATATGAAGAAAGGCTGAGAAACCTGGGTTTGTTCAGCCTTGAGAAGAGAAGGCTTAGGGGAGACCTTATTACCATGTCCCAGTACATAAAACGTGGCTCCCAAGAAGATGGAGCCTCCCTTTTCACAAGGAGTCCCATGGGAAAGACAAGGGGTGGTGGGTACAAGTTACTCCTGGGGAGGATTCCAACTGGACTCCAGAAGAAAATTTTTCACCATGAGAACAATTAGACACTGGAATAATCTCCCAAGGGAAGTGGTGGATTCCCCTACACTGGGCAGTTTTAACTCAGCTTGACAGGGTTCTGGGCCAGCTCATTTAAACTATGTATATATATATATAGTTTACCTTAGAAGGTTGGACTAGATGATCCTTGAGGTCCCTTCCAATCTGGTATTCTATGATTCTATGATTCACCCTAGGAAACAAAATGCACAAGAGTCCAGAAACGAAATTTCTGAATATTTAGAAGAAAAATAAATTCCTGTAGTCCTGTGGGTTTTGTAACCATGAAGAATGCCTTCCTAAGTAAGTTTTTTAGCGCGCCGTTAGATGTTAGAGCTGTGAAACATGGCAAGTTAGAGGAATAAAAGAATGAAAGTACAAAACAATTAAGCAAAAGCAGATGTGCAAAAGTAACAGCCATTGCCTGCCTCTCCCAGAAGAGCAGCAGCAGTATGTGTTTTTAAGTAACTTCAGCTGGGCTGTGGGAAAATCTAAAGATTAGTGAAACCGTGAGGCTACAGCTTAGAAGACGTTTTGTACTATGGTTTTAAACTACATTTTATTATTGCCTGGAATCGTTCTTGCCAGGAAAACTCAAGGCCTCAAAAGTTTACAGAAAGCTTACACAAATAGGGCTGAAATATGCATGGAAACATTTGTGTGCTCTTCAGCTGGCGATGGGAATCGTGCGGCCGGAGTCTGCACACCATGCCAAAGGATGGAGTTTGGAACCTAGACACTAAGGGGGCAAAAGGATGCTTTGCTGGGTCTTTCTCCTAACCTGTAGGAATGCATCCACATCAAAGCAGGCCTAGAAAACCTGCTGCTAAGAAACAGGCTTATCTGTGGCTTTTCTCACCCACCACAGCTGTGAAGATTTCACGAAGAAAATTGAGTGCTTTTACCGGTGTTCTCCACACGCTGCTCGCTGGATCCATCCCAACCACACCGCTGGTATTCGGTCTGTTCCCCTGTGTCAAAGCTTCTGTGATGACTGGTAGGTTCAGCTTTATAGCAAAGTATTTTTATTTGGCTTTAGTATGGCTGTGTTACTAGGGTGTCAGGGAGCTGGATGGATGAAGCACAGATCCCCCAGTCACGTGGGATTAAGATTCGATGGTGTTGCACCACCTTCCTGTGTTTGCTCTTGTTCTTCCCCTTCATTTCTTGTTTGTCATCTCTACTTTTACCTCTGCAAAGCTACGACCCCCAAAATAATAATGACACAGTCTGAATGCAGGATGGAGTCACCAAACTGTCAGCATTTAATGACTGGGGGACAGCACTGCCCTGCCCTTCCTGAGGATGCAGTGCAGGGGCATCACAACTGCCTGACGTGTTGGAGCAGCTCTCGCCAAGCTGACAGGCACTACCAGCAGTGAGAGTCTGCCCACCCTTTGAAAAGTCCATTTTAGATCTAAACACTTGATCATGATATGATCCATTGTTTTTATATGAATCACAGGATAGTTTGGGTTGGAAGGGATCATAAAGGTCATCTAGTTCCCGTTCCCCTGCCATGGGCACCACTAGACCGGGTTGCTCAAAGCCCCATCCAGCCTGGCCTTGAACACTTCCAGGGAAGGAGGATCCACAACTTTTCTTGGCAACCTGTTCCAGTGCCTCACCACCCTCAGAGTGAAGAATGCCCTACAAAATCACGAAAGCAACCCCTTCCTGTATGTTTTCAATTAATTTATAGAACAAATCAGCTTAATTCTTTAATTTTTCACACTTGGCCTTTTCCCTCCCATCATACCTCTTTCTAAAATCACTTCTACAAAAGCCTGAATCTCGGAGAAAATTGCAGCCAAACAATGCTAAAAATATTAATAACAATGAGCAAGCATTTAATTTCGTTTCCCAAAATACAGCATCAGGGAGTCACATTATTTTTTGTGTGCAAGACATTTAGTGGAACAACCCAGCACCTGTCTGTCCTTAGTCTTGAGGTAGCAGCATTACATCCAGGTGGGGCACTGAGATTTTTCTCAGTGGTCCATATCCAACATATATCACTCCCTGCCTCCCTCCCTGCTCTGAGATGTTGGATCTGAAATAATGTCATCATGGGACACATAAAACTCGGTACCATGTGAATGTTGTGCCCAGTAACTGCAGTAACTTGTCTGTCTGGTTAAATTGGTGTGAAGAACAGTACAAACAGCACAGGCTGTGTTCACACTGTAGGGTTAGAACTGCTAGCATCCCTTGAAAGCAATGAGCTGTCAATGTCTGAATCCTTTAGGCTGCTCTGAAAATCACAGATAACTGGCTTAATACTTCTAAAAAATGTTCTAAAAGAGCTTTTCTGGGAAGCACAGAAAATACAGAACACACAGGAGCACCCAATCAGATTCTCTTGCAGTGCCCTGGACAGAGCTTTCCCTGGTGGTTACACAACTTGAATGTTATCAATACATGGACACATTTCCACTCCCATCTTCTCTCCAAGGGCAAAGTCACGTATGCAGTGCAGTATTGTGGTAGGGTTTGTCTTTCATACCTCCATTGCTTTCTGCCAGAGAAGGAAACAAGCATAGCTTGGATTTGTAATGGAAGACAGAGAGAAGGGCTGCTGTATTTCCTTGCTTCCTTAGAGTTTCCTCTAGTGATGAATTTTAGGTCTGTGTTAGGAAACTCCATGTGCAACAGATTTGTCATGTGCAGTCTTCCTCCCTACATTTTTTGTCATCCTCTAAACTGAATCCAAACTATTGATCTCCTTGAAGATAAAAACTGAGACCTTGTATTTGCCTCAGTGCTCAGAATCTCAAAGCTCAGAACCAAATATTGGATATTAAAAGCATTGGAGTTGCCAGTGTGAGATTCAGAACAGATCTAACAGTCAAAGCGATAGAATACCAATGTCTAAAATAAATGTATCCCAAAATAAGTAGCACACAAAGTCATCACCAAACTGCTATATCCAGTGAAACTTACACTTTGATGAATCAAAGTTACACAGATGAAAGAAAATAGACCCTGTAAATTTAGTTTGCATCTATGAACTGGTTTAAGCCAGCCTTAGTACAGATGAGATTTACACCAAAGTGTACATGGTGGTCAGTATTAAAAAGCAAAGCCCTCACTGTCCCCTGAGTATTTCCAGAACCTCCAGGTAAATAGAAGTTTTAACTTTTATTGTCGGAAAATGTGGAGTGTGAAAGAGAGCTGCTGCACAGGAAAAACTGACCCTTTTCCAGCACAGAGTCTCCTGGCAGAGAGTAGGCTCAAACAAATACTGAGCAATGATCTATAGCCCCTGTTGGCATCACAGATGCCTGGCCTGAATCAAAAATGTAATGATCATAGAACCACAGAATCATAGAATCATTAAGGTTGGAAACGACCTTCAAGGTCATCAAGTCCAACTGTCTACTAAATATTATCAGGACCACTCAACCATGTCCTGAAGTGCCACAGCTGGACTTTTTTTGAACCCCTCCAGGGATGGTGATTCCACCCCCTCCCTGGGCAGCCTGTTCCAAGGCCTCACCACTCTCCCAGTAAAGAAACTGTTCCTCATGTCCAACCTAAACCTCCCCTGGTGCAACTTAAGCCCATTTCCTCTCATCCTGTCACTGGTTACCTGGGAGAGGAGACCAACAGCCACCTCACTGCAACCTCCCTTCAGGGAGCTGTAGAGAGCAATAATAAGGTCTCCTCTCAGCCTCCTCTTCCCCAGACTGAACAACCCCAGGTCCCTCAGCAGCTCCTCACAAGACATTTTCTCCAGACCCTCCACCAGCCTCGTTGCCCTTCTCTGAACTGGCTCCACATCGATGCCCCGTTACTGTGCCTGCTGGTCGGGGTGCCTGCCTAGTGCCAACACCAACCCCGCTCCCTCACCCTGCTTAAGGCCCGAGGCTAGGAAAGAGCCTGGGCAGAATTCCCACTCTTTCTGGTGATTTAAAGTAACATTTTTTTGTGTTCTATTCACTGGAGTCCCTTTGGCGTGCTCAGCCCAGCTAGGGATGTGACCTACTTTCTCCCAGATGCCGTGAGTGTGCCTGCTGCACACGGTATGGCTTTGTGGCCAGAAATGTGCAGAGGATTCTGAATGAGTAGTGACTTCATTTAAAAGAAATTCATCTGACTAGCTTGGGGCCTTCCTTTTCTTCCTATTGTCTTTGGATTCCTTGCTCCCACTTGTCCTAAAACCGTTGCTTTTGAAAGAGCCTGGCGTACAAGCCATTGTCTGATCCACCTGTGAGAGGGTCCTGTGCCCTTTAAAAGAGAAACAGCAAATTATAAAAAGGGGGGGGAGAAGCTTTAAAATAAAAATATCCTGCCCATTTCACATAGGGAACTAGTATGTTCAGGCATGATCTTTTAAGTTAATGCTTCTCACAGGTTTTAATTAGTGTTTGAATAAACCACTTGCAGGTTTCTGGACAGCAGAAATCCAACTATTCACAAGTCACAATTTTTCATAAACTTGGCTTCATAACGACTTCCAGTGAGACAAAGACAAACTCGTAACAATAGAGTCAGGCAATAATCATAATTAGGAAACATTTCATCAGACAGTTCAATAGCTAATAGTGAATAAAAATATAAATACTTTCATAAACATATTTAATTCAAATTGCTGAGGAAACCAGATGCACAGCATGAATGCCTCCATTCAGTAAAACTCTGAAATATGGCTTCACCCTTGCAAAGTATACCTGAAGGTGATGCTGATTTCAAAAGAAGCAGGTCCGCCCTCTCCTCAGCCCCAAGGGCTGCTCATTCCTTCCCCTACCCTGTCCCCACCCTCTCAGCACTGTGAAGCAACCCTGCTCTGGGAACCTACCAGGCTCAAAAATACTTAGCCCAATAAGAAAGCACACCAAAAAAGGAAGACTGTGGGAACAGCACAACTGCTGGAAGTGGAAGTGCAGTGTTAGGCAGCTCACAGCAGATATCGATCGACTTTTCTAGGCAGCGATGAATTGAAATGCATGTGTGAGGAAAAGGACACGTCTCCATGGCTTGAAGATCGAGGGCTCATTGTTGACTCTGATGCTGGTATGTGGAGAGTTCATAGATGGTGACTAATAAAAAGTTGGCATTGATGCTTCTAACTGGTGTAACCTCAAGCAGGCAAAGTGACGAGATAAAGCTAGAGATAGGTAGATTCAGGTTGGACAGTAGGAAGAATTTCTTCCCCATGAGGGTGGTGAGACACTGGACCAGGTTGCCCAGAGAGGTG
>WUAM01000431.1:92141972-92152318 GCA_024336885.1 Actenoides hombroni | reverse complement strand
TGTAACCATTCCTAAGATCCCCTCTCAGGCTTCTCTTCTCCAGGCTAAACAGCCCCAGGGCTCTCAGCCTTTCCTCAGCAGAGATGTTCCAGCCCCTTCATCAGCTTTGTAACTCTCCAATAAAGCTTATAAGCCCCTGAAGACAAGTTATTAACATGGAATGTGTTAGGTAGCTTTTCACAGCGTGTGGCACTACCAGCTCCTCTACAGTGTGACATGTTTCTAGGTACTTGAACTGTACTGTTCAAGTGTTAGTATGAGGAAATGGATCCTTAGCCCTGATGAGCTATGAGACCTATTTGATCTTTATTTGTTGTCTCACTGCTCCTACTAATTCATTTTTTGAGAAGGAGCAACAAGACTTTCATTTTTCAATCCCAAATTGTTGCTTTCAGGATATTATTGAGCATTCAAGAATTAAGATAGGAATTTTGGAATTAGCATGAACTGCAGTGTCAAGCAGCTATAAATTCATACTGGTGGTTTCCTGCAATGCTTGACATAACTCAGCTGCAAGTTACAGGGTGACTTTCATTGGCTTTTATGTTTAGGGGATAGTATATTGACAATAGTAATCTCATTGGCTTTTTTTAATTGATCAATAAGAGACATGGCAATAAAGAAAGAAAGCAAGCCTGGAATGCTAGGGAATGGTGGTAACCCAAATAAACAGAGGAATTCAGACACCCAGAGTGGAGCCATGTGCTTAAAGATGACCTGCAAGGGATTGAGTGGAAAAGAGCATCTGAACCTTTCTGTGTTTAAAGAAAGGCAGTAAAGATGGGGATGGTGACTCTTCCCTGCTTGTTTTTCTTGTCTTGAAAGCAGCAGGCATGTCATCACTGGTGTTCTCTCTGTTTGCCAGAAGACCTCTTGGTGGTCTTGCAGGCTGCATCGTGTGAATTCTCTCCCTTTAATTGAAAGGGTGGGGATACTGAATCTTTAACAAAGGTGTCTTTTTCCCGAATGTCAATTAGTTATATTTGATTAAAAAAAACATCTTAGAAAATCTGAATGAAAATTATTTCCTCACCGAATTGTTCAGCTTCCACTCTCTTGTGATGTCATGATTTCTTTAGGTCATTAAAAGCCCTTAAAATTGAGGAGGATCTCATTTCTACAGTCATCAATAAATGGCAATAGCTGTGTCAATTCCTTATCTATCGGGAGCAGGCAAAACACACCCTGCATTTCATTTTTATACTTCAAACAATTTTTTAGTTACCTTCACAGCAGCTTTAACATTTAACATTTTTCTCATACTTTACTTGCAGGGATTTTTGTAAACTTATTAGGTGTTTGTTCTTCCATTTGTTTTTTCCTCACTAAGTAATGCCAGTGGGAGTTGAAGCAGCACTCTTGCCTCTCTGATTTTAGTAATGAGTTTTGTCTTTCCTAAATGACAAAACTAATGCTATCGATTGCCAGTATGGGGGAAAAGCTGACCTGGCATCTGCTACAAAAAAAAACAAACAGAAAACAAACCCAAAACAACAACAGAAAGAAAAAAACAAACCACAACCAACCAACCAAAACAGAAACCCCCCAGTATTCTCAGATGGTTTAACTGTCTGTTTCTTACCTACCCACACAAGCAAGAAAAACTGGTGGCAG
Source organism: Actenoides hombroni (assembly GCA_024336885.1). Taxonomy (NCBI): domain Eukaryota; kingdom Metazoa; phylum Chordata; class Aves; order Coraciiformes; family Alcedinidae; genus Actenoides; species Actenoides hombroni. Next base: position 92,150,704 of record WUAM01000431.1, on the reverse strand, counting down.
TCATGTACCTGGTCTCATTTTCATCAAGTTTTCTTTTCCCCTTTTTTCTTACTGCATGGAGCTTTGCTATAGCAAAGTGTAGCATGTTGCTGTAGGAACAGCTGGGAGATGGGCAGCCATGACCTGAACTTTGAGACAAGTGTTGGTACCTTGACAGAGGAAGATGGGCCAGTGTTGGGTCTCTGCCTCAGTTAGGTGGCAGTGGCCATGCTTGATCAGACCCTACCTACTCTCAAACTTCATCATTCTTCTTAGCATGAGAATCAACACTGCTTGCAAGACTTATTTCTGAGTGTTTTAGAGCCAGTGAGCTTTATGCTAATTGTCCTTCATTTGTCATGGTGTTACATGTTCAGGCCTATTTTTGTACTTCTCTGCTGTATGATTAATTTCTGAGAAGGGATGGGGGATTCCTGAGGAGGGTATGCTTGATTGCTTGGATCAAAGACTGCCAGGAGAAGAGCTTTCAACAGCTGCATAGGTTTGGCTGTATATTGATAGTGGTTATTGCTATGGTAACTCTGAAGGAACAGGGTGAAGTAAAATAAGGGATGGGGCCAAACTGGGGATCATAGGGTTAAAAATAGTTTGGCTGAGAAAAGATTTTAGAGAATGAACTACTTATAGAGCATACTGTTACTCCAGTGTGGTTAAAGGCTTAGAACTTAGGAGACTGAATATTTGCCAGTTTGGCCCAAAGTAATAATAATATTTAGTGGGAGAAACAAGGGGTTTGTTAGAACTGTACCGTGGCATCCCTGTACAGCCTGTGTCCCTGCAAAGATCACCGTCCAGGAGCCACCAGGGTGATGGCTCATAGCACAAAGTGCAAGGTAGAATAAGCTGCCACCACTGTATTCAGATGTTGTGGAAAACTGTTCAAAAATAGATGCTTTACATGTCAGTAGACCAAAGTCACTGTTGATGCACAGTCACTGATTACAGGAGATGGGAATTGCCACAATAATATATGTGACTATCAAGTATTCTCTTGGTTGGCAGTTTTATAAGGTGATATTTAAACCAAGTCATCCCACCCAGAAACACCAGTGCTAGGAGTCTTAGAATCTATACTTTTATGTGGGTTTGTGTATGTGATTTAGGTTTTCTATTGCTATCAGAAAGAGGAGATCAGCTGCAAAGTAGTTATGTCTTAACTGAAATCCTAACCCTCTCCAGACCACCTAATTCTCATGTGGAGTGATTTATGATGGGGAAGAAGCAGTTGGATTCTGAAGAGCTCTCTGCTTGCCTTGGGTTTGTTGTTGTGTAAATTCAGGTAGCAGGGTTTTTTTGTAGTAAAAAAAAAAAAGAGAGAGAGAGAGAGATAATAAAAGCACAACTCAACATGGAGTGTTGCATGTCAGGACCTGCAGTTGGCATCTTCATAAAAAAGATGCAGAAGAGCTTGAGGGGCCAATGTTTTGAATGTCATGATAGGTATCAGCTACCCAGACTGAAAAGAAGTTAATAAGTATTGTGGATAACTTTTGCAAATTCACTGATTGAAACCTCGTATTGCATATTTCAGGGGTGGTTGGTGGTCCTGTTTGTCTTTCCAGCCTGCTTTAAGTCAGAGTTCTGTAATGATTCTTTAATTTTCTACTCCAGTGGAGCAGCGCGACTTCATTGGAGTGGATGACACAGGAAAAAGATTGCTCTTCATGGCTAATGAAGCTGACTTGGATGAAGAACTTGTCATTAAAAGATCCATCCTTCAGAAGTAAGCTTATGAGTCCTTGTAATAGAAACTGAACTTGGGATGGGGGCGGGGAAACTGTGGGCTAGGAGTGATGGTTAAAGACAAAGTAGGATAAGAAGGGAAGAGGAAAAGTAGCTTTTGCAATATTCAGGGAGAAGTGTTTTATTATTCATTACATCATTACAACCAGCTGATAGGCTTACCTGATACCTTTATTGTGAAAAAAATCCAGGGAAAGAAAAGGAATGGGTGAAAAGGTAACTCTCCTTGAAATGAAGCCAATATCACTATAGTTCCAGTACAGCTTCGATTCAGAGATTCAGGAGTGGTGGACCTACATCCATAAATGAAATGCCAGTTGCACTGGCTGAGTCCCAAATGGATTTACAGAGTATCTGAGAGAAGCTTTCAGGATTTCACTGAACTCTTCTGCGTATAAGGCACAAAACCTCAGTTGTTTTTCCAGGCCCAAAATGATTCATTAGAGAATCCAGGTTATATCCACCATTAAACTACACTGGGGACTTGGATGAATTTATTAAAACACGCCAGACTAGCTGAGCTTCTTGCACAGTGTGATTCCTGTCCATTAGGAGAAGGAAAGGTGGCTCGTTGCTCTTCTGTACAGTGATTTGAGTTTTCTCAAACACATGTTGTCTGACAAGCTGTGTGGAAAGCTGTGCTGGCTCCACGCGAGGCCAGCCTTTGTAGTCCGTCCCAGGCTGACACTCAGGCTTTCACCTCTGTGAGGTTAGACACCTGTGGGGCAGCCATCTGAGAGCTGGGAAATTCATCCATGTGGACCTTGTAAGTCGAGGATGTGAACATCTGGGGGCTGCTCTCAGATAAATCTCTTCGGTGGAAATGCCTCTGGTGTGTGCTGTGGGTGTAATCTTTCCGTGAACATCCCACTGCCAGCTGCGAGGGAGGTGCTGCGTGCCCGTGGAAAGATGACCTCCTTTAAGGATTACAGTAGAAGGAAGGTGGTCAAGAGTGAACCCTGTTAACTGCTGTGTTGGAAAGAGCCTGCCCCAGCATCTTCCCACTGGCTTTTGGGACGTGTTAGGGACCAAGCTGTAGACCAGCCTTCTGTACATACACAGCAGCGGATCTGCGTAGCCTGGGACATTCAGCAGGGTGGCATTCTGTGGTTTTGTGCTAACAAAGACCTATTTGGGGCTAGGGAGGAATATTTTATCTTCTGTTAGTGATGGGCTTGTCTTTATGGCTCTCTCATAGCGCTGGCGGGTGGCTGTGGTGTAATGACTTAGAAATTGCTGTAACGTGTCATCTTGGTTGACCTCTGATTTTACAGGTTCATCTAGCCGGGGGATTCTCATTCCTGTTACCCTATAGCTAAATTAATCAGGCTTTGTCCTGCAAGCCAGACTTTGCCTTCAGGAGCACCTGTTCCATTGTCTTCAGCAGATCTTCTTGAGCATAACTGGGATTTGGTAAATGTGGTGTTGGGGCTACACAGATGGGATAAAAATCTGTGCGTCTGCCTGTCTTCCTTACATTTCCATATGCACAGCTATGAAAGCTGATGTGAAATGTTAGCCACCCTCCTAGCAAAGCTCACAGATGCTAGGGTAGGCTAGAAGTACAAAGAGAAAAGATCTGCTAAGTGTTAAAAAGAAATAAAAAAAAAAAAAGAAGAAGAAAAGAAAAAAAAAAAAAAGGTGCTTCGAAGCAATGGGCTAAAAATCCTGGGCTGTGACCCAACGGGTGAGCCTCTGAGATCAGAAATTGCCTCCTGTGGATGCTGCTTTGCTCTCTCTGTTTTACCACTGCCATCTTGGAGAAGCTCTGAGGGAAGCAAAAGAGTCTATGGAAATTGTCACATATTTTTGAATGAGGCAATTCCAGGGTAGAAAGAACTGTGGGAGCTCTAGGAAGACAAAGTGTTGGCAGCTAATGATGTTTTAACCACTGTGTTGTCTAGACCTGCTCAAGCCCTGAGTTTCTCATGTGAGAAAACAAAGCGACTCTTAAAATGATCTTTGAAGTCTTTTTTTGTTGTTTTTTTTTTTTAATACATCATAGTAAAGCAAGGAGGGGGGGGGGGAGGGAAAGAGCAAGCCAAATCTTGTTTTCTTCATGGATCACTTGAAGTGGCTGACTTTCAGCTACCATGTTGGCCCTTTCTTCATTTCTGGACTTTGTTTTGATGAAATAACAGACTTTGTGGCAAGATGGGAGATTTTCCAGTACACTCATTTGTTCCTCTCTAAAATACAATAGGCATCTTGAGGGTGTTGTTTTTGTTTGTTTTGCTTTTAATGGTCCCTTTGAAGGGCTGTAGTGGTCTTGTTACATGAACCCTAGAACTTCTGCAGTGCTTGTTTTGTTCTTCAGATCCTTTTCTTTCTCCATTTTCTTTTTTTCTCTCCTTTTTTAAGGAGGGGGTGGAAGGAGGGACAGGGAGGGAGTGGTGAAAGAAAGGGGAAGAGGGAAGATGAACTTTTCTTTAAAGCTGGGAATCTTGTTACTGGTAAAAATCTAGATCCCTGACAGAAACGGTTCAAAGGACCTTTGGCTTCCCCTCCTCACAGGAGGGAAGTTGTGTTGACAAAACATCCAAAGCTGTAGAACGCTAGTTCAAATCCTTGAAGAAAAACCTTTTTCCTGACCTTTGCCTTCTTCCTATCATTGGATTTCACGCTCTTCACTTTCCTGCCATAAAAGAGCAGCTGGTGGGGCAGGGCAGAGGGAAACGCACATTCTCCTGAGTACCTGTTGAGTATTAAATATTTATTTGCTCTTGACTCGGGTGTTTTGTAATAACGAAAGTGATACAGAATGAAACATTTTCAGAGGATTTCCAAGTTCTTGGTGTAATATGTTATTTTTACTCGCTTTGGTTAGAATTTCTTTCCCAGATTTGCTGTTTTGATTTTTTTAGGGGGGGTTCTGAGTTGTGGATAGTCATTCCGATTTTGGAGAATGCCTCTCCTTGTTACACCCCAGAAAGGAGTCTGGATTTTGCTCCTTTGCTCTCCAGAGCTAATCTGGTGAAGCTTTCCATTCAGCTCTTAGAATTGTCCCTCTTTTTGGTTGGTTTTTTTCCTCCTCCTGTGCTGTGCATCACCCCAATGACAAGTCCCACAGGTAGCACCCTCCCTCCGGTAAGCAAGTGCAAACCAGTATCAAATACATCCATCCAGGCACGTTGTGGTGTGCATTGGGATGGGCCAGGAGAGAAACTCACTGGTGGTGCCTCGTGAGCCAGACACTGCTGGGGAAAGCATTTTGAGGGAAATGGTTCCCTGTTTGGGTAATGAGAGCTTATAAAAAGCCCTGAACAGCCTGTGCATGTCATTCACTTTGGCAAATAGCTGCAAGATGAGATACTAGAATGAAAGAAAGAGAGTTTGGGGAAGTTTCAGAGCCAGTTTAGGGCCCTTTGAAGAGAAAAAAAAAATGTTATGTGCTCATCCCTGGAGCCTGGTTTTTGCCAGTGACATCTCTCTGACTTGGGTCTTGGCAGGATGAAGGAGTGAGGAAATGATGAGAATTCCATAGCTGCTGCCTTTGCTTTCCGAGGGGGCAAAGGTATTTGTTTTCAAAGCAGGATTACAATGGACGGAGAGGGTTTTTTTGCTCCACCTCTGATATTTATGGTCATGCAAAGTGAGACAGTAAAAGACACCTGTTGGAGCAGGTCTAAATTTGGAGCATTTCCTTTTAAGATCTTGTGGGCTGTGTAAGGGTGAGTTCAGCCTTCGTGGGTGTTCTGTCTGCACAGATGCAGGTGCAGGGCTTCTCCTTGAGAATACGTTCATAAATCACCGTGACAATCCCAGCTACTTATTACCTCATGTGCTTCAGACAGAAAGGCATACCTCATCTGTAAATATATACACTACTCACATTAGTAACCTTGAAGTAACAATACAGATCTGGTTTTAAGATATTTTAATAAAAAGAGGGGGGTAAGTTGGGGAGTTTTTTCTTCCTTCTGCCTTTGCATCATGAGAGTGAAAATGAGCAGTGTAGTATAATTTTAAAAGTCAGTGTTGCCAAGTGGGTAGGTAATGGGAGTTCAGGAATAGCTTTGATACACTTGATTTCCTTTCTGTTGCCTTGGGATATTGCCTTTTTTTTTCTTTTTTTTTTTTTCCTGCTGATAATTCATTTTAAATAAGTAGATCATATATAAACACACTGCAACTTCCTTAGTGTTTCTGTTCTCTGAAACTGCCCTCCTTGCGAAACTGGCATCTCTGAAACACTCTGTCTCTCCTGTGGTGGTTCTTTTGCTTTTGTTTTCTTTATTTTTTTATTCTTTTTAAAATGTACTTCCACGAGGAAGGCTGGGAATGACACAGATAGAGGAAGGCTGGGAATGACACAGATAGAGGCAGATGCTGCACTGACTAAAGCATCTTAAACTAGATCATGGGCAGATGTCCTCTTCCAGATCCAGCTGTGCTGGGCCACCACCTCCAGCTTGCCCCCAGCTAGATGTATGATCAAGTACTTCATAAGCCACATCTGTCAAAATGAGCTGCATTACTTTTAATAGATTAAACAGCAGAACTTTGATAACTTGGTTCGTTTCACTTTGTGCATTTGGGAGTGGTCCCCACAAGCAGTGCCACTGGCAGGGAAGGGAGGGATGCAACAACCCAACTGAGTAGGAAAATCCTGAAGAGCAACTCAGGGCAGGCCAGGGAGAAAAACTCGTTGCTGGGTTCAGCTGTCTACAGGATAAATACGCCTGTATTGGCTTTAGGGGGGTTCCCACATTGGAAAGATCTAGTTTTGACCATTAGCAAACTTTTGCTACTAAGTTTCCTTTGCATTCAAGTGATATTTTGAGGAATGCTACGGAAAGGTGTTGGATATATCTTTTTTTTTTTTTTTCTTTCACCTCAAATGCTGCTTTTAGAGAGTGATGTGTAGATCTTCATGTCCTTCCTGTTAATCCAGGTCTGCTCTTGCAGCCATTCCAGATTTGCTCTTTTCCTAAGTAAACATAAAATTTTCTGACTAGCATCCAGAAAATAAGTCAGGTTCTTTTTGGCTCCACCACAAAAATAGAAATTGTACGTGTTGATTTGGGTAATAATCCTTTTGCAGATGCACAAGCCAGAAAAGAATCTGGTTCTCCTTCCCAGAGCTGAATTGGTTTCACAGCATTAGTAGGAATTTAGAAAGTTGTAAAAAGTTATTTTAGCCAGTAAAGCGAGCGGATCTGTCTGAATCAAAAGAGGGGAACTGGGTCTATTGGATAAAAGGGTGTGATTTTTACACACTAACTTCTCAGACTATAACCACCCTTTAAAAATGTTGGTGTAGCTGTAATCATATTTCTTTATAAAAGAGGATTTTGCTGAACATTTCAGAAAAAGATACCGGCCTATGAGATGTTGTCTGAGCCGTGAGTTGGGAGTTGACATTCTCAAGATGCTGTCGGAGGTCTCGCCTGCCTGTTTAGAAGTTTCTCAGCTCACAAAGAGTAGCTGCTGTAACTAAAAGGCATTCATTTCCTCAGAAAGTTTGCCCTTTAAGTGCATAATAAAAACTTTGTTCAACTGGCTCTGCTTTCTCTGTAAATATACCGAGGATGAGGGTAGCCTTCAATTGTAGAAAAGGAAGATCTTAAAAATGATTTCTTGTTTCTGCAATGGATGTAGCCAAGTATCAAAGCACCAAATTAAAATGTTTTCCTTGTATGTTGTGCTTGTACAATAGACGTGACCGTACTACCAAAGCAGTTAGCAAGGTCTTCACGTTATATGTTAAAGAACATAGTGCTATATGGATAGAGATAGATATCCATGGGATTTTATTGTGTTTTGCTGCTGCCACATTATTTGATTCATTCACTGGGGGGAGGTTGAAAGGAATGTACAGCACATCCAGGTCCTATTTATAAAAGAAAGGTTGTGCAGCGTCTCGACAGCTTGCACAGGTAAAAGGTTGTGAATCTTAGAATCTGGAATATTCACGGGAACTTCTCTTGACTGTAACTATAGAAAGACTTATTGGCAACAGATTTAATTTTACTGTAAGTTTCTTGCCAGCATTACAGCACACGTAAGGCTGAAAGCAAAGAGCGTGAGGCTCAGCATTTGGTTTTTAATCGTCAGTGAGCGTACGTCGAGCGGACTGTCATTAGTCATTTGTCTGTCTGCTGCGGTCTCAGCCCAGCACTTAGCCCCTGATTCGGTTTTACTTTTCTGAGGTTTCGGAGGAGGAAGGACTGACTGTATTGCTTGGACACCCCCGAGTCCATGTGACCTGGTAAATGCACTGCTCTGGATGAGTCATCAGGTTGGACAACGCTGAGGTTGCATCTCGTCGTTACTCCGAGCCAGGCTCGGGTCTTGAAAAGATGACACATGATCTGTTCATTTTAGAGAGGTGTCTTAACACTTTAATACAGCTGCCACTGTGTAGTTTTTAGCAGTGCTGGGAGTTAGTTTATTTCACAGAGTGGATGGGACATGGAGCCGTCACCGCTTGGTTTTGTGACATATTTCCCCCAGTTGATACAGATGTAACCTGGGTGATCTAAAAGCTCCTCTCAATGGTCTGTTTGGGGGGGTGAAGAAGCATGATCAATTACTTGCTTGCAATGTATGTTTTTAGCCATATTGTGCATTCAGTGTAGATAGATAGATACATAGATGTGTGTGTGCGTGTGTGTTTTTGAGCCCCTCTCTACAAGAAGGACGTTGAGGTGCTGGAGAGGGTCCAGAGCTGGGCTACAAAGCCAGTCAAGGGTTTGGAGCATGTGTCTGATGAGGAGAGGCTGAAGGATCTGGGGCTCTTTAGCCTTGAGAAAAGAAGGCTGAGGGGAGACCTTTTTGCCCTCTACAGCTACCTGAAGGGAAGTTGTAGAGACGCTGAAGCTGGAGCTGGTCTGTTCTCCCTGGGGACAAGGGACAGAACAAGAGGCAATGGCCTGAAGTTGAAGCAGGGGAGGTTCAGGATGGATCTCGGGAAGCATTTCTTTCCAGAAAGGGTTGTCAGGCACTGGAATGGGCTGCCCAGGGAGCTGGTGGAGTCACCATCCCTG
>WUAM01000431.1:92101525-92120641 GCA_024336885.1 Actenoides hombroni | reverse complement strand
CCTGCCCATGGCAGGGGGGTTGGAACTGGATGATCTTTAAGGTCCCTTCCAACCCTGACAATTCTATGATTCTATGAGCTGAAAAAGTGGAAAATCTGTGTTAACCGTCAGGGCAATTTCTTGCCATGCATAGGAATAAAGCTTATCAGAGATCATGACTGGCGCATGGGGGCATGGTACAAGTCGGTTTAATTTCCATTTCTGCATGGGAACATCTCTGAGAGGTGAGAAAGAAAGCTTCAGGAGCAGCAGATGATTTAAATCTGGAATAAGCTGTTTATTCAGTGTATTTTAGAAAAACGTTGACAGTTTGGACTTCTTGTATTTCCTGTGGTAGCGAGAAGCAGTGTTTGTGACTTTCTTTTTTCATAATACAACATGTAGAACTAATTTCTTGAAATCTTAGCCATCCAGTTTTGCTGGGATTAGACATTTCTGGAATATTAGACATTTCACGCGTTCAGTTCTTTTTCCCTGGTATTTCATGCTGGTTTGAGTTTAGATCATTAGGTGTGTAGGACAAGGACAGTCTTTGTCAGACGTGCCACAGCGTGTGCGTGACACACTAAGCATTAATAGTGCTAACTTCAGATTTCAAGGCTTTATGCTATTTCCACTGAAGCTGGGGAGATCTTTGGCTTTGGAGGGGTGGGATTTTACCTGGTATTGACCAAAGCCAGCAGAGTGAAATCGTGCTCTGAACTCCTCCAGTTGCCCCCAGGTCCCCATAGAACAAGACCACTGGGTTTTTGCAAGTATGAGCAGTTGGATTTTTTGTTTGTTTGTTTTATGTAGAGCGGTCATTCTCTATCTTCATTGTTTTATGAAGCTGTGCTTCTTTTCTCTGGCACTTCCATGACAAATACATAATTACAGCAGCTAGACAGCATTTCTAAGACCTGAGAGTAACATGTGGCTTACTAATGGCAGGTAGCTGCTGCATTCTCTTTATTCCACACATGCTGCTTATTCAGTCAATTGAGAGAGGGAGTCAATTGCCAGTAATGTGCTTAACTGGCAAATCTGGGGAATGGGACTTTTGCCATGAGGAATAACTTGGGCTTTCAGGCTTCTGGCATTGGTGGGCATTTGCAGCTTATTTTTCTTCTCCGAGGAAGGGGAGGACAGTGCATACCCAAAGATCTTTCCATGTTTGGCAGCAACGTGCAAGGACTTTTGAAAGACCCTGCGGAATATTTTTGCCTCAAAAGTACTGACATCTACATAATTGTTTGGGTTTAAGAATTCTTTTTAATACTTTGTTTTTTAGTCTAGAGAGAACCTACAGTAAGATTTTGCCTCTTTGCAATTCCACAGCAGGACTGGAGAAGCTCAGATGCCTTGTTTAAGTTGTGAGTGTTTAAAACTAACAGCAGGGACTGAAGTGAACAGTGAAGCTCTTGTACCGTGCCAGGAAGTACTGACACAGTGTACTTCCTCAATATTACAATATTTACATTGTGTTAATATTTTAACAGCGGGTTTTGATGGCAGGCAGAACACCTTTTTTCATTGTTTGTAGCTTGCTGAAGCATTTACTCTTTTTTTATTATTTTTTTTTCTTAATTTTATTTTGACATACGAAGCAGAAAAGATGTTGCCCAGCAGTAAAAAAATCAGATCCTACAACTGGCTGCAGCTCACCCTCTTGCAGAGGAAAATTGTAACTCTCTGACCTGGAAATAATCATATGGAAACTATTGTAGTTAGGTACGTGGGATCTGTTGCTCCGAGTGGGATAAAGGTCCAGGGTAGTCCCACTTCAGCTGCAAAGATGTTGCAAGAGCAAGCTCTCCCCGGGTGCCTGTAGTTTGCATGTAGCTGCACCTGTAATGGCAAGTTGTAATGGGGGGTTGCATTCCTCCACTTCAAGTGGATTAATCTATTTGTGGTATGTAAACACTAGCAACTAATATGAAAACAGGGGAAAAAAGAACTTGAAATGGCTAAACCTTTGCCTTGTCCAAGTATATGAATCTTGCTTTAGGATTTGGGACAGCTTCGTTGTATGACACCTCTGGAAAAAGGTTGAATTTGTTGTTCAGCTTCACAATGGAGTCATGATACCAGGGGGTTGCTATCAGCTCAGAAACTGTCTTGCTTTTTTGGACAAATCCCTTCATTTTTCTATGCACTTGTTTCCTTTTCAGGGTGGGATTGTTTAGAGAATAATCAGTATTTGTTTGGCAGCAGTGAGATTCTACTATGGGGGATATTAGGAGAGCTCAAAATACTGTTTAGTAGTCTGTGACTCAGTTTGTAGTCCTTTAATAGATTTTTTTTATGGACTATTTTAAAAGGACCGAACAGTAGATACTCTTGCTGAAAGTTTTATTGCACTATAGCAAACCAAACAAATTCCTGGGTTTTAAAAAGCTGAGATTGCTAGTGCCTTCCAATAAAAGTCAGAGGAAATGGTCAGATTATTAGAACCCCCTCAAATATGTCTGTCCAGACAAAAATAGAAAATATCATGCCCTTAATGTTGTTTAAATCTGGGAAATTTATTTTTCAGGGAATAAAGCTGTTTTTCCTTTCCTCACCTAAGAGGGGAAAAAAAATGCATTTTGGCTGTTAAAATCCCCACCTCCATCTGTCTCTCATCCACTAGTTCAGCACTGTATCCTACTGAAATTCAAGCCCTACCCTGTCTGAACACACCAAGGTCAAACACTGATGGTTCCACAAGGGCTTGGGGAGCAGCTGAAGAAGTTCTTACCCCCAACAGTTTGTTATTCCCTGCAGCTGGAATTTCTTCCTTCCCTTCTCTCCCCACTCCTGCATCACCGGGGCAGGTTGATTATCTGGGTGCTGCTGAATCAGCTCCAGTGGGCGGGCAGCCTATGCCCAGGGGTACCAGTAGGAGCTCTGCCCTGGAATGGGTCCCTTCATCCCTCTGTCCCCAGGGGATACACGGCACTAACGGCTTCTGAGGCTGTTCCCACTGGATTGACAAGAGATCACGGACTATACCCTGCTACCAACCAGATTTATCCCACCTGAATGGGGACTGTGACCTCCATGTGAACAAGCAGCAGCTTGTTGAGGCTGAATTTTCTGCTGGTTAGGACTGTCCCTGGAGTCTTTTTCTTCTGAGACCTTTGGTTCATCTCCAGGTTCCTTTTTGTGTCGAGGTAGTCAGAGCTGCTGCGGTCGCTCTTGGTTTAGCAGATATCCCAAGTCTGCCAAATTGTCTCACATCTTTGCACGAGAGGGAAGTCACTTAAAAATCTCATCTCCCTGAACGTTCCCTTTTTCAGAACACAGCTGACCTGAGGCTCTTAGAGATGCCGTGCTTTGCGGCGCGGGGAAGCCAGGGCAGGGCTAGCTGAAAGTGAGCACCTGCACGGCGGGATCGACTGCACAATATTGCTTCCCTTAGAGCCATCCCCAGGCCAGCAGAGCCAGCAGGCCAGCCAGAAGCAGAGGCCGGAGCTGGCCGGGGGCACGGCTCCAGCCCACAGCTGCCGGCTGCGCACCCCTGGGGCCCTGCCATGGCAGCCAGCACAGTAGCCAGTCCCTTTTCTGGCACTCTCCTGAGCTCTAGGTTGGAATCCTGCCTCGCTGCTGCCTTCAGGGCAGATGGAAGAAGAGTGTCCTTATTCCCTTTCCCCTGTGAACTTCATCCGTAGCGGAGGGCAGGAGCCGGGCCTGTGCCCTGTGAGCCGGGCCTGTGCCCTGTGAGCCAGGCCTGTGCCCTGTGAGCCGGGAGCATTGCACGGCTGCGCACTGATGTTTCCTTACCATGTGCTGACAGTTTGCTTGCTGACAATCCCAGCAGAGCTGCTAGCAGAAGAAAAGTGAACTTGCGTGGTAGTTTGTGTTTTGTTGTTCCACAATATTTCTAAAGCTCTAGCCTGGTGGAAGAAGATACTTGATTTGGGGGAGGGCGAGGAGGGAGAGAGAGACAAAGCGGCCCCTTCACCTCTGAAGTTTTAACGTGGAAAATGCAAACTTGCTTTGGAAACTGCATTGTTGAAGAGGTGTGTCTCTATCTGTTTCCTGCGTACATACTTAAAAGCATATATAATATGCATTCATAGTATGTGTATGCATGAAGGGCATTGTGCCCCCAGCCCCTTGTGCAGGTACAGTTGGCAGCATTTGTTATATGTGTAAGGGTTTCATCCTGCTCACCTCTGAAACCTGTAGACGTGGGGAAGTTGGTGTTTTCACTTCTTATTGAGGTAGACCAGAAAATCTGAAGCCAGATCAAGGCTGCCTAAAACAAAGCAGGATGTGGTCCTACTGAAGTTAGCTCCCCAGAATCACTTTTTGTCAAATTTCATCGGTGCAGAGCTTCCCATGAATATGCTCATCAAACCTCAGTTACAAGTTAGGCGCACGAAAAGCTACATTTAAACATACTAACTTTGCAAAGTTAGGCACTTGGCAGTTAGGAAGGGCCACAGCTGAGGCTCCCTGTGCAACCTTTTGGGTCTGGCTGTGCCCCATGTTTTAGTACCAGTCTCCAGTTACATGACTCTCTACCTTTTTTTTTTTCCCCTTTTGTGATTGTTGCTTCATTTGTTGCCCGGGATGCTGTTCAATATTATTTATAACTTCTGTAGTTCAGATGAAGGCCACCAGCCTTAGTTGCTGCTCACTATTTAAACCCAGTTCTGGAGATAAAGTAACCACTTTCCTTTTGGATTCTTTGTGCTCATCGCTGATACTGTAATCCTCTGCACATACTTCATTAACTATCTTTCCAGCATCCCTATTAGTGAAGCAGTGGTCTTTCTCCAGTCTGAAAAGGGGAAAGTAAGGCACACGAGCTGAAGTTTGAAGCATCTTTGTCCTAAGCCTACCATTTTTCAGTCCTTAATGTTATACAGAGAGCTCTTAATGCTGAAAGAATCTTTTCCATGGATGGGAGCTGTCACTGGCTGACACTGATCAAATCCAAAGCACACAATTAGTTGCAACCTGCAGAAATTTGATTTACGCTCTGCTTTCAGCAGCGTCTGTAAACTCCCCTGACAGAAGGGAATAAAAGGGAAAAATAAAAATAAAAAATCAGTTCTTCAGGCATCATTCATTTGCCTTAACTATTAGCAGTCCTTTTCTCCTCTCTCAGCCCTCTGCCTTGTACATTTAACACACATGTTCTAACAAATGAGGCAGACATTCTTCTGCCTCATTACACAACCTTGATTCACCCCCAGGGCATAGTCCATCTTTACATTGGGTGAAGAAGAGATTGAGACTGGGGAGAGAGGAGAAGTAGGTGAGTGTGTTTTTCTGGATTGTGTAATAATGTGTATGCACGACATCTTAATTAAAGATGGATAAGCAGCATAGTTCTAACTTTTCTTAATTTGAGTGCCCAGCTGTTACCCTGATGTCCTTCTAATGTGTGTGTGTGTTTATTTTTATATGTGGCACTTTTTGAATGAATTGGTGAGGCTACTGTGGCTCTTCCTAACGGAGTAGCTGTTAGCAGCAAAGACTTATCACCTTTCAGGCCAGCCACCAGAAGAAGATGGGATGCTCTAAACTTCAAAGAATATCCACCTCAGCCTTTGTAACCTTGGCCTGGAGTGTACTCTGTTACTCTGCGGAGTAGTGCACGAGCAGTACAGTTACCTTGCAGAAAGACGTAGAGCATGGAGCATGTCCAATGTAGGACTCAAAAAATTTAGCTGCAAACAGGTCTCTTCCAAGCATATGCAAACAGTAGTTTTTCAAACTTGATGTTGTATGGACACTTTTTATGTTTACAAATGTAACACCCTGACACAAAGCCAACCTTGTGCCAAACTGCAAACATGGAAGTGCAAGAGCTTTTCAGCAGAGCAATTGTAATATTTTTGACATGGACAGAACAAAGGGTGGGGTTTTTCTATCATTTTGTTCTTGGAAATAACTGAGACACTTTTTATGAAGCTATCCAAAAACTAAAATCAATCTATTGGAGGCAAACAGCTGGCAGGGGTGATTTCAGCCAAAACAGTTAAACTTTGGCAAAGTTTACAAACAGATGAAGACAGAAACTTATAATAGGGAACGCTGGGCAATTTATCTATAGGCACCCCAGTTGCTCCACCTCTGAAAGCTCCTCATCTCAGCTTTGATGAAGGCAGATGCCACTGTGTGTGTGCTCAGATGTTACGGCTTCTGGTAGGCACCGCAGTGGCAGTTGCATTTTCTAGCATAAGGAGTATTTTTGGACATTGTTTCAAAAGACTGTATCTGTATATCCAAAGCAAAGTTGATGGCACATGTCTTACCTCTTCTGTGTTGGAACATTTCACATACTTCTGTGGTCTCCTTCTCTTCCTTCCCCCCTTCTTTCCTCCAAGGTAAATTTCTGTTGTGTGTAATAATGCATTTTGCAAATCACTATTTTGTCCTGAATGTCGTACTGGGTTTAAAAGAAAAAAAGCCACCATTACCCTTGTGCAGTCACCTGGGAAGTGGGCAGCTCTGTTTGTGGACAGAAGGAATGATGGGTGGTGCTGGAAAGGCAGGAATGCCAAACAGCAGCACCGTGGTCGCTTCGAAAGGTCTGAGTAAGCTTTCGCAGTGCCTCGTCCTGGGAGCGTCGGGTGCTGACGTCTTGCTGGCCACCAGCAAAATGCACTGGCCCTGGGGAGCCCTCCTTTTTGGGAGCACTCTGAGAGAGGCTGAGCTGGAGCGCAGGAAACAAGTCATCTCTTCTGCAGCTCTTCCAGCTCTGGAGAGCTGCCTGCCAGGATTCACCAGCAGAGAAACTCTTCTCTGGACCGAGCAAATTTGCAGTAAGTTTTATAGCCAAAGTCAGTATGATTTGTTTGCAAAGTCAAAACATTGGCTTGGTTTTTTCATTTTGTTTTGATTGTTCTGGGTTTTGGTTTGGGTTTTTTTGTAACTGCTGAAGTAAATAAGAGCAAATCGTGTGAGCTCATAGTGCTGGGCCTTTCCAGAGGGCTTCAGCTGCAGTCCCAGAACAAGCTGCTCTTCTGGGCTCCCCAGAAGCAGCACGAGGAGGGGAAAGGAAGTTTTGAGGTCTCAGTGACTGTGGTCTGTGGTTGCAGAAAGAGCTGCAGTGGAGCCACCCTTCTCCTCCCTGATAAATGGCAGTAGGAGACCTTTGGAAACAGGAGGTGCAGGTGCCTGGCTCTGCAGCTCCTGGGCTGCCCGCGTGCTACGCTGCGCACAAAGGCCCCCGCAGGTTTACATTAAGGTGCTGCCCAGACTAAACCAGTGCTTTTTTTTTTTTTCTTTTTTCCCCTCTAAATGCCTTTTTATCATTCAGGCTGTCACCTGTGTTTCCTGGCAAGGGCTGCTGGCTGGGGGAGGTCTGGCAGAGCTGAACACCCAGCTTTGGTGGTCTTTGTGTGGCTGCCTGAAAGATGGCTTAAAACAGAACCTGCTCTGTGCATACCTGCGAGTTAACATGTGTCAGCCGTGTGGCTGGAAGGTTTCTCCTTTGCTGTAAAGAGAGATTGCTATAATGAATATTTTCCTTGTGGTTAAAATGGGTAAACAAACAAATAGCTCCTATAGGAAGTATACGGTGTGAAGACAGGGCAAATAGATTGTACCTTTCCCAGCAAGGAAAAGAAGAAGCGGAAAAAAAAAAACCCAACAAAAACCCTCAAACCTAAACCCCAACCAAACTCCAGCTCCTCCTTAGTGGATTTAATCTATTAGAATGTGAAATAGCAATTTATCTTTCCCGTTTCCTTTCCTTGTCAAATATATCCAGCAGTTGGAGCTTTCTCTGCTCTCTTCTAGAAATGCCACCGCTTGAGATTTGTCGGTCTCCTCCTCCTCCAGAGTACGGCTGCCATTGCCATCTTTCCATGGTACCAGTCAAGCTCCTGCCTGAAACCTCAGTGGGGGAAAAAAAACCCAATAATAATCCAAACTAGATTTAAACAAATCATGATTTTCAGCAAATCACTTCTGTAATGAATGCAATCCTTACTGCTGTTAGCAGAGTACCTGGGAGCAGACACATCTTTGGATGTGCTGCATTGGAGCTGAGACTGCATGAATAATGCAGATCTTTCTGAGAGACCACCATAGGCAGTAGGGGCCACGTGCCTGAGATACTTGAAGCATGCTTGGTCACAGCACAGTGTTCTGTGCATGCAGCCTTCTCCTAATGCAATTATTTTCTAAAGTAAATATTAAAATTTCTTAAGTTTGTTCTCTGATTGTGATTTACAGCATCAGACAATGACCCTTTGGATTCCCTCTAAAAAGTGAGGACATGAAGAAGGTCATTGAAATGTCAGTGCAAATATTATAGAGTCATAGGAAAGTTTCAGTTGGGGAGGGACCTTTAGCAGTCTCTAACCCAACATCCTGCTCAAGCAAGTGTAACTTCTGTTTTGCTTAGGGGGGTTTTTTGCACTTGAGTTTTGAAAATCTCCAAGGATGGAGACTGAGCCTTGTCACAGGCCTGTACCACTCACTGAAAAGTTGTTTTCTTTATGTCCCAACTGGAATTTCCCTTGTTGCAGCTCGCATCCGTTGTCTCTTGCCCTTTTACTGTGCATCTCTTGGGAAAAGTCAGGCTGTCTTCTGTATCTCTTCAATTTTGGTGATGGAAAACTGTAATCGGATCCCCCTGCAGCCTTCTCCTCTCCAGCCAGAACAAACCCAGCTCCCCCAGTTCTCCTCCTGCGTCATGTGTTCCTGGCCCTCCTGATGGCCTCAGCTGGGCTTGCTCTGATCTGATGATAAACACTAAATATTGTGAACTGGTTTTTCCACTGTTTCAGGCAGTTGCAGTTTCCTTGGGTAGCCTTCAGTTAAACTGACTTTTGTCTTCATACGAAATGTGGATTTTGAACCAAGGCGGAACGATGATCCTTTTATCCATCTGTGTGCAGGAGTTGTTTTGTTGGGTTTGGTTTGGTTTTGTTTTTTCCTTAAATCATTGTCACTTGGACAGTATCACCCTAAGCATTCTTTCATCAGCGTAGTAAATTTTCTTCCACGCAGCACCACTTGTATGTAAGGTAATACTTGGGGTGAAGTTATCATCTTACCTTGCTGGACATCTCCCTGTGAGGCTGCAATCCTTACATGGGATATCACGGTATGTTTCTTTTGCAGTGGAAAACATAATTCTCCTGTATTTTCTATACAGATGATCTGATTGTGCAACTTTTAAGGCTTCCTGCATGTAGAAGGGAGAATCAATGCTACTAAAGATGGTAGGGCACATACGCATGAATAGAGCAGCTAAGCATGAAGTCAGAGAATCATCAATCAATCAACCAATCAATCACAGTATTCCAAGTTCCATTTTGAATGTGGTAGAGTATGAGGTAAAGGGCTGACCTTAGAATACAGTCTTGAATCAAAGGGGAGCACCTACAACTTTCTTCTCTTAAAGTGAAAAAATAAGAAGGGGGAGTGTAATATTTTAAAGAGCCACAGAACGGTCTGTTGGGAACGCTGAGCACTATCTAGTTAAGTTACTGGCTTTGAAGAAGTCAGAGACCTGACTGGGGAGAAGTAGTGACATTTCCCTGAATCAAAGGTGCAGAGATGAACTGTAGCACACACAGCCTTTTACACCGAGCTTTTCTGGATGAATACCACCTGGAAAGAACGTGATGAATAAAAGTAGCCTCATGAAGAAGAGATGGGATTCATTGGTCAGAAAGCTTCATCTTAAAGTTCCTCAGGAAAGGATAAAGTGACCAAAAAAAACTAGTTTAAGTTTAGTCTTATCACAGGACAGAAGATCGCGTTGCAGATGCCACAGTGAAGAGAACAGAAGAGTTGTCCTGCAGGGAGGGGTGGAGCAAGGCTTAGTAATCAATAGTGAGGATAGGAATTCATTAAGGTAGAATGATTGCTGGGGAGAAAGGTGCAGACGTGGGACTTGTACAAGTGGAAGCGGGACCGAATTCCACACCAGAGCTTCCAGTTTTATCTCCCAGACTGCTGAAAGAACGGGCATGTTCTTAAGTCAAACCCAGAATGGACCCATTTGATTGCAGAGCACCGAACACAGTATCTGCGTGGGGAAACAGCAGAGTGCCAGGGACGTCTCGGGTGCCTCTTGTGTAGCCTCAGTGGAGCGGGGTGGAAAGGCCTTCCCCATGTGAGGCTACAGCCAGGTCTACATTTTTGGACACTGACATGTTCTATTCAGACAGGTCGGAAGGGTTTATCTGTCGGGGTATATACTTTGTGCCCCTGGTTGACAGAGTTTTATGGATACATGTCAACTTTATCAGATGCGTCGTATATGTGCACGTGTTTGTTTAGGCATTTTATCAGAATGCCTCTGCTCAGAGCACTTATCAGAAAAGGAGCCAAATTTCAAAGGCATTTGGGGGGGAAGAAACTTGTTAACTCAGACAGATGGCTGCGAAGGCAGAGGTGGGAGAGAAGGGGGAAGGATGAGTTCTGGCAAGGAGGCGCGGTGGGTGCAGGTGCGCCTGCTTTAGAAGAATGGGATGCTGTCTGGGAATGAATGAATGGGAGCCGTTCCTCAGCAGCCTGTACAACCTGCCAAACACCCTGGGTGGCCTCCCAACGGCCTCGGAGACTTTTGGTCAGAGAAAAGTTCTAAAACCGTCTCAACTTGCTGGCGTTCCCGTGCAAAAGCTGGATTAGTTGGGAGCTGCGGGGTGTTCCTGGCTGCTGGGCGAGTGGGCAGAGTTAAGGTTACTGAGATGACCCGAGCTGAGCGTGCACACGCTTTCAAAGCATCCGAGTGTGTCATTGAGGAGCTTTAATTTCTGTGGTCAGGTTTTCAGAAAGCTGCCTTGTTTCCCAAAGGGTTTTTTGGCAGAAGTGGAAGTTAGATCCCTGCTCCTTTAAGTGCATCCAGACTTGGTGGAACTCGAGAACAGCTTTTTATGTGGTTTGCATCCATACCATCCCTTCCAGACTTTGATCTGGATCCCCTCTGCATTGTGGTGGCTGCGACCGTCACTTGCACGTCTTCTGCTTTCCCTCTGTCATCTAGAACACAGGGGGTTTGGTGGTGGGAGGTCATCCACAAAAGGTGAGCCTGCAAAGCAAAGCCCTGCACTTAACACTGCAGTGGCTTCTGCAGTATCATCACACACCCTGCTGAACGCTGGGAGTAGGTTGCTGTCAGACTTGAAGGTTTTGGTCAGTAAATAGTATGGAAAGACAAATGAAGCACAAACGCAGTCATGTGGAGTTACCTTTGAGCAGAACATTTCTCAAAGTTTCCTTGCCTTCTCCGTAGGCTTTTAGCTCCAAAAATAATAGAGAGACACTGACAAGTAAGTAATTAATATGAAACAGGGGGGGGGGATGAAAGGCATATTTATTCTTTTTGTGATAGGAATTTTGAAAACAGAATGGGACAAATAGAACGTAGCAAGAAATAACATCTGTTTGATGCTATGATTGTTGTTGCAGGTTATTGAATTAGGCCCAATTAATTGCCTGGTAGTTTATTGGTTTGCCAGGTTACTTTGGAATTCTCATTTATTGCTAGTTGGTTTTGGGTACACCAGACAAAGGGAAAAAGATTACTATTGCAAGATATAAGGGCAGAATTAGCCTTCTGTGGGGCTGTGGCATGCCCTATAAATTTATCATTTGATATTTTTTTTTCCCCTTTTGTTTGTAGTCCTTCTCTGCTTTCTTCACATTCTTAACGTGTCTCAGAAATTCCAGCATTTTTAGCAGTGAATCAGTGAGAAGAAGGGGAAAAGGCCTGTAATTGCTTTTTCCATTGTGCCTGTTAAAACCTCATTGTGGGAAATGGACCCAAACACTGTCTTTTAAGTGGTGTTGAGTCTGAGGCAGGTGGTATTAACTCAGAACTGCATTAACTCTTTTCAAATCTCTTTCCTGTTTCCTTGAGGAAACATGCCTGGTGTATATACGTGGCAAGGGCTGTTTGCCTGCCTCTTGCATTGACATTTTAATTTGGTCCATGATATAAATATCATTTCCCTAATCCCCCTTGCCCTGACCCTGTTTTGTCTTTTCTTCAAAGTGAGTTGACTTTTTTTTTTTTTTTTTTCTCTTTAAGGAGGGGGGAGGAGATGGGAATGGTGGCTGGCTGCTCTAGTTTGGAGCATTAAATGCTCAGGGAAAAAAATCTCAGAGTAACTGTTGTTTCTTTCTTTGTATTCACATGGAAATTTTTAATCTCCATCAAAGGATCAGGAGAAAATAACGTTGAGATTCAACAAGAGAGCTCCCAGCTTACATGGAATTTTTAAATGTTATTTGGCTTTATCCTTTAAGCGATGAGAACCATGAACTATGTACCTACAGGGTTCAGAATTAACTTTTCTCTTTCTTCCAACACACTCTTTTTTTTTTTCTTTTTTTTTTTTTTCCCCCTCCTTTTTTCTTACATCTTTATTGTTCTGCATAAACATGCAACTTCTTCTTGGCCAAAACTGTAAGCGCCTTAGGATTTGTTTAGTTGTATTTATGTATACATTTCTAACCTTAATTATGAGCACCAGGCTGAAATACAGCCTCATGTTCTCCTTTTGATGTGCTCTAAAGTGTCTCTGGTGAAGGCCGTGGAGCTGAGATCAGAACCCAGCCCACTGTACTCTCACATAGTTGTACAAGAGCTAACGTTAGCCTGCTAAAAACGAAGCAAAAAACCTCAAAAACTAGGGAAGAAGCAGGTATAAAAGGGATAATAATGACTAAGAATAAAACACACTCTGCACCTGTAGATGTAGCTGATTGTGCTAATAATGATAGCAAGGGAGACCCCCTGCAACCAGCCCATGGAGAGTACCAGCAGATTTCCCAGGTGGGTGCTGCCAGCTACGGTAGATTTCATGGTTCATCACGGATTAATAAAACAGGGAGGATATTAAAATGCTAATACTCATTAATACCATTTTATGGTGTTTAACATTAAACGTGGAAAATGAAAATGAATGACAGCCGGGAAATGGAACTGGCAGTTGTGGTCAGGGTGTCTGAAGCTGGGCAGAACTAGCTGCAGGAAACAAAAGCTGTGGATGCTCCCGTTCCTGCAGTGGGGCAAGCCAGACAGCACCTCCTGGTACCTAGACTATTGCAAGGTCACTTAAATTTAGACTTAAATAAACTTTTCTGTTAATAGGAAGTAGTTGATGAGAGATTTTCTTCACTAGCATTGGTCAGCACCATGATTTTCCGTGTCACGTGAAAGGCAGAGTCTCCAGCAATGCATCCTTGTAAGAGCAGAAATCACAGCCCATTGAAGTATAATCGTGAAATACTTTTTTTTTTTAAGTGGTCAACATTTGGTTTTTTCCCCCCAAAATCTTCTCGTGTTTCAGTTGGCTCCATTGTTCTTCATGTCTTGCTGAAGTTTCAATAAGCTTCCCTTCATCCCACAGGCAGTTGCATTTCAGCAACAAGTAAAAGTTGGCCCTCTGTGGGCTATAATGTCTGTAATGTAATATAATATAATATAATATACATAGATACAAACTTAATTCTGCCATATCACAGGCCATTCTAATTTTATATGTGGCTAAAGCTTACTGAAAACGTCTGTGTAGCTGTGTTTTAAATACAAAACTCAAAAGATCTGGGGTATTGCCACCTGATGTTCTTCACGAGTGAAAATTTTTATGTCACATGAACCTTATCTCTGCCTTCCCTGTCATGGAAAAATCCCGGGAGCACTGGGAAGACATTGTAGTGCACAGGGACCAGGGGTAAAGGGGCTCGAAAGGTATGATAATAAAGTCTCTCTGGTAATGATAGCACATGGTGAGATTACAGTTGTCTGACCAAGTATCGGGTTGTGTACCTTGATGGTTTAGATTCTAAAGAAAATTAACCTTCAGCATCTGAGGGTCAGAATTCCTGGGTCCGAGTCTAGAGCCGGCATAGCTGACTGCGGATGAGCGGTGTGTGCTCTGAGCTCTGCACTCCCTTTAATATAGGCTTTTCCAGGGGCTTCTTTTGCTTTTCAGTATTTCCTCTTCTCTCGAATTCCCAGCTGTTTCTTGCACGTGCACCATGAATTTCAGCTGCCTCGTTGACTTCATGTCCCCCACGTACGCGGCGTCTCTTGCCAGCGTCCCCCTTTGGCGTGACCCGCGGTGAGAGCGGCGGGTTCCATCCCGGAGAGATTGCTTCGTTCTGCGTGCTGAAATGGGATCAGTGTCAACCCCTTTCAAAACTCCTGCCGTCTCCTGTTGCTCTGAAGCCACAAAAGGTGCTTCGAGAATTAGAAACCTCCCCCCTGCTCCTTTACAAGCAGCGATTTACCAGCACTCGGGTCAATTTTCCGTTGCGGCGCAAGCAGAGATATCGCTGCAAAAATCCAATTTTAGGGAATGAAAGATCACGAAAAAGGCTCATCACTTAGGCTGGAATTGATGAAAGCATGTTTATTTTGGCAAATGGTTCTTCAAAGCAGGTTCGTTTGTATCCTCTCTGCTGTCTGGGTTTTGCTGTGGGGTGTCAGAGCATGGAGACTCCAAGTTGGCTTAGAATTGGGTTTCTGACAAAATTTTGCCTCCTTCCTTCCACCCGCTACTTTCTTTCTCCTGGATATAGTAGATTTTTACTGATGTGAGTATTTCATTCTTATTTCTTGGTGCTAAAGTAAATCACAAGCTTAGAAACCCAGGGTATGCCAAGTTTTGAAACCTGAAGAGAATAAAAAGAGAGGCTGCTTTGTTCAGCAGATACAATCTTACACTTCATTCTCCTTAGTGTAGGCATGTGTTGTTCAGGATTTGCTTGTAAGAATTGTTAACACACTAGACTAGAAACCTTTTTGGATTGGTTTGCCTTGAATCTAGGTGACAGGCCAGTTGGTTCTTCCACACTCCTGCTATTTTTTTTTCTCTCTTGATGAAGGGTCTTCAGTCCTATCCCTCTTTTGATTGAAATTCCTTCCCTAGTCTCAGCCAGATGTTTGCTTTCCCCTGCTGTTGACAGGCAGATAATATTCTCACGCTATCACTTCATATATCCACATTTGCAAGATCTACCACAAAAAATTCCCAAATTTTTCTCAGTGCCTTCCTGCATATTTTTTAATACTTTCCAAAGGCAAATTCCTTTAATGTCGCCTATAAATTGCTTAAACAGCAAGCAAAGGCAAACCTTCCTGGTTTTCCTTTTCCAGTAAGAAGGGTGTGTTTCTGAGCCACATCTTATGGATGACCCAGAGATTTGCTCCACCTTTGCCGAAGGAATGTGGCGAGCACTTCAGAGAATTGCAGGAAAGCTTCAGGAGTTTGGCCAAGAAAGAGTAAACCATCAAAAAACGAGGCAAAACCGTGTCTTCCCCCCTTCCACTGCTCGCGTTTCCTACCGCGTTGCGTTGTCCTCTGCGTCAGACTATTCCAGACTGCCAAATACTTGGCCATTTTATAGGTAATATATCTTATAAATGCCATGGCCAGCCTCTGAGGGAAACACAGGCTTGTCGGTTTTGGATGGAGTATAAAACCCAAGCAGGAAATGGCTGCTGAATGGCACAGCTGCAGGCAAACATTGTGAGGTAGTAAACTGCCCATCTGCACAGTCCCACGTGTGTCGGAGCGCGGGGCCAGGCTGGCCGGGAGAAGTTTGGTGATTAAAGGATGAAGTGGTTTGCTTCATTAGTTCCTGAAATGCAGCTATCTGAAAGCGATTGTAATCTTATTTTCAAGGAGGGGGAGAGCTTGAAGACCAGAGGTTGTCCTTGTCTGTAATATAAAATAAAAGCAGAATTTCAGAGCTGGGACGGGTTAGATGGTCCCGCTGCAGGACACAGCCTGCAGTGAGGACTGAAGGACAAGTTTGCCAAGGAAAAGGAAAACACCGTCTTTGTTCGTAGGGCTGAACTGGCAATCGCGTCCGAGTCTTCCCATCAGAGTTAGAGACAAGAAAGACTTTTGGTCCTTAGGTCTGCTTCACTATCACTGAGCTGAACAGGGGCCTGGCCAGGTTACGAGCTGCGCGTTTCTGAAGGTTTGAACTGTTTAAGGTGCCTCTTGGCTGGAGATTTTGCCAGCCAAAATCTCTGTCATGCTGCTCATTCTACTGCTTTCTTGTTCACGTTTAACCTACAGTTGTAGTTTTTAGATTTAACCAATAGTTAGTTCCCAGTTTTGCTGTCTTCCATTCTAAAGAACTGCCCTGGCTTTGCAGGTTATCATTTGTTGAGTTCCTCTGGCCAAGCTCTCTGTGTTAGTTCTCCCAATCCCTCCTCTGAAGTTTAGCACTTCCTCTTACACATGCCAAGTTTGAGTTCATTTTCCGCGTGATTTTCCCAAGCACTACTTTAAATAATCCACAACTCAGTAACTAAATGCAGATTGTTAAAATAATGAAACAACAACAATAAAGCTCTTTTAAGACTCCATCTCATGCACTTCAACTGTAAAAAGAATTGATTTGTTTTTTTTCCCAAATACTTTATTTAAAAAGAAAATTATCTTCTAATAGTAAATGGGTTATAATCAAATTGTAGAGTAGACTTTCTACATTGATATTGGGGAGAGGTTTTTCTTGATTCATTGTGATGTAAAAACCAATGCAAAAGGAAAGATAATCTAGTGCTCAAGGTCCTCGTTTTAGGAGGATTTGGGTTCAAGTCCCTGCTTTATCACAAAGCCCTCATGTGATTTCTCTGCCTTCTAGTATTGGGGTGCTAAAAATGAATATAACAAAAGTTGGAATCTGTACACAGGGAAAAAGGATGCAATGCCAGATGAAGCCTTTGGAAGCCTTCTGTTCACTGGTGTGATGTGCACCTAAAGAGCATGAAACTCTTGGGACCTCAACTTGTTCAAATGTGTTGATTTCTCTTGGTTAAAGGACTGAGTCTTTGAAATGTTCTCGATGTCTCACATAAGCAAAAGGGTATCATTAATGTCTCTGACATAAATATTTTGATTTAAGGATCTGATATTTTATATACCCTTGAGCATTTCCATATTTTTATCACGAAGAAAAGGAGCTACACTGGGTTTTTCCTCTATAGGTGCTTTATTCTCTATCGCCGTCAGTTGATGCCACCTTTTAAGCCACATGAAGTAGATTTCAGTTGTTGTCATTATGATGTTGGTTCTTTCTGCAGCCCATCAGCACACAAGCATGAATTGCAGGGTGAGGCCACATTAAATTATAGGTGTCTCTATTAAAATGTAGGGGAATTAGTTCTGAAGATGAAGCTTTTTCCTTATTTTGAACCTTCCTTTATATTTTAATGCATTAAGGAAGCAAGTGACTGGTGGACATTGTCTTAGTGCCACATGCCTGGGGGTACCTGGCATTTTGATTCATCCTCACGAAAAATGTGCGACATGTTTGATAATGTTATACAAAGAAAATAAAGACATGAAGTTCCTGAATGCTACAACTTATGTGTGTGTGTGTCTGTCTGTCTGTCTCCTTCCCAGGACAATCACATCTCTCCGGAGCGAACTGATTCCACATCTGGTGAGGAGACAGTTCTCTTCTCCTGCAGCATTGCAGCATGGACTGGACAACAAAGAAGAGGACCAAAAGAAAAAAGAACAAGCATCCCTAGGTCAGTACAAGTATCAAAGATTTCATGGAGGTTTTAAAGCCCCTGTGCTACAACTGACTTAGTGGGTAGTGTACAGAATTAGCCTGAAACACTAGTTTGGGGGTTGGTTATTTTTTCTCTTATACTTCATGATAGCAAAGATTCTAGTAGATGTGTTTTTCAAACACTGCTGTGTGTTATAGAAGTATTTTTATCCTCCCTTAATTTGGTATAAATCAAAAGCAAACCAGCCAGGTGCTCTGTATTTTTTCTCATGGAATACAATAAAGGCACTTTTGAAAATGCAGTTTTAGGAAGGAGTTCCTAAAATTGTGTAGGGCAGCAGACTAAACCTTCACCACCTTCACCCGGGAACTGGACAGCATCTCAGATCTTGGAATTTATTTTTAGCATTTCCACAATCTCCTCGTGTGACCTTGGGCAGAACATTGCATCTGTTCTGAGCCCTCGATTCCCACCTGCAGAATAAAATTTACTCACTACAAGTGATAAAATCTGTTAATGATTGCTGAGTATCTAGCCATTCAGACGATGCGAGGCAAAGATTTCCTTTCACCGACAGCATTTTCATAGTATTCCTCTTCAGAAAGCATTTCATTAAATCCTGTCTAACTTCATGCATGTGTGTGTTCTCCAGACATTTATAGTTTCATAAAGGAAGATAATAGCTTGCTGAGACCTGCTGCAGATAACTCGTGTTGGAACGATCACAGAGGAGATATGAACGAGACTCTCCACGAAGGCAAAGTGCGCTGCTACGTCCACATAATGAAAGAGGGACTGTGCTACCGAGCCAACACTCTTGGCTTGTATATTGAAGCCAACAGACAGGTGAGGGAGATGCAGGACTGCCCCGTGGGCTGCAGCTGCAGGTTAGGGGACGCTTTAGCCTCTGGGAGCGGCTCCCTGCGATCGAGCTGAGCAGGGTGTGGGAATTGAACCCGTGCCATGGTATCCAGGCACATCACCCTGCTGCTTGCTGGATAGGGACACGAGGCCAGGAAACAGTTCTGTCACATTTGCTCCATGGCTTTGATGTTAAAAAACATCCTCCACACTCTTCTGGTTTCTTGGGGTGGCAAGACCTGCAGTCAGAGAGCCAAGAAGTGTGGGAAATAAGGCTGGAAGTAGCTTTGGTAGCTCATCTAATCCATGTCCTTCACCTTCTAAAGGCAAGAGCAGTTCTGACTGGACTTTTCCTAACCAACGTTTATCTAAGGGGTAATGACAAAGGTTATTAATAAGTTGCAGGAAGACTTAAACTACCCGTACATTCAAATTGCCTGATGCTTTTCCTTATGAGAGAATTATCTTCTGAACAGTGGCACTCCAGGTAAACCCAGAGGGGAAATGTTCATCTGTTGCAGCTTTCACTTTCACACTACTGGGAATTCATAAAATAAAAGGTCTCAGGGGAGGATTAGAGAAATCCTGTACCTAGCTAATGAGCTGATGATTAAAAGCTTTCTTTTGTTTGATTTGATTTGATTTTTTTATTATTTGGTTTGATTTTTTTATTATTTGGTTTGAATTGTTTATTATCTGCTTCAACTTTTTATTTGATTTAATTTTTTTATTATTTGATTCTATATTTTAATTATTTGATTTGATTTTTAATTGATTTTATTTTTAATTATTTGATTTTTAATTGATTTGATTTTTAATTATTTGAT
>WUAM01000431.1:92074513-92084578 GCA_024336885.1 Actenoides hombroni | reverse complement strand
TATCTCTTGAAATTTTGTTCCACTTGAGCAATAAAAGCCGGATCCGCTCCTGGTCTGTGTGATTGGGGTAATCTGAGCGTTGAGTAGGGTTTTAAAACTCCTGCAGTTGGTTGGGTTTATAAGTTGTAAGAAACTCCCGGGGTGGCAGAGTCCTTGGGTTCTGTTTCACCCTGGCGCTGGGGAAGGGTTGTTTTGCGAGCACCTGGCACAGACAAGTTCACCTCGGTTCCCTGGCTCGTCCCTCCCACCAAAGGGTTTGGCAGGACCCCCCCGTATCTTTGATGTCAATGTCATCCACAGTTTCTTGCTTCCAATGCTATTCTTTCTCCAGGAGTTGAAAAACTATCCCCAAGCAGGCTCTGAACACACATCCGCTATTCTCCAGCCCGAACTCCAGGCCAGCAGCTTAAATCCCCTCTCTGTTGGGGAACATTCCCCTGTGTGAGGACAATGCCAAGAGGTTCAGCGTGCTCACGGCCGCTCTCCTGCTCGGAAGAAGTGATAGATGGTGGGAACCTAAAAACTTGCAGGGGAAAGCTCTCGTCTGACTGGCTCGAAGCGATGGAGGAGGAGGTATTTTGGAGCGTGCGTTTTGGCCGGGAGCCCATTTCAGTGGGAAGTGAGCAAACCTCTCCCATCGCCTTCGCTGCTCCTGGTGAAAGCCAAGCCAGGATGGCAGCGGTGGACACCTCTCTCTGCTGCAAACTCAGAGGTGCTGGGGCTCTCCGGGCCCGCTGCCGTGCGAGCCGAAGCTGTGGGCAGGAAGCAGATGGTGACAGTGGGAGAGCAAAGGCAGGCGGGGGTCTGCTGTGTATCTTTGCCGCTTTTTATCTTATTAACATGTTAGTAAAAACCCTGCCAAGGCAACCTGAGCTGGTTACTTGCAGCATAATTGCTCATATTGCCTCCTTGCAGGTCAGAGGAGGGGGAGTCGAAGTGAATTAAAAGAATAATTGTTCAGAGGGGACAGTCTCTTCAAGGGGGGTCGTAACTGCTAACCGCTGCAACTCGGGTCCAGTTTTATTGCTTTTCCTCCTGCAGAATTAATGCTGGTTTTGTGGGGCAGATGGTTTCTGCTCTGACTCACACAACCAACAGAACTGTAATGTGTTTAATGGCAGATTCTGTATACTAGAGAAATAGTGATGTGCGAGCGGCGGAATGCTAGCGATTAATTTTAGAACCAGGAGTGAGGATTGATGGTTTCTTGTCCTGAGACCACAGCTAGCTAGCTCTCCATTCAATACAAACTTGAGGCTTAGGGCTTTGACCTGAGCAGACCCCCTCCAAGGTAACAGTTCCGTGCAGGAGCCAGCGCTGGGGCCGAGCAGCCGTGTCTCGCTAGTGCAAGGAGCGGTGACGCCTGTACCAAAGGTGGGCAATAGCTGCAGGTCATTGCACTGTGCAGCTTGCCATGCAGAAAGGCACTGAAGCCAAAAACTTCAGGCAGAGATCAGCTGTTTGACTGAGGAGAGACTGAAGAATGTTGACAATGGTTGTAATTAATATTAGCAGAAATGCTGGGGAGAAGGCAAGAAATGCCATGGTTCACAGCAGGATTAACGTGGGGCAGCAGAGTACCTGCATCTCAGGGGTTGGATATCTTGCTTGTACCTTCCTCCCAGTCAGCTGCTTCTGACATGTGTTAGACTTAGTGGTTTTAGACACTTCTTAGCTGGGTGCCTTCAAATTTTCTGTCCTTCAGTGACTTTTCAGTGACCTGTCTTTGCACATGTGAAAATCAGGAAACAAGTCATTTGCATTGTAGGTCTTTTTTTCTCTGTATCTTTGAAAGAAATCACATTTCATACCATTTAACACTACTCAGGATGCTGAGCGAACAGCATCTCGGGACACATGACGGGTACTTCATAACTTCCATTTTACTGCACGGAGGGGCTCAGACCAGCGCAGCGGCTCGCCCGGCATCTCTCAGCACAGGGGTTACAAAGCCAGCGCTTGGACTCTGAACTTCTTTCCTATCTGGGCAGTCAGATTGGTGGCTTTGAAAGCTGGTATCACAGGTTCAGATACCTTTTGGAAGAAGGTGACTGTTGCTAAAGCTCCATCCTTTGTAGCATTTCAGACTCTGTGGTGTCAAAGGCTTCATGTGTGTGAAAATATCCAAGGCAGGTAGAGCAGGTCCAGTGTGGGTTTCATTGGTTAAGTACTGCAGAGTGGTCCTGTTTGGGTGCTTCAGTGTGGCATGAACAAAGCCGACCAGCTGAGGTATGGATCTGCCTTCTCACCACCCTTTCTTAGTGCCCAGCAAGCTGGAACCTATGAAACTTCTCAGCAGAATTCACTGCGAAGGACTGGGCTGCTGCTTCTCTTTTTAACTGGGAAGCTGAGCAGAGAAGCCACCCCCAAAGTCACCCAGACTGTCTGTGGAAAATACAAGACTTGATCCAGGACCCAAGTCCCAGGCCAGTGTCATGTCTATGAAATGCTCTGGCAGTATTTATTCTGTTAAGGAAATGTAGAGAAAGACTGTTCTAACAGGAGGTAAAACTGGAAATCCTTTTTTGCAAAGCCATTCTGACAGCAGGCATTTCATTTTTTCCAGCAACTTGGTGTGAGTATCTGGAGAATAATAGCAGAGTTTTTGAGAAAAGACCAGAACTGAACCTACTTACAGGCTCATTAGATGTTCCAGTGGATACCTTTGGTTAGTACCTGTCGTTTTAAATTACTTTCTTCCTTTACTTTGTGTTTATGTTGTAGGTGCTGTCTTCAGGGCAGTGTTATTTGTCATAACGCCGTGATAGAGAAGGGTGCAGACATCAAAGACTGCTTGATTGGAAGCGATCAGAGGCTGGAAACCAAAGGTAAGTAGAGGAGCAGCATTGACAGTGCATTTGTAGTCATTTTCATAATTCCTTCCTCAAGATTTTGCTCCTGCTTCTTCATGAATAAACAGTGGCAGTTCTACAGTGTGGTGTCCTATAATATTAGGATTTGTTTTTCATGTAAAGTCCAGCTTCTTGGCATAAGAATAGTTCAGGGACTTGCTCCTCTGAAGCTGGCAGGAACTCTTTGTTGTTGTTGTTATAAAGAACAAGGCTGGGTGCTGAGACAGTCTTTTCCCAGAGACCACAGTTAGATCAGCCTGAAGTTATCCTCAGCAGAAGGAGCTGTTAATTCAACCAGTGATCTTTGTCAGTGGCGATGGAGTCAAATTATTGATCCCATGGATGTCCTTCTCTTTATAGGTGCTTCCAGCCCAGAGTGCCAGCGTGCTCCCATTCACCTGGCTCCAGGCAAGAGCTGGAGGTGGAATATCACACTAGCTGCGCTGCTCAGTGCTGAATACAAGGGGTGGCTACACTCAGCTCTGCTTTACTGCTGTGAAGTGCTGGTTTGGGGCTTCAGAGAGGTTAGAACTGTGTGGCCTTCGCTTGGGCACAGTTAAGCCCTTCTCAGTGGCAGCGTGGCTCAACTTGGTGGTAACTGCCTGAGTGGAGCTGTTGATTTCCTGCCCTAAGAGATAATAGGCAGGAAATGGCTGTCTCAGTGACTGCATCCCGAGCAGAGGGCTTTTTAATGAATATTTATAGTTGGGGTTTGGCAGATCCCTGCTCTAGGGTGTGGATTGAGGACAAAAGTAAGTTCCTTTGCAGGCTCCATGTGAAGTTATTTAGTCAGATCTGGATTTTTTTTGCACACTTTGTCTTTATGGGTGGATTCCCAGTTGTAAGTGTCCTGATACAGAGCAGGGTTTGCACTTAACATAGTGTAGCGTAGCCTATTGCCAGCTATGCCTATGAGAAATTTTCCTTTAAATTGAACTAAAAGTAAAAAAGACTTG
Organism: Actenoides hombroni; assembly: GCA_024336885.1. Taxonomy (NCBI): domain Eukaryota; kingdom Metazoa; phylum Chordata; class Aves; order Coraciiformes; family Alcedinidae; genus Actenoides; species Actenoides hombroni. The sequence goes on along the minus strand of WUAM01000431.1, from coordinate 92,080,770 downwards.
TGAGAACAAAGTATTGGTTTGAGTTGTAAGTCTCAGCTGCTGTAGGAAACACCCAGTGAGTGTTCTGTCCACTGTGGTCTTAGTCCCTGAACACCAGAGTCTGTGCCTACTCATGGCTTTGTCCATCCCATCAGTCTGAATTAGTGGCCCTTGCGGGGGTCACTGTCCCCTCCTTAGCACTCAGGATTTGCACTGTTCATGATGCTCCATCTCTGTCCTCTCCTGAGCATAAAATCATAGAATTTTTTAGGTTGGGAAAGACCTTTAAGATCATCAAGTCCAACTGTAAACCCAACGCTTATTTAGTCCAGCACTAAACCATGTCCCTAAATGCCATATCTACACAACTGCCTGAGTCACGAGGAGAGCTGAATCGGGTCGCGTTGTTAACCTGCAGCATGAACTGTGAGGAGACTGGGTGTAGATTTTGCTGATGTTTTGGGATATAGGAATACGTTTGATTTCTTTAGTAGACTGTATCAAACAGAAATACCACCCTTTGACTTTGATCACATCTGCTTCAGTAGTCTCTGCCAGGGTGCAGATCCTAGACTGATTTTAGTATGGAAACCATTCTTTCTTCTTGATTGTCCTGGTCATCCTTGTCTCAGTATTTTTCAGGGTCTGTAGATATATTTGCAGGGAGAATAACATAGCTGTAACCCATAGTTCATTTGCCTATTCTTGCAGTCTACTGCTCACCTCTCCAAAGCTTAAAACCTACTTCTTAATGACTCTGTTAAACTGTTCAGAAACATATGATTGACGTTAGCAAAGACACATTCAGGTAGATTATGAATACACCATTATGCTGAGCAAGAGAAAATAATAAAGCCTCAGTTCATTTCCCTGCCTCAGTTTCCTAACCATTCTGGAATTTCTTTGGGCTGGGGGTCAGGTTCTCCTCGGTGGTCTGGGATCCGTCTGCGAAGTTCATGACTTATTTCCTGAACTGTGGAGTCTTTCCAGCCCAGCATGTCTCTTCTGACCTTGGCTGGTCCCATGACAAACTGGGCCCTCTCTTTTTCACTGTGAAAGCATGCCATGACTTCCTTTCCCCTGCCCAAGACTTCCTGCATCTCGTGCCAAGCTTTTGGTGTGGCCCTGTAAGTCTGTTTCCATATTCCCCCTTTCATCAAGACTTTGGCTGTGTTGTTCTGTTTGGTAACTTTTCCTTCTTCAAATCAAGCCTCCGTGGCCAGGTTCGAAAAAAACCTGGTTCTCTTGGGTTGGAGCCACCTTTTGTGCAAGCTGATCACCCTTCAGCAGACGTAAGCAGTAGCAGCTGGCTGCTGACCCTAGTCTGGGAGTTACAGGCTAGAAACCTCCTCAGCAAAGCTGCATGCACCTTCCCAGAAACCTGAAAAAAATAAAAATACAGCAGTCCCGTATTCCAGAGCATCAGCCAGGATTCATCAAAGGTAGAAATATCCCTGAATCATCCTACAAAGCCCCAAGCAAATCCCCCAGTTGACTCTGCTGCAGAACTGGCTGCGTGCTCCCTGCTCAGCCGTACGAGTCCCGGCCACGCTGCCCAGGCAGCTCAGGGTACAAGAGCTCTTTGAGCCAGCGGTGCACTGACCTCCTTTCATAAAGTGAGCTCCAGTCCCATGCAAGGAGGATGGCAGGAGAACAGCTACCACAAATGATAGGCAAACGTAACTCAAACCAGCTCGGATCCTTTTCCTTCTGGGGAAGAATATGGGCATATTTAGGGTGGTCCAAATGGTACAGCTGGGAGTAATGGGACTGAATTAAACACAATTTAGGTTGGCTATCTGGAACGTTTTACTAACGATGTGGTCTAGTAGGTTGTGGGATAATCTCCCTGGGGACATGGTGGGAGACCTCATCACTTAATAATGGGCTTGGCAAAGCTCTGGACACCTAAATAGAAGGAACACTCCAACACTGGTCACTGGGGTAGATCAGATGAAGCCTATTACTTTCAACCTGAAAAGTAAGTTAGAGGCACAGTGGGGACAGGTAACTATCAACAGTGATGTCCCAGTCCTGCGTTGACTTCAGCCCTATCACAGCACTGGCCAGAGATGGAACTTTGAAGTGCCTCTTAAAGTCAAGGTACGGGGTTTTATGAAACTTCTGGATTTGCAAACCGTGCCTCCTGAGAGTAATGCTATTCTCTTCCTACTGCTTTTATTACCATGCTTAGGAAGCATCCACTTTCCTTCCTCTTTGATACTTTAATTTAAGGAATTTGCTAGCAGAGAATTAACAGATGGGCTTTGTGGAAGCTACCTCACACAGGTAGCACTTTGAAAAACATGTTGGTACCTAAGAAAAAGGAGGTAATTATTAAAGGGATAGGAAATGGCAGGCAGCAGTTCTGAAAGAACTTAATTGCACAGAGCATTCAATCACTCTTTTGAAGACAGTTATTAGGATCATGCTCCAGCCTTTTGGACGAACCTATTTTTAAAGAGGAGCTCAGACACAGCATGCCCTCACTGCAGCAGCACCAGTGAGAGGGAGCACTGGTGATGGGCCCGTCGAAGAGTCAGATAATCCCTAGGGTGAGTGAGTTCAATTCCCAAAGGATTCTGTAGGCCAGATTCAGCAGGGAGCATGTTCTACATCTGTATGGGTTAGCCAGGAAGAGGTGTGTACGGTAAGGTGGGCTGACCTTTCTTCAAAGCAACACCAAGTGTGGAGGTGGGAAAGACACACGCATAGGACAGAACCAGCAAAGCTGATGCAGATCTCACCACCCTATCCCCTCGCCTTCATCTCTCCTGTCACTGAGGCAGCAAATGGTTTATGTGCATTGGCTGTTAAGGAGCCAATGTCATTTGGGGACAACTCGAGTCACAGCACACCCGAAAAGCGCTTTACAGCAGCGGTGTTGCCGTGAAGCGTATGTTCAGAAAGGGAAAAAGTTCCAGCAGCCAGGACGCTGATGTAATCTTAGCTTGGTATCCTGGTGCATGCTTCGTAGTAGCATTGCCTCCGTGATCTAGCTGTAGACTAAGACTTCACTGTGCTTGTTCCTGTGCAGTTTTTATGGCACCATATAAATTTATTTTCCTTGGTGCCCTGACACAGTTAACACCCAGAATGAGTAGTGCTTGCTGAGTGCAGGGGTTTTCCATAATCCTCTTCTTCCTGTCTATTTTCAGTTTGTATCTGAAACCTAAATTACTGTACACTATGCAAGGGGCAAGATGCTTCCTTTCTGTGGCCTTCCTGCAACATTTGTCATCTTAATGCTTCACAACTGTTAACAGCCTTAGTATGAAAATGGTTGGGGTTTCCTCCTGTTTTACAGAGACCTGAGAGACAGGGAGATTCTGACCATCTGCCCATTCATTTGGACTGGCCCAGCTTAAGTGCTGAAGTTGCACGTTAGAGCTGGCTATTAGAGACTGGACATTTTGGCCTTGGCATTTGCTTTGTAAATGTTGGGAGGGATGGTTCAGTCCACTGAAAAAAAACCCCAATTTTATTATACAGGCTGGTATTGGCCCTTGCGTGAGTCATTAGCAGTGTCAGAAACTTGAACTCCATTGTACAGCTTCCTGCTGCTTCAGCTGATGAGGGCCAGAAACAGTGGGTCATCTTCCTTAAGGGAAGCTGGATCTGCAGTGGGAGAAGAGAAGCTCTTTGCCAGGAGGTTTCATGGATGCCCATGGAGGTCAGCAGCCCTGAGATCCATTCCTGGTGCTAGGAGGAGGTGGCTCTAGTTACTGTAGTCTTTCCTGCCCCCAGCACCAAGGGACTACATCACTATGTCCTGCCTAAGCCTGGCTCCTGCTCACAGGTCCCCACTCTGACTGTGTCCCAGGACCAGACTCATCCCATTCCTAACCTTCTCTTTGGTCTTTCCCCTAGTTTTTCTCACATGGAGATTCTTCGTTCTCTTTCTTACATGGTTATTCCCAGACACCCACCTGAGGACTCCTGTGGTCTGGTAGCTGCTATTTCCAGTCCCCTCGTCCAACAGTCCCATCTGTCGCTCTCCCCCTGACTGCTCCCAGTCAGGCTGCATCCCGTTCCCTGCTGCTGCTGGTCCAGAGAGCAGGGACAGGAGCATGGAGGAAGCCCTGCCTTCCTCCCGGCCTTCCATGGGGAGAGTGCTCGCTGCAGACAGAGTCTCTGGAGCTTTTAGCTGCTCTCCTGAGAACATGTGCAAAATGAGATTTTTTTTCTTTTCCAGAGGCTTATCACATAGCCAGAACTGTGTGGTTTCTCACAAGAACAGAAAAAGGCATATATCCAGTAAGGACTGGCTCCCGTTTCCAATCATTTTCCAAGTCCTGTTCCAAGCCTGGAGTCCTAGGACTTCTCAGTGAAACAGAGTAAGATTGTTTTATTTTAATGAGGGCCAAAGAGCACATTTTTCTCTAATGTCATCCTCTGAAGGCAGGTACAGTTTACGAAACCTCCACATACGAATTGGGTGACTGCTCGTTAGGAGGTGTCATCCCAGCCAAGATTTAGCAGGATAGGGACAGGAAGGAACTGAGGGACTTTCTGATGCTTTTGCTGCATTCGAGCAGGGGCGAGCATCTGCTCTTGCAAGATGCTGAGTACCTCCTGGGGAAGTCTTCAGGAACTGAAAACACTTAGCGCGACACAAGGTCGGGATCAGAAAGCGCGCTGCAGCGCAGATGGGAGTTGCGAAAGCTCGCGAAGAACAGACACAGACTAAACAGTGCACACATGTACGTTGTGCTCTGGGGTGCAAGCCGAGCTGGAGGTGCTGTAGGAATGGTGTAAATTCGTAGCAAAACTGAGAGGTCCGTGTGATTTGTTCCCTGAAGTGGTGTAACGGCCGAGTATCCCCGGCAGAGGTATTAGTTGGCAGTTAACACAGGCATCTCTTAAATAGTTATCATTTTTGTTTCAGTGGCTATGCAGTGACTACATTTCTAACTGATCCTAATAAGCCTCTTTTCCAAGTTGTATAAAAATGGTTTATGAGTTCTGGCCTCGGCAGCGGCGTAAAACTTCCCTAGACTATCCATCCAGAGAGGCTTTGTCCTCCCCTCTGCTGCTGGGGAGTGTCACACTTGTGCACACTGTTATTCCCGGCCAGGGAAGTTCAGGCTTCCGGAGCGAGCGGGTTAAACGAGCTGCCACATTCGCAGCATGGTGATTGTGAAGTCTACCCATAAGGCAGCAGTTCGTAACCTTGTGGAAATATTTTTACATGCTCCACACAGAGAAAATAACCACTTCTGCTCTGCTAGAGTTCAGCCACATGAAAGAGCCAGGAAGAACACCCCAATGGATGCTGAGGAAGGAAAGGGACCTCTGCTTGCATCCAGCACAGCAGGCAGCAGTGTCCAGGCGAATATGGCATCTCTGCTGTCTTAGCAGGAAGTGTGGACAGAGTCTTTCAGACTGACGCTTCTGAGATGCCTGCTTGCACTTACTGTGAGGTGGGGATACCCCGTGGGAGCTCATCGATGGGTACAATCCAGTCCCTTTCTTCAGCACTTTGCTGGGACTCTGCCCCAATACTAGGAATCCCAGTGTGTCCCCCTGCCCAAGGAGCTTGCTGTCTTAGGCACATCCCCAGTTCTTGGCCGCCTTTTCCCTTGACTAACCTTTCTCCTAAGACCCTGACTGACACTTTCCCATACATCTGAGTTCCTTCACTCCCCCATCCATCTACTCCAAGCCACAGTAAATTCACCTCTGTTCAGGCACTGAATTCGGTGTTGCTTTTACTTTACTCTCCCATGACACATCTATTCCCCCGATGAGTCTGTGGGCGAAGGTGTTAATACTGGTTGAACTATGAGAAAAGCCTCAGCTGAACCAGGTGAGTGCTGGCACTGCGCACGGGTGGTTGCTGGGGACGGGTGTCAGGCAGGAGGGAGATGTCTGTGGCCCCCCTGTTCCACTCTGGGGGCCAAAGCGGGTCTGCCCAAAGCTGCCACCAGCCCCAGTGTCCCCGGGGGGAGCCGGACATCCCACCCCTGGGAGCTGCCGGGACACCCAGCTCAGGGAGACCGGAGCGGCGTGGCAGGGCTGACCCGGCACTGGAGAGAAATCCAGGAGACACTCCTGGCCTTTGGGGCTGCTGTGCGGTCACCCCTGATCCCTGGTGATCCAGTCAGTAAAGCGTGGCTGGGGAGAGAGCAGGCCTTGACTGGAAAGCCCCACTGCTCTGTAAACACAAACAAATCAGCCCCCATCACCTGCTTCCCTTCTTTATCTCTACATGTAATTTAAAACACCCTCCAGCCTCCCAAAGTCAAGCTTCAGCTGCTTCCCATCCCCTTAAGCCC
>WUAM01000431.1:92062427-92073305 GCA_024336885.1 Actenoides hombroni | reverse complement strand
AACACACGTCTCCCGGATCAGGAACGCGGCTGGAACGGGTGACAGGGGCTTGATTTACGCCCAGCGAAAGCTCCGTGGACTCTGGGTTCAAGCACCCAGGCTGACTGCGGGCCGGGCCGCGTCAGCAACTTGAAGCTGAGCCCTGATCGGGAGGTTGAACGTGTTGATCAGCTCTGGGTTTGCTTAGCGCCAGATGCTCCCAGTCGGAGAAGTTCTAGCTGAACATGATTTAAGGTTGCACGGCCCAACTCTGAGGCTTTCTGAAAGTCCTTTCTCTAATCCCGCTTCTTTCTCTGTGGGCTGAATGCATCTGTAACCCTGCCAGTGTCAGATAAAAGGCAGCCTGGTAAGAAATCCCTAATGGGGAGCTGGGGAAGGAGAAGGGAGCTGAACAGCTAAGCGTGTGAGGTACTTCCTCCTCCCCCAGAGTTTCAGGCAGAGTTTCTGCATGAACTGAGCTTGCTGGTACCAGCCAGAGCCACTGGCAACTGGCAGCCGCGGCTGATAATAAAACGCTATCCGCAGCTCAGCTCTCTGGCACAGACAGTGGAGTCTGAATTCCCTTCCCTCCCCAGGGGGGGCTTTGGGAAGGGAAGAGGGAAGCAGGGTGAATCCTTATCTGCCTATCGCATCCCCTCGGGCTGCGGAATCGGGCTTTGTTTCTAGCAAAACCATCCCCTTTATCGCTTCAAAACTTTCTGGTGGATTTGAGGCAGGCACATTCATGTGTTTTCTTTTAGCCTGTACAAGGAGAAATGAGTTTGGTGATTTCGTGTGAATCTCTGAGGCAGTGGTGACTTACTGGGAGGCAGTGCGTGCCCAGCTCAGGGAATGGAAGCCACACGGATCACGGAGGGAACTGAGGAACGTGGTTTAATGGTGCCCTGGCAGTGCCACATTAACATTTGGACTCGATGGTCTTGAAGGTCCAACCAGAACAGTTCTGTGACTCTATGAAACAGGCAGCAGGGTGGGAGGTGAGGGAATGTCCGTGCTCCCATTTCCCACGTGGCTTTGGCCACTTTAATTCCCTAAACTGACTTCTGCCTCAGTTTCCCCATCTGTAAACCAGGAATGCTCTTATTAGCCCACTCTCAAAAAGCATTTGGAACTCATCAGGTGCAAAATACAAGATGTCATAAAGCAGCTACGAGCGTGTCGGTGCAAAATACAGATAGTTGGTACCACCTCTGTAAGGGAGTATGCGACGGGACCCATCCCAGCTCTGCACGTTTAGGACAGTGCAGGATGGTGTCTGAAATGAAGCAAGAAGTTCCTTATTAAAAGGTATTGCCACAGATAACCTATATATAGAACCAGGAATTGACATGGCTCTTTATAAGCCTAGGTGAAGGCATGTTTTATCTGCAGAGGCATAACGTAATTACTCTCACTGGATGGTAGCCAGGGTCTTATTCACATCGTAGAAATCAGCGTGATAGGTAAGTCTGCTTGGAGGATGTTCAGGAATGGAGTCACAGGAGTTGCTACAGGGGCTGTTTGAGATATATTGGGAAAGTTGTTGGGGCTGAGGAATGTTATAGCAAGAAGTGCTTGCAGGTTGGATTTGAAGTACCTTGGCAGAGCTGTGTGGGGTCCAGGAGGGGAGGAGAGAGGTGCTGAAGGCTGGACTTGGGGCTATTGGCAGAGCTGTGCCGGAGAGGTTGTGTGGTGCTACCTACATCATGCTTGCACCTGGCCCTTGTACAGTCAGTCCCTCGTTTTCCTGAGCCCTGCATCCACTTCTGTTTGTCCTGCCCAAAGTGCTGGAGCTTGCGCTCTACTTTCCAGCCTTGAGCTCCAAGATGTTAGCATGTGGCTCCAGAGTTAATTATCGGTTGTCACTAAACACCCCGAGCAAAGAACCAAAGGGCTCCATCTGATGCTGAAGGTGAGAAGCAGCTCCTTGACCTCCTTATTTTTGCCTTCATGAAGGGTCGCTGGAAGGTGGTCTTTTGTCTGACCCAACTCTGTCCCCCCGGCTGAGGAGACAACGGGATCCATATGATTGTGGGGTTGGGGTCGTAGTGGGAAATTAACTCCCCACAGTCCCAAACTTCTTCAAGTTTATTGAGTGGGTTTTGATCAAACCTTTTCTGGAGCAGTGGTTTCATGGTATAAAGTAATGTCTTGAATTCTAAACCAAGAGAAGCATCCTGTTGGCCCGGCCAGTTTGGGGATTGCCAGGAATTTCTTCATTTAGCCAAAGGTGGCATGTTTGTTGTTTTGCAGCAGTCTTGCAAAATCCACTCCCCCGAGGGGAGGAGTTTTAGGTGGATAAATAAAAACACAACTCGTTATTTCCATCATCCTTGGCTATCCACCCCCACTGCTGGGTGAGGTGTGGGAGACAGCACAGCCTCGTCAGCCTCTCCCAGGACCTCACAGGCCTTGCTGCTTTACCCTGGGCTCCGATTGTCATTCCCAACAAGCAGCAGGGGAGATGCAGAGCCCGAGGGCATGGGTCAAACCACCTGAGCTCCACCTGAATAGGTGTCCAGCTCCCAAAGGGCAATTTAGATTCATCGCCTGCCCCCACGGTGCCCCTGGGACACCCACTTGGAGCACACTGGCTTTGTGTCAGCTCTGAGGCCGCATACTTGGGGTTTTTTAGGCACTGGGCTTTCAGTTGCATGTTTTTATTATTTTGGCTTTAGATCCCTTATTTGCAGTCCTTCCCTGACAGGCTGCTTTTGCATTTTAAAGGGAAGGCTCTTTCAGTACCGTGCAAACAGTGCTGGGGCAGGGCTGGCACGTCAATGGGTCCACTGGGGCTCTGCAGAGCTCCTGGGAACAGGCAGAGGAGTGACTCTGGAGAAATTGCCCCTCCGACGAATTTGCTCCACAGGAGTCCGAGGAGGGCTAAACACCATTACCCTCAGAGGTGATAACTGCTCAGGGCCCTTGCTTCACGTGGATACTTTCAGAGAGGCTCCATCCAGAGCTCAACCCAGGAGGGAAAAGTGAGGTTTGAATTTAAAAAAAAAAAAAAAAAAAAAAAGGAAAAATCCCTTTTTTTAAGCTGCCTGGGTTGAGTTGAGATTGCTGAGAGGATCTGACGCTGCCTCAGTGATGGCCCCCCCGGTGCTGAGCAGCCCCTCTCCTCCCCATCCTCCCTGCAGTTGGAGGGCACACAGCTCTCCGTAGGGCCAGACCTTTAACTCTCTGTCAGATCCCCACGTTGGACACCGACACCTCCATCTAGGTGAGCACCTGTCAGCAGCAGCTGCGACTTCCATCGGGCCTCTCTTGCTTGGTGGTGGCACAGACGTGTGCGAGCTCTCCTTAGAGAAACCTCCTGATGTTTGGTCAGTTGTTTAGGCTTCCGCCACGTGTGGGATACTCGGAGAGATGCTGGATTCCAAAGAAAGGCAGCGAATCCCTCTTCGAGTTCCCCAGAATCTGCTTTTCTCATTTGTTTTCGAGTTGCAGATTTGAAAAATGCCAAGTGTGAAGCGCTGCTGCTGCAAAACTCAATTCCTCTTCTTTTCCCCCCCTCTCTCTTTTCAGCCAAACATGTTAATGAAGTCATTGTGGGCACCGAACAGCTGATGGAGATATAACCCGAGTGAGTTTTAAAGATGATTTTATGGAAGCCAGCAGCAGAACCAGATGTTCGAGCGCCGTAAGATCATCCGTACGGATCAGTACTGGCAAGGTTCACCCTGTCACGGCTCCTTTCCTGTTCGGCTTTTATATTTATATCTTAATAAAGCAGTGTTTACAGAGCGGCGTGTCCGGCAGCCCCTCCCCCCTCATTGGGATGCGCGCAGGTCTGCGCCGGGTAATATCGGTTCCCGCGCGCCCCGCGGACTCACTGTACTTTTCCAGCAGAAGGGAGAGCGGGGACCACACAGACTGTGCCCGCTCCAAAGAAGGGCTCGGCCTCCCTCCCTGCCATGTAAACCACGTCCCTGCGGTCCCGCGCCACCGGCCCTGAGCCTGGGAGAAACCGCTCGGGATGCCGCTCGTGCATCTCATCAACGCGGCGGGCGGGCAGCGGAACACAGCCCTGCTGCGGGCTGCTCTTTGCAGCCCGGTGGCTTTGCCAGCCTCCTCCTCCTCCTCCTCCTCTCTGTCACAGTGCTGTCCTGTAGCACAGAAGTGTTTAAGCTGCGCCTCTTCTCCTCCGTAATGCGGTGGGGGAGTTGGGCACTCGTCGCCATCGGGGCTGAGTTTGCTCCGTTAGTTTGAAATCCTGCCCGAGAGCAAGGACGTGAGAGGGCTGGGGGAGCGCATGGAGGGATGTAGGGGGTGAGCAGTGGGTACCCCCTCCCTTATTTTGATGGTTCTTTTGCTTGCCACTCCGCTGTTCCTAATCCCAGACGAGAGGTCCCTGCCCACGTCTCGACGATCGGTGGGGTGACCTTGCCTGCGTCCGTGGGACGAGCTGAGCGCGCTGCTGTGACACGCGGAGCCCGGCGGGCAGGGCTTGTGCCAGGGTTGTAAAGCACCTGGATGGGCCTGAAACACAAGCTGTTTAGAAATTGGACACGAATTCCTACCTAAAAGCTGTTTATTAGAATCTAGTAGGATTCAGTGGGACGTTTCTCTGCCCCTGGCACACTCTGACATCCAGAGGTGCTTACAGCAGCTGGCTGGGTCGATATTTCGTTAACCAAAGTGATAAATTTTCCATGTGAGTTTCACGGGCAGCGGGCGTCCCCCGAGGAAAATCACCGTTTCCAAGCTAATTTGACAGGAGAGAGATTATAATCCAGCCATTCCCCGGGTTACACAAACACAAACCCCTCCTCTGAAGGACCAGATTGGAATGGAGAGGACAGGTAAGGATGAGCTTCGAGGCCTCTGACGAGGGGCAGAGAGGAGAAACGCGCTGCCGTTCAGCGCCGGCTTCGTGCCGGAGCCTTCTCCCTGCATATGTGCACGAACACGTTCCGAAGGTACAAAGCCTTTTTCATCCGAGGATCGCGGAGGCTTTACAAAGGTTAATTAAAGAGAGTTCTCGTCTCTGTGTGCGGCGAGGGAGCGAGGCATCCATTTTGGGTGTGTGGGAACAGGAGCGGAGCGGAATTACCTGGCTCTGCTCTTTACCAGGGGGCTGGGGCAAAGCCGAGAGGTCCGTGGGGACTTGGACTCACCGGCCTTTTGCTTGAACACAAAGCTTCTCCCTCTCTGTTCTTAGGATACATCCTAACTTCTGAGGAGTCCGCAGCCCCTTACTTAAGAGCTGCAGCTTTACCTCCTCGCGCCTTAATTATATGTTAAAGTCTCGGTCCTTTTGTTTAGCTAATTTAAGAAGAGGGTGGGGGGCTCTTTACTGCCTCGGTTTGAATTCAGCATTAATTTAGTGTTCTCTGACACTTGAAAACCTGGCTGGGATTTGAGGCGTTTTCTTTTCCTTTTTGCCTTTTACGACCTGCAGGTGTTTGGTGTGAGATAAAAGTAGATCCCAAAGTGAGATTTCACAGCACAAATTATCAAAGTGAAGATTCACTCTTGATGTAGTCTACGTGTGTGGCAGTAATTATGAAAAATAATTCAGGATAATAGGGCCTTCAGGAATCCCAAGGCGGGCACTGGGAGGTTAACCCTTCCTCATCTAACCTGGTCTCCGTGCCGCTGTCATTGCCAGGGGAGCGGATGATGGGTTGAGTGAGGCAACTTCACAAACCGAGTGATAAATGTTCCAGTCTTGAAGAAATTCAGGGAGATGACCAAGGAAAGGAAGTTCTGTTGCCCAGTAGTTTTGGATGTGTCCGGTCCTAGGCCATACAGACCTTGGTGAAGGTGTTACTGGTATGGGCTGCTCACCAGCTTTGAGGAACGGGTCACCTCTCAGATAAGTCTCCTCGCTTTGCTGCTCTGTGCCACCCAGGCAGCTGAGTGTTACAGCCCATGCCCATCACAGAGCTGTTAGCACCAAGGTGGTGCTTTGTAGGCAACGTTCCTCTGCAAAGGTGGAACTTCCCAGCTCTGTAGGTGCTGGTGCTTTGCAGGCAATGTTCCTCTGCAAAGGTGGAACTTCCCAGCTCTGTAGGTGCTGGCGCTTTCTGGACAGGCTTGTCCTGAACACTTCCTTGGCATATGTACAGCTGGAGTCGATGTGGAAGGTTCTTGCAGTGGCATGTCACGTGCTGCATCTGCAGGCAGGAAGGCAGAGCCTTTCTGTGGTGCCCAGCGAGGTCTCCAGCCAGCTCCTGGGTTTCTTGGAGCGGTGTCTTGCCAGCAGCTCCTGAAAGGCTTTCCCTGTGCCCAGGCAGCAGGTGGCTGTGGGTGCAGAGCCCAGCAGCAGTGGGTACACACATCTCACCTGGCCCCCGCTTCTCCCGCTGGGTCCTGCACCCCTGGCACACTGTGACAGAGGCACCTGAAGCTCTGCCCCTTGCCCAGGCTCCTCTGAGAGGTGGGCATCACCTGCAGCAGCTCTGCAGCGAGGTCCTTGACGGGATATTTCCAGCCCAGGCCTTTTGCAAGACATGGGTTTGGGAAAAGCGTTTGCCGGGCAGCAGCAGACACCCGGGGCCGCGGCTCTCGGCCCTCAGCCATTTGCTTTTGTAGGTGACTCTCGTGATCTTTCAGGACACAACAGCTCGGCCGATCCCTTCTGCAGTCAAGCCGAAAGGGATGGCTCCCATCTTCCTGGCAGCCTTGGAGCGGAGCCACGCGAGGAGGCGGCCAGCAGCCAGCCGTTCCCGGGGACCGTGGGCTTCCCACCCTGGCAGTGTTCAGAAGGACACAAACCCTCCTGTGGAACAGGCTTTGATCCGGCTCTGGGGACACTTTGTTGGCTTGCAGGCAGGAAGGGGAGAGGAGCGCCAGGCTGAGCGGTCCTACGGCCTTGAGTCCACAGGCTCCCCCGTGACCTATCAAGTTGACGCTGTGTGTGCAGCCCCAGCCGTAGGGCTCTCCTGAATCTCTTGGAGCTGGACATCATCAGAACTCAACAGTCTTTTACTGCCTGTGGTCTCCAAGCTTTATCATGCAGAGCCCCATTGCTCCTGCTGGCTTCTGCACCCCGCTCTCCTTCCTCTGGCTGCCTGGAAAGAGTGGTTTGCACCATGCCCTGCCCAGCCTTCGGACTTTGCTGGTGGGACCTTCTTGTCCCAGGAGACCAGAACTTTCCTTACAAAACCCTGCAGCTCTGGGGAGCACCAGTGTTTTCAGGAGGCACCTTGCTGCCTCCACACTGGCCCAAATCCGTAGCAAGGGCCAGTGGCTGCTCTGGTCCCTGCCCTGGTGTCTTGCTAAGGGCAGGGGCAGGTCGAGCCCCAGGGGGGGCTGGCAGAGGAATTGCCAGCAACAGTGTGGCGACCACAGCGCGTAGTGTGACCCGGTCCCGGGACACCGCTGCGGCCACCAGTGCCACCCTCCTGTCACACGTGGCCATTCCCGTGGCCTTTGGTCACCTGCTTCAAAGGACTGAAGATGGCAGCGGGCAATGGGGGCTGGGTCCCTGGGCGTTACAGGCTGCTCCGCCATGCCCCGTGCCAGCCCCCCCCCAGTGCCACGGGGCCCTTCTCGCTGGGCAAACCTGCAGGGTTACTCCGGGGCTATGGTGGTTCCCTCACTGGGGTCCAGCACCCGGCCAACCCCCCGAGCATCTCTGCAGCAGCTCTGCAGTTGGCAGTTCGCTCGCTCTCGGCCGGGCGGCTGGTTCCTGGATCCCGTCGGGTTTTCACTCCATCTCCCGGGAGCCAAGGTCCACAGCCGCGCCTGTGCCTCCCAGACGGGCCGGCAGACGAGAACTTCCTTCCAGGCCCTATAGACAGACATTTTATATACGTTAAAATACGTGTGTATATAAATACGGAAAGCAAGAGCTTGGGAGAGCTTGAGTCTAAATAAACTTGTATGTTTAAGGCTTTTAAAATGCTAATGTTGAATTTCAGGGGAAGGGGGGGGGGACGCGAGGGGGTTGTTGGATGGAGCACCAAGACAGCTGATGAGCTTGGATCGGCGCCTTTACAATTCAGGGAAAAATGGGATAGTTTGGGAAGGAAAAAGGGATTTTCTTGTTTTTGTTTTTAGTAGAAAATAAAAGAAGCTCCCTTCTTATTTGCCTCCCTCCCCCAGCGCCGGAGCAGCGAGCGACTGGTGTTGTATGCATAAGCTATTCCTTTGTGCAACATCTAAATGGTTAATTGTGTTTGAGGAAGATGTACGGGCGAATGGAGGGACCACCCAGCAAGAGACAGACAAGAAAGAGCGATCTCTGAAATGTTTAACCAGAGAGAGAGCAAAGTTGTTTAAAAATATTTAATTTACAACATTCCACACTGCTGATTATAAATTGGCCGTCCAAAAACACTGCTGCGTGCAGAGAAGGATCCAGGCAGCATGAAACAAATTCTTGTGATTGTTTTTCCTATCTTCCTCCCTCCTTTCCCTGGGGAGTTTAACCCCAGGGTGGGATGTGGGTTGCCCCAGGCAGGGAAGGCATGACTGATGTCCCCCAGGGACCACTGGCTTCCGTCCTGGTGCTGACACTGGGGTCCTGGTGCTAACACCTGCGCCCGGGGCTGGGGCACGGCTGCCTGCCAGTGCTGGGAGAGCTGGAAGGGACCAGCAGGCAGTGCCACAGCACCGGGCACATTTGAGATGCGGGTAAAGGTCCTGCAGCCCCTGCCATCCGATTTTCACCCCAGCATCGAGGTTCCCACAAAGCCTCCAGCCTTGCGCTCCCCGGCAGTACCCCAGCAGTGGGTCGGGAGACTGGGGGAGGCAAACCCGTCCGGGCTGTGCCACCCGTGAGACATCCCTTGCCGTGTCCGCGCGTTGGGCCCGCGACGCTCGGCCACGTCACCCAGCCATTCCCAGCAGCGCTGGAATGGAAGGAGCTGGGACCTGGGCCCTCGCAGGGTCATTGAGCAACAGCAGCATCTCCCCCTGCTCGGGCCTTTCTGCAAAGGGGGTGGTTGGTTCCGGATGCTGGGAAGAAGGGATTTGGCCGCGCTCGGCTCGCGGCCACCGCTGATCCACGGCTGACTTGGACACACCAGGCAGCCCCGGGCTCTGCCCCCCCCACCCTGTGCAAGGGGCTGGGGCTGCTCTGCACGGCTGGACTGTGCTCTCTGGGTGGTGGCCAGGCCATCTCCCCCACCCCCTGGCAACGGTTTCTGCTCCCACGGTGACATCCTTTCCAACCTTCATACCCTCTGTTGCTGCAGTGCTGAGGGAGGTCTGGGAGATAAGGGTCCTGAGCTCTCTACCATGCTGTTCTTGGGAGACCAGTCAAGCAAAGGATGCCCTTGGTGGGCATCAACCACTCCTTCCCCAGCAAGCACCAACCCTGCCACCATCCACCCTCACAGACAGAACCTCCCTGCCCAAAGGGTGCCAGGGAAGGGGGAAATGTGCAGCTCTCCAACCAGTGACCCTGTGCTGCAGGGGGAATCTGAGCAGAGCTGAGGGATAGGGGGATGAAAGAAAAAATGAAATCCTAAAGCAGTGGCTACTTTGACCACAGATCCCTCCTTGACATCTCTTTGCAGATCCTGCTTTGGAGAGCAAAAGCCTCAGTGCTCTCACACCGCTGCTGCCACAGGACTCTGGCCATGCAACCAGCTCCCTTGGGAACCCTGGGGAGCCCTGGCCACCGGGGCAGGCAGGTCACCATCTCCCAATGTCTCTTCTGGCAAGAAGAGGGCACGGGGAGCGCTGCGGGGCTCTTTGCTGGGGATTGCCACAAGTTTCTAACCCCTAACCAGCCGGGAAGCCTCGCCGGCCACCTGGGCGCTTCCTCGCGTGCAGCAAAGGCCTGTGACAGCCCAAGGAGCTGGGGTGGGTTTGGCTGCTTGCCCCGGTGGCGAGCTCGGCTCTCGGTGGCTGAACCACTCCGGGCCGTGCCAGCCCCAGCCGGTGCCGGGAGCGAGAGCAGAGACAAAAGAGCTTGTGTCCTCCTGCCAGCAGCCGGCCCCGCCGAGCGGCCGCCCGCCCAATTAAACCGTGCCCGCTTCCCATGCGGCAGGGATGCTGGCGGGCTCGCTGGCCCCCTCCCATCACCCACCAGCCCTGGGGGACCCCCACCTTGTGGGGCCTCCCCACAGGCGCCAGCGCTTCAGCAGCCCTTGCCAGGCATGAAAACGTTTCCTTGGTCCCCCCGAGAGGGCATCTCCAGCAGCTCGTGGTGCTGGAGACAGCTCACCCCGTCCCCAAGTATCTCCTCTTCCCTTCGCTTCCCTTGCACCCCAGGGCTCACGGCACCCACCAGCACAGGCGGTGGGGCACTGAGCATCCCTCACCACTGCCACTCCCGCCAAGGGCCAGGTCAGGATGAGACCTGGCAGCAGCCGCCACCGCGGCGGGAGCATCCCCATGGCCCATCCCGACCCGCGGGGCTGGTGTCACATCCACTTAGCTGGCTCCAAAAATCCCTCGCCCTGACACCTTGTTAAATACCCACCAGGGGTCACAGTTCCTGGGTTTCTTTTTTCCTGCTTTTCCTTTACCCCGCTGAGACGTTTCGGTTGGCAGGAACTCCCCCTCCTCCCCCCCATTAGGTATCTTTCGGGGAACAAGAAACCTAGATCACTTACAAATTAATTTGGAGTTAAACCTACAGAAAATGAGAAACATGCTGCTTTGCAGGAGAGAGCGCTTGGCCAGCGATCAAGAAAAATACATCCAAACCGCCCGATGCGGCGCGTTCAGCGGCGGCCGGGGCCGGGGCTGCGCGCTCAAGGTAGCGCCGGCTGCGTTCGGGCGCGTTTTAATGGGGCCGCGGCCTTTCCTCCCAATTAAAACCGTAGCAAACGAACAAAAGGGAGAACCTGCTCCCCGGCGTGCGAGGGGTTGTGCGACAGGACGTGGGGAAGGCCGGGGTGCGGGGGGAGGAGGCGTGAGGTGCAGTGCCGCAGAGCGGGGCTCTGCCTGCCCCGGTTGGGATGAGGATGGGGACGGGGACGGGATGGGGAG
>WUAM01000431.1:92000595-92015833 GCA_024336885.1 Actenoides hombroni | reverse complement strand
CCCGCCCCACCTCCGACCCCCCCCACCCCCACCTCCACCCCCCCCCACGCCCAGCCCCACCCACGCCCAGCCCCAGCCCCGGCAGCCCCCAGCCCCAGCAGCATTCAGCCCCATCATGGCTCGGGGACGAGGACGGGATGGTTTCCCTGCATGTCTTGCTGTCACTCAGAGATGTTTCCTACTGGTTTATGTCCTCCTGGAATTTTTCCCTTCCTGCTCCTACCCCAGCGCTGGGAAAGTGGCCCAGTGCCAGCCCAGTGCAGGGCTGTGCCTCCACCAGCTCCTGCCAGTTAGTGCAGCTGGGGGACATGCAGGGAATCCCAGTGTACTGCAGCTCATGGCGTCCCCAAGCCCCCCCCAGGGACACAGAGTGATCAGGAGATGTCACAGTGCTGAGGGTCAGCTGTCCCCAGGGGCTGCAGCGGGGCCCATGGCCACAGGTGCTGCCTGATGCTGGCAGCGAGGACTCGGGCAGTGACAGGGTGTTTTCCAGCCATGCTCTAGAAACATCCCGCAGCCCTCCCCGGGTACTGACTCTGCCTGTGCACCCTGGGGTCCCTCTCCCAGGAGCAATGCAGCCGTCCATCCTTTCCCCCCTTCTCACAGAACCTAAATTCAGCTGCCATAGCTGCAAAGGGGAATGACCCAAACCTCCCCAGTGGGCCCTGGCTGTGGCACCTGCAGCCCGCACCAAAACCTGTGGCCATGGCCAGTGGCAGGGAGGTGTGACCAACCTGGAGTTCCCCGTTTCCTGCCTCTGACAGACCCAATCCATCATGAGGAGGGCTTGGCTGCATGGACCCATGCAGGGGTATTTAGGTGGAAGAGGCACTGGCAGGACAGGAGGGTGCTTGGTGCAGTCGAAGCAAGTGCACAACCCCAGGCCCTGTATCCTGGACAGCAGCAGGAACCTCAGTTCCCCCAGTTTTGCCAGCAGCCAGAGGGAGGATTTTTCCACTGAGATGTGGGGCTGAGCCTCGATGTCCATCTCCTGCCCACTGAAAGTCACCAACTCCTGTTTCAGGGCGTTCTTGAAGCTGCTCTTCTGCTGGAAAGGCAGCACCTACAAGCTGCTGTACAAGGAGCTCATGGTGTTTGTGGTGCTGTACAACCTGCTCAGTCTCATCTACTGGTGAGTGGGGTTGGTGTGTCCCTGCCAGTCGTGTCCCTGCTGGCACACCCCACACTGCACATCCCATGGGATGTGCAGAGATGCCCCATTGGTCATGGACTGGGGGCCCTGCAGGGAGAGAAGAAGCCCAGAGGACTCCCCCAGGGAAGGGAGGGGAGGGCAAGGAGAAGGGTAATCAGGCAATGGCTTTTTGTGGAGGTCTGAGGCAGTGCCCCAGTCCCAATGCCCACCCCGATCCCAAATTCATATCCCTGACCCCACTGACTCTCCCTGACCCTGCTCCTTGTCCCTGACCCTGCTGTGTGGCTGCTGCAAGTGGCTGCTTACTGAGGAGCAGAAGCACCTCTATAGCAAAGTGTCCCAATACTGCGGCCACTCCACAGCCCTCACCCCCATGTCATCTGTTCTAGGTATGGGTCCCTCTCCTCAACCTGGGAGTTGGGGTCCCCTCCTCCCCTTGGCATTGGCAGCTTGAGGGTACCCCCACTGTCCATCCTGGCCCCATACCAAAACATCCTTTGGACACCATCGGATATGGGATGGAGGAGCCTGGCACCCTGGGGATGGTATTTGGCTCCTGAACCCACTGAGCCCAGCTCCCTGGCCCTGGGGATGCCAGTGGGAGGCTGCGATTTCCCCCGGCCTGCCCTGCACCCACCTCATGCCCAGGAAAGGGGCACCTTATCTACCAAAGATGGCTGTCCTGCCCTGTGCCACCTGCAGAGAGAGCAGGGAAGAGCCAGGAACAGTCCCATCTCCATTCCTGGGAGGGCTGTACCAATGGGAAGCACAATGAGCACTTTGTCTCTCATCCACTGAGAAATCTGTCAGCCCTCCTGGTGTGGGCTCATCCTTGCCTCAACCCACCACCCGCCACACTCCCTACACGCTTCTCTTGGTGCAGGTTTTCACGTCACCCTGATCGTGAACCGGTGGTGGGCCCAGTACACCAGCACCCCCCTGCCTGACCAGTTTATGTGTGTCATCTCCAGCAATGTCCATGGCAAGGATGAGAGGGGACGGAAACCCTCATGGGAAGGTGTCTCTGTCCCTGATCCCTCGTCTCATCTGATCCCCTCCCTCTCCAGGTTGCAGAGCAGATCATTAACCCCTTTGGAGAAGACGATGATGCCTTTAAGACCAACAAGCTGATAAACAGAAACCTATGGGTGGGTTCTGCCCCACGCTGACATGTGGGGCTGCTGCTATTGGGGCACAGGAATATCCCTGTCCCCTGGCAGTGGCACCTGTGCCCTGCTGGCCCCCAGTCCTGCTCCTGGCCACTGAGGTCCTTCTCCAAAATAGATTCTCATGCACAGAAGCAGGGCTGCACCTTGTCCCTCCAACCCTGTCCCTCCATGTGTCTGCTCCCCACGGCAGGATCAGGACCCCCCAAGGGACACGTAGCAGCCTGGCACTGCTGCCGAGCCCCTTACCTCCAGGAAAAGTGTTCAAAAGGGGAAACGCCCAAGTGCAGCCAGGAGATGGGCCCAGAGCCTCCCTGACCCCTTGCAGAGCCCAACCCTACCCCTGTCAGGATGGTGCTGGGAGCCACCTGCAGCCACCAGTTCTACTCATGTCCTTGCAAAGCCACACTTATCCATCCCCTGCCTTTGCCATGCCCAGGTGTCTCTGCTCTCTGTGGATGACATGTACCAGAACCTGCCTCCAGCCATGAAGGACAAATACTGGAACAAGCCCACGGCTCAGCGCCCCTGCACGACGGCCACAGCTGCTGACACCTTGAAGAGGTCGTTCCTGGGCTCCACTTTTGACATGCAGTGAGCGCAGGGCACAGTTCTGGGGCTGCAAAGAAAGAAGGCAAGTGCTTCAGGGTAGCAATAGCACAAGGAGGCTTGTCCCCCAGGGCCCAATTACAGTGAGCAAACAGCAAATCTCCCCTGGCAGCACGTGGCCCAGCCCCTGTGGGGCTTGGGGGCTGCATCGGGTGATGGACGAGCTTCTGGGGCAGGGATGTGGCCTCCTGGAGATGCTCCCTGCTTGCAGATGCAGTGGGATGGAGGTGGTGATTGGTGCTGGGCATCCCTGCAGAGCATGGCAGCTGGTCCCCATCACCCTACTGTGCTCCTGAAGCACATGTGAGGACACGGGGCAGATCCAGCTGGCAGAGGCCTTGCTGAGCATGCTGTGCAGCCAGACGCCCCTGCTCAGCCATTTCTTCACCACCACACCCCCTGCCAGCAGCATCAAAAACTTTGGCCAGGCCAGCCGAGGTCACCCCCACCGGCAACATCCCTGGGCAGACGGTGGGTTCCCCAATCCTTACCCCAATCCAACCCCGAGTACGTGGCCGCATTGACAAGGAGGAGACAGAGGATGAGGAAAGCTGGGCCAGTGAGCTCACCGTGCCCGGCAGTGGCCTGGGGAGTTCCGACTGCTGGAGACCTCCAAAATACAGAGGAAGGAGCTGCTGCTGATTCAGGTGAAGGCATTGTCCAGTGACAGCATTGGGGTTGACTGGCTGGAGGCTGATGAGCCCTGAGGCTACCCCAAAAGCACCCCTTTCCCAGGGGAAGAATAGCTGCCTCCACCCCAAGGCACCACCACTGCCAGCCATGAATCTCTCTGTCCCCAGAAACCCTCCTCAGACCCCCTGTTCAGAAGTAGAACATTGCCAGGTCTTTTGCCACCCAGCCCTGAGCCAAGCTGTGTCCCCAGGTTGATGGGAAGATCCTGGTGGGTTTGGGCAGACAGCCTTCAACACTAGTTAGCCCCAAAACTGCAGGATTCAGCCCATCTATGTGATGATGCCACCAACTTGCAGCTGGCCAGGCTCACTCCCTGCTCCATGGCCCAGTGCAGGGGACAGGGGACAGCCCAGACCCCAAGCAAGGGATGGGATGAGAGCATTGGTCTTACAGAAAACCAACACCATGATGGAGATGTTCCCTCAATATTAATAAAGCTATTGCCAAGCTCAGCTTTGAGGTTCTTCCTTGTCCATGCAAATCATCCCCAGCAGTGAGACAGCAGGGACATCACATCGATCCCAAAAGTAGGTGGATTTGGATTTTGTTGAGGAGTGTGCACATTCTCCTGGAGCAAAAGGGACACAGCCCCAGGGTCTGACACCAGTGATGGTTGTGGGTTGTGATCAAGTGACAGTCAGAAAACAGAAATGTTTTCAGCCCCTGTAGAAGGATTCCCACACTCAGACATGTGTGTTTCCCTCGAGAATATCAGCAGAGCTGTTAAAATACTCCCTTTCCCAAAGACGCCTTTCCTTTAAAGCTCCCTTTTCCCCCCAGCAAACCAGCCCCACTCCTCCTCCGCTACCCTCCAGGCCACTGCTGAACCTGTTAAAGTGCAACCACGAGGTCATTTTCTGGGTTGGACCATGAAAATACACCAAAGTTAACACTGAATGGAGCAGAGAGACCCAGGAAGGAGCAGCACTCGGGATGACGAGTGACCCCCCTTGGTTTACATGGCCAGCAGCTCATTGTGTGAAAAGTAGCTTTTTAAAAAATTCAGCCCTTGCATCTACCTGGAAGAGTGGGTAAGGTCCTTAGATCAGGCTGTGGCACCTCATAAACCCAGCTGGACTAAAGCTGTGCTTAAGCCCAGCCGCTGCCCATCTCTGGCTCAGTGCCTGGCCAGCTTGCCTCCTCCCAGGCGGGTCAATCCCTCTGCACATCCCCGGAGCTGTGCCAGGGTCAGACCAGAAACCAGACACCCTGCAGCCAAGCCAGAGGAGGTCCCACAGCCTGTGCCACCGTAGGATCCAGGTGCCACCCGCCCCTGTCCAGTTCCCACATGACACGTGCAGCAGGGCTCCGTTGGGCAGTAGGTGCCACTGCCATTCCAGGGCTGGTGCACTTCGCAAGCAGTAGCCTCCCCAGCAGCCACAGTGACGAGTTAGCCACAAGCTGCTCATCGGGGGCCAGGCTTACAGCTCCTGCTCTGATGCCAAGTTGGCACTTGCTCTGTAAGCCTGTCTCTTCGTCTGTACGAAGTCCCCCAGAAACACCCCGAGTCCCGTTTGCAGTCTGGAGGGGGAGGGAAGAAACACACTCATCGGAAGCAGCCCTGACGCATCCCTCCCTTTATGGCCCGCACCCCACCTCGCTGGAATGCAGGTGTTGCTGGGGAGCAGGGAAAGTTTACTCCGATCACTATGGAGAAGGAATGTGCTTGTGCAAACATTCAGCCCAGGTCAGGCTGCCAGGGACGGTAGGACCCGGCCAATTGCACCCAGCGCTGACGGGAGAGCAGACCTGAGCTGTGAGGCGGTGCCAACGCACACCCACCGTGGAGTAACCCTGCTGCTGTGACCATCCAGGCAGAATCATAGACTGGTTTGGGTCAGAAGGGACCTCTGTCATCTAGTCCAACCCCCCTGCACTGAACATCTGCAACCAAAGCAGGTTGCTCAGAGCCCTGTCCCACCTGACCTTGAGTGTTTCCAGGGATGGGGCAGTGACCACCTCTCTGGGCAAGCTGGGTGGGAGCTTTACCACTCTAATTGTAAAAACCTTCTTACTTCTATCTAGTCAGTTTTAGACGACCCTCCTTCAGTTTAAAACCATCACCCCTTGTCCTGTTGCAACAGGCCCTGCTAAAGACTGTCCCCATCTTTCTCACAGCTCCCCTGTAAGCACTGAAAGGCCATAAGGTCTCCCTGGAGCCTCCTCCAGGCTGCACAACCCCAACTCTCGGCCTTCTCCACACCAGAGGATTTCCAGCCCACTGATCATTTTTGTGGCCTTCTCTGGACCTACTCCAACAGGTCCATGTCTTTCTAGTGCTGAGGACTCCAGAGCTGGACACAGTATTCCAGGTGAGGTCTCACCAGAGCAGGGTAGAGGTGAAGAATCACCTCCCTCCACTTGCTGGTCACGCTTCTTTTAATGCAACCCAGGATGGGATTGGCTTTCTGGGCTGCAAGAGCATAGAACGGGTACTGTAATGTGACAGGTTAACAGGTACTGCTTTCTGACGTGGTTGGTGTGTCTCTCCATCTGCAGCACAGACCCACCCTCACCTCCCTGCCAGCAAAGCAGGATGAGCCCAGGCTGCCCAGGGCACCTCAGCCCGCTAGCACCTCCTGCTGCCACAGACAGCAGCCCCGGCAGAGCATCTCAGGGAAATCCGAACAAAAACGCCAAGCAGAAGCTATCCATTGGGCACAGTCTGCACTGCAAGGCAGCAGAGACACGGGTCTCACCACAGCTCTGCTTGGGGCAAGATCATCTTCAGTTCAGAGCGAAAAAAAAGGTGAAGCTGGGGCTGTAGTCAGTGTGCCTCACACCAGAGCACTCCTACTGATAAATGAAGCTTCTCTAAAAAACACCGAAGTGGGGCACATGGTGCAGTATGTGTCCCCTTGGCAGGCTGAGGTGTGTGTCTAACTTCCACCCGCGGCCCCAGGAGCAGCCCCTAGATGGGCTCCCAACTTCACCCAACACCTCCTGCACAAAACATTTGACTAGATGCAGATCTCCATCAGGCTGGCTCTCCTCAGACAGCAGCCCTGAGGAATGACATCACATCCCCCAAAACATTCAGCAGAGCTTTTGTTCAGCACAGCTTTCCAATGCCCCCATAACCAGCAGGGCAGAAAACTGGAGTTTGTACCCAGCTTTCGAAAGGGACAGACCATGACGAGAGCCTGGCCCTTCTGCTAGAAGGGATTTATTTATCTTGCACTGGCATGAGACCAAGGAGGTCAGGGCAAGACCAGCTGGTCACTGAGCGGTGCAGACAAGTTGGGTTAAGATACTGGACCCTGAAAGTGATTGTACAACCGGACAGGGAACACCAAGCAATGGCAAAAGGGGCTGCGGGCCCAAACCAGAGGACAGGAGTGTGTGTGGTCTGGGAAGTGGAGGCAGGAGGAACCAGCTGCGGAGGTTGGAGGTGTTAAGAGACATGTTTTCAGCCAGGCTTGGCACAAATGCAGTCTAAGAAACAGGGCACTGCAGAGCTGCTCCTGGACAGCCCTTGCCCACTGACATCACTCCAAGACCCCAGATGCGGTGTGCTGACCTAACAGGGAAAGGGGAACCTGTGCTCAGCCAGCCCCCAGAAATCTACTGGGGATGGACATTTCCACCTCCTTCCTGCACACAGGTTTCCAGGACTGGAAATGCTCCACTTTAGCTGAGTCTGCCAACTCTTTTCCACACCCACTTGGTCCAGGTAAGTCACTGTCCCAGGACGCAGGGAGGGGTTTAAGTTGAGACCACACAGGGGCAGAGCTTGCCTGATGGCACGAAAGGTCTGGCAGTGCTGGGCTAGTGGTTGCACTCAATGATCTTAAAGGTCTCATCCAACCAGAATGATTCTATGACTCCAGAAGATCCTTCTTCCCTCACACTTTACTGGCAGGAGCTACAGCAGCCCCCTCCACCCTGCACACACAAACAAGCACACAGCCCTTTCCTGTAGTAGACTCTGGGTTTTATTCGTTCTCTCAGCAGAAGAGTTTCTATTCATTTGCCTTTTCTGGCCTTGATCTTCCTCAAGTAGAACTCCAACTCCTTGCCTTCCAACACGTAGCCATCGGCTCGGCCACACTGTCCAGGTCTGGAGGCAATGCAGGCTGAAAGGAGAAGTCATCCAGTTAAAGAGGTTAAATAATTCACCACCCCAGTATACGCACAAAGTGAAATAACCACTGCAAGCAGTCTCTGCGAAAGCACAGGCAGCAAGACCAGTAACAGGTACACCAGTTTATGTGCTGGCTTTGGGACCTGCCCCTAAGGCATGGTGCTCTGGAACCTGCTCTGTCCCTAGTGAAGTCCTCCTCAGATCTCCAAACTGTCATCGCTTAAGTTCAGTAGCAGAACTGGATGAAGGTCTCATCACCAGAAGACTTCAGAACACTGAACTATTCTCCAGAACTTGAAATCTGTCAAAGCTGTTACACTTTGGTGGGGCATTTTTCTGACACAGTGCAGCCCATGGGTCTTTGGCATTTTGCAAGTCTCAAGCCCTATCGTTTTCCTCGAAGACCAACCAGGAATGACCAGCTCCTGTCTGGGACATGTGCCAATTCAAGCTTCAGAAACAGACTTCCCCTCCCTGACACAAGTGTGCTATCTCCAGAGAAGATAAAAGAAAGAGTTACATTTGAGAGACAGAAGATACTCCTGGAGATGTGGAGAACACCCCACTGCTTTCACCCTGCAGTGAGCTTTGTCACAGTGAGCAGAACTTTAAATGGTCCCAAGACCAGGAATAAGGTCTGCTCTGTCACCCTGTCTGTGCCCCAGCTCCCTTATCCACAGCCACACTGATGCTGCCAGGGACTCACCAAGTAGCTTTCCTTGCTGGAACTGCTCCTCAAGAATACTTGCTATCTTGGCATTCTTCTTTCTCTCATCATATTTTTTCTGGATCTTCTTTGAACGCTTCTTGTTCAGTATTTCTTCCTCTTCAGGAGTCTAAAAAAGAAGACCATAAATGAAAAGAAGGCTAAGCAAAAGGCCATGCTCTACTAGAGCAGGTGGTCTCCACTAACATCAAGGGACCCTTGTATTCTCAGCACTGCACTGTTTCCCAAGCCATACATGGCACAAATACCAATACTTTGACCTCACAGAACTAGGTGCTGTTTCACTTTTGAGGCTAATAAATGCCACGTTGCTGACTAGAGCCACTGCTGACATCAAAGCACAGTGCCCGAGGAAAGGGTGCTTTGGCAAGTGAAACTGCAAAGCTTTCCTTGGTGAATTAATCCTCCTCCAGAAAAGCAAACACTCGTTCTCTCTCCAGACATGACAGCACTTGGGTGTGGTGAAAGTCCTGGCAGACAGGTTACAAGCTGTCCCTGCACTTCTGAGCTGCACAGGGCTCAGAGAAGAAAAGCTTTTGTTTTTAATGCAAGAGTTAAGGTTGTCTCCAAGTGCTACACGTGGGGGCTTAAATACCTTCCAGCAGTCTGGGCTCTGGATCTTAGACAAATTACAGACAGTGAGTCTGGGCAGTATAAAGACACAAACGCACACTAAAGTCCAGTGAGCAATCCACAGCTTGTCATCACAGCAATCGTTCCTCAGCACAAGGACCCAACCTGCAAAGTCTTCCTCAGCATTGTAAAATGTCATCGCTCTCCCTTCAGCAGCAGAACTGGACAAAGGTATCATCATTAGAAGACCAAAGAGATGGACAAGCAGGTCCTTGTGCACAAACGGGTGTAATGCCTCAGAGGGAGCTCCGTGGTACTGAACACTCCATTAACAGAGCCAGACTTGTCCTGGGAGCTGACAGGAGTGTAGGCCAGAAAACCCTATCCCTGACAGGTACGCAGCCCTGTCCCGGGAGGCACTGCCCACTCCTGATGGCTAATCACCTCCAGCAGGGCACGCTCCACTCTGCAGAGTCAAAACGACAACGACAAGCCCAGACATACCAGTTTGGCGCCCTTCTTGCGTCCAAGAGGCAAGGCATAGTGGGCTTCATACCACTGCCGGTACGGGGTGCTGTCAACCAGGACGATGCAGTTCTTCACCAGAGTCTTTGTCCGCACCAGCTCGTTGTTGGAAGCATTGTAGACGACGTCGATGATTCTGGTTTTGCGAGTGCAGCCTTTCAAAAGAAGAATATGAATTCCAACCTACAAGGATCTGACAACTGAGAATACAGTCCACGGCATCTCACCCCCCCCCTCCAACCATCTCACGCTCATCGCCCGGTCAAATGCCCTCCAGCTTCCCTGGCACTGAACGAAGAGACACATCTGGTTTTTGTCAGCCCAACTACAGAAGCCTGCACTTGGAAACTGATTCACTTCAGGTGACAAACTGGATCTGTGGCCTTGCTGGAATTCATCTTAAGTAAGACTGTGCAATGCTAAACAATGCACTTCTGGACTGGAAGATGCCTCAGCAGATGCCAAATAGCACCGCACACAGGGTTCGATCCTGCACATACTTCCTGGAGTTACTGAAGTAAGCCGTGTTGAACTGGCCTGCTCTGCAACACAAACCAGAAACTGTTTTTACAGGTCAAGAGTTTGAGCAAACAGAGAGGAAGCGGGTGCTCCCACCCTTCGAGACCCCCTTGAAAGCACTCAGTCTTAGCCACTAGATTTAACTGTTTAGCAGTTTCCCACCCTGGAGACACAGCCACGTAAGCAAAGGCCAGGCACAAGACAGGCTTCCTTCTCTCTGCTCACACACCTTATCCTTTTCCTGCAAGGTACGCTCAGCCCCTTCACTTCCACGACACTACCTACGAATCACGGCACTTTTCACAGCGTGGGCAGCGCTCGGAGGAGACAGCGCGTCCTTCCACCCTCGCACCACGCGGGCCACAACACCACCTTACTAACTGCTGCCTCTGCCACCACAACAAGTTAGAGGATTTTCAGAGAAAACCCATCTTGCTTGGGGGAAATACAACAGACTCCCCTCTCACTAGGGCGCTTCCCACTTTTGCTTAGCAAAGCAGGAGTACGAAGTAAACCGCGCATCTAACGTACCGGTGTCCCACGGCCACGCCTCCTGAGCAACACCCGCAACACCCTTCTGTCATGCAGCATCACCTAACTGTTACCAGCTGTGCAGCAACCAACAAAAAAAGGTTGCATTTATGAAGAACTAGTCATATTTAGGTTTTTTGCCCCTTTGTAGTTTCCCCCATGCCAGTAAAATGGTAACGTGAGCACGTCACTCCGTGTAACTATGACACTCCGATCACTGTGAACTTAGCAGACATCCAAGTCTGCTAAGGCCACAATAAGGTCAAAGTGATCATCGCCAGACACGCTGCTACAGCCAGTACTGCGGCCTCCACAACGTTCAAACCCAGCCAGCAAATCCACCGCCCTGCTCTGCAGCAGTTCCACCAACCAGCATGGCTGGAAAAGATGGATTTTCCCTTCCAGCGCATCAGGCTTCCCAGGTACTTACATTCCGACCCCCAGGAGAAGTTGCCGACGTCCAACCGAAGGGCACGGTACTTCTTGTTTCCGCCACGAACCCTCACCGTATGAATTCGGCGTGGGCCAATCTACGGTCAGAACCAGACACCGGGGTGCTGTTGGTGCTGCAACGCTGCCCGGCTCACGCCGGAGCCAAGTCCCAGGCTCGAAGGCAATGTGGTCAGTGTAACTATGACAAACCCCAGCACGGGCAGATGCGGGAAGAGACCAAAACGGTCCGTTGCATCTACCTAAGGTGACACTTTCATCACTCCAATTGCCTCTTACTGCAAAAAGGTATCGCCGCTTTTCGGCAGGCAGAGAAGAAAATACTGCCTTTTGAAGAGGCAGCAACAGGTATTTTAAGAGCTCACAAAACAAAATAAATACTTAAGCCTCCAACAGCACAAAACCAGCAACCAGAGTTTGAAACATCTACTGACCACCCTCTCCAAGCACCCACCTTAGTGTTGGCAGGAGGACGCCCCAACTCGTACTTCCTCTTCTTGTGGTAGGGCTTCCTCTTGCCCCCAGTCTTGCGACGCTTGTGCCAGTTGTCCCGGGAGATACCTGGATGGAGAGCAGTGTGGTCAGAGCATGGCACGGAGCCCACCTGGCCACGGCAGGGAAGGGTTCTGAGTCCTCAGCTCTCCAAGGTTGGTATCCGCACAGTGCACTCAGCCTTATGCAGCAGTCAGAGAAGCTTCATCATTGATACTCAGATCCACCTCTAACTCCTCCCTCCCGGCAAAGCTGACAAAGCAGCCTCTCTCCACCATGTCTGATGGGTGTCCCCTTTGGGAAGCAGCCTCCCAGCCCACCTCACGTGCTGGGCACCCTATGGGAAATGCCCCATCCCAAGCTACAAGGCACGTTAGAAAAGACACGCTATGTTACCCTCCAGGTGTGGCAGATCATCTATGGGAAACAACCCCCAGCCCACCCGTCTGCTGGACCCCTGAGACACCCCAATGCAATACCCTCCCCCTAAGGGCCATTTCCCATCGCATCTCCAGCTTCACCACGACCCCCCTCCAAACAGCCAGGTACAGGGCCACCCCCACCCATCCCGCCGGGCCCCCAACGAGATACGTCCCGCCTCACCCGCACGATTCCCCGCGGCAAACGCTGTCTCGCAGCCCCCGAGCGCTCCGGCCCCACCGCCGCCGACAGCGAGGCCCGCGCGCGGGGCCTGCAGCAAGGCTAGGCCGGGCCAGGCCGCCCGCTCCCCTCCCACCCCCGCCCGTCGCCATTTTGGGCCCGCTCCTCCTCCCCCCCCGCCAGCTCCTGTGAGCGACCCCCCCCGCGCAACGCCCCCACCCCTTCCCACCCGTGCCTGCTTCGCGGGGGAAAATACACCCTCCGTCCCCGCTGACAGCAGCCGCGTATCATTTCTTTTAAGTTCTGAAATAATCATAAGCCCCGCAGCCGAAGTGCCCTAATGTATTTGCCACGATGTTTACGCGTTCTTTAGTAAATAAATATTTTATCTGGGAGCCGTAATGCCGGAGATTATCAGCAAAATAGCGCGGAAGGCATCCATCTACCCATCCGGCTCCGGATTTCTTTCCACTCGATGTCGGCTTTCCTTCAGTGACTCAGTCCCACAGGCAGCGCTAGGTGGGGAGAGATCTTTTGTAAGACGTTTGTCAGGAGCCGGTGCCTCGCCTGACGGCAGCGCGCTGCCGCGGCCCGCCGCTTTGGACGGGAGCGGAGAAGCGCAAACCACGACGGTGTTGCAGCAGGAGTCGCCGGCACCCTCTGCCCGGGGGCGTCTCCGCAAAAGCCGCGGGCCTGGTCCAGCCCCGGCCCCGATGCCGGGCGGACAGCGGCGACCCCAGGGTGCGCACCCGCGGGACCTGAGCGCGGCATCGCGGGCGGCCGGGGCGGCGAGGCGGGGGCGAGGCCCGCGCACCTTCGGGAAGGGGTCTGCGGCCCCCCGCGGGGGACCCCCCGTTAGCGGGAGAGAACCGGCC
This sequence comes from Actenoides hombroni, assembly GCA_024336885.1. NCBI lineage: Eukaryota > Metazoa > Chordata > Aves > Coraciiformes > Alcedinidae > Actenoides > Actenoides hombroni. The sequence goes on along the minus strand of WUAM01000431.1, from coordinate 92,002,836 downwards.
GGCGGGTCCCGCAGCGTGTCTTTCTGAGCCTCGGGCTACTTGAAAACGGGACTCTCCAGGGCGTAAAGACGGGCCTGAAGACTTCAGGGGACGCGCCTGCCACGCCACCTCTGCCAAACATCAGCCTCCATCTCCCTTCCTAAGCAAGCTTATGAGTTTTTAAAGGCATCGTGCTGCTTTTTTTTTGGTTTGGATTTGTTTTTTCTCCCCCCCCCCCGTTTCATCTTTTTTGATATTTTCCCCTTAGCGTTTTGCACTTCAGGTATTTTACAGACCATTTCTCTTTCCAGGTGACAATCAGCAGCCAGCTTCAAATTCCACTAATTAACAGTACCTGGACCATGGCATAATAAAAACAAGACTTGCATCTAATAATCTGAAGCCAGGCTGAAACTTCGCGAACTCAAATCCAGAGAAGGCTAGAACCAGGATGACTTGTCAGAATGCGTATTTCAATGCTCTTACATCCCATGGCCATTTATCTTCTGTTGCTTAACCCTCAGCTAGTTCGTTGATTTGATGTTTCGTAGAAGCTGGCATACACAGACTCTCTGCGAGGAAATTATTCTAATAAAATAAATTATGAACCAAAAAGCAAGCACTTCTGTTTTACTTGCAGTTGGGTGGTACACTGCATGCAACTTCCAATACTACACCTTCTTTCTCCTTTCAGTGATAAGAAAACAGTTTTATTGGTATCGATTCTAACTGATGTTTCTGATACCTGTTTCACCAGTGTGCTCACCCTTCCCTTTCCCGGCTTGAAACAGACAGAAAGGTAACGGGCTTATACAGGCAGGATACAGGTTGAAACACAGATAAACGCTGGGAAATGCTGCCCTGAATTACAGAGCTACACCCATATAGATGTGGAGCTGCAATGAATTCAGTGGTACACTGCCAATCACATGGAAGTGCTAATATATGCCAAAAACCTTCAGTGCACCACTCCTAAACTGGTATAATAGGGGGATATGCAATAGCAGGTGGTGTTATAGAATCGTCATAGAAAGGAGAGCAGTTTGCTAATACAATATGCCTGTCCTTCATGCTGACAGGTGATGAGGGGTCAAGCTGCTAATGAAGGTCTGCTCCACTGCGGCTCGAGGCTCAGAATGTGGGTGCTTGAAAACCTCTTTCTTCCTCTAACATGGTATATGGGCTGCTGCTTTTCAGGTTACTGCATGCGCCCATTCTTCCAAATCCTATGTGTAGCTCCTAAAGCACTGGACAAAAATGAGGAAAGATGCCCCAAAAACCAGCTTTTCAATTATTCATGAAACATCTTAGTAAATGGAAAATTTTGCCTCCAAGTCAAATATGGAGTGGATAGAAAGCAGGGTACCACAGCACAAGCTCTACAGGAGATCCACATCTCCAACAGAATCCCTTCAGCTACTCTCTGCAAGATGTACATTTGTCAAAATTAATTTAGAATATGCAAGATTCACTGGTTTGTCTCCCCACTTACACTGGCCCTTCAAGCATGTATACACTGCAGCACTGTGATAGCTTCTCTCCTGTTCTGCAGTGCCATGTTACCCACGACCTGCCAAACTATGTCTCCCTCGTGGTGTTACACGTGCGTGTGGGAGTAGGTAGCAGCAGCGATGCAAAGCCCTGCTGGCACATGAGCCCAGGGCAGGTCCCCGGATCAGCTCCTGCCCCATCTCACACTGGGGCAAGCCCCAAATACAGATTTCCTCGATTATATGCAGGTTTGTGTAGTGTGAACCACCAGAAAACACTTCCATTTAACTATATGCAGGCAAATGTGGCTTGGTAAATCTCCATTTTCCTTGTCTGATATTCTACTGCCTACTGTGGGGGCAGAGGGAAGGCCATAAGGAGGGCAGCTGCAAAAATCTGCATGTTTCCCTCTGAAGTAAATGCATGCTAAATATACTTAGGGAGAGAGTTATTCCAAAATAGTAAATTAAAAGGCCTAAATAACAAATTCCAAACAAAAGAAAAACCTTTGAGGGGTAATGAATAAGTAAATTAAAAATTACTGGGCACAAAGTGGAAAATAAGAAAATTTTATGGGCTATTTATTTTCTACAGAAGAAGTCAATTATATTTTAAAAAGCATCTTCAACACAAAAAGACCTATTTTTCAAATACTTGCCTGCCACAATTCTTGTCTTTTTCTTTTTTTTTCTTTTGGTGACAGAGTAAAGATACACTCCCTTGACCCTTTCTCTCCCGTCCCTCCTTGTAGCCCTAAGTGCTGACAGCAAC
>WUAM01000431.1:91986808-92000495 GCA_024336885.1 Actenoides hombroni | reverse complement strand
GTATAAATCTTTCGCCTTTTACTAAAGATTTCCGTGGAGAGGAACAGGCACGAGTGTCGAGAAATTTTTTGAGGCTCCATTTCGGTGGAGCTGCCCATGCTCGGTTAAAGATAGAACTGGGATTAGCTTTAGGGTACGGCGAATGAGCGGTGCTGTCAGCCTTGGCTGTACTGCCGTTGGGACAGGGCTACGCGGGACAGGCTCTGCGGACGGTCCGGGCGCTCACGGCGGAGCTGGGTCCCGCTCGGCTTCCCGCAGCGCTGCCGCCGCTGCTCGGGCCTCTACCCCGCTGCGGGCGGCCCCCTCTCTACCCTCGCCCGCTCAAAACATGGGCGGGACCCCGGGCCATGGGGTTCGGGCTCCGGCAGAAGCGGTGGGCTGGGGACGTGCCCCGGCGGGCCCGCCACGGCAGCGCTGTCCCAGGCTCTCCAGCCCCGCTCCTGAGCGGGTCCAGTCGGAGCTATCCCGGGCCCGGGGCCCGGCCGCTTTCCCCTTCGCCGCCGAGCTGCAGCCCGTGGCGGCGGGGGCGTACGGCGGCCTCTCCCGCGGACGGTCTTTCGTCTCTACGCGGCGCTGCCCGCGGGGACGATGCAACTCGGCCGGGGCAGCCGCGGTCTTTACTCGCTGCCTTTCTCAATGCCGGCCACTCCCCCCGGCCCGGCACCACCCAACCGGGCCCCGCCCCGTGCGGCCCCCGCTCCTGCCGGTGGCTGGCTGCCTCGTTAGCATATCCCGCCTCGGCACGGCTCCGATTAGCATACCCAGGGTGCAGTGCGGGGCGGCGCCGTGCGTGTCCCGCAGGACACCGCCGCTCCGGCCAGGCCGGAGGGGCTCAAGCCAAGCCAGTGTTGTCGGCAGCGGCAGCGAAGCGGTGTCAGAGCGGAAGGGAGCGGCAGGAGGGGGCGAGTGGGGGTCGCCGTGTCCTGTGGGACGGCAGTCGGGGATGGGTACGTGCGCGGGGGAGGAATAGGCCATACTCTGGTTTCTCTTCAGATCGTATAAATCTTTCGCCTTTTACTAAAGATTTCCGTGGAGAGGAACAGGCACGAGTGTCGAGAAATTTTTTGAGGCTCTGCTTCGGTGGAGCTACCCCTGTGTTGGTTAAAAACAGATTGATGTGTGAGGGGAAAGTAGTAGAGATCTGATGTCGCGGGGCGGGTCCAGCTCCTCCAGGCGATAGTACAGACTGTGGCCGTTCTGCCGCGGCCGGGCCCCGCCCCGAGTCTTCCTCCACTGCCCCCCACCCCTCCCCCGCGGGTGCGTATCTGCTCCGCCCCGAGCAGCCGCCAGGCGGCGGTCCCGCACTACATCTCCCAGCATGCTCCGCCGCCGGCCTCCTCCGTGCCCCGGGGCACGCCGGGAGCTGTAGGCGTCGCAGGACATGGGGGGATGTAACCTTGCTCGTGTTTCCCGGTAGGCCCCGCGGCACGCAGGGAGCCGTAGGCGGCGCAGGGCATGCTGGGACGCTTAGTTCCCGCCCTCGTCTTTCCCGGTAGTCCCCGCGGCACGCCGCCGCGCGGGGTTTAAATCAGCGGCGGTTGCTGAGGAGCTGCCCACTCTTCCCTCACCATGGAGTCCCCGTGCTGTCGCCGCCTCTGCCCCGGCCTCTTTATTAACATACAGCGGAGCAACGGTAAGGCTGCGGGGGTCGCGGCCCCGGGGTATTGCTGAGGGGGGCGCAGCGCTTGTCCCGGCCAGGCCTCAACGCTGGTCCCTTCCAGGCTTCATCCATAAGGCGATGGTGAGGACGGTGAACCTGGAGCAGTCTTCCGTGTCCGTGGAGTGGTCCGAGGATGACACCGTCAAGGGCAAGGAGGTGAGCGGTGGCTGCCCGGCTGCCCTCGTGCTCCCCCGGCCCACAGCCGAGGGGTGTCTGCCCGCCGAGGGCAGCCAGGCCGCAGGGCCGGGCCCTGGGCTGCATTCGCCTCTAGGCAGCAGAGGACTGCGAGGCGTGCCCGGCCCAGCGCGTCCCCCCGGGGGACTTGAGCTCCTTCGGCGCTTTGTAGCTGATTCGGTTCTGTGCTCGTTCTAACGGTCGGTGTGATTAAAGCAATGAAATAGGCGTGCAAAGGTGAGATGTGAAGGCTGCAGGGGGAGCGGTACTGAAATGGGGCCCTTGACCTTTCAGAGGGAGCAAAGGGAGGGATTGGGCCTCTCGCATTATCAGCTGCTGAGTTTGAATGCCCCAAATCCCCAGTTTTCCCAGCTCTGGGGGCTGTCTGTTGGCTTTTCACATCTTCAATAATGGCCTCCAGGCTTTCCATGAGATTTAACGTGACATTTATAAGGCGCTGTGTTAAAAGAGCTGAATTTGATTTCCTGACTCTCTACGCTGGTGTAAAATAAATAACTGTGTGAGATAGGATGGGGAGTTTGAGTCATTTGAGGTTGATGTGACTAAAATCCTGATGCTTTGGGAATTGAACCAACACGCACGTCCTGCTGGTTTCCCTGGAAACACATGTATGTATGTATGTAAGTGTAGTGAAAACCTTAAAATCACCGTTGGCTTCTTCTTTGAAACAGGATCTTGCACTGTTTAGGTTCCTGCTGCATTCAAATATGCAAAATGTGCTGATTGAGATACGTGCAGTTCAGCCAGTAGTTCTGTTTTGTTGAATCTTTATGAAGATGCTTCAAAATCCAGAGATTTTTCTTATACAGTTATATATACACTTTATATATACACTTCCTTATTTTACTGTCCACATATATGTTTCTGAGCTAATTCACTTTCTAATTAGATACTTACAGACTCCATATCAATAAAACTTTATAGACTGCATCTCTTATGTTAGAATGTGGTGTCTCCACATTTTACAGAGGTTCACCCACTTCTTTTCGCTCTTTTTTCGACCTCTGTTATTTAAGCAATTTGAAAGCTCAGCAGTCAAGAGCTTCCTGGGGTGGTGCTTGCATCGCTTCATTAGGTGAATTCCCAGCGCAAGCTGCTGCCATGGACATGTTCTTGTGTACATGTGTTTTCAACCTCTTCTGCAGGGGTGGACTTGAAAAACCGAACCCAGGGAGTTGTTGTCTTTTGTGCTGGAGCCTGACCTTGGCTGCCTGCCCTTGGCTGCCTGCCCCCATCACTCCCCCTGTCCTGCAGCTGCCTGCGCCAAGGCGCTGCAGGATGCGATGACGGCAGGATTATGATCTCAGAGAAGGGTCAGGAGGGAGGTGGTAGCTGGCCCGAGGTGAAACCGCTTGCAACGGCAAGTGAAAATGCAGGTGAACTGACTTGTGGATTAAATGCTGAATCCTTTATTTCCCAAAGTCTAAGCAGCTCTTTGAAGTTTATTTCAGTAGGTGCGATCGCACAGTAAATGCTTAATGCTCTCCTAGCGCAGAAGTCGCGGAGCAGCTGAGATTTACTAAGATTAGCAGTGAGAGATTAAAGCAGTTGATGCCAAATGTGCTTTGCTCGTCTCTTCAGAAGTGCTCTATGGCACCTGCAGAGCTGTGTGGTGTTTGGCAGATCAGGGCAAATGGCTTATCTAGCACATTTCTGCTGGCATATTTGGATGTAGGAGACGACTCAAAGGGCCTATGAACTACTGTCTTGTCCTTCCAAGCAATTTTAACTTGATGTTTGGCAGGCAGTGGGTCAGGTTAGTTTGCCTGTACTGAAAGTCAAGGTTAAAAGGCTGTAAGTGGTAACAGCAATATTCCACTCTGTAAAATGCTGGCTTGTAAAATCCTTTGCTCTTGTAGATTGACATTGTCGATGTGATAACAATAAATCCTGAGCTGTCGGAAGAACTACCTGCTGCAGACGTGAAAGAGAACCTTCCTTTGCAAGAGAATGTAACTGTAAAGGTAAGTGCTTTAGAGTGATTTAATCTCTCTGAAGGTACTCGAGTGTCAACAGCAGAGGTCTTGTTATAAATAATACCCTCAGGCTTAAAGTTTGAGGTCTTTAACTTATCTTTTCTGTCTTACAGTTAGTCTTTGGTCAGAAATTCTCATATCTATGTTGTCTTGAAGTGCTGGCCTAGGTGTTTGCAGCTTACTGGGATTACTTACAGCACTGTATGTTTTTCAGAAACACAAGCGTCGAACAACCCTTTCCAAAATTCCTGCTCCCCGGGAAGGTAAGAAAGTGTTCTTTTCTCTGCTATACCCTGTGAAACAGTGGTGGTCCTTCACTGCAGCCATAATATTCTGCTTCAGTGCATCCTGAGGCAGCTCCTTCAGGCAATGCTAGTAAGGAGCATACTGTTTCATACCAATGTTGTGGACTCCTGAGTGCAGAAGCTTTGCCAGCAGACTGCTGTCCTGTTCCTGTGAGCTGGAGTTTGCTGGTGTGTTGCCCTTTTCCACAGCGCTGCTGTAGTTGTTCCTTGATACTGCTTTAAATGTCACCAGGCAGTCCCTGTTGCAGTGAGTTTTAAGCTTTGTACAGAGTTTTGCAAATGCCACAAACAACAAAAGGTAAGTGGCTGTTGTTAAGATCAAGTGTCCAAAATAAGAGTGGAAAGGGCAAGATAGAAATAGTGGTGACAAATGGATGTCTCTTCTTCCAGCAGTCTCCTAGACAGTAACTAGAGCTTTATCCTTGGAGACATTTCAGACCAGGCAGCCATGGTGCCAGCTGGTGTGCCACAGCTCAGTGATTGTGTCATTGCAATGTCTTGAGCAAAGCTAGAGGTGTCAGAGGGTGGGAATGCTGAGGATTTGCTTTCTCTGAGGTGTCAGGAGTTAAACCCCATGTTTTCTATCTTCTTTTAGCTTTAGTTGACTTTTCTGACTTTTCTGGCTTTTTGAATTGCAACTGTCAATGTTACAGGTCTATCTGTAATATGCTTGTGTGATGCTGGGGTTGAAGGGTTGCTAAGATAATCTCTTAATGTGTAGTTAGCCACAACTTGTTAATTTTCATGCAACTGGACTGTAAACAAAACATCTGGGCTTGTCTGGCCTCTTGCTGTACGCAGTACAAGGCAGGGAAGCTGGTACCAGCAAACACAGAAATCCCCTTGCTCTGGAGAAGCAGGAGTAGTCCAAGAAGCTTAATGTGTCAGAAGCTTTTTTTTGTACTAGAGCATCCCAGCCTTCCTCAAATCCAGAGAATTCTCCGTAAGTTTTGTGAACTGCCAAGCAAAATGCTGTGGTAAAGTCATGGCTGTCTCTAGACAGGTCAGTTAATGGAGCTGGATAGCCAGCTGGAAAAGGAAAGGGGTGTTAATCCAGTCACTGACTGATGGAAAAATGTCCTTGCAGAGGTCATGGCTTTTCTGAAGTATAGAATCTAATTGCAAATCTGAAATACCTGTTGCCTTTCCTACTGCTCAGAGTACAAGAGAGAAGCAGTATTTTCAGTATTCTGCAAATATTATTATAACTAGTTAAACCCCGTGAGTGTCAGGGAGTCTCTGCCCTGTTGCAGACTCTGCACCAAATAGAAACCCAAACCTGAAGCCAGTGTTAGGTATTTGGACTGAACAAACTGAAGATGAGGATGTGCCTGTCTCCATCCCGTTCAGGAAAGTGAGAGAAGCAGAGGCAGTGCTTTCAGAATGAATGAACAAACTGATACTGTCTCAGTCCTCTGGATCAATAAGGACTTTGGAGGATGCTCAATAGCCTCACGTGCAAAGATCACTCAAATCAAAGCCATTTAGGTGCAGTAAATCCTCCAGCTGCTATTCCTGTCTGGGAGCACTAGCACCTGCAGAAAAAGTGCTGCTGAGTTTGTGATGAGAGAGATCTGGGGGCATGTGACAAAACCAAATGGAATGAAATGGCATCTCCCAAGTATAATGATACGGTTGCTGATTGTTCCTAAAGCTGCAGCAGTGGCAGCTAATATCTCTGTACCTGAGCACAGGACTCCAGGTTCATGGATAGAAACACTGAATTTGGTGGGTATCATTCTGAGGAATCTGATCCAGAATTGAAAGTAACCTTTGGTCTGGAACGCATCTGGAGTCCTTTGAAATCACTATGGCTAATTCTAGATAAATTCTTGTGGTTGCTAGAGGTGAGGGCAGTTGTAGCTTGCATACCATGCTTCTAGATTTTTCACATTGGATTGGCTTTCTTTACAAATCTATTGAGGTGTCTGTTCCGATCCCTCCCCCAGGAAGCTTTCTGCTGGCATTGGTCTCAGTGAAAGAAACACCTTGGCATGTGACAATGGAGACTGCCTACAGAGGGACCTTTTCCAGAGATTACTGTTGTGATTACGCAGGCTCTTCTAGCTGAATTTAGTGTTCTCAAGATCCCCCTCCACTGTGCACCATGCACACTGTGGGTGCTGGGTGTGCTTCTGCCCATGGCCAGCTGCCAGGTTGCAGTGCTACTGTCACCATCCAACAGTTCATTCACACAGCCCTGCAGCTGTAAAGCCTCAGAGGATTCCCCAATTCCTTGACTTGTAACTTCCACCTTCCTAGGTATTAAGGTTCTGGAACTGAGAGAAATTCACTGGAACTGCAGATCTGTATTTGATGATCAGTTTTCACCCACCTGCATTGCTCTGCCCTGCACTTCATTAATGGAACGGAGATCTGGAAATGGTCCTGTCGACCACATCTTGTTCCTCACTGTTCTGCACTTTGTGAGCATTTGATTACTTGCAAATGCCTGAGTATCTGAGGCATGATGCTGACCTTGACTTTGTTTCCAAAGCTACTCGCCGCTGTTCCAGGATGTCTGTTATCGCAGAATTCCAGTGCGGCCCCAAGGAGAATGAGATGGGAGTGGATCCCTGCACTTCTACACAAAACAGAAACAATTCATTAGTTCCTGGTGAGTGGAGAAAACCCAGCAAATTCTTATTATGGAGCAGGATGCTTTGTATGCATTTAATTAGGTAAACTGCAAATGCCAGGGGGATGATCAACCTCCATTCCTTCACAGATAAAACAAGAGAGATCTAGAGGTCTGCTACTATGTAAATATCCAGGGCTCCTACCTGAGGGGATTCTCAAGGGACTTTGGAAGCTATGTTGTTGAATAATGAAATGCTTTATTAGCCACAGAGCTGCAGCTGTCTGTGTGGGCAGATGTATTTGCTTAATGGTACAGAGTGGTATTCACGGGGCTAGAGTGGGAAGAGAATTATGCTGACAATGTGCTCTTAACTATACTGGTAGTTGCTTTACCTGTGCTGGTTGAGTAAAGAACTTGAGCCTACTTGAATTATGAAATGGCAGTTATTTGCCTTTGCCAGACCTACCCTGTGAATGGCTGAGGGTGTGCAGTGTGAAGTTCTGCAGAGACACTGAACTAAGAGACTTGATAGGAAAGTCTTGTCTAGTCGGTGTGGCCTTGATTCGTAGTTTCAAATAAAAGTTGGCGATCAGCAAAAAACCACAAAAAACTGTTTGTACACTTACCACAGGCTTTAGCTAGTTCTTTCTCCTGCCCCAGAATCCAAGCTGAGGAATGCCTGTGGGCTGTGAAGCTTTAACAGTTACAAAATTATTCTTGATCTTTGAGATCTAATTATTGGTTTTGGTCTGGTTTCTTTCTGCAGCTGGCCGAACCAGGACTACGAGGCTGAGCTGTGCTCCACAAGCCTCGCTGAGAAATGGGAATGGAACTACAGAGGATCATTTGCCTGCTGCTAAGACAAACTCTTCAGTGAACCCAGGTACGGGGGAGCAGTGGGTGAGGACTGACTTGCCAGTCAGCAGCACATCGCTGTGATTGCTGCTTTGGGTACTCCTGAGACTAAAGCTTTGTAAAGGTGCCTTTGGCAGTAAGAGTGAATATCTTGAGTATTTTCTTATTACTAATGGTAACTCTGTTATATCACCTCAAAAATGCTGCCTTTGCAGTGGTAGTGTGACTTCCTAGGCAGTTTCTGTGGCAGGTAGATCTGGTTTGGGAAGGAAGTGCTGCAAAATTTGTAACCATCCTTGTGAAGACGATTGTTTCCTGTACAAGTTTGTCTGCCAGCAACCTGGAAAAGTTAAAATACCTGTACTGCACTTAAAACCTACTATGAAAACTTAATTCAAGGAAATGTTTCTATTTTTATCTAGTTCGGAGAAAATCTAACATTGTGAAAGGGATGGAGAAAATGGAAACCAAGAGAGAAGAAAGGAGAGCTCAAATTAATGAGAACAGGATAAAACGTGCACAGGTGGAGTACTTTACACCAGTAAGGGGAAATTTTATATGAGTGTATCAGAACAGCTGAAACTAAACCATGTTTTTGATAGGCTCTGTTGTTGTGAAGCTGTGTGTAAGGGTAGATTGATTCTAGTTTCACAAAGTTCTGACTCTTGTGAAATATTTCTATTTGTGTACAGCTGATTGCTTAGAAGGTTCTGGGGCTTTTTTTTTTTTTTGCCATAAGTTAATTACCTTCACATCCATGCTTTTTACATGCAGGAGCTTGAGAGCAGCTGTCCAAACTGGGAGTTTGCACAGATGATCAAAGAATTTCGAGCGACTTTAGACTGCCGGCCAATGTCTATAACTGACCCGGTGAGTGAATGCTGAGGCTGCTCACTGCAGCCTGGGGGCAGACTCCTTTCTTTTGTACTGAAGATTTTAGCATGTGAGCAGTTTAGTGCATCACTGCACCTTGGAAATCCTCTGAACACGTTGTGATCTCGAAGCACCTCGTGGTATGTGTGAGGTCACTCATCTCCCCTGCGTAGTGCTGAGCTGCCTTCCATTACTGTGCATGTGTCACTAGTGCAGAGCTTGTGCTTTGACAATTATCGTGCAAGGATTTGTGTGGGAACATCAGTAATTTTCAGAGCTTGTAAATGGCAGAACCTATTACATAGTAGCTTAGCTTGTTCTAGGTGTAGGATACAACTCAAAACAGACTACTGCCCTATAATAGAAACTGTTATTATATGGAGGTCGTACATTTAGTAATTTTCAACTAAGTCAAAAAGCAGAGGAGCAGAAGGAGAGGTCAAAACCAGGCTTGATCTATCTTCAGCAATTATGGAGATAGCATTCTGACAAGTAGTCCTCGTCCAGGAAAAGCCTTGTTATGGTCAGTTTAAACACAGAAGTGGGTGTGGACTAGCTTAGGACACTTGGTGGTTTGTGTGCCTGTGTCCTGCAGGGCTGAGAACCTGTGTACACATCACTGCACGACAGAAGAAGGAGGTCACCTTCTGCTTTCTGCCACACCAATGGGATGTGCACTTTCCCAAACTCAACTGATGTGTAGCTGTGCTGCACAAGTAGCTAAAATTACTGCCTCAGTAAAGAACTCCAGGTCAGAAAATACCTCTGAGGTAGATTAAAAGAATAATTTGCCTGGATTTGATTGTATTTGCAGTATTGATACCACAGATTTTACTGGAAAGCTCGAGGACTAAACTGTTTCCTAATTCTGATACAGAATATTTGGGGCACTTGCTGTAGCATTGCAGCATTTCCACCTGAATGCTGGCACATGCTACCCAGAGGTCAGTTGTTTGTGGTGCTGTTTGCACTGAACAGACTAAGACTTAAATCCCTACACAAGCAGGTCTGATCAGGAGCAGAGGCAGCTCTAATTTGCATATAGAAAAGCAGATGTGAGGGAGCATTGGATCTTTCTCTCTGTAATACTAAGTAGGTGTGGGTGCAACTGAGAAATAATTACTTGCTTTCTTTCTTTTCTTTTAGATAGAACAACATAGAATTTGTGTCTGCGTGAGGAAGCGGCCTCTCAATAAACAAGGTGAGTGAACTGACAGAGCAGCTCTTCTGGAGTGGTTTGACATTACTTATTGTTGTTAAAAGTGATGGTCTCTTTTGTCAACAGAACTTCTGAGAAAGGAATGTGATGTGATTACTGTTCCAAGCAAGCGTGTCCTGCTGGTGCATGAGCCAAAGCAGAAAGTGGACTTAACAAAATACCTTGAAACTCAAACATTTCGATTTGACTTCTCATTTGATGAATTTGCTTCTAATGAAATGGTGTACAGGTAATGCTTTCTTCTCTTTGGGAATGAGTCACAAGATGAAAGCGTGTAGCTATGACATCCTGGATTAATGAAAATGCTACTTGAAATAAAAATTAAAATCCTTTTTGGAGGAAACCAAAAGACTATAAAGTTGAAAGCTTATTTTTGGCATAGTCTTACTGATTTCCTAAGGGTCTGTCTTTATTTGTTGGGGTTTTTTTTGAGGGTGTTTTTTGGTTGTGTGTGGTGTTTTTTTGTTTGGTTTTTGTTTTGAAAACTGACAAAGCAAGGTGTGAAATACTTGCCTTAACTGTCTTTTCCCTTCTGAATGTTCAGGTTCACTGCTCGGCCTCTTGTAGAGACCATCTTTGAGGGTGGGAAAGCAACGTGCTTTGCGTATGGCCAGACAGGCAGTGGCAAGACCCATGTAAGTGTTTCACCAAGGTCTCCAATTTTCTAGCTTTACCTAAAGTATTTTAAAGCTCCTTGATGTTGATAATGAGTAGAATTGTACCATTAGTGCTAGGTAGTGAGCTGTAGATCTCTTCTAGTAATCCAGAAGGAAATTTAGAAGTTTTATAGAAGCTTGGACATGGGCTGTCTCATATAAAAGTGGCAGAGGAAGTCACCAGGATTGCACCAAGTGAAAATTTTGTAGGGATTCAAGGTACCCTGGTTGAAGGAGTTAGTTATTGTCAGGTTTAGGAGATTTTGACATCATATGTGAGCTTTTTCAGGCAGCAGTGAAAATATTACTCAACCTATGTCCTAAAAAATGAGGCTTTGTTTCTTCTGAGCGGAGACTACTTGCTTACACTGTCAAGGCCTTGTGTTTTGCCTTGAAGGAACAACTGCTTTGACTCTGCACTGCAGACAGAGCCTTACAGCTGTTGCTTGGCATAGTTCTAATCTCCCTGAACTGATAGGGAAGCAGCAACTTAATTTTTCTCCTGAATAGCACTGTGTTGTAATCATCTCACTGACACCTGAGCACATATGTTCTTGGGACTAAAATCAGGTAGTTTGACTTGTTTGTACCTCACTTTATCTTGGCCTTTTCTCTTCAGACTATGGGAGGAGACTTCTCTGGGAGAGCACAGAATGCCTCCAAGGGCATATATGCTTTTGCATGTAAGTTGATTCTTCTTCAGAACTTAAAATCCAATGAGTTTTTGTTTTTCTTAAATAGGTAAGTTCCGGGTTTGTATGATCATTTAAAACATTTCCAGTAACAGACACAAAGCATATGTTTTCAGTAATAAGTAGTGGTGTTTGTTGCAGGAGGTATGATAACATGAAGTTTCACAAAATATTTTCCATCCAGCCTGTAAGTTTCTAGATTCACACTTAAGTCACCAGAAGTCATTTTGATTTTTAGGCAGAGGACACGTTTTCTAGTATGGCATTTGCGGGGCTGAACCATTTAATTCTGATTCTTCTGCTTTTTGTCTCAGATCAAGGATGGTGTTTAGAAATACCTGACTTGAATGCAACACAACCCTACCCATTTCTGATACAAAGCTTGTTACACAGGAAGCATGGGAATGGATGTTATGTTTCTTCCTGTAAGATGCAAAAAAACCCAACAAACCAAACAAAAAAACCCCAAACCCTAACACATACAAAATGATTTCAGAAACCAGATGCTTAGAAAGCTTCTCCTTCCTATAATGCCTAGAAGGTACCATGAACCCTGACCTCCTCTACCTTCCCTTCAGGAAGGCATATTGTGGAAACAGTCTGTGTAGCAAGGTGCTTCAAACAAGAGCAACTGTTTGCTAGGCTCTGAAAATTTCCCCGAGGGAAAGTCTTTGCTTTTCAGCTCAGTTTTAAAGTCTGAAGCCTAACTGTGAACAGCTGCACTGGATCCAGCCAAAGGGTCAACTCCTCTGGTGTAGTGTCTCCAGACAGCAGCAGTGCAGGTGCTCAGGGATGCATGTTTTCTAGGCTTTCAGCAAGAAGGGCTTGAAACACAAATACACGACTCTTTCAGGCTTGTCCAAAGCAATAGCAGATCTCTGTGTTCCCCCAGATCAGTAAGGACTGCACTCTGTGGGTGACAGTAGCAGCAGAATCTTCCCTATCCCTTGTTTTCAGTCCCTGGATGAGGATGCTGCTGAACCTGTTCTCCAGATGGGAGCACAGCACTACTTGTTTCACTAGCACGTGTTTAGGGTGACTGTCATTCAGCTGCCAGACACTGCCTTATGGCTGCAGAATATCTGAAAGTAGATCAAGTAGCAATTTGAATTGTGTTTTAAACTAGTTAACTAAACTTTGGCCTTTCCTCACTAGCCCAAGATGTCTTCCTCCTTCTAAACCAGCCCAAGTACAGGAATCGGGACCTGGAAGTTTATGTGACATTCTTTGAAATATACAATGGAAAGGTAAGACTTTTTAAAATCTTGACCCAACTTCTTTGGTCAAACATTTCATAAGTAGCTGAGTGAAATTTCCTAGTTTCTATAGTTCTGTGTAGTCTGTTGTTCTTGCTGTGTTTGGAATTGAATTGGAAGGCTATGTTAAAGGTGCTGTTTCTATATAGCTTTCTATAAAGACATCACGTGACTTACAAGGAGACTTTGTTCAGATTTGCCTCAATCTTGTTGCCTGACTATAGGTGTTTGACCTCTTGAATAAGAAGGCAAAGCTTCGAGTCCTGGAGGATGGCAAACAGCAGGTCCAGGTCGTTGGTCTCCAAGAGAGACAAGTTGGCTGTGCTGAGGATGTCATCGGAATGATAGAGATGGGCAGTGCTTGCAGGTTTGGCACCTTAAAACCAGTAAGAAGAGTCGTGTCCTGCTGTATCTTCATGTCTAGAAAAAATGTATATTATTTCTGTAGCTGGTGCTTTGAGATTAAACAGAAGCTTGTTGTTCCCAGTACTAGGCAGGCACTGAGCAACACCTCTGCATGAGTACAAGAAGGGGGCTATGGAATAAAGGGCTAGCAGGGATGGGTTTAGCCTGCCTTCCAGGGAGAAAGTCAGAGTTCATCACTCGCATGTCCTCATGTAACTCCAAGAAGAGGGAAGCTATTTACGTGAGGAGATGGCTGCCCTGGTGCCACAACTATATGGAGCAGTCTAGCTGCTTTCTAGAAGTATCAGCCAGTTTACAGGAGCATGGGTAGTTAGTTCTCTGGGGGCTTGTAAGATCAGAGAAGAGCAGCTGGCAGTTGCAAAAATGCTTTAGCTTAACTCCAGGCCAGATGAGCTCTTCCAATGGCAACAGAAACGCTGCATGTTGCTCAGGGATCTTGTCGGAAGCATCCTGGAGAGCAAGTGCCAAGGGCCAGCTGTAGGCTTGGCTCCTCATCCTGGCAGGAAGGCTGTGATCAGGGCAGCTCTACTATTGTACTGCTGCCTTTAATCAGGAGCTAAAATCTATTACCAAGTCTTACCTGTCTCAGTGAAGTTGTGACTGCTGTGGAAACATTATTAGGCAAATGAGAACTCCTTGGCATCTGTATTACACTGCACGTGCAGATATGCACTTCCTGAAAGCTCATTCAGCAGTCTGCTCTGCCTGCTTTTTTGGCTGACAGTTCAGCTAAGAACTGTTTAACATCTCGGACTCCTGCCTCACTCAAGGGCAATCTCCCTCCCTTCCCCCAGCAGCAGGATGCAGGTGGGGCAGTGAACCTGGGGTTGTTCAGGAGGAGAGGGCATGGGCTGAAGCTGTGCCAGGGGAGGTTTGGGTTGGGTATCAGGAAGCCCTTCCTGACAGAGGGTGATCAGCCATTGGGATGGGCTGCCCAGGGAGGTGGTGGAGTCACCGTCCCTGTCTGTGTTTAAAGACAGGCTGGGTGTGGCA